>VWZF01003767.1:62658-759065 GCA_013396755.1 Sclerurus mexicanus
AAAAAAAAAAAACCCAAAAAAAAAAAAAAAACCAAAAAACAAAACAGCCAAGACTTCCCTCTGCATTTTAAACCAACTTTAACCACAGCCACGGTCAGAACCTTCTGCTGAGGAGCACATTTGGTTAATGGGTTCCTTCCGCAAGGCTGTGAGTGAATTATTTCAGACTTTTGGATGACTTGCTAGAAAGATGTGTTAAATTGCTGGTAATGTGAACACCAGCAAGCAGTTTGCATGCTCCTTGCATCTTTTCAATAAACGCCATCACCTATTCTGCATTGCCCCTGGCTTCTCACACTTGTGTCAGAAGGAAATGAGAGATTTTTAGTACAGCCAAAGAGTTCAGTGCAAAGTGGAGATGGTCAGAATTTCCCTCAGGTCTTAATCCCAGCCAAGGTTCAGGGCACTGCGTGGTTGTAATCAGTCACTTGTCTTTCTGAATTACTTTATTCAAAACCATGGGCAACTCTGTAATGTCTTTTCTTTTTCCCACCATCAAATGGATGTCATGTGGCAAGAAAACAAAACTGAAAAAAAAAAAAGACAAAAAGGAAAATAAGTACAGAGGTTTGAGACCCAGAGTTTCTGCTTGTTGGCCTTTTTGATGACTTTATTCAGTCAAATATTTAAATTACTGGCATTACTTCCCTACAGTCTTGTCTTGGCTGTTTTAAGAATTAGATGAGCTGATGTTTGCAAAGCAGTTTCCTTGTGGAGAACATTGTCATTTTCATGGAGAATTGAGGGATGAAAATTAATTCCTTCTCTGAAACTTCTACATGCCACCTCCCAAACCCTCAGTTTTAATTAATCCTGCTACTAATTGCATAGCCCTCCTACCCGGTGTGATGCATCACCTCCCTCTTGTGGCTGCTTGCTCACAGAGAGAATGAAAGAGAATCAGACATCAGATTTAAGGCTTTTAATACAAAAGGCTGATGGTTTCAGACACTGTGGTCAAGGTACCTTTTCTGGGGCTAATGATCTGTCTGGGAGACAATAAGTTATATCTGTATTTAACCCAGAGCTATTCCATGCCTTTAGGGTGAAATGGAAATCCCTAAACTAGGAATAGTTGTAATCACCAGCCTGAAAAACTTTTTACACTTTTGGAAGGTTCTTTCAATGCTTTAGCAGAGCCACACAGAAACTAGGACATGAACAAAAGTGCTAGGATCTTTTAATACCTGAATTTGGAATAATTTTTAAATCACTTAATCCACAGAGAATAAAAAAATACCAATGGACACTTCAGCTTGCAAAGAACGAGTAAAAAACTAAACTGTCTTGGACAGCCATAGGAATCTTCTGCTCTAGACTGCAGAGCAAGAAGTCTAAGATCCAGTAAGTACAAAATAATACCAAATTTTTATGCCACGGGGCTGATCTGTGTGAATTTCTGCACACGCACTCACATCCTACTGTGCATTTACTAAATCTGGGTTTTGAGGCAGTTTATGGGTCAACATGTATTCTCTGAAGACGGCTGAAAACAATCATTCCCTATCAGGCTGAAGCTCCAGTCTGTCAGTCTGTCCTTGTATCCTATCTCTGTCAATGAGTGATAGTGAAAGTCTGTATGACAGCAAGGTCAGAATGGCATAAGATGATGCCATCGTTTCTGTTTAGAGGAGTCTAGAACCAGAAAATTGCCTCTTTTATGTTTTTATCTACCATATTTTTGCTGCTGACTAAGAGAAGCAACAGTCCTGCAACCATCTGGAATTTCTCCATGCTAACAGGCTTTGTGGCAGCAGAAAATAATCTAAAAAACAAAGACAACCAAAACAACTTCCCCATATTCAGTCTTTTGCTCACCAAGAAAGGGCTGATTCTGAGCAAGCTACATAAGCTTCCTAATGGTTCTCTCTTGGTCCCAGTTAGTATATACCTTTTTTTGTTTACAGGATGAATACTATGGGAGCTCACTATGGTGAGCTGGATTAAAATGTGGTCTCCTTTTGGAAGATGTGCATATATACCTGTCCTGAAAAATGACTTAAACACAGTTTTCCTACATTCTAGTTTAGCTTTCCTCTGACCATGTAGCAAACATTTGCCTTACCAATTCAGGGAAATCAATTTTTTTTTTCTTAAACCATTTAGCATATCCAGTTTAAAATTTGAAGACAACTCTGAGTTAGCATCTGCAATTTTAGGAAGAAAATGGTTTGAATAGTCTTGACCACCTCTGCAACAGACTTTAAAGTTCAGATGATGTTATAGATTCATTTACTACTTCAAACTTTGAAATTTTCCCCAAAGATTTTGGCACTGACAGTTTCTGTGGCCAGCCACTGCAGATTTAGGATATAGCCCAGCATCTATTAATTCAGTGGAAAAACTGCCTTTTATTCAGACTCAGGAACCTATTTGCACTTATTTGGAGTTAAAATTGTAGCTTATGTGGTTCTGAACCTGTAATTTTAGAAGATACAGGTTAATGCCCATCTATGCAAAGTATGGCAGTGAAATTAAAAGAGTAAGAACACCATCTGAAAACAGCATTTATGGCTCGATTTTTTTGCAGTTACACCTTTGTTGCCACAGGTCTGCAATTGCATGAATGAACGTAACTTAAAGCTCCTTGTCAGGCTGCAGACACAGAATAACTGCACCTGTCCATCAGTTTGCCTCTCTTGCTGACTGCAGCCAGATATAGATGAAGCAAGAAAGACAAGGTGTTTAACAAAATACATTGCTTATTTCATTTATATAGCCTTGACCTTGACTGCTTCCACAAAGCAGCTTCAGTTCCTACTACAAGGATGGATTGGTTTCTACCTGCAGGTTCCTTTGCAGTGCTGCAGCTCCATTACATTCAGCATTGCTGCCTCCTCAACCTCATTTCCAAGGAGATTTTCAAGTGGAATCAAACACATACTCTTTGGATGACACTGGCATGTTCAAGATGATACCCTTACTCTGTTTTGTAAAGTAGAATATTGATGTTCTCTGTATTCACCGCCACAACCACTTGCACAGCTGCAAGTGGCATGAAGAAGAGTGGCTTGGATGAGGTCTATACCAGTTTGCAACACAACTGTTTTGTACTAAACTGGGGTTTAAGTTAAGCAACCAGTGTCTTCTTTTATGAGAAAAGATGTAATGGGGAAAAGGCAGAGGCTTTAATCAGGTCCTGCAACTGGTTATTGTCTTTAGAGTCCACAGAGAGAAAAAGTCATTGATGTAGTGTGATTTATCTGATCTGTTGCAGCTGATTGTTTCAGTGTGAGAGAGAGTGCCTGTTTCTCTCAGGGGTTTGCAGTGATGCTAAATAGTGACTATCTCAGGTACAGATTTATAAACCTACAGTCTAAACACGTGTGTTGGGTCAAATTAACCCTAGTGCTGGCGTTTTACAAGGATTATTCATAATGCACATGCAGGTTTTAAGTTCTAATTGAACACTCTCTGTTGTCTTCCTTAGGAGCAACCCTAGGCTCCTAATAAAATAGTGCAAATATCCACCTGCAGTGTCCTGAAATGTAAGTCACTGTTGTTTCCCGTTCCTAGTCATTGTAGGATGTTATTCTAGCATGTTATAACATCAATCACTTCCCAAAGATCATGATGTCTGATTGTAGAGGTCTCTTGGCACCATTAATTGATTTCTTTTGTCTTCTTTACAGGCTTTGACATATTCTTCCTTTAATTGCAGCAACTGTTCAGGTAACACAGCACAGCTTTGGTGTCTTGGCTGTTGAGAAGTGCAGCACAGCAAAACCAGCTTCCAAGTGAATCAAAACCAGTAACAATAAACTCAGTTCTGGAGCACGACTTTTCTTGAAAACATTAAAGGTGTTTCTGACATTTTCAGAACATCACAATATAGCAAAGCTATCTTTACCAGTGGAACAAAAACCAAAGTGCAGGAGAAGTGAGTGGTATAACATCAGGTGGCCTGGAGCAGGCAGGGGACAGAGGGGTGGCAGAATACTGCACAAGGTAACATGGGTAGTGAAACCCGTGGAAAAAGGGAGTTCTGACAGCTGTTTTTATCTTAAAACTTTTTCTTTTCAGAGAGTAAGCTAAAAAATTATTTGGCTGTACCTCAGGGTCTAACAGTGTCATAAAGGGACAAACAGCAGTTTATCAGGGGAAGCCTCATGAAGTCGGGGAACAAAAGTCAAAGTGTGAAGTTGAAAACTTCACAGCTATAATTTTCTCAAAGTATGAAAGAACTCAGAGGAAAAGATTAAATATTGACTTGAAATGAATTTTTGGTTTTACATCTCCCATGCAAACATTTCAATAAAATCTTTTTTTCCAGTGGGGGAAAAAATATTTCAGATTGTTTATCCAGTCATTAGTTTTAGAGAAACGTTTTTCATCATTCTAGCAATTTCTGGAAGTCTCATTTGAGTTCTGATGTGTGATTGATAATGTAGGAAGCAATATTAAATAGTGTTACATCATATGATACCAAAACCTGCTACTGACCCAACATGCAGATTTAATTTTTAGGAAAAGTATGTGCCATAGATGAACCTAAAAAAAAAAAAAAAGCCAAAAAAAACACACACAAAAAAAAAAACAAACAAAAAAAAACCCCAAAACATAATCTATCTATGCTTCCATACATTTTTTGTGAATTGGTTGAATACCACCATCTGTGCTGCACAGATACCCAATAAAAAAGGTTGAAAATTTAGGTGGTGCACCTCAATTACAAAATCTTTTCAGGAAGTGGTGGCAGTGATATGATTTTGTTTCTTTGACAATGATTGTAGTTGAAAGAATGGCAAATACAGACAGAAGGCAAACCAGCCCTGTCTTTTAGACAGGGACAGTTCCGTTTTTCTCATGGTGTCATTGTGTGCAGAAACCTGGTCCCAGCAGGACATGGAGGACATCTTTATCTTTCAGAAGACATCAACAGAAAGTTGGGATTATCTTTTTGTTTCCTGTCAGTCTTTTTATACTAAAAAGCAGCCTAAACCCCCTTATTCTGAAGACAGAATCCTCCCACCCACACTGAACTTCTCCTGAGAGGTGTCTGCTACCACTGAATCTGCCCCAACCACTGCTGCAGAAGAACTCAGCTCTCAGCTCACTAGAGAATATAGTTGGATAAATAATTTTAATGTCTACAATGTAAATGCTTCTCTTAAAAGCAAATATATTTTGTTGTTTGCTCTTTTTTTTCTGTCTTACAAATTATTTGAGTTTGGAAAGCTGTTTAGCACTTAAGTGCAGACATAGAGAAAACAATTTTTTGTTCTGAGTATGCAAAGACACCATCTTGAGCAGGACTTTTCTCTCCTCAAAATGATAATTAAACAAAACAATGAATTTTGATAAATAAGTGCATCTACAAGTTCCTGGCCTTGGGGAAGTGTCACCACAATATTTCTTGTTTTCAAGAACCAGTGTCCCACATAAACACTTTTCCCTATTGAAAGATACAAAGCTTGTGTTTTAAATTATAACAGCCCTGAGGGGCAGAAATTGGGGAGGGGTGAGAATGTTTCTCAGATGAGGTCTGAAAATACATGGAGAGTCAATTAAATGGAAAAGGGCGAAGATACAGATAATATCCGAAGAGGATGTGCAGTGAAATTTGGTTGTAATTGGGAAAACCACAAAAGTCTGACGGACAGGTTGCCTCCACAACTGAGCCCCAGTGAGCATCTTTCACAGCTGCACTGTTGTCCGAGAAGTTAATTACTGAAAGTAGTTCATAAAGACATATAAAAATGTATCTGTCATATAATTCCAATATCTTCCCTTTCTCCGAAGGTCAACCATGTGTGCTAGCGCGAAGGTTTCTGTTTGAAACTTGGCATATTGGGCACATCTATTGCCACAGAATTCAACAGAGAAACAGGATAAAAACCTTTCTGCATGGAATCAAAAAGGACTAAACTTTGGGTAACAAGGTTAGCTTAACTTCATTAAACAAAATTGAGCACTTTATTAAATGTACCTGCTTTTCCTAGTGTGATGGAGGCAGGACATAACAAGGAAATGTATAACCAGTGTCAGTAAACAAGTTCCTTCAGATTGATGTGACACCATGCAGAGAGATACACAGCACTGAGAACTGTAAAACCATTGCATGCTTAGTTATTTATTGTCAAGTAAACATACTGCTTTTGTCTCACAGAATCCTTTAGGCTGGAAAAGACCTCTGAGGTCACTGAGTCCAACCTATGACCCAACACCACCCTGTCAACCAGATGTGCCACTGAGTGTCCCGTCCGCTTTTTTCTTGAGTACCTCCAGGGATGGTCACTCCACCAGCAGCCTGGGCAGTCTGTCCCAATGTTTAACAACCCTTTCCATAAAGAAATTCCTCCTGATGTCCAGTACGAACCTTCCCTGGTGCAGCTTGAGGCTGTGTCCTCTTTTCCTCTCACTTTTTGCCTTGGAGAAGAGCCGGAACCCCTACCTGGTTACAGGTGTAGGTAGTCCTGTGAGGTAATTGTAGAGAATGGTAATGTCACCTCTGAGCCTCCTTTTCTCCAGGCTAAATGCCCCCAGCTCCCCCATTTGCTCCTCATAGGACTTACCCTCTTGTTTGAAGAGAGACTGATGTGTAAATCAACGTTTCCCAAGGCTTGATGCAACTGCACACTTTCCTGAGCAGCAGAACTGCACATGTAGCAAACCCCAGACACCTAATGAACCCGTAATGCTTTGAGCCTAGACTTTCTCAGCTTGGTGGTGATAGAGGGACATGAAGCACCTTCAGAAAGTTAACAGGACAGGTCCTCTTGCCTCACTCCATTTTCCAGTTTATTAACAGCTCTGTGTTGGCTCCCTCTGCGGTCCAGTGCTTTCCCAAGGTCAAGCAGGATGGCAAAAGTTAAGGACCTTGTTTTGTCTTGTAAAAAAAGGTGATCTTTGGTAATTGCTAAAGACTGTGTGATGGAGCAGCTTACTGGAAAAATAGCTTTGTAGCCTCTCTTGTTAATGGTGTTATGGACAGATGGACCCTTTGATTGTGTGGCCATTGGAACAGAAGGGAATTTAAACTTCTTTGTATGTATACATATATATTTAAATAGAGAAAGAGAGAACCTTTAAGAGATATAAACCCCCCTACCATTGTTATTATTTTTATTTTTATTAAAATACTTTCTCATGCTCATCCTGGTCTGTTGTTATCACCTGTACTGTACCAAATTACAGCCATAAAGGACTATATGTAGTAATGTTTATGTTATTTGTGAGAGGAGGAGGAAATATTATGCACAAACTTTTTTTGGGCTTTCCTGAGGGCTCACAGACTCAAGAGGGAAAATGAATATGTCGGTGTTCCTCGGTGTGACAAAGGACAGATTCCTCATAGTGTTGTAGAGAAATGCTGTCACCACCCTGGCAATAAATTGCCATGATTTAAACTTACCAGAACGAGACTCTCTGAGCCCTAATGGATATTATATATAGTTGATGTAGGACCCATATGCAGACCTGTCACAGCCTGACCTCCCTTGCCACAACAGCAGTGGGGTTTGATTGCACCCTGCACACTTCAGACATATTTTTCTCCCTGTCCTGCTCCCTGCCAGATTTGGACGCCAGAGATGCTGAATGTCACCACACGTTTTAGCTCTTGACAGCAGGCTAAGGACAGCAGTGTGAAAAGGGGATGTAAAAGCTGCTTTAAAAATCTTTCCATGAGTGGAAAAAAAGTAGTGGCTTAGCAAGAGGCAAAGGAGCCTGTGGCTCACTGTGGCTGGGCGAGGTCCAGCACATGTCAGCCATGGCTGCAGATCACTGATGACAGATGGATGCCTTGAAACAACACCTGAAATGGTGTTGGTCTCCATCCAGAGCCTCGTGCACAGACGTCTGGGTACAACTGGTGCTACCTGGTGTCTCTGTAGCAGTCTCAGCAGAGGGACCAAGGCTGCAGTGGCTGCAGTGACTGAACTGTCCTCTCACCCTGCCATGAGGGGGAAATATGTTGGCAGGGAAATCTTCCCTTATGCTACCTAAATTTAGATGTATGATGCATTTCTAATATCTTCCCTGAGTACTAGACCCTTCAGAAAAATATGATTAATTTTATATTTTTGCAAAAGCTTCACAGAGTTTTAAGCAGTGTGTATGTGCATACTTATTAAGAAAAGCAGCTCTAAGAAATCCATAGTTACAACTGGTTGGATTTTACAATTAGCTCTCAATGCAAAGAAGTTAAACCCAGTGTATCCTTCTCATTGTAGTGACATGCGAAAAAAAAAAACCCACACAAATCCCCCCAACCAATCAACCAACCCCTAAAAAACCCAATGCAGTTTTATTTAAGTACTTAGAAAGTATTTCCATAGACTTTAACTTAGCTCACCTGATATGAAGGAAACTGTTAATGGAGAAATTTTGCATTTAATATCAGACTATTGCTGACACAGACATAATCAGTACTGAAACAGTACACATTATTATCTGAGCAATGAGTAGCAGATGAGTAGCAGCCAGAATAGATTCGTCATGAACAAATTGTGTCAAACCAATCTAAACTCCCTGTGTGACAAGGTAACAGACTTTATGGGTAGAGAGGAGCAGTGAATGTCATGTGTCTTGGCTTTGGAAAGGCTTTTGACGTGGTCTCAGATGGAATTCTCATAAGCAAACTGGGTCTAGCTAAAACTACCAGGTACAAAAAAAAATTGAGTAACTGCAGCCAAGGTACAGATACTGACAGAAAGAGACACTGAAGGAGCTTCTGCAGTTGTCTCTTTTAGGTCAGTCTTTTTCAGTGTTTTTGTTAAATCTACTGATGACTCAGACACAGGAAATATATTTTGGAAGACAGGCTTAGAATTCAAATTTTTAGAGTTTCAAACAAACAGGGAAAAAATTAAATTGATTTAATGGGAATAAAAGTAAGATTTTGCAAGTAAGTGTGAGTAATTAACTCCCCAGGTAGAAAACAGGGAACAATCAGCAGCTCTTCCAAAGTTGGCCTTGGGAATATTGTTGATCACAGCTGGACAAGAAGGCAATTATGATGTGCTGTTGCAGGTGTATAGCTTAGAAGATGAGAGAAATATCTTTCCTTTTTACTCAGGAACATTCACAAGGTTATAGCTGAGCTCATCTTTGTATGCCACGCTTCTGGAGAAAGGAGGAACAATTAGAGTCTGTAGGAGATCAGTGGAAAATCTGAACTGGGAAGAAAGCTGACAGAAAAGGACTAAGAATATTTCTTTTTTATCATGAAGAGATGATGGAGAGAACAGCTTTTAATTGTGAAAGAGGCTGCTGTTAAACGAGTTCTTCATGGGTATAAACTGTAGCTACAGGGATTCAATTCGATTAAAGGAATGTATTTCTAGTAGTGCAGAGAGATGGAGTATTTTTCTTCATTTTGTTCTGGATGATGTCATGGTAGTCCTTCTGCACATTGTTTTCTGTTGGCCTTCAGCTCATGGATGGCTCACCAGCAGGTTGAGATACGCAGCTAGAAAGCCCAGTAGGATATTTCACACCTTGCGTTTTATATGAGTCTGTGGATGAACCCTATTTGCCTGTAGACAGCATTTCTGCAGCAGTTCATATACTCTGGAGACCTCCTGTAGCTCAGAGCACTGCTCAAGTCAGCATGGCAATGCTCATGTATTTCAGGATCCATCCAGGTATTCCAGGAATGGGTTCCATCCTTTTATTATAGAAATAATGCATATTAATGCTATTCATGCTGTGTGGTCTTAAAACAGGCACTACTCACATGTACACTGTGTGTCAAGAGCAGAAATCAAGTTGAAAAGGGAGCTACACACAGGGACAAAGGCAAAAAGATTCTCAAACAAGTGAAAATGAAAAGCAGAATCATTAAATCATTATTGAATCATTGGATCATTATTGAAACAGTAACACAAAAGAGTTTAAATAGCTGTAACATTAAGATGGATGTATGAAAACATGCATAACTAATACAGATCTAGAAAAAATTCCCTGCTGGGCTAATCTTGTTCCCACCTCTTACTTGCTGCACTCCTGTATTACATCCTACCTTAGAACAGGTTAAAGTTATGGGATGAATTCCCAAACAGGTCTTAGAAGGTCAACCAGTTTTGGAAAGGTACTGGAGTCCTGCGGCAAATGTGACATAAGAACACACGCTTGGACTGAAAACTCATCAGGGATGGGAGAGTTCATCTTACACTTCACAGTGTTTAGTACACTGTGCACAGAAGAGAAGGGATCTGCTTTTAATAGAAGAGAAGGGATCTGCTTTTAATAAAGCATAAATGTCAAAACTCAATTGTTGAAATACTATCTTAGATGTTACTGAAATGGTAAGAAGTATTGGTGACACGACTGGGCCAAATCATATCTACCTTTTCTTACATTATTTATTCCAATTAATTATGAAAAAAATCATGAAAGGCATGAAGCTACCTCTGGTTTTCTCTCTGCCAGGAAAATCCAAAAAAACTTCACTTTACAACTGACCATTCAAGTCACAATGGGTGAACAGTGCCAGAGAGGTGAAGGGGAGGCAAAATGTTATTTAATTGCTTCAGTAAAGGAAATTTTCAGCCATTTTTTCAGTCTACAGGCACCCAAATGCAATGTCTGCATTTAAAATGTATTCACTAAAATTTACAAATATAATTGCTGTTGTTTCTAGCTATGGCCAATGAGAAGATAAGATAGTGGCATATCTTTGGCTGGAGCCTCTTGGAGATAGTAATGTAACTTGTGAGAGCACAGAGAGAAAACAGTGATGCTTCCAACTTCAATGTGAATTATGTAGTGTGGATTCCCAGTTGAAGTTATCTATCTATCTATCTATCTATCTATCTATCTATCTATCTATCTATCTATCTATCTATCTATCTATCTATCTATCTATCTATCTATCTATCTATCTATCTATCTATCTATTCACCTATATACTTACTTTGCTATCTACCTGAGCTGTGTGGTGCTTGGTGGCCTCCTGGAGTTAAACCACAACACTTAAAAATCCAAGAAATATTCTTGTTACAATTTCAGTATAAAATCAAGTCCAAACCTTTCCTTTTTGGAGCTCAAGTAGTTCTTTCCATTTATAAATGTACTTTTATATGTTCATGGTGACTTCCCTTTAAAATACCTCTGAATTATGACTTGTCAACCACGATCAGACCCGTGTTCTCTCAATGAGTAAGGTCTTGCTAAAGGATAGAACTGCACTTTAAAGACACATTGACTATATCTAACCATCCGACATTGCAATCACACTCCTGTCTCTTGTAGCACTCATGGGACCTATCTCTTCGGTAGACTAACTAACATTGTCACTGCTGATTTCAGCTCAATTCCTATTTACCTCAGTTTTAGATTACAAATGCCTTGAATACTTTTGCCCTCAAAGGCTGAATTCATTAGTTTGAATATTTTCTTTCCTTTTTTCCTTCCATTGAAATGAAGAAGACAAAAACATCATAGTGACTTTAAATATAATTATATTCATTGAAATTATAGTTAAAAATTATAACCCTTCAATATCTTTCTGTCTTAGCTCTCCCTATTGCCTGTAAATATATTTATTTCCATTTTAAACGTTTGTGTATATGTATGTATATTTATTTACATACTTTTTATTGTAAAATAGAAATACAAAAAGGTGCCATTTACTGCTATGGTCTCTATGGTTTATTCATATGCCTTTTAGCACACTGGGAAAGGATTTTTTCTTTACTAATTCTGCACACTGACTCCTGCAAATATTGGCAAATCTAAAACAACTCCTGAAGGCTCTGCAGTCCTGTGCAATTTGCTACATGTGGTTGGAGCACTTAGCACTTTCTACGGCCTAAAATACCTCCAGAAGTACAAATATTTCTTATTTATGCTCTGCTGATATGAACTGAACACAGGCCTAAAACATTTTTTTAGTCTCCTGATACTGACAGTTTTATTTAAAACTGTGTCTCCCATTCTACCTTTCCTGTTTGAAATACAGTGTTTAGTCTCTAAATGGTCACTGTAAGCATGATGATGGTCAACTGTGTGGAGGCAGCGACGCTGTGACATTCTCATTTGTGGTGCTTTTCCCCCCCCATTTTGGGAAGGAAAAGGCAGAAAATCAATGCAAGACAGATATGGTGTGAAACCCACTGTACACTTTCACTATGAGCCTGTGCCCTCTGAGACTTAAGAAGTAATACCGAAAGAACAGCCAGAAAGGAAATTGGTGAAAAAATTTGCTATTTTTCATCTGGTTCAAGGCTTTTTGCCTACTTTGAAATAAATAGCTCTTCATTGGAACAAAAGGGCCTTTTATTAAAAAGAGGAAAAAAAAAAAAGAAAGAAAAAAAGGGGGATTGATTTTCATTCTTAAAGTCTAATGGAGAGAAACAGCACATAAAACTGCCACTTTAATAAGTGCTGTCCTGGCAGTATACTCCTAAGTAGGCACGGATGTCTATCATCATTATTATTTGGTCCTTGAGGAGAAAAGTTCATTTTTTTTTATTTTTTTGATATTCTTACATTAGTTAAAGTGCTCTCATAAACAAAAATTCCTTATATATACTAAATGGCACCCAAAGCAAGTGTGAAACCCAAAGCTCTGTTAGAATTTCTAAGGGGAAAAAGCATAGTTTGGTAGAGACAGGTACAGATTCAGTGTTCCAGTCAGATATTAGCTGTTATTTAATGACTTGCTTTATGAATGAAATGTTACACTACCATTTCCTTGACCGTTCCTGTTGGGTTTATAGATTAAAATATCACCAATTGATGTAGTTTGACACTCATGTTTTCCTCTGAAAGAGCGAAGTACAATATAACATGTATTCTTCCCTCCCTTTTTTTAGTTACTGCGAATTCCCATTGCAGTTTTTTGCTCTCTGGCAGCTCAAAAATCTGCAGCTGCATCAGGATCAAGGACTAGGGATGATTCCTTGCCTCTTTTTCTTGTTCAAGAATGGCCATGCCATGGCTTGAAAGAAGTATAGCACTCCAAGGCAAAAGTGGCCAAGCTACAGGAATGCATTACCAACTATTTACTCAATTAGTGTTAGGATATGGCC
This sequence comes from Sclerurus mexicanus, assembly GCA_013396755.1. Classification (NCBI taxonomy): domain Eukaryota; kingdom Metazoa; phylum Chordata; class Aves; order Passeriformes; family Furnariidae; genus Sclerurus; species Sclerurus mexicanus. The sequence goes on from VWZF01003767.1 coordinate 75,636, forward strand.
AGAAGAGATATTGAGCGTGATTTCACTGTGGTGTACATGGACATATGTGAATGTAGCAGATCTGTTTCCAGGCAGCTCCACAGTGAAGACAATTTGCTCTTTGACTCTATAAATAATTGTCATTTATAGCCCTGTTATAGCAGGTAGCACATACAGCTCTTCATTATGGTCATGGAAAGACAAATATTTTTTTTTCCAGCTGAGGTCACTCATATGCCTTATCTTTAGGACCTACCTTAAGACCAAGATGCTCATTCCCTTAATTGTTCTGAACATTCAGGTTCTGTGAAATGTCCTCCTAACCTGCCGCTCTGCATTCCCAGGGATCTACTCTTGCCTCCTTTCTTTAACCCAGTGGTATGTCCCCTCTTTCATTCAGGGAGCCAGTCCTTTGGTGTTTTGGCTAACACTGAACTTGTGTGATTTCCAGTTCTTGCTCTCTTTGAAAGCCTGCTCTCACACATCTATTATTCCCTGTATTCAGAACAGTAACTTCATCCCCTTCTGGAATTGCCAGTTGAGGACGCAGCCATGAAGAAACAAACAAACCAGTCTAAGGATTCCAGTCTGAATAGTGGCAAAACACACTGGTTTATTCTCTTTTAAAAGCTCTTTTGCATTTTTTTGGCATTTTAATAGACTTTACAGCTATGATCACATAGATTTCAAGGAGATATCCATAAAACTTGGATCTCTCACAGTCCCATTCATAGTAAAACTTTGCCAGGTATCCACAGATTTTTCATCTGGGATTTCCCCTCCTACTTCCTGCTTTCTTCCCCCCAAAAAGCAAGTGAGCCTAGTTTCAAAACAGGCTTTCAGAGATATTTATATGTGAGTCTTCAGTGATCGCTTTTAGGAGCCTTTATATGCAAGGGAAGCAAAAATCACCCTCAAACAACATTCGACCACTGAGAGAAATCTCAGTACAGACTTTTTACACTAGGGATCTGCTGCAAACAGCTGGAAATTCACTAATGATAGGAAAATGTAAACTGAAGCCTGTTACACAAGGTACACAACACTTATATACATATTAACCACTCTGTATACTACAAGGTACTTTAAGCAAAGTTTTCAAGAATTTCCTCGCTAAGAGCTTCAGGGTCTGGCTGGCAGCAAAATGCAGGTGTATATTTTAATAGTTTTGCAGGAAAGATGAACAGAGAGATTACAAAGTGTTCTTGTTTCAAGAAAGCTGTGTAATAGTGAACATTTATTTTTATTCTGGTGGCTCAGTTGAAGACACTCCATGTAAGTCTTGCTTTAGATATCCGTTTTAAACCCTCACACTACCTGTAAACCTTCTCTGTGATATTTTTGTAAGGTAAACAAGTTGACACAGCAGATCAAAAACCCAAGGCAGGATCCTTAATTGGCAGGAAGATTCTCCTTGCAGAACAACTGGGTTATGAAATTACTAGGTTGTTCGTGTCATTCCCTCTGTATTCAGAGATGGGGAGAGCATCTCCTTCTTTGACATACAGAAGTGAAAATATATTTGCATTTCTTAACTTACACATGAACCAATTAATATGTCATTGGTTTCAGAGAACAAGTTCATAACAGAGTTGATAATGAAGATTCACTTGCTTTGCATATGTGTGCCCAATCTATACTGAAGTTATACAAGTGTATCTCTGCTTGGGTACATTAAGAAGCTGAATTGAATAATTTGTTGGTCTTTAGGTGACTGCTGGTGACAAAGAATGTGAAAATTCTCTACAGAGGGAAAAGTAGATAGCAATGTCAAAGCAAAGGATTAAGGTAGGGAAGTAAGATCGTGTGAAAAGGGTCATAAAAAGGTTTTATGTTGATCTCTTCAAATATTTAGCATCGTAGGACTGCATTTTAAGGAAGAACTTCCATTCTGTGGGAAAAGAGTCTATATTTGTGATAGAAAAGCAACAGGGGAAATAATCAGACAGACATGCTGCATCTTCAGCTGCATATAACTAGACTATATAATCTAAAATCATCTCCACTCTGTATCACCTGTCAGAACCAAGAGAGCAAACAGAAAAAAGAAAATCACTCAACTGAAAATACTTAATAACTGATAGCTGCCAGGAGGCCAAACTTTTTAATAAAATAAATAAAATAAAAACAACTTGTGCCACCTAAACAGCCTATGACATATCTGATTTCTAATTAAAATTTACACTTAGAGTTCATGGAACATAGATGAAGGTTGGACGTTCATTAGGCCATTAAAGGGGCTCCTTTTCAATTTATTAAATTCAGCTAATAAGTTCTTTAAACAAAAGCTTTTAGGCTGCCTTGTCACTTCAGATTATTAGCAACACACATTTTGTCCAAGTTCAGTGCAGCTTGAAGACCTGCATTAAGTGCCTGGATGGCTGCTGGGAAGGCTTGGATGAAGCTTGTGGACAGAAAGATCATGAGAAATTGCTCTGACAGTAGAGCAAAGTCGGGAGGAGTGTTTGCTTGCTTGTCACTCAGTTCTTCATCACCAGATTTACCAGCTTATTTTTGTTATGCCCCAAAGGGCTTCCTTTTGCAACCAGGCTGTGGTTTAAGCAGAACAGGGAAAAACATACAAATGGCTTAGGAATATTCTCAGTAGTCTCCTCTGAGGCTGCTGTGGCTTCGAGACACAATTCACACTCTTTCATTCCCTCTACAATGAACCATTAGTCTGTCTGAATAATATCCCCAGTGAAACATAATCCAGTGTCTCTGGAGCCCTGGCCATTGCCTGTTAATGCCACATTGCTGTGGCTTTCTTTCCTAGTCAGTGGTCTGAGGAATGGGTGTAATCAGTATGACTTCCTCGGGGAGTTATGGAGGGGAACACTGCTGGAAAACCAGCTGTTGGAATAAATTAGCTTGCATCATCATCTTGAACAGACAAGGATGGAAGGAAACCAAGACATGAGCACTGAAATCTGATCAAAATCTCTGGTTTCTTCATATAGGGAAGATCCTAGAATAGGCATCTGGGAACAGGAAAGGTGGCTGAAGTAAAACCAGGACGATAACCTGGGTAACTTGATGGGTTTATAGCCCCTGAAAATGGAGTGCTGCTTCACTCAGTGCTAAGTGTTATGAGAAATACCTCCTCCCCCTATCCACACAAATTGAAAGTCTGGGAAATCCTGCACACGTGGCACACAGCTGAGGGAACTTCAGATCCCTGGCAAGGGCTTGTGACCCTCAACAAGCCATTAACCATTTTTACCACTGAGTAGCCTGACCCCACTTACAATCAAGGTAAGTCCACATATAATTTCATCATTTTTCTTCTTTACCACACTTCTGTAATGGAAGATGGTGATGTGAATGGATTTAAATGGTCAAAAAAAACTTAAAAAAAAGAAAAAAACCCACAAAACTAGGTATATACTACACTCGAGTTGCTCTCCTTTATATTGCAAGAGCAATATAAATGAGCAGAATAGAGGAGATAGTTGTTGAACTGTTAATAGTTGAACTGTCAGTAGTTGAAGAAGGATGATAAAAGGATAACCCAGCATATTTTACCTGCATGGGCTAACTTTCTATGAAAGATAGTAGTTGAGAAGTAATTCTGTTCACCAGACATAGACCTCAGATGTCTGGAATGTTTAAGACACACTTGGAGGTATTTATATCCCTTTCCTTGCTATAGAAAGCTGGTATTCCACTGAATACTGGTGATTCTTGGACATACAAAGTATTCATGAGAAGGAAACTGGTCTGTCAAGAGTTCCTTGACTGCATTTTTCCTCTGACAATTGAGCAGCTGTTCTGTGGGTGAAATGTTCTGGTAAAGGCTTGTGAGTATGAGATTTAGTGAGGAACAGGAGGAATCTGAAGTAGAACATGCACTCAGGAGTGGATATTTGCTGCTCAGTTTGCAGTCCTCAATTGCAACATGATTTCCAGAGAAAAGTGAGATCTTACATATTACCTTTCCTACTCTCAGCCTGTCCTTTAAAATAAAAAAAACCCCTCTAAACCAAAATAGAAAAATCCAACCAAATAAACAAGCATACAAACCCATCAAAACCACAAAAACATCCCCAATCAAACCAACCAACCAACCAACCAAAAAAAAACCCCAAAAACCTTAGGGAAATACATAACTGAAAGGTAATAGTTATACTTTCAAATTATATAATTCCTTTCATGAAGCTACTGCAGTTCCAAATTCAAACTACTTTCTCCACTTATTAGAAAATGTTTCTAGCCTTCTATACTCATATGTGGATTATCCAGTCATTCAATACCCCCTAGTCCATATTTTATCATCATCCTTTCACTTAAGTAGTTTTTACACTCCTTGTTTCTATGCTCCTCTTCCATGCATGTATTTCTCATTTCTTAATTTCTTTTCTACCAAATGAAACAAGCAAGATTTGTAAGAAGTTTTGGAAGTTAATCCTACATCTCCCTCACTATCCTAATCTCTTCTCCTTCTCCAGACAGACTTTTTTTACTGTTGCAATTAAATCTTGAGCCGTATGTTTTGTCACTGTCATCGCTTTCTTAGTTGTTAATGCCTACCATTTTGTGGAATTAAATTTTTTGCTGTTAATATTGTTTTCAAAGTTATTTTAATGTCCCCAGATGTTGTTCTGACCCTTTTCTTTACTGAGCCTTTGAACTTTGTGCAATCATTTCACTTAATTTCACATATTGAAAAAGCAGATAATAGACAGGCTCCCTTGTCAGTCAGTGGAATATTTCAGGTGCAAATACTATACTTTTTCACGTTCAGATCTGAGACAACTGAGAGAAATAAACCGCTATATTTATTCTAGAGAGAGCAGAAATGATGTGTTTAGACACAATCCCTAATGTATGGAGGTGCAGAGAGGAACATGCTCCTCATTTCAGGAATAAATAATAGAGCAAATGAATGGACTCATTTGGATTTAAAAGCATTCTTTGCTTGAATCATAAGATAATTTAGGTTAGGAGGGACATCTAAAGTCAACCACCTTCCCTGGACTCAGAGTATGTCAGAGCATGTTCTTCTGGCATATTATTTTTTTTTCTACAGAGATGTATGAGCTCAGTTATTACTGATGAGAATTGTACCCAACAAAACATTCAAGCTTAAATATTCACTGAGTTCACTAGACTGGATTTCAGAGAGCATAATGGAAAATCTGCAATTCCTGCTGTGTTGGTTTGCTATATAAATCAAACTGCTAAGTAATAGAAACAATGTTCCATGCTTACAAACCTCATCAAAAGAGAGAAAAATGAAAAATATCTGCTGTGAACTATTTGTAAAGCATCTGCAAACCAAGAATTATTCACTGAAGGCATTTGCGGATAATTTCACATAATGAGTAAATATTCACAGAGCACCAAAGGGAAAGACAGCAAAATTCATCAAATAAAATTATTTGCTGCAAATCACTTATACAACAACTGCCTTTATCTAAAACTTCAAAAGCAGTTGCTGTGCTGTACATCAATCAAGCAGCTTTAAATTACTTCTGATTCCATTCTCTTCCAGATTTTCTTAAATTTAAAATGTGTCTTAGAAAATGCTATGGAAAATGAAGTTATATTAAATAAAATTTCTCTTCTGAACTTCTTCTTCGTATTCCATTATTAACCAGATTACTCACGATGCAGTTTAAAGTTTTCTGGGTTTCTTTTTATGTGCTCAAAAGGCATGAAAAGCTGAACGCTGAGGTTGACGAGAATAGCAGGAAACTCCATGGGGAAAACAAATAAAGGGGAACAGCAAGACACAGGCTCATTGCACATAACCTGAGGTACTTACCCAGGAGTATTTCCCCCTTCTTCTTCTCTCATCAGTGAAGAGACAAGACACAGTGATAGAAGTTGAATCAGATACTAAAGATCTAAATTGACTGCTGTTCACTGGTCTTTATCTTGTTTTCACTAAATATAGAAAAGATCATCAGAAAGTGAAATAATTAAATCAATCAATAAATAAAATTGAGTAGCTGCCTACAAAGATGTGACGTCCATGGAGGGTTTGGAGCAAGGCAAGTTCCTCAGACAGGCTTCTCAAATCAACAAAGCTATTTTGTCATTACAGAGTCTCAATAGTTGGGGGTTTGCACAGGTGAGGCTGGAAGGGATGAGAAGATGACACTTTTCTCCTGCAAGATGAATTCTGAGATATGGCAAGAGAAACCTGATGTTTGGTTGGGACCAGAAACAGCCACAACACTGACCAGAGTACACTCCACAAACCGAGACTGCACTGCACGCTTTTGTATGTGCCACTTGCACAAATTAAGGATTTGATGTTTTTCCCCCCAGGAACTGAGGCTCCACATAAAGCTTAGGCAGCAGTGCCAAGAGGCTTTTGCTGGTTTAAGCTTTTTCCCCACCAGGAGTTTGAAACCATTTCAACACTGTTGTCCTACCAGTGCAGCAATGGGCCTCAGATTCCGGGAAAATGGAACAGAACATACGTGGGTGTCGCATTAGAAAACAACCCTGAAAACCCCTACCTTGTTCAGAAGGATGGAAACAGATACAAATTTGATGAAAAACTACTGCAGTCACATTAGTGTTTACAAAAGCAAGGCAAGGCACTTCTGTTAAGATATTATGAAAGAGTTTCCCTCTATTTCTTTTTTTTTAGGGCACTGTTAAGGTGACCTGATGAAGCCAAATTATAAACCCCAGAGACACCAGGTATGGAAAGCTTTCCTTGGAAGCAGTCTGAATCTGACCTTTGGTTCAGTGAATGTGAGCTGAAAATGTGTGTCAAGAAAGGTATTTTTACATCACTATTTTTGTCAAAATGTTCTTGCTATATTTTCACTCTTAATTAGTGCATTTTCACTGTGGATTTTGCATGCAAAATGACTGCTCATGGTGTTTTTTATTTTTTTAAAGTAAGATTTAAAAAAAAAGGAAAGAAAGAGAACAAGGACATGGAAAAGAAAGGAAAATAAGAAAATAAAGAAAAGGAAAAATAATGATAGAGTCAAATAAAAACCTATGGCAGAGGCGATGTTGGAAAGGAGCAAGATCAAAGAAGAAAACAGCGTTTGAAAGTTTCATATGGCATGAGGAGCAAGAATACCAGCAGCGTGAGTTTGTTCATTAGTGGGGATGTGCTGCCTTCGCAGGCCAGTCCTGTGTGCTTGCAGCCACTGGGGCCCTTGGTTACATTGGGAACTTTGTTCTTAAGCAGAAAACTCTTATCTGTATATGTTTGCATATATAACAACAGGAAGCCACACATGTAAATACACACCACTGTACCCCAAGTTCTTAATTTCCTTATTGAATTTCAGCTGTTTTAATGACTTTGTTGCAGCTGCTAGAAAAATCAGTGGATCTGATTGACTATTATTATGAGTGAAACTCATCTACCTTTTTATTGTCAGGTCCCGTATAAGAAGAGTTATACTTGTTTTTGAAAATCCAACAGAAAGTTTTATCCATTTTATGGTTTACAGTTAAATATGTTTAATGGAAAAGTAAATAATTTTTAAAATATAAGCAAAATCTGAAAGGCAATCATTTTTGTGTTGTGTAGTCATAAAGATGTGAATAGACAAAAAAAAACATATTTTTTTCATAAATAAGATAGAAAATATCCTGTTAAGAGAAAGTGGTAGCAATCTTACTTTCTTAATATGCTTTAATAAGTATTTTCTATATAAAACTTCCACACAGAATCTCAATGAGCTGCAGAAAATTTTAACACTCCACTCCTCTAAAAACTGCCATCCCTGAGAAGACTCAGAATTGGGTTAACAACAACATTTAGTCCATCAGTATATTATGACCATACTGTGATATTTAAAGCCTGACTAAACAATGGTAGCAATGTAGATTAGGAACTGATTTTTAAGTAAATTAAAACTTCTACATGAAGGCTGTGGAACTTCAGTTGCCTCGTGGCTTGGTCAGGACACGTCGCTCAAGGAATATTGATGGCTAAAGGTTCATTTGTGCAAATGGGGAGTCAGTGCTTTTAGTACTGGTAGTTGTACTGTCAGTGTCTAATCTCAGTTCTTGGAAGACCATTAGGTTGCTTTTGAGTGACCAAAAAGCTAGACGAATATTCGCTGTCCTTTTCTAAAAAATAGACATTGGAATAAATTATAAAGCTTGCAATAAAATCAAACTATGACATCTGTAGCTGAAATTTGAAATATGGAGCATCTTGCAAATGCAAGTCCAGATCTGCAATGATATGCAGTTTTTTAACCCACTCCAACATATTGAAGCATTTCATGAAAAGGAAAATTCCCAACGAAATAAAATTATTAAAACTAGTACTTTAAAAAAGAAGAGGAGGGGTAGAGGAAGAAATCAAAAGAGTGAAGAGTCTTGTCCATATTCTGGGAAAGGGTGAAATGAGTCCATGAAGGGGATTGTGTGTCCCCTGCTCTGCCCATGAGCTGGAGAATTAGAGCTGATGCAGGCTGTTATACTAAAGAACAGTGATTAAGTGCATGTTTCTGATCCACAGCACCCTTACAGCTCAGTTTGCAGCCAGCCCAGCCCATCCCTCACAGCTGCAATGCACAGCCCAGCGCTGTGACCTCCTGGAACTCAAATTGGTATATTCCTCACAAACGAGAATGGCTGTGAATTGCTTTATTTTTACCAATAAACTGCTCTTGGTTGAAATCTATCTCACAGCTAGATGGGATGTTTAATACTAAAATCATGTTTCATAATGAAATGCTGTATCAGCCTTAGTTTCCCTGCAGTCTCAACTCTAATAGTGTTTTCAAATCACTGTGTGATTGGTTTTCTGTTGCCTCCCCCTCTCCAACAATGTGAAATTCCTGTAATATTATTTTTTTCTATTACTTTGATTCCCCTTAGGTTCCAAAACTATTTCCACATTCTCTGTGTTAGTATCTTCAGCTTTTTTTTTTTTTTTTTTTTTTTGCTTTGTAGCCTTGGAAGCATATTTCAAAATCTCATTCCTGGGTTGCCTTGGTTTGTCAGGAATGAAAATCCACACAGCAGAGTAAATAAAGCAGGCTATTACTACTACTATTATTATTATTTCTATTACTGCTTTAGTGGCTTCTTAAACTCGTGTGCTCTTTTCACAGTAGCTAGTGCTGTGAACCTGCAGGGAAAGGCTCGGAACCAGTGCTGAAATGGTTTTTCATCTTTGCTTATGCTTCTTTTCATTTCCTCACACCACCTCATAATGCCATTGCTTTTTCACTTAATAACAGCATTAGGAAACATCATAACCATCCCACCAGGAGCTTACATCTTAAAGCACACGTGGTGCAGGGTGAGGTGGGACTGTCTGCTAGTGATTGCAGCTGCTTTTTCACAGGTCTGCTGTCTTTTGTCTCTCTCCTCAGTGCGTGCTGTTGGAAAATCTTTGGGATCCTAGCCATGATATTTCTCATCTGTGGTTTTAGGATGTGTTTCCATAATCAGATTTCATACCTTTTATTGAGTCAATTGCCTGCCATTCACTTAAATCCCTGTCTCTTCTCTCCTTTTAGTGCCTTAAACCTGTGTTATTCCTCCTTTTTACTTACAATTTCAGGTTGCCATGGACTGCTTGAAAAATGCTATTATAATGGAGCAACGTGAAAAGTTTCATTATTTTGGCATTTTTATTATAATAAATTTTTTTCCTTCTTTTTTTCCAACTACTTATTTTCTTGGGAGACCATTGGTTTTAACAGCTTTATTGTTTTCACTTTATAGAGTGCACTTTAATGCCTTCTTTTTTTCTGAAGCAGTAACCACATAACTCATTTTCACTTTACTGATGCTGTCACTGATAGTGTTGTGCTGTAAGCAAATATTTCCCTGTCTTCTGTCTTTGGTCCATACTCTGCTTATAGCTCTGTGTCAATTTTCAATTATCTACGTAATTCTCTTGCATACAGACTGTTACAGAACTTTAAGCAGTACTGTTTTTATTATTCCACATTACTGCCTAAAAAGGAGGTTGCATTATTCCTGCTAAACTCCAAGCCTTAAAGTCATTTATTTAAGAGCAACTTGCAGTGTTTCTCTCCTGCTTTTTTTTGTATTTGATTTGCTTTGAATTCAGCAAGTGAGTGTTTTCTGCATTGACCAGCCTTTTTGGCTGCACGAGGTGCAACCCAAAATCTCTGCCACAAGGTACCTAACAGACCTCTTGGAGAGCTAAAGGGAAAGGCATCACGCAAACGAATGCAGGAGAGGGACGCAACAAAACCATCTGAGAATTCCCACCAGGATGACCTGAATATACTGGTAAATCTAAGTGCAATTCAGCTCCCTGAGTCTCAACAGTTCCTGTGGTTTCACTTCATCTGGGTATCTGCATTATTTGGTAGTGTCTCCCCTTGTGCCAGTTGCATCCTGCAGAGATCAATTCATAGCTGGAACACAGAAGATGTACTTGAACTGCCCTCAAGCTGCGTGTGGTTCAAAGGCAGCATTTCCCCGTCCTTCCCTCCACGCGTTATCCCACCCAGGAGAACACAGGGCTGTGTAACAGCAGTTATCTTCTCAGCAGTACACCTCTGATTTATCTGACTGAATGCACTCTGTGGCTTTGGTTCTTCTACTGCTGGCAGCTACCTGGGCTGTCTGGGACTTGCACAGCTCAGGTCCATTAACTCTTTCCACCTACCCTTGTTCTCCACAGTACTTATATTCGTAGAGCCCAGCAGTGGCATATTTCTTAATTATCTCTCATGAAGGGCATATTTTGCTTTTACTTCAGCTACCATATGTTTTCTTAACTGAGACAGTTGACAGAATCAGAGAGGCACATAGGTTAGACCTGTCATATTTCCATCAGGGTTTTTACCAGACGTAGTTTAAAATTGATGTATACATGTTCAGAGCCCTTGAGATCTGCAGCTCAGCTGGGCCTGTTTGCCCATATGAGCTCCCAGATGCCTGGAAATCCCAGAAAACTAGCCAAAACACTTACATAGCCAGAGAGAAAAATATGGCATGTTCAGAACTTGCTGGACATATGGCAGCCCCACATGGGGTTGGACAGACAGGTTTGTTATTAGCAAGGCATTATCTGCAAGAGTGATCTCCTAAGTGTTGGTCAACCAAAATACCCACAGCCAGAACCAGTTCCTAAATTCACTCTCTGTTCTTTTAAGGGATTATGTATTTGTTGCAGGAATTCAATGAATTTCTTATGTCCTTCACATCATAACCATTGGTTTTGTGACCTTGAGCCATATTTTGTTTTGCCACTGGATTTCCCAATGGCAGACACCCTTGTTGTTCATATATTGCCTTTACTTTTGCTCATACTCTACTCTAAATCAGTGAACAGGGAAATGTAAATATAGAGCTTTTTTTAAAACAAAGCCTGTGTTGATGCCCATAGATGATAATTAAAACTCATGACTGTCAAAGAATTACAGCTGCTTGTATCAAATGTCCTCAGGGAAAACTGAGAGGGGAAAGGAGAAGTTGTTCCTCTGGTGGTCTTCAGGACGATGTGGTCACACGTCTCAGAATATGATTCCCTGGGTTCAGGTCTCCCTGCTTGAATCTCCTTGGGCCAACAGGTAATTTAGAACTTTATCTTTCCCTTTCAGATTTGCATGTTGTAGCATGTACCATCCACGGTGCATCTGTGTTATTGTCACCATGGTTACCTCGAGAACAGCTTATTTTCTGATGCTAACACATCATCCTGTACAAAGCACATGAGGGAAGTGCAATCTGTAGTATTGGAGGTATAAAGGGTGTGGCACTGAGAAATGTCACCTCCAGAGCATCCATGGCCATGCCAGTGGATGGTCCTATTCCTTAGTAAGTATTAGCCAGATCTAGAAATGCTGGATACGGTAAAAACCTTTTCTTCTTCTTTGAGTGTCATCCACATTAAAACCTGTAAGGTTCTTCTGAATTTTAACATGGAATGCACATAGTTTCTCCTAATTACAGAGGGGAGAGAAAGAAAATACTGACAGTACAGGGCAGGCTTGGGGAGAAGAAAGGAGAGGTGACTTTATCCCCCAAGGAGCAATAGAATCTGGAGTTCTAAAAGATTACTTGTCAGTGGTCTGCCCAGTTTTGAGGAATATTTTTATTTCCTCAGAAAAAAATGGTGTAAAAAAATAATAATGGATGTCATAAAGTGAAGCTTTTAGTAGTTTGAAAATGGCAATGCTAGCTTCTTGTACATCCTTAATTGCAGCTCTCTTACATGGTTTTAGGAGGCTTTTTATTCTTTATATTGTCACCTTCTGTTTCTCAAATTATACAGCATATAATATCAGAGTTAGGCTACTTTTATATCACCTCAAGGACAAGCGTGAACTTTATACATATCACAAAGTATTAATTGTGATTCTGAGGGCTAAAGAAAAGTTATTTCATATGCTTAAGAATCAGGTGTTCTTTTTATATTTTTCTTTTAACTGAATGTGTGCCAATTTTTGTGATTCTAAAAGTGGAGCAGAGCTCATCAGACCCTTGTGCACAATTCATTGTGCATGTTATTCCTACACACATCAAAGGAGCGGGAGCCAGGAAATGGGAAGGACTTTGACTGCATTTTGTGACTGGCCACAGGGCAAAGAATTGGTTCTGGTGCAACACAGAGCCAGAAAGGGCAATAAGAGAAAAATATAAAGAAAATTAAAGGACTACTGTCTGTCTATAGATGGCTTTCCTTTGTTTCTAACCAGAAATATACACCCACCTGTAGCTTTCTAGGGGCTTTTTTCTCACCCTTTCCCCCATAAATAAATTTTTGGGAGCATTGTTTTACTACTGTTTTCCCCCTTTATAAGTCTTATTGAACTGCTACACCCAAAGCACCTTGACCTGTGGAATACTGAAGAGTTTCAACAGAAAGTGGAGATGGTTTCATTTCATGAAATGTCCCTGACAAATGTTATTAAAGGTGCCACTAATTTTATCTGAAAGACTGAGTCAATTCTTGGTGAAGCAAATAATGTCCTTAATTACCTATTCCTGTTAATTAACTAAATAAGTGGCCTAGGATGGCTCTTTCAGTAGGATATGTCTGTGATGTAAATGTCAGCACTCAAAGTTCTTGAAAACATCTATGCTTGACCCATGACTCATCTATCTGCCACATATTACAAGTTAAATCTTCCCTTCTAATTGTGGGGCCATTCTGGACAATGCAATATGTACAGTATTTTTCTGAATTAATAATTTCTCAGGAAAAAATAATAATGCCAAGTTAGGAAAACCATGATGTATTCCAATTGTTATTAGTAGAACCATGTGTTTATCAAATGTGTCATGTATTAAAATATTTAAATATGTTAAACCAATACATTAATTCTTTTTACCATCGAGAAAGAAAGCTTGCTTATCCAAAGTGAAATATTCACCTCTTACTTATATATGCTTATAAATATTACAATTTTTTCTTATAAATATTTTGCTAAAATGTTACTTCCAGTCAACAAAATGGGAATGTTTTATTTTGAAGACACTAAAAAAAAGTTTTTCACACCTCTCTCTCCCTTGTTTCTCTCTCATCTGTGAGGATGAATGGTAATTTACAAAATGTTACCATCAAATTGCTAAGAGAACAAGTATTAAACAAGATTCAAGTAGAAGTCACTTCTTAAAGAGGACTTGGAAATACCCATAACCAAGTGTCTCCATGATCTGCTCCATGCCAAGAAGAAGCAACAGGAGGTCAAGTGTGAGTTGTAAGGAAAAAAAAAAAAGGAAAAAAAAAAGAAATATAATGATTATAAAACTATAAGAAGAGGGAGAACAACAGCACAACTTCAGAGAACATCTGCCACTACATTCACCTGTTGGAAGACTCTTCCTTGCATGGTGTTTTTGCCAGGTACCTCCACTCTCTCCAGAGACACCTTGGGAGCTTAAGGCTTCTAAAAGTTCTTGGAAGTGAATGTCCAAAGCATCCCTGCAGAAACCCTCATTTCCTGCTCTAATTTAGGCAACTTTTTTGTTTAGCAGCTTTGTTCCATCTCAAAGCCTGTAAGAATCCAAATGAGGTGCTTAAGGGCCTGAGACACAACTTCCCCTCGACTCAATAAAAGGTTGTGTGTGTGTCACTGATGGTGACTTTTCACCTGCACCAGTGTTTTATGCTCAGAAAGTCAATTAAACTTTAACTGTTACAGTCCAACAGGTTGCCAGTCCCATGGCATTTAGCACAAAGCCTTTAGCAGAGACCTCCTTGGAAACATTCATAAAACAGAGGTGTGCATTTCAAAGTTGAATTGATAAACTTAGACATTCCTTAGGCAATAAATGTTCAAAAAACATGCAGATGTGGCACGTGGGACATGGTTTAATGGTGGGATTGGAAGTGCTGGTTAATGATCTTTTTCAACCTTATTGATTCCACGATTCCTTTAGCAACAGGGAAAAAATGATAGTTTTTAAATATATGTTTCAGATTTAGTGACTGGAATACAATTTTCTGCTGCCACATTTTCACTTTCTCTTAATTAAAAAGATAACATTTGGATTAATATATTTTAAACATGGCTGTCTTGTTAGGCATGATCTGTTTCATATATATGCATATAAGCATTGCATTACTGATAGTAATTATAAGTAGATTTCTGATCTTCTAAAAATAACTATCTGTCTCCCTCCCCAAATAATTCTGGAAGTGTTAGTGAAAATGAAGCTACTCTAATCAGAATGATGATCCCAAAATTTTCAGCACGTCTTTCTTGCAAAGCAACTTTGCTTGATTTCACACATTTAAGAACGGATTTTGATTTTTCAAATTCAGGTCAATCACATTACTTTTGTTAAATTCTCCTGTGCAACAAGAGAAATACTGGGAGTCTTTCAGTGGGAAATAAATAGTGAGCTCTTTGAAATATAGGTCAATTCAGAGCTTTAATGAAACTAAACCAGAAAATTTGAAATGGGAAAACAAGGCAGAAAAATTTCCATGGACTCCTTTCCACCTTTTTTCTCATCTCTTAAAATGATTGATATCCTGCAAGGCACTGAGTTTTATTTCGAAGATATTTAGTGCGACATCACATAAAGCAAAAACTACCTGCAAAGGCTATCAAAACTGCATGTCAAAAATACATTAGAAAAAAACTGTTTTAAAAAATCCACCTTCAGTTTTAAAATATATTTGTTAAAAGCAGGAGAAAAAGTTTGAATGAAAAAGACTACAAAGTCGTAGCAAAATAAAAGTGTGGGGAATAGAAAAAAGAACACAATCAATAAGATGAATTTTAGTGATTGACTTTTGGATCAAAAGATAAAGGGTTTCCTGAAAGTCAGTGAAAATGAAACAGGAGTGTAATAACCCTCTGGAAATTGACTGGAGGAGGAGACGACTTTCAGTAATCAAAGTCAAGCGCGTATCTTGGTTCTGCGTTCTGCTGGGCAAGAAAGAACATTTGAGAGTAACTCAGTGTGGGAGCTGGGCGAGAGAAAGTTCTTGGTTACCAGTTTGAGCAACAGAATTGATTTCACATTTATCATAAGAAGCGGAAATCCCTGGCAGTGTTCAAAGCCAAGTTGGATGAGGCTCTGAGCAACCTGGTCTTTAGTTAGTGGAAGGTGTCCCTGCCCATGGCAGGAGGGTTGAAATGAGATGGTCTTTAAAGTCGCTTCCAACCCAAACCATTCTGTCATTCTATTATTCTGTGGTTGGGAGAAAAAATATGATGAGTTCCAGTGCTTGTTTTAATTAAAACCAAGGAATTGCAGGAATTGCATGCAGGGTGTACCAAAAGAAATGCTGATGAGAACATGACTGAGGCCTCTGTAACAGAGTGTGTGTGTATCATACAGTGTGATTTTTATCCTATTATTTCATACAGTAAGATTATATTTGTCTTTCTCTTGCTTTATTCCATGCAAATGCTCAATATCTGCAAGATCCTGTCAGAGTTTGGATTTGCTGTTCATGTGGTGAAAGTCTTGTTTCTAACAGACTGATTAGTAACTAATCAGCAAATTAAATGTTTAAACCTCAAGAGAGAGTCTGAAACCTGTGTTTATCTATAAAGATGGACTCAGGAGATCTTTATGCAGTTACTAAAATAAGCAGTTAATAAACAGTCGAAAGCTTTGTGATGTTTCTAAGCCTGTTTCCTGCATTATAAAGCAGTACAGGAACCTTGCCTAAACTGGTGAAGTGATGAAGGCAAATCCCATCCATCCTAATTTAGTGAAATACAAAATTCTGTTGCCGTGGTGAGAACTTGCAGAAGCTTTCCCAGAGAAGAACGAAGCACTGTTAAATTATCTACTTTATAAACGCTGAACATAAGCCTAACCCACTTAATTGGCTTTATGTCATTAATCTCAAGGAGCCTAATAGCCTTACCTGGTTATCCTTAGAGTTTTTTCCTGATACCAATAGAGAATTTTGCAGTGAAATACACAGTAAAAACATTGATCCTGTCTGTAGTGCAGTCTAATTTCAAGGTATTAGAAAACATCTGGGCAGTTTGGTTCAGTTTCAGGGGATAGGATGCAAATTGGGGCATATCCTAAATATTTTATACGCTATAGAACAATTTTTAGCAGTCTTAGTTCAGTGCAATGTCCCTCTATGAACTATTTTTGGAATATTGTCTCTGATTTAGATACAAAATCTAAGAGTCAGAAGATTATCACTCCTGTGGCTGGTATTCTTTCTCTTATAGCAGGAAAAAACCCTTCTAATTAAAGCTATTAACTGAGAATTTTTTCAGGGTTATCATAGGAGTTGAGACTACCATATGCATTGCATGTGCATATGTAGCAATTGAGGAGGATCCAGTTTGCAGTCTATATGGTATGTGTGCTGAATAACATAAAGATATGTCAGTATCGTGATTCAAAAGACATATAACAACAAAATAAATACAAAATTTTGTCAAAATTGGTTATAATTGAGCATGATATGCATGAGATGAGTCTGATACCTACTTTTCTGTCACTTTTTATGGTCTAAGGTATCCCTTTTTAGCTTTGCTTTTTGCTTCTCACTTCCTCATTCTGCTTGTCCTCTCACAAAAAGTATAACATGACATAGACAGGTTTCTTTTCTTCTCACTCAGTTATATTCCTACTCTCTACAAACAAAATGTCAGCACTGGTGCAGGTAGGCAGGGATTGTGTGACCTGGAGAGGTCTGAGTGAGGGAAGGAGTTAGGCTGGACTAAGATGGTCTAGATCTCAAAAAAGATGAGAAGAAAAAGGAAAGTAGCCGGCTGTTCCTACTGCTTTTCATCTGCAGAAAAACTGTCTTTGAGCTCATTAATTTCACAGCAGCTGGGAAGCAATATTTTAGAAATAGAACCAATTCATAGCCCTCCCCAAACTTCTTTGTTTTTTGTAAAAAGAGCTTAATAATTTAGTGATATTTCCACAATATTTGCATGGAGAGTAGAAAAATGAGACTTTATGCACAGGAACAGAGGAGCCACATTGCACATACAGCATATAAATATTTGTGTAAGCACAGTAAATACGCACTTTGTGCTGGCCATGGAATGGACTCAAAGAACATCGGTATTCCTTCCAAGACTCAGATTTTGTTTATAGTCTCAAAAAATAGGCAATATAAAAGTTATGAAAGTCAGATATAAAAGAATGAGATGGGCAAGAGAGGAAGAAACCTCTTTTTAAGGCTGAAATTCTCATCTCAGCTCAGGAGCTGAGACTTTAGGAAACACTTTAGATGTCTTAAGATATGCAATAAAATTGTTAGTTAACACAGAGAAGTGACAAAGAAAGACATATCAAATGATGTTCAAAATGTCTTATTTACTATTTTATGTACATCAGAGAAGAATCAAAGCTTTTACATAAAATGTCAGACACAATCAGAATTTAGCTATTATTTATGTATGAATTCTTCTGAAATTTTAAGTTTAGGCTCAGTTTGCCTGTAAGTGCCTGTCAGCTTCCAATTGGCCTCAGTGGAATAAAAAATGAAAAAAAATAAAAGAGATTAACAGGTATTCTTTCTTATTTTCCAATTTCACAGTATCTTTATGCCTCAGAGCCATACTTCTTGGGGGCTATGAACTCATCATGTCTCAAGCGAAAGCCTGGCTGGACTAGCTTTGTACTTTCACAGAAGAAGAAGGAAACCTCTGAGCAAACTCTGTTCTCAGTCCATTATTCATCAGTGCACCCTCTTCATGAGTGCTGACCCTGGTGGTATGGAGTAATGCTTCTTGCACGACAGGCAAAATTATGTTTCTAATCACTTATGGTTATCAAAGGACACATGGTATGTTTTGCAAAAGGAAGATGATTAGCTTCGTTGTCCTGGCTGGCTTCCAGTTTGAAAAGCTTTATTCACTGAATACAAATCTATTGGGTAATTTCAAGTATAGCTCCTTCTCCCCTTAAATGTCATTGCAGAGAGTTACTCTGAGCTGTTGAACAGCTGCCATATTCCTCTGTGGGGATGGCTGCTGAAGAATATATAGAATCATTTAAAAGCTTTGGGGTATAATAAAAAAAAAGAAGTATTAAGCCACCCATATATTTAAAGGGATGAGGAGAAGGGTAGAGAGAGGCTGAAAGATTTCTGATTATGGCAGGAAAGAGGGTGGAAAATACATCAAGTGGCGAATAAGGCCAACTAATGTAATATTCTATAGTATAATGTTTATTGCAGTGATTGGGGACAGCTGATTCCTCAAAAGGATTTTTTCTTTCTTTTACTTTTTTTTTTTTTTTGAAAATAGATTAATTTCTAAGCATTTAGAAGTCATCCATAAATGCTCGCACTGACTCACAGTTTATTAATATTTTTAACTCAAATCTGGAGAGAGAAAATGTCCTATTTCTTTTGAAGCGATGACTTTGTGCTTAAGGAAGTAAAAATCTGGATTGCACCAGGCATGTCTTCAAAAGGATGAATAAAACTTGGGAAAGACCCAAAATGCCAGAAAAAGAGTGAAAGTCTATGTATGATGGACAATTACATATGAAAAGCACTCCTTGACAGCGGATCTTGTCCAAAATGAGTGGATAGAATAGGCTGCTTTGGTTCTGCAAACTCTGTGCCTCTATCAGTGTGATATCTCAGGACATTTCTTATCTTTGGCTCACAGACGATACTGAAGGCAAATTTCCAGCCTCAGGTTTCTCTGGGTTGATGCAAGACATCACCCCAGTCCTCAGAGCTGCTGTAAAAATGGTTTGGACTAAATTATGGAGAAAGTCATGCATTTAGCAGATCTGAGGGATGTGAAGAGGTGAAACATATTATGCTGAGTAACTGGTCGGCTGCTAAGGGTAGTAAACTCCTTAACTTGATCACAGAATCATGAAAAGGCTTAGGTTGGAAGGGACCTTAAAGATCATGCAGTTCCAACCTCCTGCCATGGGCAGGGACACCTTCCACTAGCCCAGGTTGCTCCAAGCCCCGTCCAACCTGGCCTTGGACACTTCCAGGGATGGGGCAGCCACAGCTTCTCTGGTTCATCTGTAACTGTATGATCACAGTCTCACAGGAGCCTCAAAAAACAAGGTACTTGTTATATAAGTGGCTAAGCAATGAGTCTGTGAGCTCATAAGTATTTCATTTTGCAGATGTTATTGAAAATTAAGGAAAATATTGTCTGGCTGAAATATATGGAGTGTCCTTCTCTGGAGATACTCAAAACCTGCCTGGAGATGATCCTGTGCAACCTGATCTAGATGAACTTGCTTCAGCAGAGAAGCTGGGCTAGATGGTTTGTAGAGGTCTCTTCCAAGCCCAAACATTCTGTGATTCTGTGATACTTATGTCCCTAGATTTACTGCTTTGATTTAAAATTTTATGTCTTTCTGCTGGAAGTTATTTCCCCTGAGTAAACATCAGTTATTTTGGCCTTGCACAAAGCACAAGGGAAACTGAAAAATAACTTAGTCTGTGTGTTTAGTCCAACCACAAGTACCCTACATCTCTAAAAGGTTATAATGAGTATGTGACTTACTGTTTGAGCATTCAGGTTTGATATTTAAGATCATCATTTGAGCCAGATAAGGATTTTTAGAATAGAATTTAAAATACAGGAAACTCAGATGTTTGATCACATTCCCAGAATTCCACAATCTTCAGTTAATACGCAATATTGAATACAAGGAAAAGAAAGCCAACGGAAATGCTGCTGTTTGAAGGAATTCCTGTTTCTTGGAAGCCTGCTCTGATGACAAATTCAGAACACAGTTCTCCTGCAAATGCAGTGGCTGCCCCTGATCCATGAGCCAGGGTCTTATGCTTTTTGCACCGATCAGGCCATGATTACCCTCACATGGAAACTGGAGTGTGTTAAGTATCTGCATTACAAATCCCTACTCAGCTGAAGAATCCTTCTAAAATCACTGGGACAAAGTAAAGCACCTTGAATGAGAAGAGTTTCCAAAATTCTCAACAGAGTGGTGCAGACACCAGACCACTGGAAATGATGTGGGTTTATTCAATCAATGAACTTTCATTTAATGAAAAAGGTACAATGTGGGAGTTATTTTGCTAGAAAGCTAAATATGTTTTAAAACATTTAAAGTTTTTTTTGAAACAAATGGATTATTACTAAAATGATTTATTTATTTTCCTTTTTTTTTCCCTCACACAGCATTTACTGTATTAATTCCACTATGTCAGTGTCTGGAGATTGCTTGTATGGATTCCCAATGTGCAATCACAGTCTCCTTGGAGACAACAGTTTTGTTTCTGTATTTGTATTTCTTTCAGAAAGACTTGGATTCTAAAACAAGTCTCAGAGGTACAAAATGGTGACATCTCCAGGATGGTTTGGGAGGACTGAAGAATGAATAAAATGCTTCACATCCATCATTTCAACAGAGTGTCAGTTTACTAAACAGCATTTTACGGCAGGTGTTCACAGAGATAACCTTTTCCTATTGCAGTATTTCTTGATGTGTGTCTGTATATACATATATATATATATAAAAATATATGTATATATATACCTACATGAATATACAAGGATCACGAAAGATTACAGAGTTGGCAATGCCATAATTCTAAGCAGGCAGCTCAAAGAATGCAAATGAGGTATAGAAGTTGTGGTTTGGGTTTTTTAATTTTTATAATCAAGTTGTGTCAAAATCCAGCACTTCTTCCAAGGGCTGCAGAGACTCTTATGGTATGTACAACCAGTCTAGTATCTCCACTGGTGGTGCTCATTTAAAGGCTTTCTAGATGGGTGTCAGAGGATGTATACAAAAATTAAATCACAAACCTGTCTCCCGAATGCCTAATATGAAATATGTCATTTTGCTAGAATAAAACACAGTTTGTGGGAATGCAGCTGATAAATGTAGTTTATTATGTCAGTTCCAGAAAGACAGAGTAGCTGAAGGCTTGATTGAAGAATAGTGTGACTTAATGTAGGGATTAAATTAATAAGCTGAGGAAAACCAGAAGAAATAGGATAAACTAATAAAAAAGCATTGCTGTAGATTTCATATCAAAGATATTCCACAAAACTTCTATCCTAGGACTCATTAGTTGTCCTGTCACCTCTGTCAGCTTCACTTTTTAATGCATGTCTGATTATCACTTTCACTAACAGTTTTTTTAATTTATTGTTGAAAATAAGTAAAATTGTTAGGAAAGCAACTTTATAGCAACTTTAATATACCATCAAGTGCACAGGCCACATTTGAATGGCAGATGATGAGCTGCATGCCTGATTTCTACCAACGATTAGCTTGGGCAAATAAAGTAATTGGACATGCCAGTTCTGACAGAACAATTTATTTTTTCCCTTCTGTGCAATCATAATGCAATTGTAGGGCCAGTTGTGATTTAAGGAGGGAATGCTTGCTATTCTAGTCTTGTAATCGTCCTAAAACTGGAGAGATGCATTTTGGTTGGTCCCTTGCCACTTCCATGATTAACATGATTAGATGGAATAATTTCATAGCATTTCACTTAACAGAAAGAATCTACTGGTGCTTATGGAATTACAATGTGCAATGCTGGACATCCCCTAAAGAACCCCCAGTGCTATAGTTAAATCTGTTGGATTTGTACTGTTAAAAGGAATGTTTGTTATTGAAAATGACACAGAAGACATCTTCCAAAAACTGAAGTGAACATGGGGATGAGAGGGATTGGTTAGATATTCCTCTTCCAAATGTTGGCTTTTTAGTGTTTCTTTTGAAATGGAAAATTAACGTTAGCAAGAGTTTTGCAGCTGGCAACAAAATTTTCCACTTTGTTGTGTTTTGCTTCACAGAATGTATCCAGAAGGAGAGCTGTAATCATTGCATTCCCACAGTTATGCTTTGCAAACCCCTCTTGAAAATATGAGAAAGGTCCTCCTTTTTTTAATGCCTGTCTTTGACCTCTCCTCTGCAAAGGCAGCTTCCTAGAACTGGGTTTCAGCTAAGCCAAAAAAATTTCCATAAAGATGAACTGTTGCTCCCCTGGTACAGAGCACCTGGGGATGGTAAATGTTGCTCTGACCGAGGCTGAGCAGAGATGTCAAATTGAATTTCCTACGTAGCATGGAGCTCTCATTCACTTATTCTCCACCTCATACACACCTATTCCCTTCTGAATAACAGTGGTCATATTTTTCACTGGAAAATGACAGTTCCCTGTGTGTGAAAACATTAGGGATGTGTTTCGTTTGACGTTGTCTCAAAAAGCAAACAGAAATTTTGAAAGCTTTTGTGAGAAAGAATTTCCATTCCTTGCTAAATGAACACTTGGTGTTGACTGCTGTCACGTGTGATTGTGTATGTAGTGTGGTCTTTTGTGGTACATTCTCCTTCCACAACCTGTAGCCACCTAAAAGGGAGCTGTCAACTGCTATGAGTTATCCAAGCTTCTTCCATCATCAATAATGGGGAATAGGTAACTCCTCACAAGGATTTAGTCTATCCTGAGGTATCTGTCCAAAATGGTTGGAAAAATTAGTCTCTGGATCCCTTTTCTTGACTGAAAATGATACCTAGACAATTAGCTGTTATATTTGAAGTTAGTTGAGCTGGATCACACCCTTATTCATTAGAATATCTTTGTGTTTTTACAGACAAGATCCTGAATAAGCAAACAGGAAGCTCAGGTTTTATGTTCTCTTATTGATTTACCTCACAGTCTTCTAGTTCCAATGTATGTTCCACTTTTTCATTCCTGACTTTCTTCTTTGCTTGCTTTGTTCTAAAAATTGGGCTGGAAGAAAAAAAGATGTCTTAATAAGTATAGTCAAGACTTGATACACAGTCACAGATTTTAAAGTGAAAAGGACCAACAAATTAACTGGGACTTATATAATTTTTTTGTTTGAAATTTTATCAGCCAGTTATGGTAATCACCCATGACCCTTCCATTATTCAAGGAGAGAGAGAGAGATGGAATTTGTGAAAGCAACATGTCATCTATAGCAGATACATTCAAAGCTGGGTGAAATTAATCCAACATAAAAAGATAAAAATCTATCAAATTGCCTGATTTTTGTTTTTAACACATAATTGTTTCATTGCTACCACACATTTGAGCTACAGTGGCTTTAATTATCATTTATTCCTTCTTGACTAGATGGAAGTTGCCTTCATGAATCTAGAAGGTTAAAAATAATTTTGAAATCACAAGAATTGAAGGGCTTTAATTTAGGACATAAGAGAACAAAATTACAGTATCTTTTGCCTATGGAGCAAGAACTTGTCTTCATTAAGTGAACAGAAGTTCTGAAGATGCATTCAAGACAGAGCACATCCCTTGGGTCTGACAAAAGCAGAGGAAGAATAATTAGGATTAATGTGACTAATAAGAACACGTCAGTAAGAGCAGGCAACCTCCTACTGTCTTGGGTGCAAAGTGCGCAAAGTTCCCTCATCAATAAAATTCAGCCTCTGCTCTGGCACCAGGAGGAATTTGTGTCCTTTGTCATGTCAGAGACTCCCAAGTCGACACAGCAGAAAAGTTCATTTGAGCACACTTTCGCTGTGAGTACTTGCTGGCTTGTGGAGGGGAAAATGAACATATTCAGAGCACAAAGATGTCCCAGTGGGCTGACTAGAAGAAAAGTATTATTTCCCACTGGAACTGAAAATGAACACAAACTTCATCACTGTCTGATCCAAAAGTGAAAGTCATTTTTTCCTCCTTGCATAATGGGAACATACTAAAAGCCAGACTGGCAAAGCTATTGAAAGATATGCAGAAAGAAGGAGAGCCTTTATAGAGCTGAAAACAATAAGGAGAAGGCAGAAACCAATGCTAGTGAAGGGAGTGAGCCAGTCTGATGAGACTTAAGGCATACAAATAAATTTGGCAGGAGGAAATAAAACTATTTTAACTCTGGGAAAATGGACTTCTTGCACATAAAGATGCAAGTGTAACTGTCCCTTACATAGCATGGTGAGCACCTACAAGATTTTGTCTTTGATTGTAGTGAGGAATAACAGGAAAATATTGTCTGCCTAAATCAACTTGGAGAAGCTTCAGTGCTAGGAAAAAAACCCAAAGATCTCTACTATTACCTTCATATTTGCTGTGCAGCATTGCTTTGGAGGGTGACTAAAATTTTTCTATTTAGAAAAGTAGGGTTTTTTGTAGCCATGATGGTCAAAGGTTATAAATTATCAAAGAGACTTTGTCTCTTTTTTTGGAAAGCTTTTGGGAATTCAGGAATTTTTGAGGTCTCCCAGAAAAGTTTCTATATAAATAGATTTCCTCCTCTCTTACCTCTGCAACAGGATCAGACGGCTAAACAGAAATACCACTTCTCCTTACACACCTTTACACTCTGGGATAAGTGGTTCTTGTATCTTTTTATTCATGATCTTGGCCAGTGAGGGAAAAGAACTTACAGAAAGAAAATGAAATAAGAGCTGGTTAGAAAAAATGTGCCTCTCGGGAAAAAATGGCATGGTCTGCATCTGTCCTAGTGAATTTGATATGCTTTGGAAGATTCTCTGGCACCAGAGCAGCGTCATTTACTCTAGTAAAGTATCTGAATGTTTCCTGCATGATTTTGGCCCATTCCAACAAGCTGTTTCCCTGAACAGCTTCTGGACACGGTCTGGCAGCTGGAGCAGCCCAGGAGCCTCTCCAGCAGGCAGTTTACACAAACATCCTGCTCCAGAGGCTGAAACAGTTTGCTAGAAATGATAAGAGATGTCCTGTACCAGCTAGCCTAATTACTTGAAGATATATCTGGATACATTTAATTTGCTGGTGGAGATGTAGGGAAAGCTGTCCCCACATGTGGACACAGAGGGAACAGGTAAAATTGGAGTCAAAGTCTTGGCTGAAAAAGAATTCTTCGGAGGGAGAAAGGCTCCAGATAATGTTCCATTTGAGATGACTTTATTACACTGCTGTTTTAAAATCTCAAAGTCTGATTAAGTGTTACATTAAAAAAAATAAAAAGAAAAGCATTGTGCACTGAAATGAGGTGGGTTTGTCATTGTCTAAAATGAAAACTAATTTCTTGATGACAGCATGATTTGGAAGATGCCACAGTACTTACTGATTTTACTTCCTCAGAGTCGAAGACATCCTTCTGCCCAGTTTATTACATAAAAAAAACCCAGGAACAAAATAAAGATCATACATGCCTTACTGAAAGTGATTAAAATACAAATGTGTTTGCATTTGATGTAGTGAGTTGAAGGGGGTTCACTTAGGACAGTAAGGTGAGTATAACAGCCTGGAAAGGCAGATAGACAAAGTAGGCAAGAATAGACTGTATCCAGCACTCCTAGAAAAACAAACAGCTTTCCCAGAATAAATAGCCAGTGCTGTATATCGAGATCTCATGGTATTAACTATTGCAGCTGACTGGCATTCTATTAAAAACTTTTTCATCAAAATAATACCAGTCTCTTCAGAGATTGTGCCAGGCATGTGATGGACGTGCTTGACCCCTTGAGCAAACCATGATAGCTTGGTACAGGCTCCAAAGGAGGCAGACACTGGGGCTGCAGCCACATCACGAACTCCTCTAGAGCCAACCTGTTCCCTGCAGACCTACAAACAGCAGAGTGACACAGTGATACAGAGAGCATCACTGCAGGAGAGCTCGGAACAGGGACTGTGCCATTAGCTGGTGGCTTTTCCAACACTCATTTATCAAGAAATAAAGAAAGGAGCTCCAACAGTCACTGCAATTTTAAAGTTTCTGTTTAGATCATATAAAATTGACTTTACCCCCTTCTAGCCTTCAATATTGACCACAAAGTTGTGTTTATGAAGCGAATTAAAATAATGGAAAAGTATGGATTACTGAGGAGAAAATATCTCAAGGGAAGCTAAATTGTCAATAGATATATCTCTAAAAATGCTTGCACCATCAAGGTAAGATAACATAGTCAAAGACTTGGAAGTATTCTGAGAAGTATATTAGAGGATAATGATTTTCTGAAGGAAATAAGCTTGAGGTATTATTCTGTTTCTGGTCATTATGATATTAAAAAGATTTTATAACACTTACAAACGTGTGGTGAAAGCAACAAAACTAATTTGCTGTAAGGACTTTATTACATTTATTTCCATTGGAATCAAATTTAAGAGGAAGAAAAGAGAAAGATGAGTTAAACATAAGAATAAATTTATTTCTGGAGCACACACCTGCCATGAAATGGGTATCAGAAGTTATGCCAAAAAAACCACACAGATAACATTAGACATGGAGAAAGAGGCATTGAATGGAATCTCAATAGAAATCAAAGGTCCAAGACAAGAAATCAAGTTGAGCTTATTATTTTGTATTTTGACCATATTGATGTATTTACTTGCATTAACCTTCTTAATAAATATCCTCAATAAAATACTCAAAGAAACACCTCATTTTCCAGAATGTGTTTTTCTTCTCATTTATTAATGCTGTACAATCCACACCTATTTCTGGGTGAAGACCAGGAAATGTCATCAAATGTTTTGCAATGTACATTTTGTAGTCACTTAGAGGAGTTTGAACTAGAGCTCATCAGAGGCTTAAGTGTTAGGTAAAGGTTAATTCAATGCCCAGTCCACACTGACTTTACAGGCAAGAAATTTCCAGGTGTTTCTAACACTCATAAAAAGCCTTGGGTGGAGATACAGGTTTATATCTTGTGAACTCTCCATCTTACCTCATAAGTAAAGACGGGGAAAATAAATGTTTTAAGTAACAATATAGTATAAATTACCACTATTCTTAGCCCAGATGGAGAAAAAGTAGGACAAATTCTGTTATTATTTTCTGTTCTTAATAACATTTTGATCTATGGAGCTCTCAACATTAATCTTGGGATACCAGGGTTAAAGACAACAAAATGCTCTCAATTATTATTTATAAATTATTTACAAAAGAATGCAATTTAAAAAATAAAAAGGACATGTAAACAACCTAAAGGCTTTTATGTTTTCTTCATGAAGAGCTTTCAGCTGGGATTAGTCCTTTGAGACACTGTTGCTTTCTGTTTTCAGAAGCAAATTTAAAGCATAATATTTTATTTTATTGTTTTATTTTATTGTTTTTTTTTATCTTTTCAACAAACAAAAGTGTAGTAAAAATATCCTTATATCCTTGACAACTGAGTATGTTACACAAAGAAATCACTCATGTTAGGGCATCTGTGTCCTTCTCAGTATATCATCAATGTACAAGATTGTTTTTGCCAGGGAAAGCTGTATTAAACAAGTCAATGAAACTGTGAGTGCAGCAAACTTGGTCAGCCCAAAAAGATTCTAGAGTTTTTCATCAAAGTGCTATTGCTCCTCTCCCAGCTCCCAAAACAACGTGTCCAAATGAATGCCTGATCCTTGCTTTCATGAAGCACTGGGCTGGTTTGCACGGAGGGCACCGATGCAGGTTGTGCCCTGGTTGCAGTTTCCAGCAGGTATTTTAAAAGCTTAGATAAAATGAAAGCTGTCTCTGCATGAAACAGCAGTCATCTAACACAGGAGTGAAGGTCAGATTTTCCATCCTAGCTTTTTATATAAAAGAGGACTAACACATACATATTTTTAGTTATTTTCACATCATAAAAAGTGGAGGTTTTTTATTATTTTGGAGGTGGCAAAAGCAAGGGTGAAGGTGAGAACAGGGTCAAGACTCCTGAGACCAGGGATCCGCCAGCTACCGGAGAGTTTGTGTGTGTATTTTTATGTGTGTGAGTGTGTGTTTGTTAGGAATACATGCTCAGCCTCTCTTCTGGCTGGACAAAGGGCAGGGAATTGCAGCAGCCCGGCTGTTTTGCGTAGGGATGTGAGGATGCTCCTGGTGCAGAAAACCTGCTCATTTTGCCTCTGATAGACTGGGAAGGGAAATTTTCCTGGGTCCTGAAGCCTTCCAGAGCTGGGGTCCCTTAAAACTCAGAAGCATAAAGAATTTGATAGAGAAAAATTCAGATGCTGGTCTATAATCCAGTCTAAGAAAGACACACCTGCATCTAGTTCCTGAAACCCAAGATATTTTCTCAGTATTTTCATCCACTATAATGTATACCTTTTTCTTGAGTCGACGTGATAGTCACTTTTTAAATATAAACATCTTTCATGAAAGATTCAAAACAAATTGATCTCATCTTTCTCACTTTGCAATCCCAGTTGCTCTATTTTGCAGTTCAACAATATGATTTATGTATATGCATTGACACAAGTCAAAGTATCAGTTAAATGTCAAAACTGCAGCATTTTAAAATGCTTTAACCATTTTGCGTTGTGTTCTGCCATCTTACTAAAAAGAGACTAGAAACAGGAATTCTGACATTGCATTAAAATGTATGCATAATTCGTATATAAAATCACTGTATAAAGAATATACCCTAATAGGTCAAGACCTTAAAAAAAAGTACTTTGTGATAATTTCTGACAACCTGTGCAGAATGAAGCTCCACAGAATATATTGCATTTTTGACATTTCATGCAGCTGTATGATGACCATATGAGGTTTAACACTCTTGGCTTCATGCCCTGCCTCTGCCTCCTGCTGTTTATTATTGCACCTCTGAAACTTTCAGCGACCAAGGGATCTTTGGCAATTTTGCTGTTTGGTAGCTTTGTGCCTTGGCAGCCACTTAAAAACCAAAGTCTTTCATCTTTTTATTCTCAACTACTCAGTCAACAAAAGAGTTAGTTCTGAAAGAGTTAGTTCTCCCTCTCAGTGATTTCTGCTTTGATGAAGGTCTGATGAAGAGAAACTTCATGTTGTTCATCATCCTTTGTGGGATTTCTGTTCCAGTGAATTTCAGTAGAGGAATATAATGATGATTCTCTGTGAATGCATGAAGAAATTATCAAAGAAAATGTATTAGAAGCTAATAGTCTTTGATATCACAGCTACTGGTTTTCCAGCACAAAATTTGACATTTTACAGCTGGGTAGTGCTATGCAGATATTGAGTTAAGATGAGGCTGGGTATTATTTAACACTGCTCTATAGTTTCAATGATATTAAGAATTTAATTTCTTTCATATCTGTTACCCCCTTAAGTATTGCTGCATACCTGGCCAGATTGGCCATCAGCATCAGCAGTTTAACAAACTCAATCAGTAAGATGATTTTATTAGTAAATCTGAGAATTCACAGCAGGCTGATATCAAACTCAGAGTATGACAGTTCCCCTTGCAGACTGTCTGTCACCCAACCAATGGTGACTTCAAACGACAGTGACAGGATGCAGACTCTGCCTTACTCATGGGTCTATACTTTTCTGTAAGGAAAATCTCATTTCCATTTCTGTATTTGCTATCAATAACATCGTTTTTTGAGGATCAGGTTGTACAAGCCTGCCACCAAAAACACCAAGTGTACCAAGTCAATCAAATTTAGATCTCTAAATGAAAAATCTTCAAATGAAGGTCTAGTCAGCCAGTAGTGAATCAAGTCACATTTTGTCCTTTGTGTACTGCTGATTTGAGGTGCTACCAAAGGGTTAAATGCTTTCCTTTCTTAAAAAATGCATCAGAATGGTATCTTTATTTATTTGCTCTTGAACATGATAGAGTAGCACTGTTCTTTTCAGTCTACAGTTTATATTAGTATGCCAGACACTCTGAAAAACACCACCAGTATTATTCCCAATCTGCTGCTTCTTCTCCACAGCAAGACAATGGGCAAGAACTCATGAATTTCTTTTCTGTGCTGTGTCCAGATGTAATCAAATGTGTCCACCATCCTGCACTTGCCAGAATCCAAAATTCAGACCTCTATGAGACTTCCAAAGTTTTGTCTAATTGCCTATGGAAGAAACCACCCTGGAGCAGGTACCCTCTGCAGACCATGGAGGACCCCTTGGTGGAGCAGATGGATATTCCTGAAGGAAACATAACCTGTGAAAAGCCCAGGCTGGAATAGATTTTTCTGGAGTGCTGCAGCCCTTGGAGAGTCCACATAAAAACAATGAAAAAATGTGAGAGGAAAGATGCAGCAGAGAAAAAACATCAGGTACCAACTCCAGCCTCCCAATCCTCATCCCTCAAGGCTACTTGGTGTCTGAGAGGAGTCAAGTGGGCAAATGAAATTCAGCTTCGGAAAGGAGGAAGGAAATGTGTTGTTTTAAGGTTCACATTTTTGTTTCTTGCTACCCCAATTCATAGTTAAAAAATCATAATTAAATAATTATTTGAATTGGCAATATAGTAAATGAATTTTCCCCCATTCAAGCCTGTTTTTCTCAGGATGGCAATTGGAAAACAATCTCCCAACATTTGTCTTAGCCACAAGCATTCTATTTTGTCCCTCTGCCCCACTGAGTGTGGGGAGAGAGCAAGTGACAGGGTAGGAGTCCAGGTGCAAACCAAGGCTAAGTCAGCATGTGTGTTAAATAAAATTAGTTTTGCCCATTATATCACTTAATATTTATCTCTGTTGAACTTCATTTGACATTTTATTGCCTAGATACCCTGTCCTCTAAGGTCCTCCTCAAATTCTTCACAGTCTTTCCTGTTCCTAAGTGCCTCATATAATGTTGGATCATCATACTTCACATCACATTATCACCATACAGATCATCCCTCTTCTTTAGGTCATTTTTTAACACACTAAACAGGATGAGTTCCAGGACAGACCCCTGCAAACCTGCTGTGATGAGAATCCTGCATTGCAAGAAGCGACCTTTTGTGGTTATCCTTGAATTCCTGTCTTTTAACCAAATATTATTGCATGTTAGGGTCTTCCCTCTTCCCATGATACTGAATGTTCTGGCAGCCTATGTAAAAACGTTTGTTAAATATTTTTAGGAAACTAAAATAGGCTGTATAGTTACTATCGCTTTATCCTGTATGTTTCTTGACCTCTTTAAGGAATGTCTTCCATAGAAATGGTGATTACCCTGCTCAAAAATAAATAGAATATCCAAGCTACTACTAATTCTTTAATTTCATAGTGTTGCTATTATTTTTTTCCATTGGAGGTCATATATTTAGAGGACCGTTAGTACCTGAGCACATCTGGAAACTTTCTAAGCACTGCTATCTCATCCCCTATCTTTTTGTCTTCAGATACCATAAAGTTATATAAATAGTACATTTATTCCATCTGTGAGTTCCTATAGAACTCTAGAGGCAATATCATCTGGCCCTGGTGATTTGTCAGTGTTCATTATGTCTATTTGCATTAGAACCTCTTCCACACTTGCTCTCACATACAGTTAATGCTACAGTGATTAGAGCACTTGGATATAGCCAGGGAATGCCATGGTGTATTCCGGTCCAAAACATTTCCCCTGCCTATCTAGGCACAACGCAGGAGATGTTTCTCAAAATGCCGTAATGGATTGGCACAAAACACGCTGTGGACAGAGACTGTAGTTCTCTTTTTAAAAAATTCAGTGGTTGTGGGATATCTGGCTTTGGTTCCATCCTTTGCTGGTCAGGGTTAAAAATCGAACTTCAAATATTTCAAACCCTCTGGTTTAGGTATTCAAGAAGAGACTCTTTTAAGCCTCCTGCTGAAACCGCTAGACTTCACAGAACAACTAAATATTCATTGGGCAAAAGGCTCTGTGATCCTGGTGATTAGGGTATTCATGTGGCAGGGGAGATGCGAGTTCCTGACATTCTAATGAATATTTACATAATTTTGTATGAAGTATTCACTGGAGCAGAAACAGCAAGTTGCCTAATCACTTACCTATAGAATCATAATTTTCTCTCCTTTCAGCTCAATTAATTTTTAATCGTGCCTCGCAAAGAGAGGCAGCCTCAAGAGGAGGAACTGCCTTCACACAATGTCCTAGCATCCTGAGCCTTCACCTAGCGTCAGTTTTCAAACTCCCTCAAAGGCTGAAGAGGTTTAAACCTGTTGCTAGACTTTCTCAGGATGCTGAACCACAAGGGAAAACTGCCCTCATCACCTCTCCTTTCCTCTGATCATAATTGTTGGCAAAAATTGTACTTTGGTGGCAATTTTTGTTAGGACGTTCAGCATTTTGAATCACAAAGGGAAGATGCCATTACAGTCCCTAAGAGGTCTGTAGATGATTCCTCACTTAGCTTGTGCCTTGGTCTCTGCTTAGACTTGCTGGTTTTCTGTCTTGTTGGTTTCTAAAATTGCTGGTACAAATTTTCTGTGTTTCTGCATGCCTGTGCTCAATTAATCCAGAAGGTATATTTTTAGGAGTCTGGGTAAATGGGAGCATCTCTAGATTTTTAAATAGCAGCCCTGCTCTCTCTAGAACATGGCAAATGCCTCTCTGTGCTTTGTGGTGTTTCATTTTGACTGCTTTACTTGCTGTTATGAGGCTACTTCTGAAAACTGGCAGCAAAGGCAATTCAAAGCCTCATGGAAAAAAGAAAATCACAAATGAACAAAATCGGCCTTGCAGGAGAGATATTATCAAATATGTTTTCCTCAGAAAATGTCAGCAGGGTCTTGTTAACCTGCAAAATGAAACTTTTCAACCAAATTCCCAGAGCAGGTGAAATGTCAAGTTTTCAACTTCTCAGCCCCAGGTAAGCTAGGACAGAATTTAGAAAACTTGTAGTCAGCATCACAGCTCACCTGCCCTCAAGATTATAGGTATTCATGTGGCCAGGGAGATGAATTCCTGACTTTCCTCAAGAATGCAGGAACAATGTGCTCATGACAAAGGAGAGAAAAAAATTAAATGGTAGCTCCTATGCATGCTTTGAAGTCTGAAATCCTGTAGTTCAGTCCTTTTTTGTTATGTACACTGCCAAATTTGAATCCAAATATTTGATTTAGGACTATTCCTTATCTGCTTTTTGTTGGTTTTGTTTCTTTTTTAACAAGAGATGGTATAATTCCCTTTCATGGGGCTTTTCTCACACTGGTGGTTAGCCAGTGATACTAAACCCAGAGTCCTGCTATGCTGTAAACATAAACTAGAGATTTTTCTGAGATTTGAAATACTGGAATGAATTGACTAAATGAAGCAGAGGGAATTTAAAAACTGGCTGACTACAGAGCCATTTATACTCATGTATTCATTGCATTAGATGAGCTGTTATCCAAACACCTCTACCTGCTTCTCGCAGTGATACCTACACAGTGCCCTTCTCACAGGTGTCAAATTTATGAGCTTGTGCTTTTAACACCAGGATTTTTCATTCAGCCTTGTGTTTAATCACAGGTAAATCAGTGTAATATGACTAGTGCTTATTTCCAACTGCACCCTCTCACTGTGGCAGTAGGATGCCATCTGGCAAAGGAGGAAAGTAGTGGCACATGTCCAACAGAACAGAAACAGAACAGGAACTGAGAATCTGTTTATTCACTTCAGACAGCAGGTAGAGATATTTTACCCCTCAGGGTAAAAACTATCAGTACGGGTGGTTATTCCCAGTGAGGAGAGGAGCAGTGAGAACAGCAGCTTTATGCAGACAAGATTTGTAGGCTCTTTCCTCTTTTGCTGTAACAGAAAAGAGAAACATGGTCAGTCTTCTACTTTCACAGTTTCAATAAATGGTTAATTGTCTTCAGTAATGTTAAGCACAAAACAAAATATAAGCAGAAAAAAACAACAGAACAAAACCAAAAACCCACAAGGGATGGCATCTGAGATTG
Source organism: Sclerurus mexicanus (assembly GCA_013396755.1). Taxonomy (NCBI): domain Eukaryota; kingdom Metazoa; phylum Chordata; class Aves; order Passeriformes; family Furnariidae; genus Sclerurus; species Sclerurus mexicanus. The sequence goes on from VWZF01003767.1 coordinate 109,471, forward strand.
GTTGTTATCTCTGAGATTCATTTTCCCCAGTGCCACACTGAACAAGACATCTGACACATGAATCAAAAGACTTCAGCCCAAACAATGAAAGTCAGATCGGACTTTGGCCCATAATTTCAAATTTTCACTGTTGTAAATTACTGCCCTACATCAGGGCACATTCCAACACATTTTGCATTTTCAGCATAACCTTTGCATTTGTTCACTTACATCTGAAGGCAATGAGCAGCCCAGCCCCTGACTCCTGCCCAAGCCTATGCAGTTTCCAAAGGAGGATTTCTGTTTCCTGAGTGGCCCAAGGAACCCCATGTCACAACTATTATAAGAGAAAAGACAAAATGTTCTTATTGTGTGCCACAGAAGATGTAGTAGGGGCTGCTTTTCCAGGGAAACTCACTGGCACAATGGGGATGTGGCAGCAGATTTATAGCCAGCAGAAGTTTGGAAGATCAGCGCTCAGTTCTCTCCTCTGCTTAGCAGGACTTAACTCCTTGCTTCTGGTGGGTTTGGCAAGTCGCTTAGCCAAGAGATTCGAGGCTGCTTGGAGGGAGGGCAGGATGCCTCAGCAGTGCCAGAGGAAAAGCCTTGCAGTGTGCAGAGAACAAATTCAGGATTCACTGGACTGGAAAGAGAACATGAAAACAAGGTCAGCTTGAGCAGAAAGGCTAGGGAGATCCTCTGGGAGGACAGGGAGGCTCAGCTCCACTTCCAAAGGGTTCTTTATGTGGTTGTTCCCAGGTGTGTGTTCACGTAAAATGCACAGTCTCCTCGCAGAAGGGACTGGGACCTCAGTCTCTTCCTACCCACAGTCACCAGTGAGTGCTGTAAGCACCAGACTGCTCCGTGAAGTGGGAATTAAAATGACCCTGGGGACACCTTGGTCACTCCTTCCTCTTAAAAGTTGTATTGGACTCACTAATGTCTTCAGGCACTGAAATAAAGACTATTAGCACAAGTTACCTCCTCTACAGCTGTTCTCCCCCGCTCCCCCCCCCCACATGCTCCTTTTAGCCAAGTCTTGGCAACAATACTATCCATATTTATCATCTCCAGACTTTCTTTTTCCAAGTCACTCTAGCAGAATCTACAGAAGGTACACAGAGAAGACACAGCTGGTATCTCAGCTGCCTGATTCCTAAATGGCCTGAGCCAAAGGCAGAGCAGCCTGCCAGCTCTCTGGAGCCAGAGATGCCTTCCTGTTCAAAATCAGATTTATGCAAATATCCTGGCACTGCTCTAAAAATACCTGGATTTAGCCAGGAGAGGCAGGAAGGTGTAGAGGGCTCATACCCTGCTCTCCCACCTCATTATAGCTCCCTGCATCATGTACAGCTGGAGCCACACAGTTAAACCAGGGCTATGTTGTTACCTGGGCGTGAGTTTATCTCCTGATTAAAAAAAAAAAAACAAACAAAAAACCCACACAAGCAACTCAACAAAAACACAGGTGCTCTGTCAGTGAGCAACAATCTCACTGTTTGCTTATTGCTTACAAGCAAACTCTGAGCTCGTGACCGCAGCGAGTCCGGAGGGATCAATGAACAGATACAGGGTGGGAAACCTGCTGTGCTCGTGTTTCCTGAGGGATGATCGATAGTGCCAGAGAGAAACACCGAGACAGGCACAGGAACTAAACTGCATCTCCTAGGAGATAAATGGCTCCTTGCAGCTCTGGTCAGTCATAAGTAATTTTAGTAAATAGACTGATAATTATGTTTGAATTACTGAAGGTCATAGGAAACAGACTGAAATATTCCTGGTTTTCTTTGTTTGCTTTTATTTCTTTTTATTTTAACTGTCTGGGGGAAGCATGAGAGCTTTTCTACAGGATGATGCAATTGGTTTATTGTTGTTCTTTGTATAAGCTGTAGGTTACATGCTGACTTGGACTATGTGCTTTGTATTTTGCAATTAATCTGCAAGTTTATGGTCTTTCACTGAATGTACACGAAGGAAAATCTAAGGCTTGTGCCAGATAATAATGCTTGTAATATTAAATCAAAATCTATTTTTTCCCCCCAATGGAATAAAGTTTTGCTTAGCTTTCTTTATCATAAGTCATTAAACAGGCTGTAGACCTGGATATTTGGAGCGAACAAGATTATGTCCCAATCACCAGCCTCTAGAAGAGATGATTGATAATAAGGAGCAACACATGCGTCTCTCCCTTGCTGACAGGTTTGCAAATGGAGAGAGTAATGGCAACACTACACTGAGGTACCAAAAAGTACTTTCCACTGTGCTAATATAACTTAGGAACCTATTTCCAAGCTACAGGCCAAGGAGAAATCTCGGACCAAACATTACAATTTACAGACATCAGCGATTTCACAGGTGAAATTATTTAGTTGTACAAAGGTACATTTGAACTTCACTATCTGGGGTTCACTATATAAAAAGTCACTAAAGGAACCAATCTCTTAATTTATTCAAAACACATAAAAAATCAATGAATTCTTCATAAACCACTATGACCACAGTAATTTTAGGAGGTTGTGAGGGAAGTGTCTTTTACAGAGCCCATAACTGGTCATTAGATCTGAAATTTATACTGAAGGCTCCCTCATCCAAGCAGAATGTCATTATTCCTTGGATATAAACATATCATTCTGTGAACAACCTGGACATTATTTATTACCCTATGGCAGGTAAGGGAGGAGCTGTCACCAGAAGAGCATTTCTAAACTTCAGCGTCTCTAAAAGCAGCTCCTCTGACAATGAAATGAAGGGGTTGTCACAGACCTCCCTTACCACTGCCTCAAAAGCATTTTCCAGCAGGTGTTATCTGGCTGCCTATCAAGAGCAAGGAACTCCCCCCTACCTCCCATGGATTGCATCTCTCTAATTTTTACTGCCATCATGACAGTGTGCTGAGGGAGTCCACAAAGTCCTATTTACATGGCAAATGACAGCTTTGCCTTTTCTGAACTCAGCAACTATCTGCAGTGCAGCTTTTATAAACCAAACGTTAAGCAGGCGCCTCTTTCATCTGGGTGCACCCAAAAACACTGAGTGCAGTTTTCTGTACTGTCACTGAAGTAATATCATATTTGCACTGCAGGTTGTGTCATTCCTTCGAGATGGACCTGTTGAGGCAGTTTGCATAATCATCTGCATTTCGTTTGCTAGAAACAACAGTTTCTGTAAGAGGTATTGAAGGGTTACCTGCTGTTCTATGAAGTAGTTCTGTGAAGGCTTATTATTGCCAGAGCACCATAAGTGAGGTAGAAAACCTTGCAAACACACACAGAGACATAGTGCCTGCTGAGTGAAATTGATAGAGTAGTTCAGCCAAGTGATAAGAAACCAGAAATAAGAACTCAGGTTCTGCACACCAGGCAAACTCAACACTTCTTTCTTCCTTTCTTTTTTTCTTTTNTTAGGATTTTGCCCATTCTTTTTGTTTGCCTCCTACTATTTTTTTCCCTGTTATAAAGATGATGAAGTCTGATGAGGAAGAGAGCCATATATTTGCATCATGAAATAAAATCCACCTCCCTTTTCCTCCCAGATTGCAGATTTCCTGACCTCTCTAGAGAAAATGCTTTTACCTGATTTCCATGCAGCAGTATTTCTGAACCTTTCATTTTGAAAGCCTTGCACATCCCACATCATCTGTTCCCTTCTTGTTGCATACGTAAACTCATCAGATCTGAGGGGAGATGAATACAGTTTAAGTGGGAGAGCTGCAGAGCAATCTCCTCAATGTTGAGAGAGAAATGCAAGGCTTCAGCTCTGATTAGAAAGGTTTACTAGTTGGTATCTGTGATTGATTGGTTCTGCTCTCCATGTGTATTTTGGCTCTAAGGAGAATCGAATGATCCAGCTAAGCAACACAACTGGGGACATTAACTTCACAGAAAAATGCAGTCTGGTTTTTCTGGGCTTTCAGTGATCAAATTCTTTTACAGTGAAGTAAGTAGTCTGCTTAAAGTGAAGTTAACTAAACAGCATAGGACGTAAATTATGGAGATATTTCGTTTATAGGGTAGAAACAATTTCGGTTTTTCAAGTATGGACCCTAATCTATAATTTCTAGTTTGAACTACCTATAGACATTTATACTTATGTATTTGAAAAGCAGTTCACTTTGTTATTAGCCTAAAATATCAACTGATTTATTGACCTCTGAGGAAAATATTGCAGATTCACCCTGCAAAAAATCGCATGATGCTGAGCAAGGTCTGATGATGGGGACTGCAATGTTTCCTCTACGGCTTCTGTAGTAACCCCAAAGTAACTAAGACCAGGAATATAATCTGGATTTGGGGCTCAGTGTTCATACCACTGGAGAAGAACATTACTGACCTGCCTTAGGTAACACAGGGTGAACTCTCGAAATGTGGAAGCTTCAGAAGTGGAAGCTGAAAGGCAAATCTAATGAGCTGAGCATGGTACTGCTCTCAGCTGGGGGTTCCTTCCAACTCAGGACTTCCTATAATTCTGTGATAACTCCACAGCCTGTGTTCTCTCTATATATTGACCCATCAACTACCTTGGAGTCACTTTGGGCACCTCTAAGTGTCTCTGTGGTGTTGGTTTGCACTGATGGCAGGCAGGAATCATCATCCTTCTTCCAACCAGGTCAGTGCCAGCTGACAAAGAACTTGGGAACTTGGGGCAAGCATGAGAGATGCCATTGGATTGTGGAAGCGTAATCTGGTCTGCTGGGAAATTCTTCTATAATATGGCTGTCCATATGAACCATTATTTATGGGAAACTCTAGGAAGCCTTTTTGGGGTACCCGGAGTCCCCTTTGCTCTTTGAGCCACATGGGTGTGCACAGCAGGAGGCTTATGCTTCTGAGGATAGAAGACCACCTTTTCTGCACACACGGATTTTCAGACAAGTAATTAGAGATATTTCAGTGAAGTAGCTCTGGGTGATTTCTGAGTAGGCAAAAGAGAGAAGCCAGTTCTGCCTAATGACAAGAACACTGACAATTTTCGAGAGGTGGATTGTATTATTGCCTGTTCGGAGTGACTGATGAGTACCCTTGTACTAGCCCTATTTCAATTTTTACAGAAAGGGATATCACACCTTTTTAGAATGTACTCTGAGACATTCCAACAAAAAAAGCTCTGTAAGAGCTAAGTGGCATTGCTGATATTACAAGTGGACCACATGCAGAAACAAATCCTCTTCTCTTGAATTTAAAAGATTGAATTCAATCACTTTGCTTTTCTGCCTCATCCCATCCTACTGCTTATTTTGCTTTGTTTGCTTATTACAACAGTAAAGCCATGCTGAGATTTTTTCCTGCAGAAAAACTTCCCTGTTCAGAATACATTGGACCTATTTAAAGATGCTCAGGTAATTACCTACCTGTCAGCTTTCTCTATAAGAAAACCCTATCACTGTGACCCCTGACATCTGGCCTTTCTTGCTGTATATTGCTACTTATATTTGGCTTCCTCCTTTCAATGCAGAGGTGAGAACCAAAAAAACCTGTTCTCATGGTTGTCATAGAGCAAACAGAAAAAGAACTTAAATGGGAAACAAGCTCTTGGGAGATTAACAGATTAACTTCTTCCTCAAAGAAGTTCAGAAAAATTAAATTATTTTATTTGGAGCTAATCTGGATAAGGCAGAACTCCTTATCAGAATAATTAGAGGCACTTCCTGCATCTGAAAGGTGTACAACAGCTATTTTAACAGGTGACTGCACAGTGACAAATGTACACTCATAACATCAGTGGCATCAGCCTTTATTTTGATAAGGCAACTGCAGCTGTAATATCCTTCAATATTTCCACTTTATTGACCTAAATGGTGCAATATTCTTTACAGAGCGGAGGTGGCATAGTGGAATATTTCGCTTTAGAACCAAAACACCTGTAATTTATTTTTTCTTTCCTTTTTTTTTTTTCCCCTTTCTTAATTGCTATGTCATAGCACTGGAAGTGAAATTATTTTATATTTTATTCAGAGCCTGGATTAACAGCCATGCATACAAAGAAGAGAAACAAAGGTCTGTCCCTAAATAAACAGGATGATCTGATACCACCTACACATTCAAATCCCAGAGAAGCAAAACAGTAGAAAAGAAGGTTAATCTAATAAAAACAATACTTATTCTTGGGTATTATTTGTATTATTATTAGATTAAAATTGATGAAGAACCCCTCCCTTAACATTTCCCTGCAGTACTAAAAACAATGATCACATTACATTGGAACTCAGACTTTAAAGAATTTGAAATTCCAGCTAGAGCTGCTCCAGTGAGAGTATAAAAATCCATTTACTTCACACCTTCTTAAATCCTCTTAATGCTATAACAGATTAGTCTCTAAGAGGGAAGCAACAATTTTTATTGTCATTAAACTGGATGTTATTTTTCTCAGGGATGTTTGACAAAGAGCTGGGATCTCAGGCTGGAGGTTTCTCAGCATAATGAGAGGCCTCTTTGAATGTAGCCACTCCTCCTAATGCTTGGACAAGAGTAGGGAAAGATACTTAATTTTAGGAATGATGCATTTTTCAACTCTAAAATGAAGCTTGAGGAACTGTATTAACACTGAACTCGTTATAGTGATTATTCTGGGAGGAGTTTATGTGTGGATTTACAGAGTACTCAGTTTAGAGAATGGTGGATCTACAAGCACCTTTGTTCCAACAGCAAAGTGGAGATGGCATTCCTTTTAAAGCTTTTAAAGCAAGCTGTGCCTGTCGTCTCTTTCGTGTCCCTTGGTGTGTCAACCATAAAACTGTGAGTCTGAGGTTGGTGATAACTGACGGATGTGGTCAATCCACAGCTGATCAAGAAAGGTTCACAGGACACAAGGTCCAGCTTTTAGTAACACTGAAATACCTTTCAATTCACATTGTTCATGTGTCTCTGTGCAGAAGCCAAGAAACATTATTCCATGTAATGATTTCTTCTGTCCATTACATCTGTTCACTTAAAAAACGTATATTTGCCTGATTAAAATATAAGTATATATGTGAAAGATTTTAGATTCAATAGAATTAAAGTAGTTGGCTTTTTCCTCCCCTTCTTTTTAGAAAACTAATTGAAAACTGACTCATAAAAATAAAGATTACTACAGTTTGGAAAGTTTCTTTTTGCAGAAATTCATTTTATTCCTTATTTCATCTTCAGTAGCAGGTAATTTTTAGCTGATTACAATTGCACAGCAATGTCTCTTACTACCTGATTATAATTTCTCAACAATGTTTTCTATTGTTTTCTTATAGAATTATAGAAACATTTAGTTTCAAAAAGCCCTCTAAAATCAAGTCCAACCATTAATCCAGCACTGCCAAGATCACCCCTAAACCATGTCCCCAAGTACCACATCTACACGGCTTTTAAATTCCTCTTGGGTTCTATGAAGGCAGAGTTCAAATATACTTGCTTACATGGCTTATTGTACATTGGTTTCACATCTACCTTCAGTAATGCAGAAGGTAAGTGTCTAAAAGGTGTTTAAAAACAATTTCTCATATCTTATTCTATACACTCTGGACAGAGATAGATGTTATACCATGTAACATCATTTAGAGAAGAATCATGACTTTGAAATGGGCCTAGTTGCCCGCTTCTCCACTCCTTAGTAAAGTAATTTTATTCCTTCAGATTCCCATCTGGAAGAAATGCAAAACAGTGATTACTCCTCTTTCCTGAATAGTCTGAAACCCATAAAACCCAGAAGAATGATGTCTCCAGCTGTGGCATTTAGACATCTGGCATCACCTTGTCAAGAAATATGCAAGTACCTCATCTTATCAGGATGTATCAGAAAGAGGCATTTAAATCAATATTGCTATTTAGGAATTCTGAGAATGAAAGATAAAGTACAGCTGTATATAGATAAGGACATTCAAATGCAGCCTCTTTGTTCCTATTGAAAGGGAAAACCAGGTACAATACAGATGAAGGGTGAATCTTGATTTTTAAAAAAAATAAAAGGTAGCAAACCCAGGAAAGTAAACTTCCCTGGCAGTTCAGGGAAGCCACAAAAAAGTGTCAGCCCACATAAACTAATTAATTGAAAATTGGGTGACCTTTAAATTCCCTGCAGGGTCTGAAGAGGGTCTGCTATGAGTCACTCCAGTCCTGTTGGTATAATTACTGTTACCACCAGGCAAACCATCTCAAACCTTTTACTGATCTGTTGCCTAAAACAATAATTGTCCATCCACCCACCAGCAGCAGATTTTGAGATGTGTATCGCCAGCCTCCAGCTTCCATCTAAACTGGCTCTACAGTTGGACTTCTGACTGCAGCCTTTTCACCATCCCCAAGTGAACTGGTCATGACAGACAGTTCAAACCCCAGCAAATAAACTGCTTTTAGCCACATGAATATTCAGCTTTGTCGTGGTGACTCAGAGAAATGAAGACTCAGCAGTTCTGTAAGGAGGTGTTGGCTGTGATTCCTTTTGCTCTAAGACATTTGCTATTCCAGTTGGGTTTCCATTTGGCAAGACTGAAATAAATTCATCCTCACAGGACCACTGTGTATGTCCAATGTTTGCCAACCATCTCTACAGGCAGAAATGCATGGTATTGCTGGATCTACTGATGAACATGTGTTGGTCCTGGGAATGGTTGTTATTTCTGGAAATGGAAAATAACCTGTCAATACCAGTAAAATTGGGGAAACAAAAAGTACAGTAACTGACTGGAGTCTCCAGTGATTATTCAGTGGCCTAAACTGCCCCTGTATATTCACCTAAATCATAAACTAACCTGGCATCTTGGGAACAAGAAAAACATGGGACGTGGGAAGTGTCTTATCCTTCCTCCTTTAATCTCACAGGAAAAATCTGCCCCAAACTGAAACTCTCCAAGGTTCCAGACTGCCTTATTTAATGGCTATTGTTAAGTAGGCAGTGGTTTTAGAAGGAATGAGTGGCTACTTGAATATAACACAATGAATACAGTCAATTTGCACATTAATTCCAAATTTGATATTAAACCTACTTTATGTTGAATTATTTCCAGTCATATCCGTGGGTGAAAGGGGAGCATAATTGTCAGAACTACCCTATGAAACAAGGTGTAAACCTATCTATGCCTCGTGAAGGGCAAAGAGACTGAGTTTCTACTCCAAAGCATCCCTGGGGTTTCAATGATGTCAGTTTTAACATACTTCTGGTCTTTGGAGACTAAGAACTTAGCTGGTGTGTAATTTGGAGCATGCATAATAATAATAGTGATAAAAATCTGCCTCCCTTTGGGGTTTTAGGTACAAGAGGTAGAAAAATCTTATTTATTAGAGACTGGGACATAAATTTTAGTTCCAGTGTATCACTAACCACAAAGCCAGCAAAACCTAATTGTTTAGATTAATGAAACTGGTTTAATTTTTAGTTTCAAACAGAAACAAATAAAACCAGGACAAAGAAAGCTCGGGGGTTTGTGTGTATGTGTTTAAAGCCTCTTGAACACAGAAACAACAAAGTCAAAGCTCTCAAGGCTGAGGCATGTGCAATTTATTCTGTTTCTTCAGCCTCAAAAGGATCCCTTTCTGCCTTCTGGCTGGAAAACCTGCTGGTCATGAATCTTGGCACACCTTCTTTGGTCCTGATATTTTTTGATTTTAACTGAAAAGCTGGACCAGGGCGAAGGGATTTAGGGTTTATACAAGGGAACCTGAAAAATGGGCAGTTTCATTTGTTTTCTTCTCAATTGACAGAGACTTCAGGCACTTGAAAGAAGACAGCACTGTTGCCTAATAGTCACTTCTGATATTCTGGTTCTACCAGCTTATTTCTTATGTCTTTTCCTCCAGCTATGTCATCTACTTCATGTTGTACCTCAAATTCACACTTGTTCACGTATTTGAAGAAAGACTTAGTATATTTTTGGTTTGTGTTCTTTTGTTTTGGAGTGGTTGTTTCTTTGCTTCTTTTGGGAGTTGTGTGTCTGTGGATCATATACTTTAAATGGATCCTCCTATTTATATATATACATATACATTCATGTCCAACCACATGCATGGATATTCACATTTAATTTAAAAAAAACACTGGAAGTATAAATTACTTGTCTTGGTGTAGTTCAAGCAGACCATCTAATTATCCATGTCAAGCATTTTCTGGATATTGTAAAAAGAATAAATCATGGATTTAAAATTATATCTCTTCATATAGCAATTTTTATATTTTGGTCAGAAGAAACTAAAGGAATAATGATCCTTTTTGGTACAGTGAAAAATATCAAATTTTTTAAATACTTTGATTTTCTTTATTCAGTTTTTTTCACTGAAAACAGTCTGGACTAATTCCTTCTCATTCCATTATGACCCCCATGTGCAAACAATATATGACCAAGGTCCAAAATGAGCATCTTGCACATACGAAATCTATTTTCCTGTTGGATTTCTTCTGGCAGTATGAATAATGCCATTTGCAAACACTGCTGCCCAGGACATGTTTTTCTGAAGTACAAACGAAATGAACCACATCAGCAATAGGTGGAATGAGAGGGGAATTCACTTTCTCCCCTACCTGATGAGGCAGGGATGGGTAAGAACAGAACACTCACAACTGTATAAGTCTTTTTTTCCCCAACCAACCAGCCCTAAAAGGGAAGAAAAAACTCTCAGCCATATCAAACAAATTTATAAGAGGGAATTATGAGGACATTTTTAAACAAAACAAAACAAAACAAAAAGAGAGAATCATCTTGAAAAGAGGAATTAAAAATGAAGCAACCTGCCCTGGCTTTGTGGGATGCAACATGTAGGGACCCAAATTTAACATACAGATGTGAGCCCACGAGGACTTTCTCACTGTTTAGGAATTTGTAGATCTTCATCAGGATTCTATAAGTGACTAGGTTTGTGGTTTATCTGTTGTATCGCTGATATTTATGGGAGATGCAGAATTTACTTGCCTGTTAATTATGTGTTGCTAAGCAATCAATAAACAACTTTGATCCTGATTTGTTTGAATTTGTACAAGTAAGTGTTGCTTTTTTTTTCCTGTGACCCTGATCCATAAAAGAAGGAATCATTACACTTAAATTCTAATATTTAACTGGGATTTCAACTGAGGAAATTAGTCACTTGGGCTCTCTTCCAGTAGTCAGTGGGACATCATGCTTGTAGGTGATTTATGCCCCGTACTGGCTGCGTGATCCCCATGGCTGTGAAAAGAATCTACAGAAACCAAGCCTTTAGGAAAATGCCTAAAATGGAGCAATGCTGGAGTGTGTGTCTTAGGCTGGCATTTTTCTGGCCTGGAGAAAGCTGTTATGCTCTAATTGGGATCCCCTGCATTTAATTTAGAAAAAGCAATTTATTTGAAGGAAACTACAGGCTGCCTTCATTTGTTGGATAGTTCAGTAGTCAGAGGTTTTGTTCAGAAGTTGAAAATACTCAGATCCCCAATCTATTTATGACTATTTGGACATATTATTTTATGCAAACTACTTTATATGAAACTCTGGAGTCCTGTATGGCTGCTGGATACTCTATTGGCAACTATGGAAATGAATTAAACAATACTTGGGCGTCTTCCTGACATTGGAACCTGATTGTAGATATGCTTAAATTGTTCATCTCTGGCACTGTTTCATGGATACTTTGCTTGGAGATGTACAGTTTGGGAGGAGGAAGAGGATTCATTAAAATGCCTTCTTGTGGGACAATAATCCCATGTGCATTTAATACCTTAGCATGCCCATAGCCTGTCTGCCTGATCTGAGCTACCATCTGATCTGCAGGGAATGATTGTTGGAATATGCTAAGGGAAAGTTGGATGTTGTTTTGCATCATGCAATATCCCTTCTAAAGCAAGTCTGAACTTATTAACAAAATAATGAGACTAGAAAATTACAGCTGTGGAGAGGTAAAGAAGTGAATTAGATATGTTTGCTCTTGTCAAAGCCACCTGATACACACATTTTCTGTTGAGACTCTGAACAAAAGATACCTACTAGACACATCTGCTGATGCAGAGCAATGCAAATACAGTGTTGTGGCAGCACAGACAAAGTGGTTAAGAAAGGACTAATTCTTGGTTTTAATTCTCTTGTGGTAAAGCCAGTTTGTAAACGTGAGTGATGAAGATTTGGATTTTTTTCTTAAAATAAATCCTACAATAAGCTTAGCACTTTGCATAGATAAAGTCGTATAGATATGCACGTATAGATAAAGTCATCCCTGCCATGGTGGCTTCACAAGGGACTCAGACAATGAGGAATCAGAACACAGCAAGTCAAGCAGTTGCAAATCAGTGAGACAACCTGCAAAGAACAGCAATGGGAGTTTTGAATTGGGAATTACACCTAAAGATCCACAACCACCCCCCCAAAAAAAGTCAGCAGCATGTTTAGCACTAACTGGCAGCCCTGCTGACATTTTACTGACCTGCCCCGTTGAGACCACAGATGATGAGAACTGAATGTGCACGGTGACTAAATGATCTTTTTACTTCTGGCAAATCAGTAGGGGACTGAAAAAGAAATTCACTGACTGCTTGCTATCCTCTGTGGCTAAATCCATGGTTTCTCATGCTGCCTCCCACAAACAAAATAGAAGCGAGAAAAATAGGCCCTTAATGCAAATTGCCTTGTACTAAGCAAATAAAGAGGCTAATAATAAGTGATAGCAATGCAGACTCATGCCTTTGTCAAGAGCAATGGGAGTCTTATCGGGTTTCATTCACAGTTACAAATTAAGACATTACAGGTATTTCTTTTTGTTTTGTGCAACTGTACATTGTTAATCTTCACTTTTATGTCCATTTTCAGATCAGGAAATTCTCTCATCTTCTTTGATAATATATGTCATACATAAAGTCACCTGTGATTTCAGACTTTTTGAAGTGTCTTGTTTACATCCCTCCCTATTCCCTCCACCTATGTTTCTTCTCACATCTCACATCTTAGCTCAAGACTTAATGATTTATGGTAAAATTGCTTTCAGTTTTAGGAAGTGAATATCCCACTGCGGTTTCTGGAAGGTTCATCCTTTTAATACAGAACCTGTAACACAGATTTCATTGCGCACCTGAGAGGTCCGGTGTTGGTGTACTACCATCGTATTAATCACAATACACAACATGCTCCTGTCTCACAAACACAGAAATAAGAGAGAAAATAGAGTGAGCACCAAATTACATCTATTTAATGAGTTACCACTCATAAGCAGAGCTGTGGTAAATGATTGTGTGGACGTATATTCCTAGGCCATGACATAGGTGAGATAATATGCATTGTTTCTTGTTTCAGGACACAACAGCACTGTCACAGCAGGTTGCCATAGCTCAGCTGAAGCATGGAAACTTAATAGCACTAATTAATGCTTACCATTAGTCTGGTCTACACTGCAAAGACATACTTTGAGGAACATAGGAATTCCCAAAGGAGTAATAGGCAGCCACTTGCGTGAATTTGCAAAAGTCCTGTGTTAGACAGTGGGACATGTTGTATGTTAACATATTGAATCAATAAATTTCCTAAATTAAGTAGAGTGTATCTGTATATTAGTCAGCTGATTTTATATTACTATGTAATGCTATGTATATTACATGTAATGCTGAAAAACACTAGATCCTTTCATACTTTTCTGTGCAATTCCATGTAAGTTAATGTATGGGACTTCATTTTTCTCAGTTCAGACAATACATTGCTGAGAGTTTGGGTAAAATATACATTTGAAATATCTGTTTTGCAAGAGCAGCAATTTCTCTGTGGAGGCCTAATAACTGTCTTCTCTTGTTTTTCTATGAATAGGTACATTAGAGTCCAAGTGCCCAGATAATCTGTTGGTCACACTTCACATTTCTGGCTGATGAATTAATCCTAGCTGTGATCTGTCTATAGTAGTGTTCTATTCAAAAAGCCAAAGGGCTATTTCAGACAACTGCATTGTCTCTTTCAAAGGTACCTCAATTCAAGCACTTCATCTAGGTGTAAACAAGCCAGAAATAGTAATCTATTTCTGTCCAAAATCTGTTAAAAATTAAAAGCTCAGAAGAAAATCCCATCAGTAAGGCCAGTGGTGGCAGACATGGCTGAGGTTCTACGGCCAGACAAGTTGCTTTTGAAATATGTAGTGGTTTACATATTATCTTCAGGTCCTGAACAGTCAGGTTTTTTGTAGAGTCTCATATTTAAGTGGACATCACCTTAGGAAGTACAAGCAGGAACACTAAAGAAAAATAATATTATATTTGTCATACTAGCCTAGAGTATGTGTTTCAATGTGGGTATTTGGGGATACTAACTGAGTTACCAGTTTTTAATAGGAATCCTAAGATGTTTTATTGATGACCAGTACAGGTATCCCCTAGACTATTCACATCTTCATCTCCTTTCACTGAAGCCTCACCCTAAGTGTCCCCAGCAGTTATTCTGTATGTAAATCCTGGCTTCTAACAGATGTCAGGTCATTTGGTCTGCAGCACTGACAAAACTGGACATTATGGAGACATCTGAATGAATATAATTTGCCAGTTACGGGCAGTGTAACTCATCATTACATTCCAAATTATTATTTACTGTGCCAGTGTGTAGAGAGTTCTGTCACAAGCGCTCATCATCTAAATAATCAAAGCAGGTTTCAACAAAGGAATAACTCAGAGAAGCTCAGGACAGAAAATCCAAGTTATGGCAGTAAAATAAATGGAGCCTGGGTATGAGTTTGTGCACTGTGAGACAATCATTCAGATTATTTATTGGCACTCCCACAGGAAAGATTTTGTCTCATGACAACAAACATATTTTTGCAAATGCCTGGGATAGAACACAATTCCTGTGTGCAATATGAACATGCCACCCTGAAGGGATTTGGGTTTCCTGTTTTCAGAGAGGGAAAGAGGCTTTAGCCAAATGGACATCAGCTCAGCCTTGTTTCCTGGCATCAGAGCCAGGCAAGATGTCTAATCCCTTGCCAAACAGCAAAGATACAGTCACAAACTCTAGGAAAAACTACGCAAAATTCAGAGACTGCTGAAAGGTCTTGGCTTTAGCTGTGCTTTGGCTTTGATCAGTGTTCAGGTTCTTCCCCCAAGGGTGGTGGGCACTGAACAGGCTCCCCAGGGCAGTGGGCACAGCCCCAAGGCTGCCAGAGCTCCAGGAGTGTTTGGATGATCCTCTCAGGCACAGGGTGGAATTCTTGGGGTTGTCCTGTGCCAGGCCAAGGCTTGGGCTTAATGAACCCTGAGGATCACTTCCAGCTCAGGTTATTCCATGATTCTGGGATTCTGAGTTTTCCCTTAAGGCCTTTCCCTGAAAGAAGAGGCACCACGAGACCATCTCTGTCTTCATGATGGAGCTTCAAGAAAGCAAAACAAGAAGTGTTCTGGTTCTTTGCCTAGATCCTGGATACCCTAATTATGGCAACTGATATGTAGTGCGAAATCAGATTAAATGGAGTTAAAGAAATAGAGAAACTGGAAAACTTTAGCAATACAGTTCTTGGTATCAAAGTTTCTGAACTAAAAGAGATGTGACCCTGGAGGTGGAGTGGGGGGCTGTTAATACCTAAGGCAGTGGCAAATGATGATCCCTCAGGAAAGCTGTGCTTCCCTGAATGTAACTGGCACATCATCCTCAGCCCGGGAAGCATTCCCTGTCTCCACTGAGAGTGGCTGAGTGCACAAAAAGAAACACTTCTCAGCATTACAATAAAGGAAATAAGTCAGAGGTAGCCTGAGCAGAGAGCAGTGAAGAGGAGCTATTTCTGAGAGATCATTCTGCCACAACTTTCTCAAGGTCCTCTTGACTTTGTGCTCCTTTTCATAGATATTCTGACTCCTACATATACAAACTGGATATGGTGGAGTCCTCATGCATTTCACACACAGAGGTTCCAAAGTCTGTTAGCAATTCAGTTTATCATAATTTGTTTTTTCTACTGTGCCATCCATGCTTTATAATTAAATTCTCTTTGTCATGTAGAGTAATCTCTCGAAGGAAATAAAGTGTCTTGACTATAGTGGCCTACTATTTGCAACAGTCATCTCTGAAATTCAAAGCTCTCTTTCTTTCCTCTACTGAAGACACTGATGGTGTATTTGAAGATTCCTCCTGATTAATTTTAAATAGTAAAGAAATTATTAACAGTCCAATTCCCTTAATAACAAGAGGAAGAAAGTAGTGCTGACGTTAAATTCTAATTTAACTGATGAAATGAAATCTTGCAAATTTTATGAGTTTTAGTCTAAAACAAAACAGGCAGATTTTAATGAAGCATCTCCTTCAGTAATAGCTATGCATTCAAAACATACTAAAGAAGGAAGCATTTCTGTAGCAAAATTAAATTAGTTTCCACTTAAAAATTAAATTGAAATGAAATGAAGGATACCTTTCTCTTATAGTCAACTGAAACTGCAGTAGACTCACATTTCCTGACTGCTGTAATTGCATCCTGTTGGCATGCAGCACTGGGATCATGAATGCTTGGTGATGACCATGAGTCAGCACTGCAACTTGACTTTTTAATATTTAACTTTGGTCATACTAATGTCCGTAGCAGCTCCCAAATGTACCATTCCTGACCAGTATCTGTCAAAGTGTTAGATAAGTCTCCTATAATGCAGACTTTGCAGCTTTCTTATGCAACATTTTCTTGTGCTTCAGTAATTGCATCAGTAGAAATTTTATCTAAATTTCCAGATCTCCATCTTTTGACATTATATCATTATTTCTTACTCCAGCCACTGTAATATGGAGAACGTTTTATATGTTGTTTTTTTTCCTTCATGCATTTTTACAGTTAACTTTTTCCTCTTGGGTTTTGTATTCCCTCTTTTCTCAATGTTCAGAAATTATATTTTCTTCAGCCTTTCCTGTGGGTGATATTTCCTAGATTTCTGCAATAATTTTTGCTTCTCCTGTCTGGCCTCCCCCCAGCTGTTCACAACTATTTTAAAGTATGTTGTGTAACACTGAGGAGAGCATTTCAGATAAAGCCACTGAGTAGATTAGAAGGATTACTAAGATTACTACATATGTCTTGCAAGATACAATTTTTGCTTTCATACGACCTAAATTTTTTTGGCTCTCATCCCTTCTTTTTCCATTTTACAGATGGGAAACCTAGATATGGATAGATTATGTGACTCACCCCATTTCACATAGGAAATTCTGAGATCTTGGAAGTGGGTATACATCTGCTGAGTCTGGAATTCAGCTCCCAGAGAAATTTCATATTCTACAAGCCATACCCAGGATTTCACGCAGAGTTGTTTCTCTCTTTGCCTTTCAATAGCTTTACTGCTCTTTCTAACCTTTTCACCACTGCCAAACACTTTCTTGCCTGCCTTGGCTTCAGCTCTAAAGTGCCCCTTTTATCTACATTAAAATTCTCAGAAGGATCCACTTCTCTCACTGGTTACAAGAATCTCACCCTAAATGGCCTCACACATTACCTGTCTGACCTTAGTCTTTAGCTTTTCCTTATCTAAGTGTTATTATAAACACAGAATCATGGAATGGTTTGCTTTGGAAGGGACCTTAAAGATCGTCTAGCTACAAATCCCTTGCCATGGGCAGGGAATTAAATTCTCATTTTGGATATTTGGGAAGTACCTGCCATGTACTGAACATTACTGCAAAGACCAGTAGATGTTTTTTTCCTACCATGTGCCATTGTACAGCATTGGCTCTAGTTGGAGTTATTTTTGCTTTATGAGTGCAAAACAAACCAAAAAAAAGGAAACTTTATTGTTCTCTATCAACAAAAGGGAGCATCTGCTGAAAAAAATTTGCAAGACAAGATGGGCATCAGAGTTAGTGATTATTATTAATCTAGTTATTTTGCCTATAAAAGCAAGCAAGCAACCGGAATAAATTTGGGGTATTTTTTTTCAGCTTCAGAAATACTTTCAAGAACATTAGCAATTTCACAGCAAAGAGATAAATTGTGAGGAGATGGAAAACATGAAAAATTTGATAGTAAGCTTAGGTCACAATGACAGTCTTTATTTTGGTAACACAGGACCAGTCCAGAATGAGAGATACGGGAAATTTGGTGCAAGGCAGGGGTCTCTTATCTGCTGCTCCTGTTACCCAGGCCATGAGAGCACAGCACTCTACATAAACAGGGACTGGTAACAGGTCAGTGACCAAAACCAGCTGGTTTTAAAGAAGGAAAAGTCCTTCCCGTGCTCTAAAGTCTGATCTTCCATCATGCAGGAAACTCTTCCTAATTAATTGGGGGGTTTTAAATTGTGGAGAAGCTTTGAACCTATCAGTGTAATTTGACTTCCTCCAGATTGTTCTTATTCCAAACATGTAGCTTTGGCATTTCCAGTGTTTAGTTCCTTGCAAGAGAGTGGTTTTACTGACCAGGTGATTCTGGCCAAAATATTTAAGGACAAGATACTGGAGAGATAACAATAGGAAATATCTCAAGTATTTAGGGTTAGGTTGCTTTTATTCACTTTTGGTAAATATCCACAAAATCAAGCTTTAAAAAGACGATCTATTTTTCATTTGCAGTCTAATCATGGTAATTGAAGGTTAGCCTTCTCTGCCTTTGTGTTTTGCTAGGCTGGAATCCATTTGATGATTCTGTTATGGCACATGAAATGGATCATCTCCTCTAGAACGAAGGAGGTGGTGATGAAGTTCCTTCCATTTTCCCCATAATATCCTCATAGAAGACTGATGAATCAGACCCTCAGAGACAATTACAAAGAGGGAGATCCATCAACAGTCAAAACTGACCTTTTTTTTTCTTCCAGAAGCGCTCTTTTAGGGATCAGTTTGATTTAATTTCTAGAGTTTTGAGCATCTTTTCTTATGGAAAACCTAATTACAGAGTCTAGAGTAAAGCCAAATTTTTCAAGACAGCCAATTTAGAAGGCAGTGTTTGTCATGGATTATAAAAAAAGCCAAATTCAAATTGATTATTCTTTACATCTATTAATCTATTTTCTCTTCTTTGCTAAAAAGGGGTTAATCATTTTTATTTTACCAGCATGGAGTCAATCTTATTTCCACAAGACAGGAGGAAAAATAAAAAAGTAAAATAATAATTTAAAGAGCTTTTCATTTTTGTGGAAGGGGAATTTTAGGCTGCTTTATGCTTCTAAGAGTCTGCAAATCTTACTTTGAAAGCAGCTTGTTCTTTCAAACCTACCAAAGGTTTTGGCAAATTTCTTTCCACAACTCCTCACGCAATCCTGTCAGCCAGCCAGGAGTATGTGTTCTTCAAATTTTCTTACAAGCTATTATTAGAAATATTTACGTAATTGAATTTTTTTTTTTAATCTGTTTTGCCCACAACACCAGTCCAGGATTTTCTTTAATTTCAATGGAAAATGGAAAAGAAAATCCTATATTGTGGTGTTTTTTTTATTTGTGCCTTGAAGAAATACAAATCCTACTGAAAAATGTTCCATATATGCTCGTGATAAGTCAGATAATGTAAAGCACATAAGCAGTGCTATGATAATTATCAAATCTCTGTTTCTTAGATTCTTCAGGAAAAAAGGACAGTTGTGTTAAAACACATAACAAACTCCTCATGTGGAAAGTGTTTTGGCACAGTGATAGATGAAAGGTGAGCAGAAATAAAAGAAATGAGGTGGCATTATGTAAAGTATTAAGTCAGAAGGGATTATTTTTCCTTTTCTTCAGCTCTGAAATTAATCTTTTTCTATAATGTAAGATAAATTTGGATTTCTTAGTTCATCTGTTTGGAAAATCAACTATTGTTACTCATATTTTCCAAGTTTAGGGCTTCAGGTGATCAAAAAAAAACATATAGAAAACATTAGTATGGCCCAAATCTTCCCAAGTGTCATGTAGAACAGAAGAATAAAGTTCTTCAGCAATTTCATTTTGCCTGAATTACAAGATGAGAACAGATTGTGTCTTTACTACTGATTTGTCTTCGGCCAAAACAACAATATTCTCTGCAAAATACTTGCCACTAGAAGTCAAGATTAGTATTTTCCCTCACTGTTTTAATGAGCATCTTCTTAGAGTGTGACATATTGTGATGAAACTCAGCAGAGCACTGCCAAGAGCATTTGTGACTTCAGGAAAATGAATCATTATTGACACTGTAAATACAAAAATGCATGTATATATACACAGATATATAAACACATGGCCTGTTTTGGATCTCGTTCTCAATACAATAAGAAATGAACAAACTCTACATTTTCTGTGAAGTCATTCATGGATACCCTTCATTCCATTTTAGACATCCAGGATGACATCCCAGCTACTTCTCCACATGTTCTTTCCAGCCAACAAGGAACATACAGCAGAAGTCTGATAGTCTATTTTATTTGCCTCTGTCAGAAAGTATTAAATGTTTGCTCTATTGTTTAGAAATACAACCTAAACCAGTATTTCAGAGATAAAGGTCCACATACCAGATGCCTAAAGTTTACTACAGTGGTTTTACCCAGTGTTGTGGGTAATGCTTTGTCTCCCATGCTGGTTTTGTCTGGGGCAGAGCTAATATTGTCCATAGGCAGCAATGGGGCCACGTTCTGGAGTTTTGCTGAAAACAATGGTGCTGACACAAGGATGTTTTTGTCATTGCTGAGCAGTGCTTACGCTCTCAGGACTTTTTCTGCTCCTCAGCCCACCCCATCAGCAAGGGGACTTGGGGTGCACAAGAAGCTGGGAGGGAACACAGCAGGGACAGCTGACCCCAACTGATATCCCAGGATATCCCCAAAGGATATCCCAGACCATATGGTGTCGTGCTTAGCATATAGATCTCAAGGACAAAGAAGAAAGGGAAGGACGTTCAGAGTGATGGTGTTTGTTGTCCCAATTCACCGTTCCAGGTGATGGAGCCCTGCTGACCTGGGGATAGCTCAACACCTGCCTGCCCATGGGAAGTGGTAAATGAATCCCTTGTGTTGATTTGCTCTTGTGTGTTGCTTTTTACTTTCCCTATGGAACCGCCTCTAACACAGCCCACGAGCTTTCTCGTTTTCACTCTTCCAACTCTCCTCTTCCCACCGGGAGAAGTGAGTGAGTGGCTGTGCAAGGTTTGATTCCTGAGTGGGGTTAAACCGTGACATCTCCTTAGAGGTGTGAATTTCAGCTTCATTTAATAGGCATCCGTACCTCTGTGGTCTTACTGAGGTCATTTCATTTGCTCCTTGGAGATCAAAAACAAGAGTCTGATACTGTGCAGGAAAAACAGAAAGGTCTTCGACAGAAGCACTGATGTCTGCTGAGGTCCTGCAGGTTCACAAAGATATCACTCTGCTCTAACCCTGAAAAAGGCTTAGAACAAAATATCAGCAACTCCTAGACATTTCTGGAACTATTGCTTCTGTTGCAACATCTCTCATCCAAACCCTTCAAAGGGTAGTCCATGGATCACATTTAATTTATGCTTGTATTTATACTTTTGGTTTTATCCTCTCTCCCCTTTTTTTTTTTTCTTGCAAAAAAGTGTGTAATAATTTGAGTTTTAAGTCTTTGTGTGGTGATGCAATTAAAACTCAAATCACAGTTTAGGTCACACTGCAAAATGAACAAACTAATCACTAAATACTCGTCTTATTACTCCCACTGACAGTTCGTTTAATAGAACTAGCAGAGAAAGAATTCTTTTACAAGTAAGTAAAATTAATGAAGGAATATATCCCAGGATTCCCTGGGAAAACATAGAGTAATACATTTAGGAATTTCCCCTAGGGATTTTAAGATCATAATTAACTAAAGTTGTTTCAATCTGTTAGACTAACAGTATCATCAGCATTAGTCCCTCTCTTATTATTATGACTGGACTAAAAAAAACCAGATTTTTTCATGTCAGTCACATTCCCAGGAGTATGCAACTGGATCAAAATGAAGCTGACTCATGCCCTCAATGTGCTTAATTACCAAGTATAAATGTTTAAATGCTTTGCAGCCTAAATTAATTATCTGTCTGCTCTCGCCTATATATTTAGGTTTAATACTCTGTGGATATTCCTGCAATGCTTTCTAATTGGCATTCCTCAAATTTCAGGCAGGTCTTCCTAAAAACTAATATTTCTTAGTATAGCATTATCCTAAAAATTATGGATATTGATTGTGGCATGGATAGAGCATGTGGTTTCACAGGAAGGGGAATGATTTACTGTCTGAATGCAGAGAAACTAGCAGAGAAAACTGCAGAAGGAGAATGGACACCGGTGTCACCTTTGGCTCATTTTAACAGGACTGAAAACACTCTCTTGAAAACTATGAAAATTAAGGCAAGATTTTTGCACAGGTACTCACTGGTGTCCTGAAGACCTATGTTTCTTCAGATTCATTGTAAATAAAATATGTTCATGTTCAGATATTTTTATGAAAAATGGGCTAATAAATTTCATGTTTTCATCAGGTTCAGAGAGGGAGATGCTGAATAAGAAGCACCACAGCTCTCAGGAGGACTCTGTAGTAATTCCAGAGCTGCACAACCCCAGTAATGAGTCTGCAAGGAACCTCTTTCTGCCTAAGAGGGTCTCCATACCTTTTGGTTGAGTACCTTAAAACCCAACACCTATGAAGAAAATGCCTTCAGTGCCTTGTATTTGCAGGAAGGTAGATTAGTAGAAAGTACCCACACACATGTGAGGGGAGGCCTTTACCTCCAATTTATAATCTATATTTACTTGGAAACACACAAACAGAGCAAGCAGGGAATAAATACAGAAACACGACTCTAATGTACTCGCTTCATCAGCTAATTCCTTCTGAAAAGAGGGTGTTAGGTACAAGCAGGTGGGTGGGAACCTGCTCCTGCTCAATGACAAAACTGCAGTGCAGCATCTGTGTCTCATAAACAGGGAATTTGTCTGGGGGCTTTGCAGACAATGCAGGGATGAGCTCAGCTTGTGTGAAATGACTGATGAATTGAGCACAGAGTTATTTGTGGTTCCTCTACTGTGCTTGATTTGTGATAGTGATCTTTCATCCAAGCATGGATGTTATTCAGCCACAGCTGGTTAGTTCTGTAATTGACAAAATCCTCTGCTAAAAGCAATCTCTTATCTGTACTTTCTGCCCTTTATTTGTTTTGATAGATAGACAGATTTTCTTTGACCATTTTCCTTTACCTTTTATTTGTATACTGTGGTCTGGAATTTCTATTGGTTCTGCTTAGCCATTGCCTTACTTTGATATAATCAATGTCCAATTTCAAATCAGATTTTTTTTAAAATTTGTGTAAATTCCCAGTACATACACTTTCATTACTTATATTGCCAGTTCCTAGTCTTCACGCCTACTCTAGTGTCTACAGCCCTCAAAGTGACAGAATGAAGACAGAAATTATTCTAATTTATTTGCTTGTTACCAAAATATGTTGCCATATTTTAAACAGCTTTTAATTTGAATCAATTGATCTTGCCTTCAAGATTTCTACTAATGTCATCTAGATGTCAAGAGATTTGTATCCTCTGAAATAGTATAATTCTTTTGTGCACAACTTTTCATTAAAAAAACTTACTCTTTCTTTTTCTTAAATTTATGTTATTCCTGCAAATCATGTGGCTGAATGGCCTAAGTTTGGTAGGTATAACAAAATTGCTTTGTGATTGTTGTGGGCATGGCTGAAATAGGAACAGAAGTGAGAATATAATGCTGTAAGAATTCCAGAGCAGAGGAATTTGCTCTTCCCAGACTTTTCCAAGTGACCACTCTTTGGGAAATGATAATACTGAAACATTACTCTCAGTTTTCTTATTTTATTCTAAAAGATTCAAAGAACAGACTCATTGATAAACTTGTATGACTAATTTATTTCTTTAAAGATACTTGCAGAGAATAGTTTATCTTGAGATAAGCCAATTAGCCCAGAATATACTTGGGCTTGGTCTTGTAAAGAAGTACCTGACCACCAGAATACTGAGTTTTCGGGCAAGTCTTCCTATGTAAATGGGGGCACAAAAACACAGAATTAATTTTATCACAAATCTTAATAAATTTCTGAATGGCTTTTATGGTAAGATACAGCAATAAGGGGTTAGCTTTAATGGCCCAGGCATTTTCATGTGAAGCAGTAGAAAGAGCAAGGAGAACAAATCCCTCTGACAGACTCAAATGGTCATTTCCAGTTCCTCAGACATCAAGGCTGATGAGCTGCCAATACTCACAGCTTTCTACCCATTAGAGGGTTTCAGTTACGGGTGGATTCTAAGACTGAGTTCCCCTTACATATGTTATACCTGCTTTGGGTATTTGGTTTGCAGTTGTACCCAAACTTGTCTTGTAGTTCATTTATGTAATATCACCAAGCCTGAGCTGGAGTCTTTCTGCCTCCTGGCCCAGGTCTCTAATCATCCAGGAACATCTGGCCGCAGCTAATTCTGTCTGCCGTTTGACTAAGACCCAAACCCAGCTGTGGAGCAGTTGCTGACACGTGCTCTGCAAAGGGAAACTACTCACTGCATCTCAATTTATATTTCCTGGTTTACAGAACATGGCTCAAGACATATCAGTCATGCAGTCAATGTGTCTGTTACCATTTTAGTTTGGATTAGGATTCAGTTTCTGCAGTGACTCAATCATTCTTACTCAATCCTATGTTGGATTGCCAAAGTTGACAACAGATGAGCTTTCTATCAGATGAAAATCAACCACAGAACCACTCTGGAATTGCACCCGTTAATCCAACAGTGGGTATATTGTCCATTGGACCAGATTGCAGTTATTCCAAAGGACATTCCTGAAATGCTTGTTTGGATCCTCAGTATTCAGGTTTGCTCTGTGGCTGCTCATGGGCTGCCCTGCGTGTACAATTACACATCACACAAGCAGAAATGGGATGAGGCTCCACAGAGCCAGAGCTTGACCAAGAACCAATTACTTCCAGTAACATCAATATCTATGCAGGAAAGCTGAATGGCTAAGTTATAATTGGGCCACAGAGTCTTACTCCCTGTCCTATAAATGTGACTGGACTCTCAAAAGCAGATTTTTTAGTATCACTGACTTTCCCAAGATGTTACAATTGGATCTAAATGAAGCTGAATCGTTGTGTGCTTAATTACCAAACATGAATACTTTGCAGACTGAATTAAATACCTGTCTGCTGTTGCCCATATATTTCAGTTTAATATTCTGTGGATATTCCTCTCATGCTTTCATATTGGCATACCTCTACTTCCAGACAGGTCTTTCCAAAATCAGCTACCAGTATAGTTTTATCCTGAACAACTCAGTCCATGTTCAAAAAGTGCTAATTTAAAAACACATGCACAGTGTTGCTCAGCTCTGAGACTGCAATTGATCGGGCTGAGCTGGTGCTGAGGTTAACTGGACTTTGCATGAGGAGAATTAAGGCTATTGGGAGAGTTTACAGGACCTACTCACAGAGCAAAAAGCTGCCAAAGGTACCCTATTGCAAATGGCCTAGAGGAGAGTTTTAAACCTTGTTCCTATCACAGTATCATAAAATGGTTTTGGGTTGAAAGGGACCTTATAAATCATCTTTTTCCAACCCTCTGCCATGGACAAGGACGCCTTGCACTAGCCCAGGTTGCTCCAAGCTGTGTCCATCTTGATCTTGGACACTTCCAGGGATTCAGGGGCAGCCACAGCTTCTCTGGGTAACCTGTACCAGACCCTCCCCACCCTCCGAGTAAAGAATTTCTTACCAATATCTAATGTAAACCTGCCTTGTGTCATTTTAAAACCATCCCCCTTGTCCTGTCACTCCATGCTCTTGTCAAAAGTCCCTCTTCAGCTCTCTTGGAGCCCCTTTAGGCACTGGAAAGTGCTCAAGGGTCTCCCTAGAGCCTTCTCTTCTCCAGGCTTAACAACCACACCTCTCTCAGCCTGTCTTCACAGGAGAGGTGCTCGAGCCCTCACAGCATCTTCATTTCACTACTGTGTCTGTTAACTTGCAAACGGAGTGAGATGCTTGTGTGAAAATAGAAGTCACAGGTTTAAACTTTCAGCTCTATTACATACATAACTCATCCTTTTTTGGACTAAGACAGTGAATCTGCCTGTAAGTGGCTGGACGAGAATGTGGTGAAAGTGTTGTCCACTCTTTGCAAAGCAGCTCAGCAATGGGGGAACCTACCTAGGAATATGTAGAACAAGACTGAGTGACAAAAGGATTCAAAGCAACAGGAGTTGCCAAAATAATGACCTAATTTCTACAGACTGGCTGAGCCCTTGAAAGACAGAAGAGCAGAGGCAGAGAAAACAGAATTTCATGTGAAATCTCCTTGAGAAATATATTTTTCTGGAATAAAGAAGCCTGGGATGTGGAACATTTCCCAACACTGTTTCTACATTGGTCTTCCAATTTCTTAGTGCATGAGCCAATGAATCTTGCAGAACTTTGTATTTAATCCTTCTTCTACCACGACCTCCTATCACTAATGAGCAGCTCCTGAGATATAATTTTATTCCTTTTCTTCCTGAAATACTTCAAAACCCACAGATTTCACGTATGTTTTTCCATTGAATGTCATTATGTGGGGCTGACCAGTTTACATCTGAAGAGATTTACTAGATATTTACATGTCAGAAAAGAGATGCAGGAAGCAGAATAATAAAACAACCAAACGAAATCAAACCAAGACACCTCCCAGATATTAGGACTTTATAACTTTAAAACATTTATTAGTCTGCGTTTAACTGGCAGTGTTTGCTAGAAGGATACTGTTCTTTCTGTAACTTCTGCCATTAATATTTTTTCAATGTATTCCTGAATTGAAAACAGAACAGACTTCATGGGAAGAACAATTGCTCTTTGTAGATGAAGGTTAAACTACCAGTGTAGAATTGCTTCCTACACAATGGGAGAAGTGAAAGACTATAAAATATGCTTCCTGTCAACCAGACAGCCTTAAAGCTTCTTGGCTCTAAATGAATCCCTTGAATTGATAGTTTGGGAGCATGGCTTGTGCTTCATAGGTCTCCGTTCAGTTGTAAAACAAGCAGATCCCTCTTATTTATGCAGAAAATCTGGAGAATGCAATTTTTCAAAGCATTTCTGAATAAATGATGCCACACTCATGGTACACTGAAGCTCGGTGTTCACATGGTCGTAAATACTCATCCCAAAAGAGCATCCTTGTTTTGGTTTGTTTACTTTTTAGAGCAGGTGGAAGGAGGAGAATCAAGAGAAAAAGAACCCTCAGAAGATCAGACTGTAATGCTTCCAGCCCAAACAGGAAAGAGAAAGGACTTTTTTGACTTCCTCTCGTGCAATCAGCGGGCTGACTTCTTTTACTCTTCAGCATTTTTAGAGATGTTACTGGAGCATCTTCTCATTTCCACAGATCATACATTGCTGGTAGTTAGCAAATGGAACCAAAACAAACAAAATAAAATTTTATGGCATAAGGAGGTTTTAAATCAACTATTCCTCAAAATCTGGAATGAAGCCATTTTTTTCAGAAGCAAAAATATTTTAAAAAAAGGCTTAATTGAAGCTAATCTGAAGTAATTCCAGAATGCTTTTTTTTAATTATTATTATTATTATTACTTATTAGCAGCCTTCTTTAATCTGGGGAAACTGAATCTACATGTTCAGCACCAGAGAATCAAATCCCTCAATTTTACCTCTTTTGTGTCAGAGATCATTGACAATTAAGTAGAGGGCCCATACTTACAGCTTGATCTGAAAAGCACAGAAGTCCACTGGAATTGTTACTGATTTTGAATATGTAGTTAGTGGATTCTGAGATCGTCACATTATGTCACCTTCTGCTTGGTTGCAAACAGAATAAAGAATAGTAATAATACGGTAATAAATAACAATATATCACCAGGGCTGATGAGTAGGTCCAGTTTTAACTGAGATCTCTTTCTACTAGACATGTACATTCTAAAACTGTGCTTGCCCTGCAGATTTTACTGCATGGGCAGAACTAATTAGAACAGCAAGTGATGCACATGTTATTGAGTTAATTTCTAGAAGACTGCAGGGCCCAATTTATTGATGCATATGGTATGTTTTCCTTAAGGTAAGCCAAGGGGAAAAATTGTAATATTTGAGGGACAGACAAAATAAATGTTTATTAATCTAATCCCCCATCATCTTGTAAAAATTACTATCACTGCTTCACTCTTTCTGAGGGTGGCAATGCCTCAATGAAGCTGCCTTTGGGTTTGATATGTATTTGCAAGAACTGTGACTCAAAGAGTAGAATGTTGCTTTATTCTCTGGGTGTGTGCTGTGCTAAATATAATGAGGCTAAAGCTGCTAGGTCACATTTATAACTCATAAATAATAAGAGTAATCAGAAGTGGATACAGCCCCAGGTTATGTGGAAGTGGAGGGTTCACCTTACCAGTCCCAGCATTACAGAGAAGCCAAAGTCCTTCCCTGTGCAGCACTTTCTGCTCAATAAATTCCAGGATGCTCAATGTAATAGAAATCTCTCAGAGACTAAGACACACTGAAACTGAGTGCAGAAAGCATCCTTCAAATAAAGCTGGTTCATAAAACAGAATAATCAGACAGCTGAGAAAACATCCTGCAATATGAGTTCATAGTGTTCTAGGACTTGGTGCTATAAAAAGATCTGTATCAGTGAATCCCTTCTTTCAGATAATTGGGGGGTTATGATACTGAACTACACTCCAAAATAGAGTTAATATATGGTACTACAAAATACATTTCTTTGAAATAGCAATTCTTGCTTGCTCACCCCTCCATAAGTTTGATTTTTCCCCTTTGAGTTTATCAGTATGTGTTTTGTTGGATTTACATTTGTGTATCAAAGTTTTCCAGTTGTTCAGTATTTATTACAGAGGTTTCTCTTAAGACAAACAAAAAAACCCTTACTGATATTTAGAAGTGTTCATTAATACACGCTTAGAAAAGATTGTGATTTAATTTTTGTATTAAATTACTAAACTATGTCTACACATTTCAGTCAAGCCCCTTGTTATCTAGCTCAAGGAGACAGTCACAAAATCAAACCCAGTACATTTGATAGCCTTTATTCATAACAAAATACAAAAAGATATTAAAACAAGTTCTGACACATAGAGCATGAGGAAAGCAGTGCTGTGTACAGATAGTTGCTGCCTTTAGCTGTCACAGAGCTTCCTCTCTTCTACCCTGGATTGGAAACACAACTGGCAGCCCTGTTCTGAATTTTCTGTTCCTTGAGTCACAGCTGTGATTTCACTTTGGATAATGAAATATAATATTTACAGATAGACATATTAGATAGGGAGCATTTGCCAATGGATGAAACAAGGAAAGGGAATTTGTAGAACATTTGCCAATAGATGAAACAAGGAATGGGAATTTGCAATCATGGCCCACATGTTGCTGCTGCCTTTGTTCTCCAGGAGACAGAAAATGAGTTTCTTTGCTTCTGCATCTGCACCATCATCTGAGCAAGGCCAACAGCTCAGGCTCAAGTTCAGACTTCACAAACACGTACAGTTCTGGCACTCAGAAAACTCAAGTCTTGCAACCAAGCAGCAAAATGCTGGTGGCTTGGGGTTATTTTGTCGTGTTTTACTTTTGTCAGTGGATTGCTATATCCTTCTTGGAATGGCTGTCATACTGCCTCTTGAAAGGCTGGACAGCAGCTGAAAGGCACTCAGCTTGTGCTCCTTATAGGACAGTGAGGACCCCTATAGATATCTTGTAGAGAATAAACATGAACACATACAGCTGCTTTAGAGAATATGCTGATCTTTCTGGCTCATCCCCATAAAGGAGGCACAGAGATTGTATCTGTTCCTTTTTTCATCTGTGTTTACTGTAATGTGCCTTCTACATCTGCTTATTTACACAGAGCCTGGCAGAGGGACGATTAATTGTGACTCTGGGCTTTGTGTTTCTGAGTGATAACTACCTAAGTTTTATGGACATGACAGCTGCTTCCATCCTTTGTATATCTTTTTAGGTGGAGAGTGAAAGATCAATAATTTTAGAAACATCCAGCTGGAAATTATTTCTTATTGATTTATAGGGGAATAGAGTTTTCTGCAGGAAACCTACAACTTATTTTCTTTAGTTTCTCTTTCCTTCACGCTCCCCAGGAACTGAAGAATTATTTTGGGGTACCCTTGGTATCATTAAAGAAGATGTCCACATGCCAGCTGAGCGATGAAGTGTCTGTCAGGTGTGGTTTTCTCCTTTTGTCCCTTCAATGGAATAGAAAAGGCAAATGAAAAAGCAAACAGGTATGAAAGAACAGCTGAGCACATGAATGAATTTTACTAATTCCAGATTCAAAGCAAACTGCAGAGATAACTCTGATGAGCTCATGACAATATGATGATCAAATTAGTTTGGAAAGACTGTTAGAGATCTTTGTAGCCAGGGACCACTCTGCAAGTAAGTCACTGTCTTCTTGTGAACAGTAGTGTTAAGGACAGGTAGGATCCATTTCTAGAGATGCCAAACTGTTGGTGTCTTTGTGGTTTGTACCTACCTGTAATGTCAGAAAACCATGAGATAATTTCTGTATCAAATTCCTACCTGATCTTCACTGCACTCCAGTAAGGCAGGCAAGAGTTATGACCCCAGCTGACAGGGAGGGGAGGGGGACAGACACACAAGAAGAGTGATGTGCACAGCATCTCCAATCCAGTCTCTGACAGAACTACAGCTCAAACTAATCCCGGTTGTTTCAAGCTACAAAATCAATTCATAAGGCAATACTGGCTGAACTGTCACCAAAGCTTGTCCTCCCACACCGCTGTTGCAAGTTTGACGACAGCTCAGTATTGTTACCTATGGTACGGTAATAACACTTGGATAACTGTGTGTTGTCACAGAAGTTTTAATAATTATAAAGCAGAAATGTTTCTCTCCACTTTGTACTAGGTTGATTAAGGGACACCGAGGATAACAGGGTCTCTAAGGTTAATTATATTTTATATGTTTCTACTGAAGACAATTTAATTTGATGTTACCTAGAGGAAAGAAGAAAGGACAACAATCACTCATGCAGCATAGCTAAGAATATTCAGCTTTTTATTCTGCATATTGAAAGCTCAGTTGGTCCGTGAGAAATCACATTCCTCTATGACCGAAAGGACACCACAAATAAAACAAAATCAGGTTATCTTTTATTGTTGAATAACTCTCACGAACATAAAGAATTCAGGATAGCAGAATTTTTCACTGCATTAAAATTTCGTATATTGCTTTTGTACTAATACATTCAATAAGTATAAATATTGAAATATGGTATACCAGGAGAAGAAGAGAAGAGAAGAGAAGAGAGAGAAGAGAAGAGAAGAGAAGAGAAGAGAAGAGAAGAGAAGAGAAGAGAAGAGAAGAGAAGAGAAGAGAAGAGGCACAGTTTATTTAAAACAGCTGAGCTATTATAATTTTTGATTTTAAATAATTGAACAATGTCTTTTGACAAGAGTGAAAGCAGAGAGAGAGAGAGGATTCACACAGCCACCTTCACTGTACTAAAGAGTTAACACTGTCAAAGTTAATTTTGTGCTTTTCAGATTGCAAGGATATAAAGCCAGAGCTGGGAAGGACAGATAATTTTTATGCCAAATGAAGGATGACTCTAAAACCTAGTGACCTTTAAATGGGATGTGAAAATCAAGGATAATTGAGTGGCATGTCTGCTAATTATTTAAAAGAATTAATAATTCAGAAATAGAGAACTCACTCTGACCTGGTCTACAACTGGAGGGGCATATATACAATTTTGAGGATCCATCATCTGTCTTGTGACCTCTACTTGTAGTTTTCGAAGTTCAGTCTAAGATATATGGGATAAATTAGAGTACTGAAAATTATGGAAAAGGTCAACTTGTAATTGTTGTTCCTATAAGCCAGAAGATTTCAGAGCTGCCACTGAACCAGTAGATATCACATAACTGGAGATAGGGAAGATACTGATACAGACACTGGATTGGAGGTACCCTGACCACAAAATGCTGGGTCAGCTGGACATCTCTGGGCTGCATCTTAGTGAGTGCCCATCATGTGCTGGTCAACCAGATTTCTGCCTAGAGGTAGGTGCAAAATATGAGAGCTACGTTAATGCATGGGGATTCATCGTAGCAGATATTTATCTTGATTGTATATGTACATACATCTGAGTTTGACATCCAAGGCTCCTTTTACAAGCAATGCAGTAAAGGTGGCATTCTGTGCACAATTAACATGGTCTTAATGTAGATGTGGAAATAGTTCTGACGAGTTAATCAAAACCAGTACAAATTTATTTCAATAGATGCAAAAAACCCCTTGGGGTGATCAATGTTTTGAAGATATAAAACTGTGGATGAGATGAATCTTGCAGAAGTCACAGAGATCATATAGGGACCTTGTTAACATGCTTAGAAATCTGCCTGGAGCATGCAGGAAAAATTCTGTAGACTTCAGAAAAAACTTAACCCTTTCTTGCCATTTTAATTCAAACAAAGCTTTTTTTTCATGTCTTTTCTGTATTAGTGTGGAGTTGGAATAAAATGGTTTGGGAATGTCAGTGCAAGTTCAGTCTTTAGTTTAACTAACCTTGAATGATGTATTATGCCTGCTTCTCCTCCAGTCTTCTTCATGATCTAAATATCCTTGGGAAAAGTCAGCCAAGATGTGACACATGCAGAACAGTAGTCATGAATTTCACAACTTTTTATGCCAATGATATTTAACATTTTTTTAAAAGCTAGGAGATAATTTTTCTAATGGGCTACTCCTTGAAAAAAGGATTTTTTCCAGCTCTAGCATTGAAGATGCACACCTAACACAATGAATTATCTGGGCTGAATGGTGGAATTACCATAGTAATTAGATATTTGAGGTAATTAATGTCGGTATTTCTACACAGCTCTGCCCCATGTCACGTATATATGCCCTGTGAAACATTAATTTGGTGGGATTCAACTCATAAATAAAAGTTTATAAATGTAGGTCCCTACTTGTAGGTGGCTGTGTATGAACTGTGTTACAGTTGGTGGCCATCCAGTGTGGTGGATTAATTTAGGGAAACATTTTAGACAATGTGGATGATTCCATCTGACCACCTGAGCTGCGCGTAGACTCAACTGGCTGTACTGTCTAAATGGATATGGACTGGAATGAGAGTTTAGATGCTCAGATCACACGCAGGTATAAACATTTCGACAGCTACTTTCAAATGTCTTAATCTGGAAATTGAACTATGCCCATCATGTGCATCTGCCCTAATTTACCCATCTGGAAAAGCAGTCAACATTTCTTCTCCTTACAAACACAGGTGAAGGGGATGAGGAGGGTGTGTGGCAGTAATCTTTACAATCACACAAAATCTCCCCATGTATGGATTCTAACTGCAAGAAGTTCTATTAGTTCAGAGCTCTCTGCAGGTATGGCACATATGAAACAAAATATGAAGAACAGAGAGCTTGTGCGTCTCAACAGAATTTTCCATGCCTGTTAACATGATGAATCTCCTTGGGGGACCACCTGAACCAACTTGTGTCCTCTAGGAAGGTGGTGGGTTGCAGAAAAGTAGCATGGCATGAAGTGGAGTACAAAACTCAATACTGCAATTTGATCCCTCTACCCAAAGCACAAGGAATCAATATCATGCTGTACAGAAGGGTCACAAGTCTCTTTCATCTTATACTAGCAAACCTCTCTCTCTCTAAAAGCAAAAGAACACAAAGCACCAAAGAGCTCTAATGAATAACTGCAGAGTGTGGATTTGTCTTTTGTCATCAGCTACTCTCACAGAGGACTGTAATTTTTTTCCCTTTCTCTTCCACAATTCATATTTCTGTTTCAAGTTCCTTTTATCTTAAAGCTTCCAAGCAGATATATTTGATTCATAAATTCAGTCAGGAAATACTTTTGTTGGCTCATGCTTCAGTAGCAGTACGTGTTACTTGTTCAGCAGGAACAAATAGTTCTCATAGACTGAAATTCAGCAACTCTCCATAAGGACTTTACAGAAAAATATTGAAAGTCAGATTGAGGAACTGTGGGACCTGAAGTGGGATTACAATGCCTCTGCTCATATTGCTTTTATTGCTCTGAATGCTACGTGTGTACAATGGATGTGAAATGGGCAGACGAACACTACAGAGAAGAGAATTGGCAGAAATAAATCTGTTGTAAGGAGAGCCACAACCGGTGTATGACTGTGACCAGGGACATAGGCTGCGTCATTGTCACCCTCTATCCTCTCTGAGATCAGTTCTGCTGTAAATGGTAGGTTGGATCTGTTGGTAAGCTTCTGCATTGCCTTTTTCAGAAATACTTCCAAAATTGTTCTTATCGGTGAATTAAAATTGTCACTGGCTTCTGAGGGTGGAAGCACGCATTAGGAGTAGGGCAGACAGGGAGTTCTCTTTTATGTATTGCAGCATGCCCATACCATGAGCAGCTCAGATAAAGGCATTTGAATACCTTGTTCTTTGCCCCAGAGAAGAGGTCTGCAAAACTCCTGTCCCCCAAATTTTGCTAAATCCCCGGGATATGCAGCTGAAGTGTGAGTTAAACCATTAAATACCAAACATCAACAATTCTTCCTTTTGGAATAATTGAAGAATGTGTTCCAGGGTAAGGACAGGTCAGACCAGTCTTATTGCTGATTCGTAGGAACTGTTGTTGGTGAGAGCTGTGCTGACTGGAATCTTACATTTTGCAAATTTTATTTTTATTTATCCATAACAGACAACAAGAACCGCTTACTCCCTTCCCCACTTAAAGACATTTATCAAAACCAGCTGAATTGCACACCTTAGCTTCCCCTGGTACCTCACTCTCAAATTTCCTTTATCTCCCTTCCCACATGCTTCCCATTTTGTTTTTTTTAGTTTTTCATTCTATTTCACTTGAATACTAAATGCATTGATTCTAAAAACATTATTGTGAGATGGATTTAATGCCCTGAAAGAGGTTTCTACAGCTTGTTAAAGACCTTTGTTTTCTTCTATAAGAAAATGCTAAGTATACTATGAGCTTAAAATCGTCTATTTAGTGAGACTTTTTTTGCCCAAGCAATCAAGAGAAAAATGTTCCCTCATTTCTCCTTGCCTCTCCTGGTTAGTTTCAAAACATGAAACATGACTGGGAGACTCAAAAATCATATTGTGAAATTCGGCATTTTTTCATCAAAAGGAAAAAACCCTCAGATAATGACATCTAGACATAACATGTTTCTAAAGGCCATGGGCACATGTCTTCTGTTTGAATTTCTTCTATCTGGTCCTTCATGTGCACCCAGAAAGTATTACACCACATATTGCAACATGATGTCTGTGCTATCCAGAACTGGATGATCTCTCTGTTTCTAAAGCAACATGGATATTTCTCAATGAAGTATTAACATTATTATTACATATTTATTAATTAAATATTAATATCAAGTGTCCAAGCAGGCCATATGAGATGGCGCTCAAGATTCATGGCAACAAAGGATAAAAATTGACAACAGTTGTTGCTTTAAATTGAAACTGAGATTTAGGACAACAGCTCAGAGTTCTGTCCAAACTGCCGATATAAGATTTTTTACTCTAGAATGTGTCCTTGAGCAGTTGTCTCTTCAATGATGGAAAAAAAAGGTGGATTCACATATTAGCAATGATGTAATTCTTATGAGGAAAAATGTTGCTTTATTGCAGTGGATTTCAGTGAATGAGAACCACAGAGTCTCTCTGACTTTAGGGCATGTATGTAGGGCTTGAGAAAACATCTACTGATTAGTTTATTGCAGAAGAGTTACTGAAAGATTATGATTTATTTACTAATTTGAATTTTAAGTATCAGTGAACAGAAAACAGTTTTTTTTAAGCTAAGCTTCATGTAGTTGCATTTGAGTTGCATTACTCAGAAGGAGTAATGGCTGAGGAAGACAATCCTAGAAGGAATTAATTTTGCAGGTCATAAAACGAGTTCTAATATTAAAATTGTCACAATGATAATTAACATGATAAAATGTTTTAATGAAGGGGCAAAAATGAATAGCTGTGCTCCAAAATACTGCTACAACAAGATGGATATTGCTGATATTGTCAAGGATTTGTTTTATGATAGTGGTCTGTGTGTCTTCTTTCATTAGCACAAAATAAATAGTGGTTTAAAATGACAGGTGCTCTCCAACAGTGTTTCGTATAAGACAGGATTGAGTTAAAAGGAATAAATGTAATTGTTTAAATTCTTGAAGGAGACTGAAAAAGGGTGCACTTAAACCCCAGGAAAAAGCTTTTAGAGATGTGTTTCCAAATGTGCCTCTTGCACAGATTTTCCATGCAACACCAGTATTGGAATTTATTCTTCTTCTGTATTGATCTATTATGCAAAAAGAATATTTTTTTCCTGCACTGTTTTTTCCATATGGTCTCCAATTTATTGCAACAAGACTTTCTTTTACCATGTGATCTCAATATTTAGGATAACAGGAATAATAAGTGCAATTATGTTCACACATTCAACTTTTTAACAGGAATGTTTTTTAACTCTGAATATCAGCACTCAAAATCAGGGGCAGCCGGGATCATTTAGTCTTTCACGTGTAATATTTTGCCTTTAGTACTTGATCTTCCCTGAATGGTGGGAATCACCTTCAAATGATTTGAATCTTCAAATTACTCATGGAAATAATTCCCGCAAGAAAATTAACAACAGTGATGGGTGTTTGGGCCAGGAGAGCTATGAGATCTTGAAATGAGAATGGAATGAGTGCATTTTATCTGGGTAGATGAGGTGTTGGTCTAAAGGAGTACAGCCTTTGCTCCACTTGAGGTAAATGAAGGGAAATAAGTGCTTTTAAGGTGCAAATCCTCCTTCCCCAAACCAGATGTTTACTTCAAAAAATTCCTATACCTCTTCTTTTCAAAGAAAAAACCTTTCAGTGGCAAGTTCAAATGTAAATGTGTGTGTTTTACACTTTTGGGTCAGGTCAGTGCTATTCCATAAGGCAACTAAAGGCAAGAGTCAGGCTGCCTGTGTCAGCAGGCAAGGCAAAAAGTGTTTTGAATTCTGGGGTAGATCTCATCCCTCCCAAAATGCAAGGATCCTTTCAGTCTCATGGCTTTGGATCGAGCCTTCTTTGGACTCAGCTAGTCTCCGGGCAGCTCAGATCTTTACATCATTAAGACATGATGATACAGCTTTTAAATGTAAAGTCTATTAAAAATTGAATATATGGTTTGGACAGTCAAGTGGTTTTCTGGAAGATAAAGACACAATCTCTGGTAGAACACCAAAAATAAACATCATACTGCAAACTATTCACCAAAAAAAATATCTGGGATACACTTTGACAGAATTAGATTTTTGCAATAATAATTATAAAAAATGTATCTTCTACAGCTCAGACTTTATCTTGTGTTCTGAAAAGAGATTTTCCCCTCATTTGTAAAAATTAAAGGCATCCCTGAGGTTCAACAGAAATAATTGAAAGTTTAAAATAAATCACAAACTTAGAAACGGACATAAACGACTGCAATTCAATAGTAAATTTAAATTAAGTTGGGACAAGGCATAAATGTGTTTGGATAAAAAAATGATTGAAAATTTGCTGCTAAAAAAAGCCAATGTATTAATCAAAACAAAAGGAATAAGACCTGCAGGAGCAGACTAGAGAACGTGATCTGGAAGGAATAATGAGAAGGATATCATCCAGGTCATAATATTAATCTAGATAATGGAGAATTTAAAAAGTTAAAAGAGGAACCTTGAATGTGAACTATACTTAATTCAAAACCATTGAAGCAAGTGAAGTGCATGGGTAATGTAGCAGTAATGATGTCTGGAATGTGCAAAGACACTAATTGCAGTATTCTTTGCTAATTAAAGAACCTATAATTATAGCAAAAGGATTTTGAAAACTATCTTGTTACAGCACTAAGACAATGTCATGTAAATTACTTTCTCTGTGCACACAAAGGTGGAGTTCCACTTCCACAAGCACATATCATGGATGGCAGGCCCTTCAACAATTAAATGAACAGAATATAAACTGGTCATCAAATGCCTTCACACAGATGAAGACAGGAACAGATTTTGTCACTTCTCCATTTCTTTGTGCTCGCTTTGTCATTTGAGCTGAAAGAAGAACTCAGCCGGTGCCAGCTCAAGGATTCATGCCTGTAGTTTTTTCCCCTTCTGTATATAACTCCCATTTGTATCTGAATCGATGTCGAAAAAGGGATAGGAGCTTATAACAGACCTTGAAAATTTTCATATACTTTCTTACTGTTTCTTTCTCTTTTCTTCATGTAAGAATCCATGTCTCTGTTTTCATTTTCAGCTGCTTCCTTCTATGTTGCTGGAATTAAATCAGCACAAGGCAGTTTTGTTATTCATCATTAATATCAGCTGAACCATGCAGAAAAGCTAAGTTTGGGGAAAAAAGTTTCCATTTTTACTTTCACTCGAGTCTCTGTGTTTAGCTCAGTATGTTGAATCTGTGTGATTGACATGAGATATACTCATAGCCCTCATAATTAGTTGATGGAGGCCAGCTGACGTAAAGGTCACTTGTGGGACATAGCATTAATGTCATTCTCTTCCTTGGAGTGAGTGGCAAACAATTATCTCCATGCTAGGATTTAATTGGATTGATATCTAGTGTTCTAGCACTGGCAGCTGCCCCCAGGATGAATATTTTTTGATATATGCAATTACATGCCATCATGAGATTGTTGGTGATTAATGTCAGCCCTTCAGAACTGTCACCCAGAAAAGGAAATAAAGGCAGAGACTGGTGTTCAGGCCTGAAAAGATAATGATGACCCTGGAGCCTTCAATGTGGCTTTCTGATAAAAGCACAGTTTCTTGAACTACCTCAGGGCAATGGTGGTGGAGATTTAAAAGCAGCCTGTTTTGTTAGGTCTCCATTTGTTACATTAGGAATCTCAGTAGGAAACACCTAACTCCTTTTGGAAAAGGTGTCAGAGGAGCTAAAGAGAAGTAAATGAGGCCTTAATTGAACACATGAGAGTCACTTATAAGGTTAGCAATGAAAGAAAGACAAGGATGTCCAGCAAGAGAAATGCCTCGTGTCTCCAGAGCTCGTACAAGACGGATGATCACAATGGTGGGCATTGTTAACTAATCATGTGCAAGCACAGCACAGTGAGCAGTTGGTTCCCTTGGTCGGGGATGTAATCCCTGGCACAGATCCATCAATGTTAATCTTTTACAGGAATCAACCTAGAGGCTTAATTTCAAAGAATTATTAGTAATTGCCCTGGATGTGAAATCCCAGGAAACATTTGTCCACATGATCCTCACAAGTCAAGCTGGTTTGGTTAATATGTCTTTTGGCTCGAGAAGAACACAGACTGTCTTTTGCTTGAGTATCTGTCACTCACTGAGTGCAGTTTCTCACTTTGTTATGGTTGGAAAAAGAGAATTTCCAGATGTTCTGTCCTCCCACATCACTCTCTTTTTTCTCTCCTCTGGGACACAGATACACAGCACACCCAGACCAAGCACCACAAATATTCAGGAAAACATATTTAGTTGTACAGATTAAATTAACTCCTGGCATTGTTATTTCCTCCTCTGAAGAAGAAAAGGTGAAAGTATTCCATGAACCAGATTTGGCTTTCCAGTTACCAAATAGACATAGAGTGTTAAAGTCTTTTATTATCCTGTTGCACATTTCCACTTCAGTTCTTTGAGACTATGTTTATTCAACTGTTTACTCTTTCTTGTCATAATTCAAACATATGGAAATACTTGTGTTCTTCACTGGATTCTTCAACTGTTCCCTTTATTCTCAAGGCTCTCCTCCACGTTCTCTCAGTTTTTCAGTATTTTTTCAGCTGTTGGTTGAATATCAGAAACCAGAATTCTAGAACATTCTTGGCGATAGAAGCAGAGGTGGGATCATAGACTGAGATCATTGGCCTGGATCACTGGCAATGATGCAACATACAGGAAAGGACTGGTATATTTGGAAACAATTGGAATATGCACCCACTACGGATGAACCTTCTTTCACATTTGCTTTATGGAATGTGAGGAGTAATCAATTTTTATTTTTTAAATTTATGTTTTAACTGTATGTTACAAACTCAAAGTCCAGTTGCAGTCTGTTGTACTGCTCCCATTTCCTTCATCAGCCAAACTTTTTCAGCCTGTTAGTCAAGATGCTGAGTCAGCTTGGGGACCTTTTTTTCAGTATTGAGTGATGATAATTATTTTACCTTTCTTTATATTTTATATTCATTGAACCCCTTGTTTGCTGCCATTATTATTAATCCATGTTTTTGCCCAGGATCAGTTTCCAAGTACCAAGAATATAATTCCTGAGTAATTTACCCTTTTTTAAAATGATGGTAACTTCAATACTTTCCAGTCTACATCTCCATCCCCACATTAAGAAAAAGATCTATCTTCTATTATCTTTTTAATTATTTGTTATATGGTGTCAGAAAGACACTGAAGATCGCACCACTACTAGGAGAGGTAGAAAGAGTTGCATCAACAGAAGAGATATATTTTCAATTAAAGTAAACCCTGTACCTTTTAC
Organism: Sclerurus mexicanus; assembly: GCA_013396755.1. Classification (NCBI taxonomy): domain Eukaryota; kingdom Metazoa; phylum Chordata; class Aves; order Passeriformes; family Furnariidae; genus Sclerurus; species Sclerurus mexicanus. The sequence goes on from VWZF01003767.1 coordinate 149,759, forward strand.
AGTGGTATACACTTCACACTTCCAGTTTCTGTTTCATCAAGTATTACCATGCAGAAAACAAAAATATTTCAACAATACTCAAGAAATTTCAAGATTTATGTCATGGTAAGATGTCCAGTGAATTGCTGTACAACACAAACAGTGAACATATAACCACTGGAGAGTCAGGTGATGAAAAGTTCACAACCAACCAATTAGAATGAATTATTGTCCAATTAAAGTTTTGAACTCTTACAAATCATAAATGCATTTGAAAAGAGACAAATGCCATCTGCGCACCATTTTCAAAAGGAAAAATAAAATCACAACAAAGATTTACAAAGAAAATTATAATGAGCAGTTTGTCCAACACAAATCAAACTCATCGGGATTAAGTTCATTCATGTTAGTAAGCACTCTGAGTTAGGGAAGCTGATAGAAATACACATCATTGATTGTTCCTAATCTAATTAATCATCATTTTGTGACACAATCCTGTTTGCAAGGCATAACATAACAGCTGGTGCTGTCTGTGTCCTTGAGCTTCTTGAAGGTACCAGTCTACCCTAGAACAACAGAATAAACTTTGTCACATTTTAGGATGGGAGATGAACAACTGTTGGTAAGATCTAAGTCTCTGAAACACATAAAGTACCTCAGGCTGATGAAGGTATTGAGTGTATAACCTTATATATGAGGCAGAGAGAAAATTACTTTCAGTGCTATATAACTTACTTTTATTTCTCTATGTATAAGTAGTCAAGGACAGTCTCATTCTCAGTGTGATTAAAAACTTTACTGTACACTGTAACTCCTAGGATTAGCATACCTAAATCATGGAACAGATGTCCTGGAAATTTTCCAGACATCATTTAATTTTCAACACATCTACTCAGCATTCTGTGTTCACAGTATTAGGGCAAGAGATCTAATATGCTATGATAAAAATAAGCAAAGTTTACAAGCCAAACAGTTTTACCACCTTTTGAAACCAGTGTGACTCAGATTCTCATTTCCAAAGAAAAAAAAGCCCTTCAAACTTAAAATGAGTTAACATTATTTTGTTATTGTTGTTATCTTTTATATTTGCTTTATTTGCTTTTTAGAATGAGATCGACACAGCAAATACAGCAATGATAATCTACAGTTAACAATCTCATTATTTATTAATTATACTTTCAATGTTAATCAGTATAATATATACTGAATGGCCAAGTAATTTGGCTGCACAATTATTTATTTATGGAATCAGCATAGCTGGCCCATGAGTAACAGCATTATGGTTTCCATTCTTAATACCATGTCACCAGGAATATACATCACTATGTAAACAACACTGTGTGTAATTAGTTTGACTGAAATGCACCAATTTCTTACCTCCAGATATATCTATCCACTCCCAAGGATGTCAATGGGACCTGTACAATTATAGAGACAAAAAGGAAGCCCTGTGTTTTACATGTAATTGAAGAAATTTCAAGGTTTCAGAGCTTGTTTCTGCATGTATATGTGACTTAGCCCCCAAAATTTGTTTGCAATAATGTTGGATTGCGATAAGTAAGACAAGTCAGAGAATCACATTACTTTCCCAAAAATAGTTATTCAAACATATCTCTCTTGTTTGCACCATCAGAGAACCTCCTAGCAATGACATCTGTATTTATAAGGTACCTGTCTTTCCTTGAATATGTATAGAGTGACAAGATGTTCCGATCCATTTTTAGATGTTTGAAAAAATAAATCCCTCAAGGGGACAAGAAAGAATTACGAGCTCCAGATTTGTAATTATACATAATGGCTTTGACTCCAAGTCAGGTACAGTGGCTCAAGACCTATCCACTAATTTTATGTTAATTTGTCTAATGCAGAGCCCAAAGACATTTTTGAAACATTTGTCACTACTTCGAGGTGTTTGCATGAAATTTAATGCTTATTAAAATCAGGTATTAATAATAATAGCTAGAACAAGCTGTAGCAAAGTAGACAAGAGAAGGCTATCAGCCAGTATGAGAAGTAGGACACTGTAATTATATGGATGATTATGATTAGATTTATTGCTAATACAGTATCTCAGTATTACCAATGCAGTATCTAAATAACAACTGTAACACCTTTTACAATGGATTTAGGGTTGTAGTCCCTTCTGTGGAGTCACGAGCTTCAGTGAGAGCCCCTTGCTCAGAGCAGTCTGGGTGCAGCTTGGTCCTCTTGGTCTCAGGCTTGGTCAACATTCTGTGTCCAAAGGGTTATAATTATAAGCAGATTCAGCTAGAAACATACAGGTTTACAGTCTTTGGCCTTGCAGATTTCACAACTGCAAAGCAACAAAGCACCTATGGAGCTACTTTGCGATTTTATCTCCATATTTGACCAGATCTTAGCGCTTTTTACTCACCCATCCAAAAGCAAGTGTTCTCATATTCAGGCCGGGGATGCCCTGCAGGCATCACTGCCAGGGGAGGATCCGCCCAGAAGCTTCCTGCAACCTCAGGAGCCCAGTTTGGTCCCAGTTGGCCCAGTCTCCAGCAGCATTTTATACCCTTTGCAGGCTGATGTGCACCAAACTCAACAGCAAACATCTCAGCTGCCCGTCTTTGGAATGCATTAACTGAGTGAGCATCCAAGCAGTTCCTCTTGCAGATCCCACCTGGTGTTCCTGTCCTGGGGCAAACAACATTGTCCATGTGAGGTGTGGGGATGTGTCTGTATGGGAAGAACCCAAAGAACCTGACTATCTTTGATGGCCATCAGAGTAGCTCCACTGTAGGAGTCAGTTTTGGTACTTTTAATGCACAATTCTACTCATGCACAACAGTCACATCAAGTTACCTCTTCTGAGCCACTGTTTTGCATATTCTTGACTATATATTTGTCTTGGGAATGCATATCTCAGGCTCTCTGTCATCTTTACATTGCAGATCTTACATTCACTACTCAGTTATTTAAAAATCCCTCTCTATACTTGCAGACTTACTTTAAACATTATTAACAGTTTTTCATGCATTTATTCTTCATATACTTTGTAGCTATTCCTTTCTTTCTGCTTCAGTTGTGCTCAGATTGGTTCCACATTTTCCTCTCCCCAGTCCTTGCAAAGGAACAGCAGGAACTTCTCCTCAAAACAACACCTGATGAAAAGCTAATGTTAGATGATTTATTTATATAAAATAGATAGAAGTTCATGCTAGAAGATGCTTTTCTTTTCTCCTGAAAAAAACAAAAAAGTTTTAAAATACATTCTGTGACACAGACACATAAAAAAATAAATTACACCAAAATTCTGGAAATATTAGTTGTGTGATGCTCCAGTGTTCATTCAGAAGGAGATTACCTCCCTTTCACTCTCAAAAATGAAAGCATCCAACAGAGAAATCAATTCTAATGTCACAGTCCTATGGGATGGGAAGACAGTCTCTCAAGAACTAATAGGTCTTTAATTGAATCTATATTAAGTAAAGGCTAGCTTTGAGTTTGGATTTTGTCTATCAAATTACATCCAATGAGATAGCAAATTCACCCATTTCTTCAGTTTTATATCTCAATCTTCAAATATTGACCCCAAAGCAGGTTTATGAAAGTTGATTTCATTTTCAATGTTTTTTTTTTTCTTTTTTCCCCAGGATAATCAACAAACAAAACCAGCTATTGTGCCCAGCTCTGCATGCATATTTCTAAATCTTTCCAATTTTTTTTGCTGACTGAAATTGTCCTATTCCTAGTATCTGAAATGCTGTTCAAAATTTGCTCTTCTCCATTTTTGACTAAAGGTATTCCAAGCCAGATCTCAAAAGACAACACCACTGTATATGCATTTACAACAAAATATAGAAGTCTAATTTATTGTTAGGCTGGTCTTGCAGGTTAACAACTTTAATTAATTCCCATCAAGGGAATGCCACTAAATTCAGTGCAAGTATTTAAGATGGCACGGGTAATTTCTTTTAAATCTGATACTGAACTTGTCCACAGCTGCAGGAGATAACACTGGTAAAGGCTGGTGAACTACAAGATGTCCAGTGGTTAAACACCATGTAGTTCTTCTGGACAAAATATAGGTGCACACACAGAGTTTCATTACTCTTTGCCTCCCTGCTTGCCTCTGAGCAAGGTGCACACTTTGAGAAAGCTTCAGTCCTTAATATGGGGAGATTTGGTACTTGAGTAAGGTGTGTTACAGCTGTACTTAATTTGGGGAGGTATCTCAGGTAAATCTGAGCTTTTTGGGCTGGGATTGTCACCTCTTCCATGGTCTGTGTAGGGTTAAAGGTTGTCTTTTCCCTAAAAACATTGAGAAACGCAAATAAATAGCAGAAGAGGAATTAAATAAGGATGAAAATATATGTATGGGTTTGTTGGGTTTTTTTGTGGATTTCTCTGTGATCAACCTGGAAACTGCTCCTGGAGAGAGAGTATAAACATCACACAAACCAAATGCCTGGCAAAGTTAATTTAATGACTAAGGCACTCAAAGATCAAAATTAAAGGTGATCTAAAAATATATATATTGCATATTTTGAGATAATCTTTAGTATTTTGTTGTATATAAATGTTAGTCTAATAAACCCATAATTTTCTTCCTCTACTCTTGTTAACCGAAGGTAGCACTGAAAAATAAAATGTGTTTGATTGTTCTCTAATTTTAGTCTGTAAATTATGTGCCTGAAGATATTTATTACTCCTTGGATTAACTTCACAGCAAATAAGAAAACAGTTGGTTTGTGTTAAGCAAAAGGAATTCAAGTTAAACTTTGAAAAGATTATGGAGCTGTATGATGAAGTGTATTGTGTTCTTTGTCTAAGACTGTGAAGAAATTCGCTATTATCTCTCATAAGCATTCCAGAAGAATTAACTTGCAGCTTGTGACCCCAACTATACATGAAAGTAGGAAATAAATATATCACTGACATTTCAGGCATGAGTTCTACTTCAGAGAGGAGTTGGGAAGGAAAACAAAAAAGCAGATAGAAGTCAGGATTTGTATATATTTATTTTTCAGCTGGTATGTTTTCACAATAAAAATGTGACTGCTAGAATTATACTTAGCTCTTATAGGAGGAGATCTAGACCTTTATCTGAGCTGCTGAAAGGTGGAATGAGCCTTTGGAACAGACCAAGGGTTGTTATTGATGAGTCAAAAGCTGAATGACATCCCAAAGCAGCTAAGAAGCCATGTAAACTTTTAATTTCAAGTGCAAACTGCAATATTTCCATATTGGTATTCCTAAAGAGAGGGAAAAAACCACCACCCAACAAACCATTATCATTATATCTGTAATTAGAACCAGCAAATTTTTAAATTAATTTTGTCCTGAGAATAATGAAAGAATAAGAATAAATCAATAACACATAAATAATAAAAAAAATCCCTGTGATGTAGTGAAGACATTGTATTTACTTTAATAGGCTAATATAAACTAGGATAAAACAGCATGCTAAAACCCTTATTGGTATACCTCTATTTGGTGTAGTAGGGTCTACCACTGAGTGACTTATCAAGTCTAGGAAAGCAAAGAAATTATGTGATGATTTTGAATGGAATAAATGAAGGGTTATAAAAAACCTCCACACTGATGTCTCCGTCTAAAGCTCAGAAAACATTACAACTATGGCATAAAATACAGAAAAAAAAATATGAAAAGCCTAAAAAATGATTCCTAGCCTTTCCTCACCAATAATAATGAAATGCATGTTTGCTGCCTCTATTTGCATTCAATTTTTACTAGAACAGACTGCTAAAAACAGGTAGATTGGAATACCATTGAAAAGTGAAGTTGCCATTTTAAATTTAAATTGAATTTTTGTATTGCATACCTGGTTCCTACTGGAAGCCTGTTAATCAGAATTGAAGATACTAAAATCTATTACTATCTGACTCCATTAAGCTCAACAATGTAAGGGAAATTGAGTGGCAGTGATTTCAAATTTAGATCCTTTAGTCTTCCTATATGCACATAAATGAGAATGTGTTTGCCCTGTTTACTTTGTTGTTCAGATCAGCTGAAGAAGGTAAAACTGTTCCTGGCTGGTGTAGTGAGATAGTTGCATCTCAGTATCACAAATCTGAAACCTACCAAATAGCTTAAAGCCATGACATATTCTATGTAACATGGCAGGTTTCATTTTTTTTTTCTTTTATTTTAGGGCTACAGGTTTGTAAAGGGAGGTTGACCGAGCATGAAGACAAGCTGAACAGCACAGCCTGATGAAGGAGCAGCAAATTAGCTCTGATCAGTCCATCTCTGCAACAAGAAGTAATATATTTGTGTTAATGTTGTGCCAGGGGCAAACTGATTATCCTTTCAGAAAGGGAAGATTTATGGGCTCAGTCAGGGCAAGGCTTCTGTGGTTATGTGTTTTTGGGACACAAGAATGGCTGTGCTTGGCCATAGCAAATCCCACTGAGCTCAGCCCCCTGCATCCAACAGAGGCCAATAGTGGACATCCAGAAATAACTGGAAATCAAGACACATTCCCAGCCTATGCTCCTAGTGAGGGCTTTTCAAGGCATGAGTTACAGTCATAGAGCCACAGAATGGTTTGGGTTGTAAGGGACCTTCCAAATCATCCAGTTCCAACCCTCCTGCCATGGGACTACTAGACCTACTACTAGACCAGGTTGCTCCAAGCCCTGTCCAACCTGGCCTGGATATAATGTGGGTTACATCTGCATGTTTCAGATCCCAAACTGTACCCAGCCATGGGCACAGCTGTACATCCAGGGGTAAGATGAGGACCTCCTCACCAAAAAAAGTGCCTGACACATATAGTCTGCAAGGTCTCAATCAAGCTCTGAGCCTATTTAAAATGCTTTCTAAAGTCACAAATTAGCATAGCTAAATTCTCCTAAAAGTAAACAGTGCTCCAAATGGGATCCTTAAATTAAAATGTCTGTGTAAAACAGGCTCGACTTAGAAGAAACTATTTAGATTAATAGGTTGTACCAAAAAAGCTTGTTAGTGTTTCTAATTTTGCAATATATATTAATCAGAGGTGACTGTTTTCTGAACTACCACAAGCACAATTCCATGCAAATTAGTGCAATTAAAATGAATCAATCAGCTAGCCGTTCGGTTTTTTTTCTTCCCCCTTCTTTTTTTTTATTTTTTCAGGGTCAAAGTCAGACACTAACCTTCTTGCTTTGGGTCAAAATGCGTCAGTGGTACTACCATAAAGTCTCTGATACTAAAATGAAAGCAGGAATCTGGTTGTCTTCGACCTCTGTGATACTTTGAGGAGCAAACAGAAAGAAACACTAACAATAGAGAATGACAAAGCTAACTACCTATACATTTTTTTATTGACCATAAAAAAAAATTAGGTACAGTTTAATCCTAAATGAACATATTCACTAGATATATATAAGGACTGATAGGCTGGTTACCCTCAAGGGTTATCTCCAGAACACACTGCTAATCCCCATAGCTAATTTGGCCAGGCTATTTTCGAGGTACATCTGCTACATATACAGCCACTAAATAAGAGTAAGTAAGGCTCAAGGAATGACAGATAATTGTCCACACTGTCCAGTTCTCACTTTACATTCCATTTATGGCCAGTAGCAACTAGCAGGCAATATTTGCAAACGGTGTGGGTGGAAGGAAATACTGAAAACTAGTCATAATAGGCAATTTATATATGGCCATCCAATTTTGGGAGGGAAGAGAGCAGATTGAAGCCTGTGGATGTGAATTTTTTCATGCTTTTTGGCTCCTGGATTCAAAACCAAGTCCTGGTCGGTTTTATTTGCAGAACAGTTGTAGGCAGTTCTGGAATTTTTGTTTATTTGCTTGCTCTTGGTATTTTTTGTTTGTTTGTTTGTTTGGTTTTTTTGTTTTCTGCCAAATTTTTGCACTGATTGTTTCAATAACCCAAGGTATTTTTATAGAGCTTTTCTGTAAGCTCAACTGTGCCTATAAAAGGTTTTTCTGACACAATATTCAAGTGACTTTGTCATGCTCTGAAATGGCAAAGCTTCGCTAGCAGAACTTTTTAAATGTAGATGTGGCAATTGGAGTTCTGATTAGGTTCTGGCAGTTAATGAAAAACAGAGTACAGTGAACACTTGTAAAGAGTTTGCAGACTGCTTAAAGGGTGATTATGCCATTGTTCTGTACAGCAATTACACTACAGAACACTGACTCAGTCCTTCTCCAAGCAGACAAGTTCATTGTGTGCTCATACAAAGTCAACAACTGGAGAATCATAATTAAATTTGGCAACCTGAAAATTTTGGAGAATCAAAGGCGCCTGGAAAAAGGAGTATGGTTTATACTCCATGGAGTTTTATTGCAGGGCAATCTCTCATGCTGTAAAATGTGAAGATCATTATGGAGTAGCTATTATCTGGTTTTATCCAGTACAGGAAATATCCAGAACAAAATGTGAGAATTTCAGAGGCAGTGGTGTGGTGTCGTTGTCAGAGACAGATGCCTTAAAAAGAAACAGAAAAGCAAACAAAACAAAGCAAAACAAAACTCCAGCATTCTGATCTGAACAAGTAAGCAATGGAATAATTCACTCTGCAAAGAAATTTAGTCCTGATGAAAACCAGTAAAAGATTTTTTTCCACGGACATTAAAACTTTTTATTGCCTAAATCTGTGTCTCAGTCACATTGTCATAAATCTGTAAAAAAATTAAATTAAAAGGGGTGAAATCATTGGGAAATGTAGTAAAACTGAGATGGTACTTTTAAGAAAATCGATTCTTTCTAGTAATTAGCAATATGAAGTACAAAATGTGCAAGCAAACTTCAGTCCACCCAAAAGAGAAATGCCTTTATTTCTCCTGAGGTTTGTACAGTTTTTGCAGTGCAGCTCAGTTCTATCTGTGCAGACAAACTCAGGTGAGCATCTGAATCTGCAACTAAATGTTCCACAGCTCTTTTACCTCTTACAAAGCTGTTGTTTCCCAAACAGACTCAAACTATTTGAGTTTGCCTGGCAAGACCTAAATCATTTAGCAGCTTGCTGAAGCCTCGGTGTGCTGACCTGCACGTGGATTTAAGTGCCAGATCTGACCACCTATTTCCAGTCTCATCCTGTGCAGGCAACACGAGGGGTCTTGAGTGGGTCGTGGCGGCGGGTCTCAAAGTGCAGCATAGAGACACAGGCTGATGATACCTACACTGGTTGCCCTGCTGTACCAAAAATAAACCACGTATTATTCTAAATTAACTCTCTGGTGGAGTTAAAGACGTTTCAAGACTTCCAGGGTTACTTGGAGATGTGACACAGCATTAAAACTACTGGATGTGACTTATGACCAAACTGAAAGCTGAAAAAAACTGAAGCTGAATTCATTTAGGACAGACCTGGTCCAACATGATTTCTGAACATTCAGGCAGAAAATTAATCTTGTACTCTCTTATTCCTGGTCGTGGCCATTTATCTAACACGGTTAAGTATTTATTCCCATTTATACAGTACTCCTGTACAAGATCAGACTATTTAAGCTATTTTAGTACAACTTTATAAAATATGATAATCATACACCTAATTTCTGACTTTCTAAAATACTAAATACAGAAGAGAGATCTATGGCTTGCTCCAAGAGGTCTTTCAGCAAGGGGGACTGATTTATGTTCTACATATCCAGTGCAGGTCCTTTCTGCATGGCAGTGGAGATTTCCAAAGAAATTCCACAAGTGCCACTTCTTTTTGTAAGACACAAATTTGCACTGTATTTCCAGACTTCTTTACAAGTGCTTTATCAGTGCAGAGGAGGAAATTAATTCCAGTATTTTGTATATCAAATATGACAGGTGCTAATAAGCTTGTCTGTTCACAACATTTTATATTGCTTAGAAGTAGATTTTATTTAGAGAACATACCAAACCAACAGTTTGCCGGGGAAATTATTTGTACTAACAGATGGTGGGATGGGTTTTGTTGCTTTCTCCCTTCATTTCAGGCTCTGTATTGAGCATGGCAGGCATTTCAAGGCCGAAACCCCAAAGGTGTCACAAGCTTATATGAAATATTAGACTTAAGTAGGACCCAAATCTGCTGTCACTGCCTGGGCAGAGCCCTGATCTGGAAGGCGGCCAGTGAAACACCAGCAGTATAAATAAAACCCTGTATTGAGTAAGGTTGGTTTCCCATGAACATCTTGTGGAGTTTTCAGATGAGATTTGGGCAGGTGTTGCTTCCCCATTAACTTCTGGGCTGAATTCCACAGCAAAATAACTGCAAGAGTGATTTTCCCCTCCCCACACTGTCACTGCATTTGGCCTGATACCCTCCCTGGGAGGTGTCCTGGCCCTGCAGTGAGTTTTGTACCATCTCCAAGCGCGTGGGCTCTTTTTAGCATCAGTGGGGCTGTTCCAGGCTGCAACCACAAAGCTTTTGGAAGTGCCTTCCTGAGGCCTGGGGAACACCACTGAACATAAAAGGGTATATCAGGAGTGGACTTGCTTTCCTTCTCTCCCCACAGCCTCCCCACAGAATAGTGATGTCAGGAAAAGATTGTTTTTCACCTGCCTGTTGCATATTTTTGCCTTCTGCCACTCCTATGTAGCATTCTCTTTTCATACCTAAAGATGTAATCTATTTAATTTTCTAAATCTCTCCTTCTGTAGAGTGTGTAACAATAAATAAACTTGGTGTTTTTGCCTAATCCGAGTTGGATCTGTCACATCTGGAGAACCAGTTTACTGCATTTTTGAAGAGCTTACTTTTGTCTTTGGAGATGTACAAACAGAAAAATGTGTGCAAATGGCAAATGGCAAAATGCCTGGTCTGATTAACAGAGATCCACTGCATAGAAATTTCCCTGGTGAAACACAGCCAAGAGGTTCAAAATTCAGTGAAGCTGGAGAATATAAAAGCTTTTAGCACTCTATAATGCAGTGGAAAGCAATCAGTCTTCGTCAATACAGAAACACCTATTTAAGTAATTAGAATATTCAAAGGAAGGAGTTTCTTTGTTCCTTTTTTTTATTAAAAGAAGAAAAAACTAAATAAGAATTCATTACTAATCATCATCTTCTTGCCAAACAGTGTGCCTCAACTGGAAATAAAGCTGATAGAAAATACAAAAACAGTGAGAAGATTTATACAAGTGAATATAAGACAGGGGGAAAGAAAGAATTTAATTAATCAGAAGAAGCAGCATATGTCTGAAGCATGCCATAGAAACTGTGTTTCGCACAGTCCTTTGATAGAAATTGTTTTCTCCATAGCTTTTTAATTTCTTCTCCATCCAGTGTCAACTTTTATTTTCCATCTTGCCTTTTCAAAAGCTATTTAAATTTGTAAAAAATCAGATAACTGTAGATTACAACTTGATAGTTTAAAACTATTTGTACTTTTTGTTATTCTGACTAGTGAACTTCCTTTTGCCATTTCCAGTCCCATTGGGTTTGGTTTCTTTGTTAGCTCTGTTTTTATTTTTTGCCTTTCAGGATTAAAATTTCACACTGGTTCATGTTTGCTTTTATCTCAGTAGTCTACAGATTTCCCATGCTGCGGCCAGGAAGACTGTGAAAGGATGGGTGGGTAACATTACTGTACAAGAAATATTTCAAAGGAAAATCATGTTGACTCTCTGAGAGCCTGATCCATCCCACTGCTTTTTTTGTCAGCAAGAATTTCTCCATAGGTCTCAATTAGCTTTAGAAAAGAGCCCACATCCATGCAGTGACTTCCAAAACCCTGAGAACAGATAAATGCAAAATATTTACAAAGGTTTAATTAACAATTTCATATATACAGAATAAAAGTAGGGAGTAAATTAAACTCAAACCAAACCAAATCCTGTTACCTAATAGTAAGAGTATTCATTTTTTTTCAGTCTCCAAAATGCTGTGTGCATGTTGGTTTATATTTTACAAAATGTTCACATGAAAGAGCAAAATTATGCTCATGTTCTTTAGAGGTATGAGAAGCTGAGAGGGGAAAGGACTCCTGGTGAGTCAGTGTCAGAGCAAAGATAAAGAGTCCGTAATCCCTAATCCAGATTTTCCTGGCTATTTTCAACCATACTGCTTCCACAAGTTGTTTTTAGCATTCAATTCGAATTACAAAGGAAGCACTTTAGGCACAAACCAGTAATTTGACAGAGTAAAATAAAGGGTTCTCTTCATTCAAGAGAGTGCACACAACACAAAACAGACAAAGAGTAGGTCATGTTAATTTATCACTTAGAACTAATGATCACACTAGGAGTAAAAAGGAAAATACCAAGACCTAGTGGGAGGAAAAAAGCTCAATAAATTAGTGCGAAGAAGCTGACTCAGTTGTATCTATCAATTCTCTAGTTCAACTTGCTAACCTAACCCTCTGTGAAGCTTTGCTGTCTTCCAAGGCCTGAATATGCACCCTGCCTAATCAAACCCTTCTGAAAAGCTGTCTGCAATTAGGTGGTATCTCACCAAGGAAAGCTCAACACTTACTTTGAGTCTCTGGCTTTTCCAAGTGTGGCTGATCAGATTTATAACTGTTCATTTATCATTTTTTCCTACTTTGCTTTAGAAAGACAAATACTTGCTGATCATGGGGAAAAAGCCTGTCAGGCACTAAGTGGAAGAAATGCTCAAAAGTTTAGGGTCTGTCTAAAATTAAAGCCAATTGTGGCAAAATATGTAAAGTTCTTTTCAGCCTTTAGATGTTTTTGGGAACTCTCGGAAGAAGGACCACGCTGCATTGTCATGGATTGCAAAACCAAATTTGAAAATCTGAGTACATGAAGATAGTTCAAACAGTGCTTCTTCCACTTCTGTTGTTTTGGTCTCTGACATTGCAATAAGGTTTAAGAAAGCAAAGTGAGGCAGGAGACTGAAAACAGTGTTAATACAAGGAAATAAGATGCTGTCCTAGAACTTCAGCCATTAACTGTGGACCTGAACATGGAAAGATTAATACTGATGTGTTTATAGGACCACCTATTTATATAGTCCCAGCAACTGACTTCGATATAGTCAATGCTGTTCCATAGAAAGTACTAGAAAGTCATCTAGATTTATGCAAGGCATATTCTGTATTAAATTTGTAAAAAATCCTTGACCAGACAAATTATTTTACAGCCATGTGACGAGTCAGATGAAAATCCAATCTCTTGAAAGCTAACCCCATTCCTTACACCCCATGATTAATTAATTTTCAGGATCCATCTCCAACTCTTCCTCGAGCTGTACATTTTGTATTACTGACACAGAAATAGGGTGGAATGGTCTGAATAAGCAAGTATAAAGGAAAAAGTACAGGAGTCCAATTATTACTAAGGAAACAGTAAGTGTTGGGTGTTTTCTTTTTTGGATTTTGTTTAAAAAGGAAAATGATGAAGTTCTTCCACAAAATTCAAGGTTTGGGTTATCCTTTCATCAAATAGTTGGTTTTCAGCAGATGAAAAATGCCTAATGATTTCACTTTTTTGATTGTATTTTGATAACAGGCTTAATAAAGTTTCCTTTAAAAGTAGAAGAAAAACTAAATAATCTGTGAAAAGTGAGGAGTATCTGTGAAAAGTGAGGAGTTTCTGTGAAAGATTTTGTTGCATAAAAAGTTACTGCTTATAGAATCTAACATAACCAACCAATAAATAAATGTAAACAGTAAATTACCACGTGATAACAAATTTAGCTGAAGTAAGGAGTTAGCTGAAGTAAGGATCACTAATAAGAAGATATTTTATCAAGAAAGTAGGAAAAAATTCTTCAGTTATGTTTCTGAAGAACCAAGAAGTAGTGATGATATTGAATTTTGTGTGCAAAGCTTCCTCTTGGTGACCCCTTACAGGTTGTATTTTTAGAACTCCTGTAGTGAACTTTTGATAAAATTGTTATTGTGGTTTGGTTTGCCACAGCAGCACTTCATCTTGAGCAGCCTTGCTTAGGAAAATACTGAGATAGCAGCAATATTTAGACCCTAATTTTGAAGATACTGAGCTTTGGGACAGAAGGAAAAAAACAGGCAAGGTTGCTATTGAGATTGCTGTCCCTCTGATCATCCTATTTCCAATGGTGTTAAACCCCAGAGTCTTCTGGAAGAGGTGTAGGAAAGATGGAATAACACACTCACTGGGAAAGTTTAATGTTAACTATTCTCAGCAGTTTCCTCTTGCTTTGAAACCAAATGTGTTATTGCATTCAGAGAGTTTGTTTGTTTTAAACTTAGTGCAGCAACATCTGCTGTGACTTTGATGCATCTGATAGAATGTCAGAGGTGCTCAGGTCTCCCAAGGTGGAGTTTGGTTACAGAAAACATGATTATTTCCTAAGAAACATAATGAAGTGTTGGCATAAATAATAAAGTAACTGCAGAAGTGTCAGCTTTGTGGCTTTCATGGTCAGCTTGAATAACTATTTTAATAATCTCTCTGTAGCTCTTTAAATACAGACATGGAATATAAAAGTAGCATTAATGGCGTTAGCTGTTTTTTTTTTAATCTCAAGAAAGAAGCCCAGTGAAAGACTATGACAGGATTACTATGTTAAAACTGTTTATATCTATTAGAATTTAAGCATCTCATCTGTGTTTTTGTCTTAGTAACATCCTGATGTATTTCAAGGGCTATAAATTGTGGAGCTCTTAATTTCTAAAAATCTACGTAATAGGTTGATTGTGGGAAGGCTGATACAAATTCTGAGAATAAGAGAGGTTATAAACAAATCGCTATAGGTAAAAAGAGGCAGAGGCAGAGGAGAAGTATTGATGTAAATTGCTGCTAATCTGCCTCACTTTTACTGGTGTGTTGATGTCTCCCTTAAGAAACACTAGATGAAGAAAAGGTACGGCTCATATCAGAGTTTATGAACATAAAAGTACCTTTCCATGATCAGACCCAGATCACCTCACTGAGTCGTGTGCTGCCCATAAGAAATGCCTTTTCCCCACTGTCTGACTGAAATATGGATTATTTATCCAAATAAATTACAGCAATAGCTATTTATAAAAATGAAGCACATTTTTATTATTGATCTGTTTCCTAGAGGGATGGCAAAACTTGTGCTGAATGTTATTTGTTTCTGCTCTTTGCTACATGATGCAAAATGTCATTTCTGCTTCTGTGTTTCATTTGTTCTAAACTTGCAGGGCTTTAAATCATGTAAACTCAAAATAATATTTCATTTTTATGTAACAAATAGAGGACTGCAAAACTAAAGAACTCTCACATTCTTTTTTTTCCCTAACAAAACAAATTGGGTTTATCACACATTACATAGAAAATGTTATTTTGAAGAGAAAGACTAGACTAGGTATGGATTCCCACAAAATATACAGCAGTTTTCCACAGTTATGGTGCTGAATTCTCAAACAGTGCAGCGAGGCTGTGATGAAATATGGTGTCTGGAAGATGTCTGTTCAGAAGGAGTTTCTAGTTGTAGAGAACTCAAAAGACACATTAGAAGGGTTTAAGTCTTTTCAAGTAAGGTTTTGATGTCTTAAAATTCTGGCAATTCAGAACTCACCCTCAAAAATGCTTTAGCAGTTAAATCAACTTCCAGCTGATAAATAAGTGCCTATGGACCTAATTCCTTTTGTTGTAGAGGTGAATTATACATGTCAACCAGAGCAGACCTCAGAAAACATATAAATAATCTGTCTTATTTAATGCAGCAGCATAGGGATATTGAATATTTTGGATAGGGTAGACCAGGAATCCCTTCTGTGCTTGTGCATGAACAGTGAAAGGAAAGTTTCGTCTTCCAAATGATTATTCCCTGTACTAATCCAGAATATTTTTCATGCTTTCTATACCTGACCTAACTCAATCTCCCTTGCATAACTCTTGGACTATGGCATTCACAGAGAAATCCGTTTACAGAATCAAGAGCTCAGTCATGCAAAGTGCATCCTGGTCTTATTGCCAAGCATGGCCAGCTTTTATTATCTCAGTGGCAAAATATAGCACTTGGTACTCAGATGAACTTCTTTGTACTTGCAATGCCTGACTGCTGATCCAGTTTTGCTGTAACAATAGACTTGCACTCTAACAGAGCTTAAAATAGGATGCAGTTGGATTGGAGATACAGATTCAATATGCACTGAAATTAATGAGTATTAGCACTGATTGCATTGGCCATTGGATGAGGCCTTTTGAGATTGGACTGATGAGTTTGAAACAATATTTACTTGTCATCACTTGGATGTATTATTGCTTTGCCAGATCTCCAGGGGAGGCAGCGCCGTGAGCAATCAGCACAGCTTCCTATGAAACCTGGATTACAGAAAACCCTGCTGTTCTCCCTTGGTTATTGAATTTGCAGTTCCACCATGTGTCTTTATTTGTGTCTGTGTAGCAAATCAACTGTTGATAAAATAGCTACAAAAGCTAGAGAAACGAGAATAAAGCAAGTTCCTCAAGAAAATGTACATTAGATGCTTAGAAAGTACTGTGGGCTAAGAATAAAGTCTCAGATGAGAGATATGTATTTATCATATCAAAAAAATCCAGATGGAACAAGAGAATGCATGCAAATTCCCTTATGAAATTCATATATTTGTTGAGATATATTTCATATTGTTGCATAAGCTCAAAATGAATAGCTTTTCTACAAAATAACATGGGAATTAGGGTGAACAGCAGGACATTAAGACCTGCAGATGAGAGAAGAAACTACTCATGGTAATTAAATCCGAAGAAGATCAGTGTGAAACATGGAAGTATCTTCTCCAAACTCTATTTCTCAATATTAAATGAAGTTTGATGGCAATAAGCATAAGTTAAGTAGATTGAAAAGGGAGCAATAGTGACAGCTTCATTCAGGCAAGATCCCCGGGCACCACTAGAGGCAGTTCACTGTTCAATGGATATTGAATTGGCCCCAGAAGGATGCAGAGCTGTTAAACGCATGACAAGCCAGACAGAAAATAATATGATGGAATTGTAATGCATTTTAAAGATCAGCCTTTCTGATCCACTACACACAATCCCAGCCGCACTTCCAAAAAAGACCAGAGATCACTTAGCAATGAAAATAACTATGGTCATAGAAACCTTCTCATGAGAAGGAAATGTAAAATGGCCATTAGTTACCTTTGCAAGCAGTTTACCTATTGGGAACTCAGTTAAAATATTTATGATTGGGAAACAGTGACTGAGCTCCCAGTTTCATAATGCAATCGCAAAGAGACAACCGTTTCAAAGGTGACAAGTTTGGGGCTGATGGAAAGAAGGAACATTTCACACAAGGCACCATTAAATGATAAAACTAATTGCCCTACGGTGCAGTGAAAGAAAACAGAGACGTTCAGGAGGGAGTTGCATTTTTGTATTGTCAGCAAAGATATTTAGCATCAAATAGCTCATCCCAAGCAACAAAAAAGCACCCCTGGAGGAAAGTAATTAATATTATGTTTGCTGCCATGGATCAGTCTTTTACTGATGTTACAGAGCAGTCTGGTACCAGCAGAGGCAGAGAGATTACTCCACACCTGCCTTCCCTGAGGACTTCAAGAAACATCTGTCACTGCACAAGTGCTGTAGTTCACTGGACTGTATCCTAAATTGGTTCACATCCAGTTAGATGGTGCTGAGGCTCCAAAACAGATGAAATAACAATGAGGTGCTGAAGTCAAATGTTTCAGAGTGGCCTAGTAAAAACTGATGATTTAAGGCCATTGGTCCTTTCTAAATATTGCCTCATCAGCTCAGTGATAAGGATTTGAATGATGTCAGCAACTACAGCCTGTCACTTGCATTGATCTGACCCTTTGCTGTCCAGGTACCAGAAAGTTCCTTCTTTTTGATCCATTCTATCTGACCTCTTATGTTGAAACACTCAATGGTTTCATTGTCACAATTACCTGTAAATGAAGTACTGCTGAAGAATGTCTTCATTTTAAGATCTT
Source organism: Sclerurus mexicanus (assembly GCA_013396755.1). Lineage (NCBI taxonomy): Eukaryota > Metazoa > Chordata > Aves > Passeriformes > Furnariidae > Sclerurus > Sclerurus mexicanus. The sequence continues at coordinate 167,530 of VWZF01003767.1, forward strand.
ATTGCAAATATTTCAAATTAACTAAGGGGAGGTAAGTAAAATGAACATTTTTTGAGAGTCTTTCAAAAGAACACATAGAACAGGAATTCATTGTATGAAAAGAATCAGAGAATCATTAAAGCTGGAAAAGTCTTCTCAGAAGAGAGTCCAACCATTAACACAACACTACCCGGTCCCCACTAAACTACATCCCTAAGCCCCCCACCGACATGTATTTTGAACACTTCCCTGGGCAGCCTGTCCCACTGCTTGACCACCCTTTCAGTGAAGAAATGTCCCCTAATATCCAATCTAAACCTCTCCTGGCACAACTTGAGGCTCCTTCCTCTTGTGGTATTGCTTCTCACCTGGGAGAAGAGCCTGACTCCCACCTGGCTCCAACTCTTTTCAGGTGGCTGTAGAGAGCAATAAGGTTCCCCCAAGGCTCCTTTTCTCCAGGGTAAACAACTCACTGTTGCTTTTCCTCTTCCTATTAAAAGCTCAACTGATGGGATCTTTATGCACTTGAATTTTGCTGTTTAAAAACCTGAAGAATATATTGTATGCGTCCCATGATTCTTCCTTACACGTTTCCATCCTCCAAAAGTTGCACACAGATCTCTGATCAATTCATAGACTTTTTCTGGTAAGCTTGATATTCTGGTACTTATTGGTATGGTATTTTAATGACCTTGTGGGAATAGCAGAGATATTTTTCATATATATATACTGCAGCAAAATAAATAACATGGTGAATCCTTGTCTTACCCCCAAAATTTTTAAACTGTGCCATCATATAGACTCCTAGTTGTTCAGTACTTGCAGAATCTTCTAGATCTTTTTTTTTAAAATTGAATTTTTACTTATTTTATCATCTATTTATTCATATTTTTCCAGATTTATTTGACTATGTGATGTCCACTGTGAAAATTTCCTTTCAGAAGGAATTTACTAACATTATATTATTTCTGAGTGACACTGTTTTTTCTTCTTGTGATGTGTCCTCTGAGAGAAGAAAGAAAAGTTTTTCAAAACTCACTATTGTTCTTTGCAGTTAGTCGATACTTTTAATTAAATAGTTATTAAAATGTAACTATTTATTGAACTTTCACGTGAAGCAAATAACTCCTTTTTGATAAAGACAGAAAATTCTTAATCATGATAACTACCATTCAATAAAAATAATACTGCAATCTTTAAAAATTGGCAGCATTTTCCAGATAAATATGAGAAATGTTTGTGACATCGGCTACTTCAGTAGAGACTGTACTTCCTGTAGAAAAATATTGTTTTAAATAGAAATAATTTTCCCCTGAAAGCAAGGGGTCCATACTTCTAAGTTCATCAGAAAATAGCTTTTTTTTTTCTCTCCTTGTGGTATTTTGCAATACAGATCTATTTAGAGAGAAGAGTTTTAACCCATGGAGACCTTATCAAATGGTGATAACCATTAGAGAAGGAATTAATATACTTAATACAGTCAAAAGATATGCCTGCATTTAGAGGTGCTTAACTTCTGGCTCTGCTCTGCTCCTTCTCTTTGCTGCTGGGACATCAGTTAAGCCTATGTGGAAGTTCTCCAGATTTATCATGAACTCCATCAATAAAAATACCCTGCAGAAATTAATGTGATCCCAGCAGTGCAATAGTGAGTTATACACCTGGTGACCAGAGCTGGTTTGTGCCTGTTAGAGAGAGGGGAATCGTAAACCTTCACAACCATTCTTTTAAACTTTATAAAACAAAATAAAGGTAAGAAAATGAAAGATCATTAGGAAAAATGCAGCTTATAATAGTCTGGTGAGGGCTTGAATCAATTGTCAAAGTATTGCACATCACTGGAGGCACCATAACTCCCTGTGCATGTTTTCAGCTCGTAGCTAATCTGAGATAATTGGACTAAAGCTAAATTAAATTAGCTTGAGATAGTCTGACTAATAAAACACACATGGCCAGTCACTGTGGCTCACCTATCCCAGTAACTGGTTAAGCTGAGATAATGTGTTCATCTTTGTGAGCCCTGGGAAGAAAGTGTCAGCCTTGGTGACCCTTCCAACTAGACAAGGCTGAAATGTATTCTCTGACCAATCCTGCGCTTTCAGAGTAATGGACTGGATGATTCAATTTGACTTTTTCATTTCTTGACTCATGACTTTCTGAGAATGGCTTCCCTCCTAAATCAGTGTGAGACGACAGTCCAAGGCAGCATCTCAGAAGGGTTTTACAGTCTGAACTCAAAGAACTTGAGTGTGTGTGTTTTCTCTCAAAGTAGCCAACAACTGTGGCATCCAATTTTTTTTTGTTTTTCTTTTTTTTATTATTGCCTGGCAGATCTGATAGACAGAGGGTACTCAAAAGAAAAGAAACATATTGGAAGCCAGAGGCTTTTGTGTATTACTTAGCAATACAACTTAGATCTGTGATGGGCCTGGGTTGAACCACTTACTGTGTGTGAGCAGAAGTGCTGAAATTCATACTTGTTTAGGACAAGTACCCTTCTTTTAAGAAAATAGAATGATTATTTGCAAAAAAAGAAAAAAAACAACTCCCTCTCCCCCCAAAAAAATAACCAAACAAAAAAACCCAACAAAACAAAACAAACAAAAAAAACCCAACAAAACAGCTCAGAACCCTCCCAGCAATTCCTATGGCTCTTGGATTTATTTAAGTGCAGTGACCTGCACACTGGCAGTTTTTGATAGGAAGTTTTCCAAAATGTTTCTCAAAATCTGGCAGACTGCATCTGACTCTGTTACTGTCACCTGCTGGAATGTCAGAGCAGAACGATTTACTAACTCAAAAATCAGGAGTTACTGCAGGAAATCATACTGTCCAGCTTAAAACCAGGCTGGAGTCTTTCTTCTCCCTATTCTGATTCAATGTCTCCAGAAATTCTTCCTTCCAAAGGCTGGATGTCATCATTTTGGTTTCATCTTCCAAGTTATCCCTGGGTAACTCTTTTTCCTTTTCTGGTACTGTTATTCAAAAAAATAACTTTGTAGGGTGCACCTGAACATATATGTGCTTTTAAACATGCTGATTAATTGGGTATTAAACTAGTTATGGGGCAAGAAGGCTGGAGGGTTTGCTCTGCTAGGGAGGAGACAATACAAAAGTTAAGCACTGTGCACTAAAGTATTTTCTACCACCTTGTTTTTTCTTCTTATGGCCAGTAATCTCTTCAGAGAAAAAGATTTGTTCTATCGGTAATGCAGTCAAGAAAAGAGAGTGAGGAGCATCAAAAGGGAAGAGGCACACAGGTTGTTACTACAATAATGCAGGAAAAATATGAAAAACAAAAGCAAATAACTATTTTGAAACACTGCCAGCTGATACAGGAAAATTACAGAGTATAAATTCAATCTGATTTATGGGACAGGAACCCTTTTGCACAAAGTTATCATACAGACAGGCTGGTATCCAGTCCTCCTTGGAACAGTAGAGAAAGGCATCTCCAAAAGAGGTCCCAGTTGTCTTAGACTTCTATCTCTGCACTAGATTAATCACTTTCTGGAGATATTTTCTGTCTCAAATGAAAAGCATGGAGCCTCGATTTGGAAGGCTAAACCTGAAGCAAAGCTAAGCTCTACTGAAGGAATTAATATTTTCCTGTACCAGCCTTTCTTCCCAGCTGTCAACTTTTAGATCTTAAATGGCTTCAATTGATGTCACCAGCTCTCAGTTTCCCTGGGAATGCTCCTGTATTGACAGACTAACTTAGATCCTACAAGAGTATTTCTATTTTCCACTGAGTCCCTTCTTACATAATGTATTATCATACTGGGAGCCTGTGTGGAAATTATCATCCTGCACTTTTTGCCTGAGAGCACTACAAGGGAGTTTATGCCACTGCTCAGTGTTCTGCTACAAAAAACCCTCATTTTATATTGCAGACAACTTATCAAGAGGAAACCCCTGAGTAAGACTTTTATAGCACCCTGCTGGAGATTTGCCACCAATCTGCTCAGCAATACAATCCCACAGCAGAAGTATCCCCATTCTGACTCTTTTTTTCTTTTCTAATTCTATCTATATCAAAGAAAAGAAAAAGCCCTGTGATGGACTGCAGAGGGGAAAAAAAGGTTTTACTTTAATTATTCACGATGTAATTTCATAGCAACTATATCCTGTGTTTGCTCAATTTTTTACTGCTTTTAAAATGGAGACAAGGATATTATAAGTGAAGTACTGGTGATGTCTTTGCGGATGGGAGATGACTGAGAGGTCTTAGCTGAATCTGTATTCCTGGAAATAATTGCTTCATTACTGGAATAAGTTACATTGAGCTGAGCTGATGTGATTCTCCATCTGTTTCTGTGCATTTATTGAACTAGTGCCACTGGACAGTTAGATAAGTAAGAGCTGTATGGAGCTGGTGCAAGATACTCAAGGAAGTCAGAGTCTGAAAGTGCTGAGCAGGCTTCTCCTGCTTCAGTCAGACAAAGGCAGATTTGACGGACAAAATACAAGGTTTATATCCTCAATATGTGAGATCAATTTTCAGCACTACCTCAGACTGGCTGTGCAACTTCAGGCACCATGTAACTGCTCCTGGCCTTCGAACTACAGGTGTAAAATGGGAACTGTAAAGAGGATGATTGCTTTCCATCCCACTCAAGAGAGGTGATTTAGTGTTTGCATTGAGAATTTCCTCTTTGTTCACATATGTGGCCTTGCATACACATATGTATACTATTTTGACTGTCAGTACTTACAGATAGCATTTATTTCATTAGGATAATTGTTAAGTGTTCAATATGCAATCCTTATGTATTTTTAATAAGATCATTGTTTCAGGGTCTCAGAAATATATCTGGATGACCTCTTCTACTTAAAGCTTCTCCTGATGCCAATTTTTTCTCGGTCTACCATGTCCTATGTATGATATTGTATATGTATTATACATTTCTTGGAATAATAGAAACAACAATACAAAATGTTCTTGGATCTGTGCAATATGGGTGCAAATGCTGTGCCTCTTTAAACTATCCTTTCAGCAAATTTTATTTTGCAGTTACAATTACTGTGTACAACTTTGAACCATTTGGTGGTTTCGGAATTCTTTAGATGGAGAGGTCCTTCTCGGCTTTTCAAAACTTGCTTTTGTCACTTTGTGTCAGTGACATAAACCAGACATTTTCCCATCAACAATGCCCAAAGAGGCGTGTGAGTGCAGTGCTAAGTTTCAGCTCTCAACTAGGATGGCCAAGCTGTGTTACAGAGATGTTGTGATTGCCAGAGGCTCCAGTCAAGTGGAGAGCAGGATGTATTATAACTGACCCAGGTCACTTCAGATGATGATATGAATTGTGTGGTCATCATCCATACTTTTCATACTGGCTCCTCTACACTGATTTGGCCTCTCTCTCTCAGCTACTGAGTTGTAGTTCACCATCAGCCTAGAAGTTTTCTGATCTAGTGCTGTGTCTTGACCAGCACAAGCTGCAGATTTTTGCTGCTATTTGGTTAGTGTTCTAGAATTGGTTTGCAGCAGAGATGCTCTTGTCATGACTCAGTCTACTCCTATGGGGGGTAAGCCTTTACTTAGTTCTTTGTTTCACTAGAAACTGGTCAGATCTTTTTGTCTTTGCAGGGACAATTCATTCCTTTAAGGTCCCAGATGTCCTTAAGAGTGCACTAAGACAGGTCTCAACATGGAGAAACTCGGAAGATAAAAATATTGTGACTCTTCCAAAAGATTCACTGCATAGAAAAGAACAAACAGTGAATATACAGAACTAGTAAGCACGAGTCCAACAGCAGATCCTCAGCTGGATTAAATATTGGCTTAGTTAAGGGGCCAAAAGGTAAATTGGACAGATTGAGGCTGTGAAAAGTAGGACAACTAATGGAGTGCCATTGCAGTGCCAAGCCTAATCTCACTCACATTTTGTATTGATGTGATGACCAAAAGGAACGCTGAAAAAAAGTATACAAATAAAAAAGTGACACCAGAGCAGGAGCACTGATCGATACTAACAAGGCAAGAAACTGGATCAAAGTCGACCTTGAAAAACTGCACTAGTTTTCCACCAAATGACTTCTGAAGTCTTTTGTGGGAATAGAAAAGGACGTGTAAACCCTGGAGAGCTGGGGAACCTAATTAATGCTGGGACTTTTAAAGAGCAGACTACAAGTTTCCACATACCAGCCCTATAAGTAATATCAATAAAACACATATCTGTGTGATGATCCATCACAGCTTAGAGACATTGTACGGATTGGATGGCAGCAAAGAGGAAAACAAGTGAGAGAATGAAATACATAGAGAAACAGCAAAAATTGAGGATATCAGTGGGAGAAATACAGATTGGGGCCCAGAATCTGTAAGCTTTGGTGTTGATTCCATGGTAGCTTTGTAGCTATAAAAAACAATGAGCAAATAGATCTCAGTATAGCTGGTAACAGGTGGAAATTAAAAATGTCTAAGTAATATAAACTAAAAGGAAAGAAACATAAAATCAAGCTGAGACTACCAATTGGCATGGAAATTCTCAGTGCATGGTTCCAGTTTGTGCCTGCAGTCGGTGTTAGTTTTAGTGATTTTTCTGTCATTCATTCCTACTTTCAAAGAAGCAGGTAAGAACCACCTGCATATACTATATTCAGCTAAAGCTGGCCAGAGGATAATTTGATTTTTGCGACAACTTTCCAGGCATAAATGTTTATATTCGATCTGCACTGGAATAAAACTTAATGTTCTGATGTATTTTTGCAAAATGAATTTGGTCTGGAACATTGTGTTTTGGATCAGAACGGTTCAGTTAAAATCTGTGAGTAAAGTGAAAAGTATATATAATACCAGAAATATTATAGTGGGGCAATGTTAAAACAAATGTCTTGAAAGAGACTTCTTGGGTTACCTAAATTTTGTGCTATCACAGTCAATGGGTTCTATAGCATTATTCAAAACAAAACAAAGCTCTCTTTTCAAAGCATGATATTCCAGACTGCAGAATTTATAGTATTTGTTCTAATATTTTGAGTCTTCTGATTTCCAACCTGCATTACTTACCAGACAATTCATCCTATTCATTCTTTAATCTGTATTTACCTTTAGATTTCCTATCTGTTTTTTCATCAAGGGTAGTACCTCTTTGTCTTTGCTCCGTCAGTCAGTCTGTGCAAGCCAGGATCAATTTATATTTATATCCTTTAAAACAGGGTGTCCAGATTTATAAGAAGCTACAAAAATTACGAATGGCATATTTGGATTCAGTGGGTGAATTTGGAGCTCCCAGAACTTGTGATTTTGAGGGTTTAGATTTTTTGTCTTTGTCCACAGCCAAAATACCACAAAATGTCTTTCCCTCACCAAGGAAATCGGAGAAATCTGATTAATTATAGGGCTGTGAGACCCATGGCACTCCTAAAAAGGGCAAATAACAGAAGTGTCAGACACCACACTGACAGCCTGACCTAAAGGCAACTGCAGCCCGTGAAACCCCTTGATCTGCACAGGCTCTGAGTCCGGCTTCTACCACTATTGTGTCTAAAGGTAACCTTCAGGTACTTACGTATTTCCTCAGACACTTAGCTGCGTAAAGGCAGAGCAGAGCAAATCCCTGTCTTGAATGCCTTTGCCAGGGTCAAGAATGTCATGTCCCATGACACAGTGAGCCACCAGGAACACAAATTCCTGGAGCTGCTTAGACTGTGTGGGATATTTTAATGGGCCTGGGCTTTAGTCAATATCAATGTATCTCTGTTCTGTTCTCTAGTTTTATGTCCCATTTCTACTTTTATAAAAGTATCTATCGCTTCTTTCCTTTTCTCACTCTCTGGACACACTTTGCTGCTGGGTGTGGGGGGTTTATGTGCAAGATTCTGCACTTTAATGTTTGGAAAACTCCAGATTTGCCTTGTGGTGGAGACAAAATGCTGCATTTATTTGCCACAGGTGAGAAGTAAATGACTTCTTGGCAGTGCTGGGACATCTTTCCAGAGATTAAATTTATTTGGAGAAACTGGAGGTTGCTTTCCCACCCAAAGAAGCCATGGTTACCTTGAAATATCCACCATCATCATTGTCATCATCATCATCATAATCATCACCTGAAACCAATGCTTCATTCCTTTACAGACCTCAGGTAAAATGCTGTTCAGTTTTTAATCTGATCTCTATTTACTCTGTTTACCATTATTTTCTCCCCAATAATTTTTGTACAATTAACTGTTAATTTTGGCAAACAGAGGAAATTTCTGAGATGTCAGAAAGGTGTTGCACTCCCACATCTTTTGCTTTTATATATATGTAGAAGGTGAAAAGTAAAATTAGCAGAAAGCCCTCAGCATTAGTTCTGCATTATTAAAAAGTTAGATTTTTTTTTTTTAAGAGAGGAAAAAAAAACCAGAGAGTGCCTTTTATGAAACAAGAGATAACCTAACTTTGATACATCAAAAAAAGGAAACCAGAATTCCTGAATTCTCTCTTACATTGAACTTTTGGTTTGTCTTCATTTTTACTTGCCTTTTCCAGCTGATGTTAAACAAGCCAAGAGAACTGATTGCACCCAGGAAAACATCTATGTCAAGACATATTCAAGTCAGATGTAGTAATTAAGATCTAATTAGTCAATACTGGAGGAGCTTGTATCCAAACATACCATGTAATAACACTAGAATAAGTCTGTGTCTCTCTCTTGTGTTAAACAACAAAAGGTGAAAAAGGTAACTCAGTAAACATCTCAAAATGCATTGTGTGCAACGGAGAGCTCCTGTGCATTCATTATTAATCTTCTTATGCTTCATTGTATTATCTTCTCTACATCAGTTTCAGCTTCTAATAAAGAACTAATAAAGGATGACTGATAATTAATATAGCAAATAAATGGCTGTTTGAGAGCTAACAAAGTACTTAACGTGTTATTTAAAGCTGTGAGGCTTCCTCGTATTCCTGATTTTTTTAATATTCTGTTATGCTGTAGTAAGCTCTGATTTACAGTATGCTGTGTACAACTATATCAATTTCAACTTGGTATTAACGAAGTAATTAATTTAGCTTGACAGAAACAGCATTTTTCAATCAGAAAAATCCAAAGAAGTTATAACAAAGCATAAATAACATTTTTGGAAGTAAACTCCAATATCTTCGCTTCAATAATAGGTATTTTTCTTCATTAAAGATCAAAGCCCACTTTTTCTCTAATAATCTCATTGGGAGTTAATGACATCAGGAGTTAATAAGAGAGAGAGATGTCTAAGCCCTGGTCCTCTGGACTTTGTGTGCATTTTCGTATTTGAGGCTGGAAAAGTGTCCAAGGTTTTGATTGTGGGAGGGATCACCCATGGCAATGATTAGCACAACCGGTGGCAGCTGCAGTTCTGCATTTGTGCTCTCAGGTCAGCTGGGATCTGTGGGGACTGAGCCCAGTGTCATCTGTGGAAATCAGAGACACAGTGACACCAAGAGGGAAACCCACCCAAAGGACAGAGCAGCTGACATGGACAGATGTTAGGGAAGTGCCTCTGCACTCAGGATGTGGATGTTAATGCAAGCCAAAATCCATGCCAGTCATCTACAGCTCCAAAGGTTTCTAAATGCTGATGGCCTTCAAATGATTGAACTGGTGAAAAATAACCTGGCGTTTAGCAAGTCATTTTCACTGGAGTTTTTTGCAAAGATACAGAGCAATGCAAAGTAAGTATTCAAATATAAAGTCAAAATATTTAGGATGGAAAAATGCTTCAAATTCAATTTGAAGAGAGCACCAAAGTATTTCTCCATTGGAACTAAAACACATTTAGAATCAGGAAATGGTTGAGTGGTTTAGTGGGCAGGTGATTTTTGGTGGAAGACCTGGTCTTTCCAACCTTAATGATTCGATGATTCTATGAAATGAAGTTTTCCCTAATACAGTTTTCTCCCCCATTTACTTCCTGAATCCATCAAAGTTCCCTTGCAGCTCTTGTCAGAGATGTCTATCACTCTCATGAATACAACCAGTACACTGAGTTAGTCCTTTAAATCCTTTCCACACTGTTTTCTAGAATTCCTGCCTGGCACTGAGCACAAGAGTGACCTCACAGTGGCTTCATCTCTCTATTTCCTCTGCTGGTGAGTTTTGCTTAAATCAATTGTTGCTTTGAGTCTTATTGCATATGTATTCCCTGGGATTTTTTGTGATCAGTTCCTTGCCATTGCTACTTATTTTTTGTTCACAATGAAATATTTGAAATCTCATCTTAATTGGTGCTTTTCATATTGCCTCAGTCTAGGTGCTTGGCTAAAACCATGTTCCAAAAGTACCAGAAAAAAAGGGAAAATTCCAGTGCCTTTCAAGGAATTGGAATATTTATGGTGAGAGTTAATGTCTTTTATGAAACCAGCTGGTATAACTGGAAGAAACAGATGAGATCTGAGACATGTAGGTCCTTCCTCAGTTCTTCTGTATCTGTTCTTTGCAATGTTGAAAAATTCACAGAGAGTTTTAAAGTACATTATAGCAATTATTCAGTAAGTAATAAGTTAGTCTACAAATCATATTGCTGGGCAGTTCTGATTGCTCATATTATTGTATCACACTTGGCTCTGAATTTTAAAAAGCATCTTTTGAATGTGTGTGAGGGTGAAAAGCGAGCCAACTGCATTATTGTTAATAGGAAGTAGAAATGGAACTGAAAATTCTGTGATTTGTTAATATAATCTAGGATGAAAATAATATTTCAGCAGGACCAGAAAAGAACAACTAGAAGGAGAACAACTGTAAAGAATGAGAACTTTGCTGAATAGTGAGAGTCCTGCTATGGAGACAGATTTACTCTGCTATGCCATTAATACAAATTTTACAGAATATACATATTAATACCATTTCTACAGTTTTCTAGTACCCAGTATAATGTTTATTAGTAGCAGTAAATTTTTAAGAATATATGAAGCTAGAATGCTGACCACTTCAAAAAGGACTAATTTGACAAAAAAATCAGAAATATAATGTAGGTTATATTGATATGATGCTGAGAAAGAACTAGAGACAGATTAGAATTAGTTCATTTCTGTGTTAACTAAAATAGTGATGAAATTTAAGGATTTTTCCTTCCAAACCAGTGGATAATACGGTATCTAAGAGACTGTCTCTTCCCTTCACCAGGACAGTGTGTTACAGAGCTCTGCCAATCTTCCTAAGTCATTAACCAGATCTAAATTAAAGGTAAAGCAAACACTGTAGAACATTTCTTCCCTGCTGCTGATTTAATGCCCTTTCATCCCAAGTCCTCCTCGTGGAGACCAGGACAGAAAGACAGCTGTCACCAAACAATGACATGGGGAACATCCTGACTCCCTGAAAACCATGGGACTCTTTTCCATATGCTTCACCTGGTGGGCTCAGCACCCTTTCCCTCTTTTCTCTGCTGAGTTATTAAAAGGTAAAAGAAGAGCAGCTGCCTCTGTAGACATAAAAGTTGACAAATTTACAAGAGGTGATGCCACCTGTGCCTGCCTGATTTAATCACAGCCCGAACAATCTGCCATCCATTTCCAGTGGGGATGATGTTCAAGAGCATCTGAAAGTGACTCAGAAGCAGGAGAAGGCAGCAGTTTGCTCCAGCATCCTCTTGGCTATGAAGAAAGTTTATAGATTGTGGCTGGTGGACATGAAAAAACCTTTTCCCTGCTTTTATGTAGAGAGAGAGGAAAAAAAAAAATCTGTTAAGCAGCTAACAAACCCTTTGGTGCCAGCCGGGTTCAGCTGCACGGTGTTATATGAACTCCTGCTGATCCATCTGGAGTGAATGCTCCTTGCCAGTGGCTTGGCTTAGGCAGCGTTTGGGAGGACACCCCAGGGAAGGAAGAAGCCTCTTTGTTGTACAGGTGTAAATGTATTTTCTGCCGGTGTCTCATTGACTCACCAGCAGTCCCCTCCTCGTTTCTTCTCTAGCATTATGTTAGGATAATTATGTTAGCTCGTCGTGGTTCTGTATGAAGACTGTGCTTACAGGTTCCAAGTATCCACTTCACATGCTCATAAGTTGGTAAGATTGCTCATTAAATATTCAATGGAACTCTAATAAAAAAGCTTCACAGACCACAAAAAAAGACTAAATACATCTGAGTCTCTTAAAGCACTTAACTTCTTATGGTAGAAAGGCAGCAGGGCTGGGATCTGTTATTAAAAATGCTTGTGGAAATACACCTCAGGCACATTTAGGTATAAGTTTAATTGTCTTACAAATTATCTGCCTACTTAGGCAATGGTTGAAAACTTTGTGGGAGGTTTAAGGGGATTTATATTTGTTTATTTTGTTTTGGTTTGCTGTTCCTTTACTCCCAGAGAACAGTGCCTCACCATAGAGAAAAATAGAGATGAATTTTATTTCTTGCAGAAAGAATATCTGTTCCACTTTTAAATACTTTTCTTTTTTTTTTCCTTTTATTTTTTTCCCCTTGCATAATGGCCAAAAATCCTTTACTATCCTACTTATATTTTGGGTGAAATTCTCTAAAATTCATCCGACAGATTTACTGGGAATTTTATAAATTCTTCATTGCCAGCAGAATTAAGCAACTTTGACTAGATGTAAAAGAAGTTGATTAATAACTAATAAACACTTATTTTTAAGAGTTTTAGTAAGCTTTGGTTTAAACAGGTAAGGAACATCCTTTTTTCTCAAATGGGTTTCTGGAAATGTTTGGTGCTTGGGTTTTTGGTTATATTTTTTGTGCATTTTTTTTCCCCAGAGTTGCTTATTCTTGTAATTTTAACTTCCAGTTCTCCATTGGATCAAGACTTAAATCAGGCTTTTGGCTTTGACCTGTGTTTATATATAATTTATGAGGTTATGGAGAGGTAAGGAAAGACAAAACCATTTTTTTATAATATTGTATAATCATTTTTAGATGTAGCTCTTCAGAGCTTGTGGGATCTTGTGAAACCAGATCTTATTTACTGTTTTAATTGAAACTCCATCTGACCCAGCCAAGGAAATTTATCAGTATATTTTGGATTGATATTTTGAAACTAATCACACTTAAAGGCTGAAGTTCATAAACATCATTTTCAGTGAGCTAATTAAAAATGTACATCAGTTTGATTAATCTATACATAATATTATACTTTTCGGCACTATTTCAGTATTTCCTCTTAGCAAATTGGTCATAAAGCATCATACAATGAGTAAAATTATTCCAACATATGGGCTATGTTACAAAAGCATCCTTCCTCTTTGAAATCTCTCTTTCCTTAGTCCTGCTGGCCCAGAATTGTATTCCTAATGAATGAATAAACGAATTGAAACAACTTCTTAATTCATTTCATGCCATCTTTCTTCAGGGGATATGATTGTAAATGAACAGATCTAAGACCAAGAAAAATAAAGACTCATTGAAGTTACTCTTCAAAGGCCATTTACATCCCCTTGTGTATTTTTATGCTAATATCTCTTTTGTTTCCCTTTTGCTGTTTCCACTGAAAGCCAAAACCCATAAACTAAATCTTTTAAACAACTTAACAGGGAAATGTGTCAAAACATCGACAACCTTTGAAAGGGTTTTTGAAATCTGAAAGAACCTGAAGGAGAAATTAAAGTTTAAAATGACAGAGTAACATTCAGTGATAATAGCAGATGTATGTTCGGAAAGCCTGGATCATGGGTGCTCTTTATATATATAAATATGTGAGTATATACATGTATATATTCTGTTGTAAGAATATTGAACTGGACAGATTCAACCAAAACAAAATGGGAAGACTTGGAGAACCAATGGAGAAGAAAGGCAAGATTTATGTGTAAGGTTAGGTATTAAAGTTGTCTCATGATTTTTTAATGTGAACATGATGATGATAACCTGGAGCTTAACAAGGCTTTTTGTACACTTTATTCTGTAAATACGCATTTGGGGGAAAGGGAAATCCAAAACAATCTATAAGTCAATACCTGATTACTTAACTATTTTTATAAGCAATGGGAGGGGAAATGTAAAGGGAGAATATTTTATTCCAGCTTCACAAAATAAAGGATTTGCCTTTTTTTTTTTTTCCATGGGTCTATTTTTCAGGCTACATTTGATTAAATCTATTGTGTCTTGAGAAAGGCATAAACACCCAAAAATGAAAAAAAAAAAAGAGAAAAATACTACCTCTGGAATGCATATTTTTAGACTTTTCCAGTGTGTTTTTCTCCATTAGAAAACATTAAAAATCACTTTCTGTAATCCTATTTTGGTTTAAGATGAAATATCTCTTCAGTTTTCACTATCAAATTCACTTAAAATACATTGGTACTTTGGTTTTTGTTGTCTTTGGTCAAGAGCAGGTCTTGGATGTCAGGTCACGAAATTCACGAACGGAATTTTTGTCAAGCAGTGGTATTTTCTAAATTACAATGGAGTAAAAAATGGGAGACAGGCTTTGGGTTATAACCCCTGAGAAGCAATTTTTCTTAAGCTCCTCATCCACCCACTCAGAGCAGTTGTCTCCATGAAAGTTGTGATTCAAACTGATCCTCCTTCTGTATTGATTTAAAATACATATCTCATGCATCTAGAATTCAGGTGTGTGATATAAAGAAGAGAAGGACTTGTGTGGTCCAGGTTGTTCAAAAACCATCTTTGTTCAGGGTATAACCTCTGTCCTCACCTTCCAAACCAGTCACAGGTGGTAGTTACAAAGCAGGAGCAAAGGAACATCCCTAAATCCTTCCTGAGTCTATCTATCATAAATGTAGCTTGGAAGGGGGCGATGCACATGATGACATGCGTTACAAGGAGAGAGATCAGTCTGCCTTTCATATGCTGGTGAAGATGCACTGAAATTTGGATTGCTTTTTATTCTAAACCTTTAAGCAAAGTTCAGCTACCCTGATTTGGTGTAGCAGTAAACTGGGGCTGCAAACCTTTCTTTGCTCAGTCCACCTGCTGGCAAGTTTCAGAGTCTGAGGAGAAAAATAACAAACTTCACAATTATTTTCTTCCTCTGCTATGCTGGCTCGAAGCAGAGTTAATTGTTATTCTTTCTCCAGGGTAACTGTCAGCCCTTAACTTGGGACTGCAGTTGCTGCTCCCTGAGATAATGGAAACAAACAAGGGCCAGATTTACAGAATTCTGTATTTGTCAGGTGTTTGTAGGGATTTCATCTGGGATCTGCTGGGGACAGTGAGCTGCGGAAGAGGCTGGTTGTGTTAACCTCATTTGCTCTGTTGTGGGATGGCAGGCGTGGATTTTAAAACTGCTTGTACTGAGTACTCACAGATCTATAATATATCTGTCATGAGCTGCCTTTCCACTCTCATATATATTTTTCTAGCTACTGTCAGTTTATCCCATTAACCTGGTTGAGGCTCTGCAGGATGTCAGGTCAGAGTTCCCCTGCAGTCCACTAGTACCTTAAAATTCAAGAGTCTCTCCAAAAATCCTCAAAGATCTGTTTGCTCGTTTAGGAGGAAACAGAAGTTTTCACAATTGTGCTCTGAATTAATCCCACTTAACTCCAAGTTCATGACCTAATCATCTAATTACTCTTGTCTTTCTTTGTAGGCAATGAAAGGAGCTGAAAGCTCCATAGGAAAACATTCTTGTGTTAAGTCTTCTGTGTCTTTTCCTGTCTCTCTTGACAGCATTGTGCAACCTTGTTTTAGAAGTTTATTCATCATTACAGAGCGGCTGGAACAGTGGTTTGTCTGGGATGAATACTTTATTTATATTTTATTTCTCTTCTGAATCTATAAAGAACCCTGACTACTATTTCCATGGTCTGCTAAAACACTGTAATCTTCACTACCTCGTGTTCTGTTGTGCACAAAAATATGCCATATATGCAGGTATGCACAACCATACCATTTTCCATGCAGTTTTAGTCACAATGGGCTTCACTTGGTCATCAAATTTTGACCCAAAAAATAATTTTAATATTCGAGAATGGAGTGCTCTTTCTTGATATTTTCAACTCGGATTATAATTTCTCCAACAGCTTCAGCTTCTTCCTGGCTGTGTCTCTTTGAAAATCTACTGCAAGCAATTTATGGGTTACCAAACAGTTTTCAAGACCAGATTTATAATTTGCAATAGGAAGTAATTACTAAAATAATGTTTATGTACAAATAAGTTTCCAGAAAATGACTTCTGTTTGCTTCTCTTGATTCTCTTCTGTAATATATACTCCTATTGTATTTCTCTCTTGTTGCTGTTTTACAATGATAAATTCCTCAGATCTTCCGATAACCCTGAAGGATACTTTGTCTTTCTTTATTTTGTCACTTATTAGATTAAGTTTTCCACAGACTTTATATTTTGCAGTGTATTTCCTTCTGCATCTTTTTACTACTACTTTTTACATCAGGAAATATTCTGATGGAATTACATTAAGAAATAAAATACAGATTGAATACAAAATGCTGTATTTTTGTAGATTGCAGGGAGAGGTCCAAAATGAAGACAAATTGTCTTTCTCGTAGTGACATTTTCAACAGAGCTGAAGACCAGAACCTTTTAGATCTCACAGGTATGTAAACATGCTCTTCCATAACAGATCAAATAATTCTTGACCATTTTGAATGAGAACAGTAACTTACACAGTGACCTTAATTCTCATAATTTATGAAAACTAAGATGTAATTACCTCTGAGCAATGAATGGTTGATTAAAAAAAGCCCAGTGTAATCTTGGCATTTAGTATAATAGGCTTCTATAAAACAGCTTACTCTGATTTTTCACCTGACATTCTCATGTCTGAATGACATGATTTACCACTAATGAAGTGGGAATTATTCCATTTTTTGTTTACAGTTTTCTTCTATCTACAGCAAACTGTGCTAGCAAATGTTAGAGACCAGTGCATTGTGTAAAGTGTCCGTCATTTTTCAACATGTCAGAAGAGGATATTTCAGGTGTATAAACACAGGGGTTGCCTCAGGTGTACCTTCTCAATCCTCATTCCTTGGCTGAAGGAACCAGCAGGTTCCAGGAGAAGAGGGAGGGGAAGAGGAAGTCATGGAGCTGGGGTGAGGTCAAAGAGAGAACTGGGTTAGGGATACTTGGGCAGCACCAGAGGTTGACCAATACACATGGACTGAAGACAAAGAAGGAGGAAAGTTGCAATTATCAGCACAAAATAGTTCAGAGGAACTAGCTAAGGATGATCTATCCTTTGTCTGTAGAATCATAGAATAATAAAATCACAGAATGGCTTAGGTCAGAAGGGACCCTAAAGACCATTTAGTTCTAAACCCCCTGAAATGGGCAGAGACACCTTCCACTAGACCAGCTTTCTCAGAGCCCCACTGAGCCTGGCCTTGAACACTTCCAGGGATGGGGCATCCATAACTTCTCTGGGCAACCTGTGCCAGGGCCTCACCACCCTCAACATAAAGAATTTTTTTCCTAATATCTAATCTAAACCTACCCTCTGTCAGTTTAAAGCTGTTCCTCCTCCTCCTGTCACTACATCCTCTTGTAAAACCCTCATGCACTGGAAGGCCACAATTAGGTCACTCCCAAAGCCTTCTCTTCTCCAGGCTGAACAATCCCAATTCTTTCAGCCTTTCCTTGGACAAGACATGCTTGAGCCCCCTGATCATCTTGGTGGGCTCCTCTGAACTCGCTCCAACAGCTCCATGTCCTTCCAGTGTTGGGACCCCAGAGCTGGAGGCAGTTCTGCAGGTGGAGTCTCAGAGCAGAGCAGAGGGGCAGCATCCACCCCCTAACCTGCTGCCCACACTGCTGGGGATGCACAAGTTGGCTTTCTGGGCTACCAGTGCCCATGGCTGGGTCATGTCCAGCCTCTCATCCACCAGCACCCCAAGTCCTTCTCAGCAGGGCTGCCCTCAGTCTGTTCATCCCCCAGCCTGGATTGATACTGGGGACTGCTCTTGCACTTGGTCTTGTTAAACCCTGTGAGACTCCCAAAGAGTTTCTTTTCCAATGAGACTGGTTTATGAACCAAAGCCCTGTTACATCCCTGAATTTTTTAGATTCTACAGCCATGCAAAAGTCAACTAATGTTAGGAATAATAGGATTAAGCAGCTCCTGAGGATTGCCTCAGGTCGATTTTCACTTTTTCTGGGTAGTACATTTGCAGTATTCCCCACCAGCCACTGTGTAGCATTTATAAGCCTGTTGTGTCATTAAAGATATTTTTGATTTGTCTGCAGATGTGCTGTTTTTCCGACTCAAAAAAGCAGCCTTACTTAGATGAAACACTATTTATGAGAGAACTCAAATGACACTGGGGGAGTTCTGTATATGAGCCTTGACTCCTAAGACTTCGGGTCTTCAACACATACATTTTAATTGGCTTATGTTGCTTTGTGTTGCCAAGAACTTTCTGGAGATATAAAGACCAATTTTTATTTTTTTTTTAACTCTGAACTGATCCCCAGATGTAAAAGCATTATTTGAGTGTAATGTGTAGAATCCGGAATGCAAACAAATAAAATGTTAGCACAAAACTTTAAAAGAGCCAGATCGGTACAAATCTTTTTATTGTATGAGTCTTTTTTTTTTTTTCTTTTCTTCTTTTAACTACGTGCTACCTGAAATATGCCAGCAAAAACAGGAGGATGAAGAGGTATAAAATAATGATAAAAGGATAATGATAACTGACATGATAAAGTAAATGATATATTATGAGGAAATATAACAAGTTGATTATAAAATAAAACCAATTTTTTTTCTTTTAATTACGTTGGAACCAAAAATTAATTGATTTCCATATGAACATGAACAGATTAACATTTCCAAAGGGAAAACCTTTAAAAGGATTAGATGTGCATACTCACAGGTGGATTAACTGCTGCGAATAGAAAATGTCAGCTCTGTTCCAAGTCTGTAATACCAGGAATATTGAACAAAACCTATTGTCCCTTAACACAGAAAGAAGCATGAAAGCATCAATTTTAGAAAGAACCAAGAGAGCAAACACAGCTCAGGGAGTAATTAATTATAGAAAGAGGGTCATCCAAGCACTCCCTCTGCACATCTTTCAGGGAAAGATGAAAGAAGAGTTGCCACAGACTATGTCCAAGTTCAAAAATAACCTCCCTGGGAAGCATGGGAGTCTATTACATTTTAACGGTCTATAAAGCCAAAAGGAGATAACATTCCAGAAAGTTCCCACAGAAGGAAATTTTGGAGAAAAACACTCACTGATTTCTCCCAGGCTTCACCAGTGAAGTTCTTCAATGTTTGAGCTCATCTGGAGAAGGAAGCACAAAGAAGGGACACTTAGGGACAGACAGAGAGGTAAAGCAGGAAGGAAAATCAGAATTCAAAGCTGAAGGAAGCAAGACACGTAGCCCACCAAATGCTGCTATCACTCCCTTACAGGGTTAACATAAAGATTATCATGTCACTGTCTTTGCTACCTTCCCTGTGGAGCACAACAAGGTGAGATCCCCAGAACTCTGGAGAAAGGGTGGTTTTCCAGAGACTTTTCTGCAAATCTAACAGTTCTGAAAATGAATTGTTTGATCCACTCTAAAATTTTACTGAGAGAATATCATCAAGAATTCATCTTTCCCTGTGTAAGTTATTAAGAGATAATTCAGTCTCCAATATTCCATTCTCCTGAAAATGGTTTAGACCAAAAGCAGCAGCCTTGGAATATCCTAGTTAGACTTTGACCTATAATTCTGTAAAGTAATTTCTTTAATTAGCCATGTATACACTCTGCTCATTCTCCTGATAACTAATTTTTAAATCTGTTTTTTCCATTATCTATGGCATTTCCACTCTGATTTATGGACTACATTGTTTTTTTTGCAGTCATTGGAGTCCATGAAGAAAGGAGATATAGGACTGAAATACTGCTATTTCAGTCAGGAGGCAGACACTGAAAATAAATGGATGAAGCTTAAAAAGGAAAGTGTGGTCTTCCTTTTTTAGTTCGTTTTCTGCTTTCTTGAGCTCTAAAGGATAACAGTTTCAAGGTTTTCTTTGAGCTGCTTAATGGCATGATTCCAGAAGCTATGTCTGTTAATTGTCAGAATCACAATAAAAATCAAAAACCACAGCAACCTTGGAAATAAATTTACTTTCCCTCCAGAAATTCTTGTGGTTTAGTGGAGATACAAAGGGAAGAAATGAGTTTTAATTTCACTTGAGCAGAAGTTTAACAACTTGTGAGAATAAGCTGAAGCTGGTGGAGAATGCATGAAATGAGCATTTAGAGAACACAAAACGTAGAGAGAATTTTTGTATGATAACAACTGCTGTATATCACGGGAAATAAGATATTTTCTCCCAGCAGAGAGCAATCTGATTGTGTAAGGCACTCAGGGTGACAAAAGTGGTAATAAAGCCTCCCATGACAAATTAGCAACTAGAATAATTTATCAGCTCATCTGCAATACTGAGGCTGCAGAAACTAAAGTAAAAATACACATATATACATTAGATGTTCCATTAGCATTGCTCTCACTGACCTCCCTGTCTGAATCACAGGAATCCCTCTGACACCTTTGTATCCAATTCCATTGAATACAGAAACAGAAAAATAGTCAGTGGAAGAGACTCCTGATATCCCATTTTACTGCTTAATCACACAAATTCAATGAGAGGAAACCAGCTAGGACATCTGGACCGAACCCAGTCAACTCCTTTGAGGCAGTAAGGGTGGTGTCTGGAGACCAGTATGACCTCATTTGTATTCCATAAAACATAGAATGCAACCATGAAGTGTTTTGGGTCAGAGGAGACCTTCAAAGATTACCTAGTCCAACCCACCTGCTCTGGGCAGGGACATCTTCCACTAGACCAGGTTGCTGAAAGCCCCATCCAACATGCTGTTGAACCCTTCCAGACAAAGGGTGTCCACGTCTTCTCTGGGCAACCTGTGCCAGTGTTACCGGTGTGTATCAACCACACCACTGCCATCCGCAAAGTTGATGAGGGTGCACCTAATCCTACTGTCTATGGCATTAACAGAGATTTTGAACAAAGCTGGTCCTGATACTGATCCCTGAGGGACACCATTCGTTACTGATCTCCATTTGGACATTGAGCTTTTGACTCTAACTCTGGATGCAGCCACCCAAATGGTTCTTTATCCATCTAACAGTCCATCCATCAAATCCATATCTCTCCAATTTAGAGCAAAAAATTTGTGGAGGACTGTGTCAAAGGCCTTACAGCAGTCAACGTAGATCACTTGCACTTCCCTTACCACCAGTGCAATCACTCCATTATAGAAGGCCACCAGGTTAGTCAGACAAGATTTTTCCTTTGTGAAACTACCTTGGTTGTCACCGATCACATCCCTGTCAGCCATATGTCTTGACATATCTTCCAGGAGCATCCATTCCATGATTTTATTGGGCACAGAGGTGAAGCTGAGTGGTGGACAGTCCCCAGAGGCCTTTCTTTACCCTTTTTTCAAGTAGATAAGGTGTGTGTCATTCACATTTATTCAAATGTGTCACTACACTGAATAATAATTTTGCTTTCTGTTTTGCTTCCAAACCTTGACCTTTCATTCATTGCATGTTACCTCATCTGGTTTTGGGTAAATCACTTCATTTCCTCTGCTGTTAAATATGTATGCTCTTGATGATAGACTCCATTATAAATTCTGAATTATTGTGAGGGACTTCAGAAAGTCATTAATCTGACCTTGAGAAGGGCTAACTCCAAGCTGGATAATTTACTTAGGGCCTTACCTAGTAAAACTCTGAAAATCAACATCCTCTCCTGCAAAGTTGTTCATGGTTAGACAGTTCTCAGCCTGTGACTCTGCACTGGATCATGTCAGTCCCAGGATTTTCTCTTTTGAAAATGAACTTCATGATGTTGGTGTCCGATTATTCCTCAAAGTCAGTGATGTTCTTCTGATTGTGTTTTCCTTAGACTTTCCCTGGACTCCTTGGCACTATCAATTTTCATGAAAGCTGCTTGAAAGAGAAAGGGAAGGGTATAAAAGCATTCTCTGTTTCCTATTCTGCAAAATATTAACAAAAATAAAGATTTTGGTAAAAGGAAAGGAAATAATTCTCAAGAGGCCTGGGAGCTCCCTGTGGGGACTTCAGGGGCTCCTTGGTCCATTAGGGTAGCAAAGATCCATCCCCCTGTCCCCAAGGAGAGAGCAAGACGTGCTTCAGAGAAGAGGATCCATTTCTGTATGAACTCCACAATCTCACAGCTGGCAGTTTCACCCAAGAGAGAATAGAATCAAGCTCTATGCACTCTCTTCATATACATATCATTATTATTCCAAAGGATAAAGACTAATTACTATTGTTATTTTGTCATATAAAGCAGCCCACGCTAAGCTGAATGACAGACACAGTGATGTAATTTAACATCCAATAGAACATAACACATGCACATCGAAATGGTCACTGATAAAGAGTGAGTTTTAAATGCAGCCAGAAAAAGCCCCACCTCACCTACATGAAGATGTCATTTAAGTGGCTGATTTCTGAGTGCTCATTGAGCAATGGAAAAGGGGGAACAAAACACTGTGAATATCCTTATCATTTATTAACAGCAGGAAACTAATAGTCAGAACCCTCCCACAGCATTTATCCTACAGTGATTATAATTCTGATGGTGAGACCCACTAACTGCAAAAAAACAAATGTTGCCCTTAGAGACAGCTAATCAAAAATGTACCACTAGCATACATAGTGATCCTAATTATAATTATGATCAGCTTACAGTTATAACAAACATTTTGCTATTAATGCATGGTGATAAATGGAAACTAAAACTCATAGAAAGCTATTACATTTCAGAAAGGAAACTCCAAAAGTCATGGTGTCTCTTTTCATGTTGCTCTTTAGCAATAGCAGTGATATTCATTGCTATGAAATCATAGCAATGGTTGGCAGCTATTTAGAAAGCCAATCCAGGAAGCCACGAGCAACCTTTAATTCCACCTAAATATTATTTCAGTAACTGCCAGTTGTTAAAAATATAAACTAATGTACTTTTCTTCCTGTGATCAGCTAAAGAAATATCATGATAGATGACACAGGTTATAGGAAAAAACAGATTTATTCTGGCTCTGCTGTTACAGCAGTTCAAATTGCAAGCTACCATCAGTATTTTTCCTCTCGGAGTCTGACGGCACATAAATATTAAAATGCAATTTGAAATTTCTGGCCAGGTCCCAGAACAGTATTGTTTACGCAGTGTTTGACAGTGCTATTCAAATAAATCAAGTAACAAATGTGTCATGATTACTGTTAAAGTGGGAACTGCAGCACTAACAACTATTAAGATAAATGATACCACGCGTGGAAAATACTTTATGGGTGCTCTGTCTCTGTGCACGGGTGTGTGTGCACACACAACCAGCTGTCTCTCAGGAAAATTAATACTGCATCCAGGGATGAATACTGCAAACAACCAGCTCTGTAAACAACCAGTAACCACAGCATATTCACTTGCTGTGCATGGGATAAAGTGGAGTTCTGCTTTGATTTTTCACTAAATCTTTGTTGGTTTTGGGTAAGCTTAGGGTTGTTTTATTATTATTATTATTATTTTCCCTTACAGACAGAAAGATTTTGGCTGCAATCAGAGAAATACAAGGAGTTACTTGCTTGTCTATAGTCAGCCGTCTGTTTCTTTTTGGAGCGGCGTATTGTTGAGAGATATTAAATTGTAATCTAAAGCAGAGTTTAAGCTCCAGCAAAAAGAAGGCTGGAATTAGAGGCTTAGGGAGGGACTCATCACTCTTTAGGCCCCTTCTCCACAATGTCAATGTCTACAGCTGAGCTATTCACTTCTCTGTGTTGTCATATGAGAGACACAGTACACATTAGAGGAGCCATCTGAGCTATTTGAAGTATTAAATTTAGTCAATGTCACTGTGACATGCACTGAGCACCTCTGAGTGCCTGTAAACAATGTTTGCAGGGATGCCATGTATATCCCCATACAAGGTCTGGACCACTGCATGCTCTTCTGCTGCCTGTGGCTATATGAAGGCAAGGGGATGTAGGAACATATTTATCTTAGCTCTTCAAGGAGCTTAGAAACATCTGGTTAACTGTTCTCCCCTCCTAGTGTTACAGGAACATGACAGTGTAAACAAATACAGATTTCAACTGGTGAGCAACCCCAAAACGCAGGAGGCAAGTATGGGATGACTTGTCACATAAGCCTGACATGAATAAAAATAGAAAAATTGATGTGGATTATAGACCAATAAACTCAAGCACATTCTTTACTGTTAAGTGTTAAAAGACCTCATGTTTTAAGTCTTTAAGCTACCTGTGCAGGGGCTCAGAACTTGTCTGATTTGTGGTGGTTTCCCTGTAGTAACAATTACCAAGCCACAAGGTGCTGAATGAGGAACTGTGTTTTAGTTTAGCTTTAGTTTGTAAAAGTAATAAGCACAAGTAAATAAAAATAAAATAAAAGTGATAAGTACAAGTAACATTAGGAAACTGAGCACAACACCAGAGTAAAGGGGCAGTATAGATCCAGAAGGTATTTGTCCAACAGTTTTAACTGTACTATTAATTAGTCTTTCCTGTTATTATGTATGTAATTAAGCAATTTGAATTAAATAGACTGTTAAAACTTTAATTGTGCTGGCAATAGCTCCATATGTATGGAATGCTCTATTTTTGCCTTAACAAGACTTTTAGTATAACAGGACATTAATGAGCTTGACAATTAGGTATCAACAGCAAGTTTTAAATCAGGGCGGTCACAACTTTGCGCTGTCTTTATTTTCAGCTTTTTTAATAATAATGAGATTAGCATCCTCATCAGAAAATTGCTCAGAGTATGCCAAGTCCACTGGCAAAATCTGTGATTAGCACATTGATGATGCAGTATATTGATTAAAGATCTATGAGCTTTGCACTGATCTACGATTCCGTAAAGTAGCAAACTTTACTGAAAAACGTTTAGTCAAAAAGGGGAGGGTTATGTTTTAAAACTGAGTTTGCAACCTATGAAATCAAGGTCCTGGTTGGTGGGAAGAAGACATTGCCATCAGTGCCAACAGAAGACCTCAGATGACAGTCTGGGTACGCCGTGGGAATAACATCACTTTTGTACCCATACTAAAAATTTCAATTAAAGGCCTATTTTACTAAAAGAAAACAGAACGAGTGCAGAGCTCATCCTCAGTGTCTTTACCTGTTACCATGGATCTACTCACACAGCAAAAAAATCAGGATCAGTTGCTGTGGAATTGCCACACACTTCACCAGCTGAGCTCAGAGACAAAGCAGTGAAGTATCACAAAATAATGTAGGAAGGACAAAGACTGATAAAGCCTTTCTGGAGAGTTTGAATACTATGCATGTAAATAAAACTGTTGTACCACTTTAGAGCTAAATGCACCTATTGAGATTTTAATTAAAGTTGATGGAGCTTGTACAGAAAAAGAGAAAGAAAATTAGGACTGCAACAAACATTCAGAAACTTAAGTAGACATTTGAGAGCAGATGGAAGACTGGGGAAGGCCAGT
Organism: Sclerurus mexicanus; assembly: GCA_013396755.1. Classification (NCBI taxonomy): domain Eukaryota; kingdom Metazoa; phylum Chordata; class Aves; order Passeriformes; family Furnariidae; genus Sclerurus; species Sclerurus mexicanus. The sequence continues at coordinate 192,872 of VWZF01003767.1, forward strand.
GCCAATAGACCTGATTGTCCAGCAGAAATAGGTGAAAGCTGGAGTTTGTCCTGCTTAAAAAAACTCATTTGCCAAAGCAGGACTTCTGTAAGGGTGGGAAATCAAATCCAGTTGAAGTGTAAGATGCCACAAGCCTGAGCGTGAATTTCCTCTGCACTGTGCACTGTCTGGAAATGCTCTTTGGGATCTTTGTATGTTTTAACTAATGTGATTTTATATCCTGTTTTAGATGGATAACTCGCTTTATCTTGAAATGCTTTCAAGACTTTTGTCCATGTTAGAAAAGACGTAATTTGGAACTTTCACTCTTACTAACAATTATATTTTTCAATTATTTTCTTACTTTTCTGTAGACATCCCTCAGGAGGCAGGACTTGATGCATTTGGAATTTATGTAAAAATATACACACATGTATATGAGCACATTTATTTTCTAACAATTCCTTATGTTAAAAAAGCAACAATTTAGCAGGCAAATTGAAATAACTGGCTCCTTGGTATGTATTTGAGTGGAAAACTGTGAGTTTTATAAAAAAAAAAGCCCTTTTAATATAACTTACAATAATCTTAAAAGTAAGCACACATTTCACTGATCTGATGAAAATGAATGTGGAACAGATCAAATAAACACCTTGTACAATGAATGTAAATAGTTTGATATTCCCACTGTATTCTTGAATCACCAATAAGGCCAAACAAGAAGAAAAGACTGATTTTAAACACGATCATGTCATTTTTAATCTCTGGAATCCATTGCTCAGGCCACTTTAGAATAGTCACTTATGTTTTAGAGTAATGATTAATCAGAATACTTTCAAGGCTGATGGGTAATTCAGTATTTATAGGCAATTTACTTCTTAGTCCCTGTTTTACAGCTCCCTGTAACAGGATTGATTATTGTTCACTGTATCTGGCCACTGCAAATTAGTGATGTTATAAATCTTCAACTAGCAATCAGCAAAAATATCTGGGAAGAAAGTAAATTCATACACTGCTTATGGTTCATTATGAAATGAAAAATAATTATTTTTGTCCTGGCTGATTATTTTATATGCATACATATGCAAAATAGAGAACCAGATATAACAGTCTGCCATGTCTACTCCTCACCTTATTATGAACTGCATATATATATATATACACATATATATACATAATAAACTGCAATTTTCTGCTCCTTTAAATGCTTTTTTCTTCCTCAGACTTAGAAAAGAACATAGGAGAATTATTTATTATTCTTATCCAATTGTCTTTTCCTACCATTTCACCTCAAAGGTTCATGTGCTATAAGTTCTTACATTTCTCTTTTGTTGTTTTTGAAATAACACAGAATTTAAACTTGCACTTTCATTTCTTACCAACAGACAAAAGAGACATTTTTCAGTTTGGGAATGCTGAGGGCTTTCATGGGATATAAAGCCCATAGTTTTTTAACTCTTTTAATTTATTAGTTTGTTTTGTTTTAAATTTATAGACTGTTATGTATCCACTTTCTATGAAGAGAAAACTACACTGTCATCAGTAATGGATATCTGGGAAATACAGTAGCCCTAAATATCCCCAAGGAAAACAGAAAGGATTTTCAGTTTTCTTACGGTTTCGAGACACAAACAGAATTTTCTCATTTGTGGAAAACTGCAGGGGTTTATGTACCTTCTAGGGCCTGCCCTTCAAAGCCAGAAATGCAGTGCCAGAAATTCAGCCAGTATGCACTAAAGCTTCTTGTGCACAGACATAAAATGCGTTTTCCTGAATTATTAATTCACATATAAATGAACAGTTTTTGTTTGAACATGTAAATATTATGGAAAGGCACAGCAATAAGCGTGTGACCAGTGTAGTGACTGTATGGTACTTAACTGAACAGCAGTCAGTACCCACTGAAAGTACATTTCAGACTTATTACACTAATACACCAAAAATAAACTTTTTTTTTCACTTAACTATTCATTTACTTTCACCTTTTTTTTTCCTGTGAAACTTTCCTCTGTAAGTTTCATTGTGCACTTCTCTTATGAGCCCTGATAACAGAAGTTCTCAAAATCAATTACTGTGTATTTTAGAGCCCAACACAGAGGCACAATTCAGACCAGAGTCCTGTTCTGAACACGTTCCCATAGATAAAGAACATTAGTTATTCAACCAGCTCACACACAAGACCATTTGCAGCTGAGTCATATCTATTTGCATCCTCTGATCATAAGAGGAATCTAGCGTGACCAGCCCGGGCATAGACATCCACAACTGTTGTTCTTAATTTCCTTCTTCAGAGGTTTCCTGGTCCCACAGACACTGAGTTTCCACCTATGAAACCAATGAGGTGCTTAATACCTTCTTACAAAGCTCCAGAAAATGTCTCTCAAATCTGGTCATGCCCATTCTAGTCACAATCAAAACCCAATCTCTACTTGTGACCTCTGGAGAACACGTTGGGCATTGTGACTACACATATGGAACACTTTAACTTCACCTGAAGTTGAAGTTGCTTCTGTGCCTCAAAAACACAGCTAGAGGAGATGCTTCTCTTTCCAGCGGGCATCTGAAATTCCCTTCTGGAAGATAGGAAACTTGATTTCAAACCCCTCTGTGCCCAAACTGTGTGACTAATGCCATCTTCTTTATTTCAACAAGTATGACAAAACTGAGCTGTTGACTTTTCTGAGGCAGAGACGACTTCCTACATCTTGAAACCTTAGAATCAGAATTATAGAAAGTCTTGGATTGGAAGAGATCTTAAAGATCATTTAGTTCCAACACCATGCCATGGGCAGGGACACCACCAAACCAGGTTCCTCAGGACAAGGATCACAGAGAACCAAAACATTCCTTTTGGAAGAATTTGGTCTAAGAGTTTGTTCTTAAATCATGCCTGTACTGAGAGTCAAATGCACTCCAGCACAGTCCTACATATCCTGGTCTATCAGTTGGCTGGATGAAGGAACCAATTGAAACACACAACACTTTTCTTCCTCATGAATCCATAACCTTTATGCAAGGGCCGTGTCAGGGTTTAACCCTTCACTTCCAGTGCTGTTGAACTTTTGCCAATGCTTTGAATTTACACAGCCATGGTTGCAAAATAAGCAATTGGATGTGCCCAAGTATTTATGTAGGCAAAGCCATGATCAGTGGTAATGTCTACCCATACAACTCAACTGGGTTTCAAGAGAGGCATTTTCTGTAATTCAGGATGAACTTGTCTTTCTTCAGCTTCTCAATCTGACCAATAACTGGAGATGGATGCTGCAAGAAGGACAAATCCTCTACTCAAACAAGTCTTTGCATCATTAAATAAGAAATTATAATAAAAACATCATGTATACACAAAGTCTTTGCCTGTTTTGATAACTTGCAATATCATTGGAAAGAATTACTATAATCTATAAATTCTTTGGTTTGGTAGTAAACAAATTATTTCTTCATCAAATAAACAAACCAACATGCAAACAAACCCCTACATTATTTTTTTTTTATTATTTCATAATAAGTAATTTGGAAATATATGTCTTGTTGCAGAGCCTGGGCTGGTACTAGCCTCATATGTGTTCTTTATTTTATAGCTTTATTCATTTAATGCAAAAAAGATCTCGCTGATCTATTGCAGGTGGCAAACAGTCATTACATGAAATGTTACTGACAGGGAAAAGCTAAAGACAATAATGCAGCTTGCCAATATTGCAAAGTTACAAGACTAGAATGTGAAAACCTTATGCTGAAGGTTAATGTCACACTTTAATGGCATTTTTTTGAAGTTTATGACTAAAAGTTCCAGATGGTAAAACAACAGCTGAGGTGAAGGAATGAACCCACCTCATAACTTACAATAAGCCCAATGTATGATTTCAAATGACACCCAAATGAGTTTTCCTTTCCAGCTCCCCCATAATTCTACCTAATTAAAGGTTTAGGAATGTATAAAAGTGATAAAATGAAATGCAGAAATCCTCAGAGTCATCTTTCTCCTATGATATTTGAAAATATCTGTGGTATATTATGTGTGGTTTTGTAAATTGTATATATTTTTCATCGCTGCTTTCATTAGCAATTTTCTTCTTCTAATGGTTGTATAATTAAGCCATAATGGGATATTTAGGCTTATGTATATTCATGGAGAAGTACTTGTAACAGAACAAACTATAATTAACTATGACCCCCAAAAACCACATTTTTGTTTAAACACCAATTTTTGTTTATACATCAGTTTTTGTTTGTACATCAATTTTTGTTTTCCACAGACCTTATTTTTTCCTGCAGACAATAATATTGACGAACAATGCAGAATAGGAACCTTCAAATCCACACGAGGTCTTTGTGACTACAGGTTTGTTTTCAGCAGCTTGTACTAACTTTGCTTAGAGTCATATCTAGGACTTGGACTTGTGTATTTTAGTGATCTTACTACACATAAGGGGCCACATCATTGTCCAGTCCAAATATACAGAGTGGAAAAAGTCTGAGTGATTTGTATGAGACTTCCTTTACTGAGCCCGTGGTGGGAAATTTTCTTCTTCAGTACTATTCCAGCATCCAGAATTTCAGGCAGTATCTACTCAAAGTTTACATTACCATTCCCTCATGATAGTATTTTGTGACCTACTAGCTCTTGAAATGTCCAGATCACTAGAAAATAGGACTTTTCATGTTTCCACTCCTTTCCACTGATCTCCAGAGAGGCACAAGTTTCAGAAGGGAATTTCTGGCCTCTTGGATTCTCTGAATTTAAAATATTAGGTTAACTAAATTCAGGAGTATTTTGTCATTGACTTCAGAACATCCATTGACTTCCATGGTGCCAGGATTTAAACCTCTCCCTTTTTTGAATACTGCATCTGAGTTTTTAGATGCAACTTTGAATTTCAAAAGAATTTTCATATCAAATCAATAGTTATGGATTTTCAGCATTACAAGAACAAACTAACAATCTGAGTAATTAATTATTTTATTCTGTGACATTTGTCTTGCTGTGGGCTTCTCAATTTTTTTATTTTTTTTTTTTACTTTGAAATAACTATTTCATAATTCTTGGTTTTTGTGGATTCTTTCCTAGTACTCAGTGTGGCAAAAATAGTAACACTCACAAAAATAATTAGCAATAATAATTAATTATTTCTGTTTGATGGTTCATTGAATATGGATTTTCTAACTGTGGTGGGCAGCCAGACATAGAAGTGATATAAAAAGGCTTTTTGCTCCCTGAAGAGCTATCCATCCATCCATCCATCCATCCATCCATCCATCCATCCATCCATCCATCCATCCATCCATCCATCCAGCAAAGCACTGTATGGGAGTGAAATGTATGAACCTGACAGGAGTCACATTTCAGTGTTGAGTCTATAAATAGATTTGCAGATATTTCTTCAAATTACGTCCCCTGATTCGGATGACAGAGATACCTTCTCTAATCAATGCAAGAATCCTGACTAGAATTAACTTTTGTCAGGAAAAAGGAGGTGTTCGTTTTGACCCAGGTGAGTTTTTTGGATACCAAGAATGTTTTTAGCTTGATATTGTTGGCTCATGCTGTCTTAACATGACTGTGTGGAACTACAACACTGGTCTCCATGGCCACACACCTTGTTGCTTATTCCAATTTGACTCCCACACAGGAAAATATTCCCAGCCAGCACAAGCAGGGATAGACCAAAGTTTTCCACACCTTAGTCTGAGTTGCTGCTCTCTTGAAACTTCCCATGAGGAACCTTACACTCCTCGCAGAAGAACATCTCTTTGATGGTCTATGGCTATCAAAGATTAACTTAAAGGTTGCAAACACAAGAGGTTATTAACAGTCAGGTTCTGTAAATTTCCTGAAGATGTTTTCAATTGAAAAGTTGGGAAAAGGAAAGCCAATTCCAGCAAGGTGAAGGCAATCCTTAGATCACAGATAGTCCTGCTTCTGATTTTATAAGGCTGCCCTTTAAAACACAGAGGTTTCTGTCACACACAATTATTCACTAAAACACTAGGGATGGTCACAATAATACCATGTTCTACTGCATTTAATTCAGTAGACAGAATAGAGCTGAGAGGCAGAAATTATTACTGGCTCCTTTAACCAACTTTTTGTTACTGAGAGATGTTTCTTTTTTTCCTCTCTCTCATTCCTAATATCAGTACCTTAAGAACATGAGGTTTATTTAAGGTGAAAGCAATATCAGGGTCCCAGAAAACCAAAACAATACCTGAAATCAAATGTGATAAATTGCAATGAAAAGGATGTGTTAGTAGTCTCTAACTCAGGAAAATTCAATTCTCAGAAAAGACCATGTAAATTAAGTTTTATCTATTCCACAGACTTGAAAAACTGAAAAAAAAAAAAGACTCAGCTGAAAAATGTATGTTTACAAAACAATGCAGAGGAGTTAATTTGGAATTAACAGCAAAATAGCCCTCATGAAGTGTACTATGACACTTATATAAGTAATTAAATTAAACATGGAATTATGTATGCATGCATTTTTTGTATAGAATTATCTCTTTGAGGTTTGAAGTGTAGTTTAGAGCAGAAATTTTCAGTAGTATTTCTTCATTAAGCCCAGAATTACCCTCTCCCTCTAATGCTGTTGTTTATCTTTTCCTTTGAAAGAATTCTTCATAGCAGATGCTTTTAAGCAAGCGTTTATTTACTCAAATATCAATGAGTAATATGAATGTTGGTCAATCAATAGTAAATAAGGCACCAATTTTCACAGAGACAATATTCATAATCTCTTTCTCTAGCTGTAATTTAAACTGACTGCTCTGTGGAGGAAATGACACGCTTATTTATGGAGAAATTACTCTTGACCTTAGGAACATGGTGCTAAAAATTGTATTATAAATCTGTGGAGCATTTTCATGGCACTTTTTTATATTTATATAATAACTTACATATTGTAATTTAGGAGACAGGGCTCAGTATGAAGCCATTAGAAAGAATTAGAATAATTTTTGCTTTAGAAGAAGAGTCATGTAGTAAAGTCAATTATATTACTTCTATAGAGTATTTAAATAAATTTTAGACAGTTGGTAGTTCCAGAAACATCAGATTATCAATTGATATCAATAGTTTTTAGTACCATAAACCAGATTTTGTCTACCAACTTCCACATGGACCAGAAAAAGAGGGTTTTTTTCTGAAATATCACCAGGCTAACACGAGTCACTTTTGAGGAGGCACCTGGAGTTTGGAGTTATGTTTTAGACTTTCCAGCACTGGACTGAATCCAATGGAGGGCCACTAAATTATTTAGGGAACTCAAACACAGGATATAAAAGGGGATACCAAGTATGCTGTGCTTCTCAGCTTGCAGAAGAGAAGGCTAAGGAAAGGCTCTAATTGCAATCTTCCTTTACCTGCAGTGAGTCTGACGGAAGTGGGAAGCAGCCTCATCCCAGGGCTGCACAGCAGAAAGCTGTGGGGAGGGACATTCTGACCAGGTTTCAGGGAAAAATGCTCTAAAGAAAGTTAGAAAAGAAAGTTACAGCTGGGACCACATTACCTGGAAAAGTGGCCAATTCACCATCTGCATAAATGTTCAGTATTTGATTTGTTAAAGTCCTATGTGGCCTTATCTAACTTTGAATTCAGGGTTTGAATAGAGACTAAACTCACTCATATCCAGAGGTCCCTTCCAACCTATGCTATATTATGATTCTAACAGTGTAACATGCAGCTACTAAATTTTATTCCAGATATTCAACCAAATAGTTCATATTACCTTCATTGAGACTTATCTCTTACTGTACATGAGCAAAAAAGCCTTTCCAAGCATTTTGGGTTTGCATTTCATCACAAACTTCACTGTAATTTAGTATCCATGAACATCTTTCTGAACAGATCTCAAAAAGCTTTTCTAAAACAGGACAGTGGGGACTGTAAAGATTGGAGCAGGAGTAAGGAAGTTTTCTAAGTGGAAAGAGCAGGCTACAAAACATTTTATCTATGTTGGTTTACTCTTGTTTCCTTTGGAGACATCGGAAATTACATTTCATATATCACGGAATCATAGACTACCCTGAGTTGGAAAGAACCCATAAGGATCATCAAATCCCAACTCCTGACTCCACACAGGGCAACTTAAATTTAAATCATAGATCTAAGAGCCTTGTGCAAGGTTTCTTGAACACCCACAGGCTTGGGGCCATGACCACTTCCCTGGACAGCTTGTTCCAGTTCTTGACTACACTCTCAGTGAAGGACTTTTTCCTAATATCCAATCTGATGTGAGTTATCCAATTCATTTAATTGATCATCTTATCCTGGGCAGAAATTCTCAAAATCTGCTCAAAGGATTTACAGACGTGGAGCAATGGTGCAACTTGATAAATAATTATTTGCTGGTTCTTCATTTTGTTCTACTGGAAGATAAAAGTGTGGCTATTTGGGATTTGTTCTTTCTGAGTGTTGAGTGACTGAGGTCTGCTGTGCCAGCTCCGCATTTTAACTGAGTCTAGAAAATTAGAGGGCACAAAAGGTACTGAATTCCTTTTAAATTAAGAATGACCATATGAACAGGACTTTGGAGGCAACTCAGAGCTGCCACAAGAATGAATAGCGATGACTATTGTTGGGAAAATGATGAATATCTAAGACTAGGGAGAAAGTTTTTGTTTTGGGTTAGAGGGTCTCAGATTACCCAGAGAACATTATAAAGCTAAACATCTTCAATTTGTCTTAGTACTTAATAAGTAGCCAGTGCAGCCAAAGAAGCCTTGTGTTTGGAACAAGTGTTCTCTTCATAAATAAGTTCTTCTCTTCCACAAACTAAATCCAGCCACTCCTGCTGTGAAACATGGTGACAGCTCGAAATCATAACTCGTCAGTGCCAGAAGTTATCACCAAAAGGAGAGTAAAGACTCTTTTAAGAATTTTAGTGGGGTTTTGATAACTCTCTGGCCAGTTTCACTTCTGGTTGGGCAGATAATGTTGTCCCAGTTGTCTTTGGGGTTTTCACTACACATTGATCAAATATTTTTTCAACGTAGCTAAGCTACTTTTATTCCAATATTAAAAACAAGAAAAGAGCTCAGGAAGAAAAATGTTTTCACAGACTTTACAATCAGAACAGCAATATGTACAGATGTTTCCCTATCAAAATAATTTGCAGTTTGAGAGCTATTGAAGATGTCTGCTAGTGATATAAATTGCAGGTGGAATATGTTAGTATCAAAATTGTTATTATAAGAAGCAAGAAACAGAAATTATTGCAGCCCAGATAAAGACACAAAATTGGTGTTCTGAAGAAAAACATTTCATCCTTAAAGGAACGATAAATGGTGTAGTGTCATTGGTTTTGTCCTCTCAACTTTGCTGCAAACTGTTGTTTGCATGTGTAGCTGTGCAAAGCTGCACACGTACAATTAAGAATACAAATATATAGATCTTCACGTTTATTTATACACTAACATATGCATATTGTACTCCTTTCTATAATATTATTCTCTTTTTCACTTTTCCTGTGTTTATTTCTTGACAGACACTTTATTTGTCTCATTTGATATATTTCAGTTATAAACCCAAGGTTTTTTCTGAAAATTCCATGTGGAAAAATCAAAAGCAACCATAAACCCTGCACACTATGAGGTAATCAAGTTTTGACAGTGCCTGAGATCAATGCTGAGGACAAATCCAGCACTGTGTGCGATTCTGGTGTGGAAATAGAACGACCAAATAATGCTCCTCTCAAACAAAAATGCTTTTTTTGTTATCTTCTTTGTGTCAGCCCCATTCCCAATTCTCCACACTGCACAGTGAAAGGTCAGTAATACAAGGGATTATGAATAGCCATGGAAAATATGAGTTTGGTTACAAGGAACATGACAAGGACAGTCACAATTGTTATTATCGCTTTTTCCTTTTCTTCTTTTTTCATTTCTTTTCTATTTTTTTTCATTATGATTCTGAAGATTTATCATAATTCAGCAATTTACTTCAAAATTGATGAAATCTTTGGAAAGGCAGAGTAACTTTTCACACCGAAGTGCTAGAGGAGAATAAAACTCACATAGTGGCACTATGATACAAGCTTAGAAATCAGATTTTTTGAGAAGGACATGAGGCTCACAGAGTGGTAAGGTTTAGCTCTAACCCACAATGCCTTTTCCAGTGAACTAGTGAAAATATAGATCAACTTTTCAGTACCACTTTCATGTTGTGGAGATAGACACCAAATCATGTGTGGAGCTGCCAATCCAGCCCGCTACATCAAATGCTAGTTACCAACGTCGTGTAGATAAGAGCATCATAAATCTCAGTCTGCAAGGGAACAAAATGCCATGAGTGATCCATCACTTCAGCTATTTCAGCACAGTTAGGAACACGGGAAAACAACTTGGGGAAGAACCAAAGGCTGGATAACGCACTCAGATGAACAACCGGAGTAGCAGAGAAGTGTCACAGCAGGGAAGAAATCCAAGCCACTGGCACCAGATGATATCTCAGAGATTCCCTGCTCTGTCCTCAGCTCAGACACTGCCCTGGGGTGGCACTGGGGACACGTCACTTCTCCACTGTCATCTCTTTATCCACAACATGGAGCTGTGGATGGCTTTCCTTCCCAAACTGCCTATGGAAATGTCAGCAGAACCCGATTCCAGTGAAATCAAAACATACCAGAAACTGTTGAATTCTGTGAAAATTATTTGAGGAAAAGAAAAAAAGCTCTCTGAGAAAGCTTAAAAACCTGACCGTTTCTGCCCATGCTATGTTTTTACATTTTGATGAAATGTTTCGAATTGGGGTTTTTTTAAGCATGTGAAACAAATTTTAGTTTTTAAGGGGTGTCAGTATGTTTACTCTGCTTGTGTTTTTCTGCTTTTAGCTCCTTTAGAATCAGGAGAAAAACCAGATGGACCATTGACAAGACCTTATGCATCAATGGCTACTCATGTTATTACCATTAAAGATTTATTTATTTGGAACTTTTACCCATCAACACGAGCTAAAAGTAGACACAGTCTCTTTATTTTTAGGGGGTTTACTTAATTTATTTTTTTTAATGGAATAAAAAGACATACATTTTGTGGAATGATAGTATTTTTCAAGAGGTTTGTTTCAGAGGTCTTATTTTTTTATTTATTTATTCCTCTTTCTGACTTTTAAAGTAGTTCTCCCTTCAAATTAGGAGCTCAACTTTATACTTCTCATGGCATTTTTATTGCCTGTGGTCTGCATGCAGGCCTTTAACTTGCTGATATCTGGAGCATAATCTATGACATAATAAATCATTGTCAGGATTGATAGACATTTCTACCTACATTATTTTTCATAAATGAAAATTTCTTCAGCAGACACTAAAAAAACCTGTTCTTCTAGAGATAATTTCACACAGTATCTTCTGTATAGATAAGATGAACCTGGAAATAGATAAAACAAGAAATTCAGATTTAAGGCTAAAGATAATGAAATCCAGTTATCTAAAGCAGTGATTTGTAGCTTAACACCAAATCACCTTTACAAAATTGTGGATTGCTCTGAGGGGCTCTGCAAGAAGCCGGTGACAAAAAGAGGTTTACTGTGTGACACCAAAAATCTGTTTCATGATGAGTCACAACTTAAAAAAATATTAGGGAAACTCAAATTGGAAAGGGTTGAATATCTATGATTCAAAGAAAAAAAATCAGTATTAAAGCTTTAAAACAATCTTAGATGTCCCATAGTCACAGAAGAATCCAGATGTACATGTATTACTGTGAATTTTTAGAATGCCACTTATGTTGACAACACAAATACCTGAATATTTCTTTTCAGAATCAGCATTTGTGCTGCTGGAGGGTGACTTTGCACTTTGTGTTCTCTTCCAAGAACAGTGGAACTCTAAAATGGGTTCATGGTTTAATATGCCTTTTTGTATTTAAAATAAATAAATTAACTAAAGAGCTTTATTTAAAGGTGTGTTTGGTTTTTTTTTTTTTAGCTTATATGAAATTATTAAGAACTCAGTATTTAATGATAGAACTGTAGAACTCTTTGTAAGGAACTGGGACAAATACAACATGGGCCAGATCAGAACTGATTTACCTGACAAGGTACATTCCCAGAGAGTTAATAGCCTGGAAGATTTGTGTGGTATCACAGTCATTTTAAAATCACCAAGCTCCTGCTTTAATTTCTCACTGATATTTACAGAGTGTTTCAAGTCAGAAACGCACAAGTGTGAGTACGGCTGGAAATATGTCTGATTGTCATGAAAATTCAGAACTATGTGTTTCTATTGGTCCTGACAATACTGCTATTTCAAGATTACAGAGGAATTCTAGAGAAAGAAAAATTAATAAAAAACCCTCCAACTTTTAGAACCTACTCAAAGACAAACATATTAAACTGCCCCATTATGGTGGGTTTTGTAGGGAATGCTGCAGATGGGCTCAGAGAGAGCGCAGGTGTCTATCCAGCAAAAAAACTTTGGAGGTTTGTTAGAACCAAGATATCTCTAAGGGAAAGCTGTGCAAAGAGTCTTCACAGTCAATTAATTAATCATGAGCTGAAACAAAGTCAAATATCAGGAGACTTGAAGATAAATGGGGTCTAAAACTCCGCAGATTTCCATCTAATCTCTTGCAAGTCCAGCCCTGAGTGCTCATGGTGCCAAGATACAAATCATCTTCATCTGCTTCAGATGGGAAATGTTTTGTTTGAGCAAGAGGACTGTCAGTGTCAAATAATGAAAATAAAGAAATTCTAAAGACAGCTAGACTGTTTCTCTGCTCTTCTAAGCTTACCCCTTGCACTCTAAATACTTTCTACTTATCATTAATGATGAGCTAATTCTTTTTTTCAGTCAAACCATTTGAGAATTTAAGCTAATCCATGTTAAATTGCCATGAAGATTTAAAGTAACTGTTAAACAAGCCAAGGTGGCACTCTATGATCTCTTTATACCTTTGTGCTCTCTCTCATTTTCCACTCCTGCATTTTGACTTATGCATATTCTGGTTAGAATAACTCTCATGTCAAAAGCTTAGTTTCCCTGTCCAAAATATACATGTTTTGTACAAGCCTAATATCTTCAGAAAAATGGATTTCTCAAGTGGGTATCCTAAATTAGGTTTCCAAACTAACTGCTTTGAGTTCTGGAGTTTTTACTCTTTTACTATTGACTATAGGTAGGATTTAATCTTTTACCTTAAATTAGGAGCTTTGTTTTAAAAATCTAAAGTTTGGAGATGTGATCAACTATTTTAACTAACAAGGTGTATAATCTCTTGTTTTTTAAGAGCATATATATATATACATATACACACACACACAGACACACACATATAAAATCTTTGCATTCCCAGCGTCTGGAAAACGTGGTCCTACTTTTGAGAATAAGTACAAAGCTGGTAAGAAGTCTTGAGGAATTAGATAAAAGGTTGTACTTATATCTTCAATCCTAAAGGAGCGAAAGGTACAGAAAACTTATTTAGGGTGAATAGCCTAAAGTTTTTGTGGTGGGACTCATCTTGCTTTGCCTTAGAAACGTGCAGGGCAGAGTTCTCTATATGAGCTCTCTGCCAACGTCCTTGCTGTGGTCAATACCTCTGATCAAATCCAATTAATTAAGATTATGTGAGATGAATCTTGCTCTTAGTTTAGCTAGGTTCAAGTTTTTAATTCACCTCTGGAATTGCCTTTTCATGTGAAAAAATAAAGGAGTTTCTGCTTGGCTAGGTGCTTACAACCATGGGGAGTATCTCTCAGCCTTCAAAACTCTTCATACCAAAAAGAAAAAAAAATCCAATTTTCTCTTCCAGCATCCTGAGAATTGCCACACTAAAGGTTCTTCCTAATTCACTCTCCTGAGAGCACACTGCAGGACACAGTGGAAATAAATTCAAGTAATCAGGATGTACAGTGACTGATTCAAACGAACATGCCTTTGCCTTTCTTACAAATAAACACATTCACTCTATTTGTTTCAGTTTAGGACAGAAGAAGTTTGAAATCTCAAACATACCCACAGGAGAGACAGTCCAGTTTGATTCTGCTTTCCTGAGATTTACTAGATCCTGTGGAAGAGAATCCCTTTAATTGACTCTTTTTTGACAAGTCATATAGTTTTAAATTACCATACTGCTCTCATATTGCTCATTAAATAGGAGATATGATGGTAAAGTAGATGCAGCTAATTAGTAATGAATAAATTATTTATGGCTTCTTAAAAAGATAGCTGACCTGTAAGTTAACATTGTTGGGGAATTATTTTTTAATTGGATGTGATCTTACTGCTCTTTGCACTTTACCTCAAAAGATTTACACAGCCATTCCTTATTTCAAAGATCTGAAAGCTCATTCTGTCAGAAGTGGTGGAACAGGGCAACATAAATGTGCACTGCTCTGAACTGTCTGTGCTGTGATCACTGGAACCTGTTCTGCAGTAAATTATTTGCAGAGTGGAACCCAAAAGCAGCAACTCAGCAAATAAATTAATTGTAGGCTCAGCCTGAAGCCTGGGACACATTTGCAAGCATAATTAAGTGCTGAGGTGCTTTAAATCTCGCTTTGTCCCAATAATAACCGTAGAATTGCCATAGTGAGACAGGCTATGGTGTTTTCCTAATCCAATATCCCGCTTGACATCAGGATATGTGGATTATAAAGGAAATAAGCATTGTGCAGGCAGATTCTTCCCTCTGCAATCAGCAGTTTATGGGTTTTCTGAATTCCCAGTTTATGCATGTGATTGTGTTTAACAGTCAAAGGGATGGACCAATTTTAAATGAATTTACAGAATCCTTTTCTAATCCCTTTAAACACTTACGGGAACGTCCTGCTCATTTGCTACTTGTTTCTATGCAATTTTTTTCTAAAATTTGTACTAATCCCCCCCCTGAATATTTGTTAAACAATACATAGAGGCTCCATAAAAAGAGGATGGAGATTAACTTTGTTTTCTGGCAATGTAGAGAATAATGAGGTCTAAAGACCAATATTGATTTTTATTCCCTGTTGCGGCCTTACAGCATTTTTGTTTCTTCTTTGTTTTCAACAGTTAGGTTGAAAATTTATAATGGAGTTGTAATAATTTATAACACATTCTACATATTTTTAAACACATTTATACTGTATTAGAAAAAATACTAAATATTTACAACATCCACTTCAATATCTTCTAACACAGAATCACAGAGGGTTTTGGAAGGGATATTAAATATCAACTCATTCCAATCCCCTGCCATGGGCAGGGACACCTTTCCCTCCTCCAGGGTGCTCAAAGGCTCTTCCACCAGGCCTTGGACACTTCTAGGACTGAGACATTCCTGAAATAAACACACATTTTTAAACACACACACACACACATATATATTTGTGTTTCTTGCCAAACTCAATACTTTTATTCCTTCTCTACCTTGTTACTCCAGCAAGATTATGGATTGACACCAAATATAAAAACACCAATTTCCCTCAAGTATATTTGAACTTTCACAATCATTCATACTTTCTGTAGCACACGATAACACTGTTACTACTTTTAAATATAGTTTAAAATCAGTATATAGAAGTTCTGTATAGCAAATATAATGTGAGGAGTGTGTTTTTCTCAGTAAGTGCAATGTCTCAAATCAGTTCAGAACCACAGAAAAGAACATACTATAAATATGTTTATTTTTCATTTGAATTAAGTTCCTGTCACTATTAATATTTTAGACATGTCATAAATATTTTAGTAAGTAAGTTTTCTTTATGTTTATAGACTGCAGCTGACGCATGCATAATTCAAGTGGAACAAACACAAACACACAGGTAGGTATTTAGTAGAACCACATAGTCAGGAAAAGTCCATATGCATTTTCTGTGAAGATTATTCCATATGAAGTTTATCTTTTCTCCTTTACTAGCTTGCCATACTTCATTTAATAATTAAAGTTGGTGGGAAAAATCTTTTGCAAATCTGAGCTTTGAAATATTTATTATAAGAGAAACAAAACATCATAAGAGGTAAATAAATTCGAGAGATGAGCCTACTCAGTGGATTCATGTTTGCACAGTTTCTAAAAGAAGAAGGAATCTTTGCTCCTTAAATACAGGGTGTTTTCACTAGAACCTGTTCCTTTCTTATGCAATCTCTCATATATTACACTTTTTTTTTTTTTTTTACTTCTTACTACAAGAAAATTGCAATGGATCCAGGGGTAATCAGTGTGAGAACTTCTGCTTGTTTCTGAAGCCAAAGTTTGCACTTGCTTTCCAAGCCAGCTGTTCAAACAATGTTTTTTATTTCTCCAAAATGCTTCAGAAATTAAAACAAATCAATGCTTCAGCCTCCATAAAAACAGAAAGCAAAAAGACTCCTCGAATTTCAAATTGACTGTCCCGTCCAGCCTTGACTTATGACTGTGTGTGTTTTTCTTCAGCTTTCTTTTGTTCTTGTTTTCTCATTCTAAGTTGGATTTTTGCAACATCTGGGTCCTGGTACAGCCACGGTCTTTCCAGAAGTGCTGTATGCCCAGGGATTAATTGTTTTCTTAACCTGATTATGTTATTAAGAGGTATGAAAGGGGATTTATCAAGCCAACTCTTCTACAACTTCTCTTCTCTAGGCCCATTTTTGTCATAATTACAACCATGGGCTTGAAAGCAGATCCATCTGTTAAATGCTACCATTTAAACCATCTTTCCCTGTCCCCTCCCATCTTTCCCTGTGCTCTTTCTATACGCCCATTACAGACAAAATTTTCAATATTATTTCAGTATTATCACCCTGACCTTGCTAATATTGCCTGTGATTGTCTTTAAGTGGGAACATCAACATTTTTCCCCTACTATCCTAACAGGTTTGGCATGACCTGACTCAGCAATTATGAAAGATTGTTTCCTCATTTAGTCTCTTTTCTACAGCAAATGTTGGGTGATTTCCATCTGAACTCTGCGGTTAACTGCACAAATACCGTACCTGGAAATCCAGCAGGCTCCAAATGAGTAGCTGAGTGCATCACGGTGCCCAAAAAGTACAAAAGGGACTTGTCTAATGACATGTTTGTAAGAAAGAAAAACTTTCCAATTTCTAGTTTTTCAACAGGAAAATTGTTGCAAAAGTGACTATTGAGGAAGACACAAAGATTGTACCAATTAATCAACTTCAGAAGGATGACTTTTTTCCTTGGATTTATTAAAATGCTCTATTTCACAGCAACCTCTGTTTGAACTGGAAAGTAGACATTTTAGAAAAATATTTTTTGAAGAATAATTTTGGACTTAATGTAGGTAAAGAAGAGAAGCTTGTGTAAACAACAAAAAAACCCTTCCCACACAAACCTACTCGTAACTACAGGAAATATTGTTCAGCCTTGTCCATAGTGTTTCCTTAAAATGGCACTAGATTGCCTTTGGGAAATAAAATATTACAAGTTTGTTTTACATTGTTTTGAATCCATATTTAAAAAGTACCATTTTTAACTCGCTGGAAACTTTACTCTGAGTCAATTAAAGAGTGTGTCATGTTTTCTTGTGGCACCAGCTTGAAGATGTCAGTGCTATATGTTTGTCTTTCTCCAAAGTGCTCCAGACTGGACAAACAGACTGTATGCCACACATCTGTCCTCTAAAGAAAATGTGATGCATCACATCTTCAGACACAACATATGAAATGCATTTTGATCCGCAAATGTGGGATGAGAACAAACCTAAAAACACTCCAACCTCAAATCTCCTTGTACTGCCTTCCCTGTGATCCCACATTACTGCACAATGTCAACCCTCCAGAAATACATTACTACTTCAGTCCAAGGAGTCAAGAAGTTTCTCTCCCAATGTTTTATTTTCTTTACTGCTTAATAACTAACTTCATTCTACAAACAAGACCAAAACACCCCTCCATTAAAGAGATATTCAGTACTTTTTGATCTATTGAAATATGCCAATTGCCTGTAGACAGAATATTGTTCTTTAACTCACTTGTAAACCCCATTTTTTGCAAGATGCATGTAAATAGTACAAAAGGCACACCAAGTACAAGTAAGACGAAAATTAATGACTGTGCTTCCTGTACATTAAAAATCAGTGTTTTCCTCTGACTTATTTTCCATGGATTTAGAATGACTTATTCCATGGATTTTACAATGACTGCCCTTGGACATAAATCAGCTCACACAAGGTACTTTTTACACAAGATATTTACAGTGATTTTCTTTCTGTATTTCCTTCACCCCAGTCTTCCATTTTATCATCATATATATGGCTAAAATATGAGCATAAGATCTCATTACACTCTCAATTTCTCATTGTCCTTTAAAAAAGTATTCACCTCTGGCCACACAAAGTGACTGTAGTAATTTTCTGAACTGATTGCTCACTGCCTTTTACCTTTAGGGACATTTAGAGAAAAGCAACATGAGACTAAACTCATTGGAGCTGCAGGGCAGTCTTACATCTCCTTGTGTTTTCTGACTCACTGCCTGAAATGCAAAATGCTGGAGAGAAGAAAAAAAATGAAAAGAGAAAAAACTTATTCTTTTGCCATTACACATTTTTCTTTCAAATTAACTGCAAATCCTATTATAAATCAAAATCAATTATAACATCTTTCTTAATTTCCTTACAATACAAAGTTGAACCCTTTGCTGGATGAGACATTTCTGCTTCTTGCACATTCTGCTTTTTAACAAAAGCAAAAAGTTTTCCTATTCAAAGTTCTTCTTCTATGTTTCCAGTAAGGAGCTAAATTCACATATGACTTTTTCCTTCTATCATCTCCTTTAGACAGACAGAACATGAAAAAACCTCACCATCTTCCAATGGAAGATTTATCTTTAACGTCATAAAATTTAGGGTTAGCTTTCAGAAACAGTCTTTTCTAAGGAGGGGGAAGCATTGTCTTTGCTTGGTGAGGTCTGCCCAAATTTCCAGTAAGATTTTTCACTGCAGCTCTGCAGGATCTGTCATTTGGTGGGCTGTGCTTGCAAAGAGAAGTCTCTCTGAAGGAAAAGCAGCAGATCACACTCCTCAACCAGACTGATATTTAAACTCGAGGCATGGGGTGTAACCAACCACGGATTGTGTTTTGTCAACTCCACACCAAGTGTTCAGTGTCATCTGACATAAGTACCTTTGGAGGATATTGTGAATTTATCACAAATACCAGCTGCTACAAAAGGGAGAAAATTATTATAGAGAAAAGGCAGTACGCAATTTCATAAGGTTTGGCGCATCCGGATTGTGTCCCTAAACAGAAGATTCTGGGATTTCCATCTATGATGGACCTTTAAAATTTTAAAAACATTTGAATATATCTTGATAGAGGGAAAATTGCATTGTAACTACCATTGGCAAAACCAAACTGCATCCAGATGCAACGTTAAGGATCTTTTCACTTCAGACTCAAAGCAAAATCTCATGAGGAGTGGGAATTATAGCAAAAAGTCATCACAGCTGATGATCCTCAGCAAGAGTAAAACCCAGGATTTTGAAGATTAAAAGCAGATGAAAAATGCTCTCTGTATGACAAATGCTAAAATGTATTGAATTTACTTAGAAAGCTAATTGAAACAAAAGTGGTGCTGCCTCATGAAACGTTCTCTATGAGCTAAACGTGATCTGAATGCATCCCTTGACCTGCAGCTTTTCAAAGTTAAGTATTTTTTACGAACACTTTTTAAGACATGTTTTATCGTTTAGTATTTTTATCCTGATTTTATGAGCCCATAGGGGATTCATAGACGGAAACAGACACAGGGCAACAAGTATCTCTCTGGGCTTAATATTGTTTATTTTTGATTATAGTTCAGGTTTCCTTCCTCCCCAAGGGATTTCCAATGGCCAAAGCACGATGTAGCTATTGAAAAAAATTATTTATTGAGAAGGTATTATTGTCATTGTCCAATGGCTTTTACATCATACATTTTCAGGAAGGACTTTAACTTTGAGATTCAAACCTCTGGGATAAATATATGACATATGCACATATTGGACTCTATTTTTCCCAAAGTCATGGATAAAAAGCAGGTTAACTCCTTGGCCCCATGGTAGTTGTGCTAGTGCTTTAATTGTCTATGTTACTTTCTCTCTCTCCTTGTCTTCCTCTGTCTTTGGTTTATATATCTATGGCATTTTGCCTTCCTATACCCATAAAGCTTTATGAAGAAGACCCACCACACTGAAATCTCCTAAAAAGATGAACAGTTAAAAAACCCACGCCATCTCAGAAGTTCTTTCTGGAAGAGGTAGGGATGGAGTGGCGAAACAAGGAGGCTTGATTAAATGAGTGTGAATAAAGGATATAAAATAATGGATGCATTTAGGAGAGTAGAAGAGAATGAGTGATAAATGCACTAAAATATCTTACAGATTTCATGATTTCTGCTGTATGTGCAACTTTTTAGAAAAATCTGTTATTTTTACTAGCCGACTTTAAAATAAAAGCTGAATTTTTTTTTGACATTCTTATATTTTCAGAAAGAAGTTTTCTTCCCCCCCCTTGAAATGATGCAATAACATTTTTAGCCTAAAATTTAATTTGAATAAATGAGTTTGACATGTTTCAATTTTTTTCCAAAATAGTGTAATGAATAATTTATTTTGAGTTTTAGTTCATTTGTGGAAGGCAGGGAGGAAAATAAACCCAAACCGCTGACATTCAACTGGGAGAGAAAGATGTGAATGGTTGCAAGACAGAAAATAAATATAATAAATAAATAAAACCGTAATCTGAACCCAGATGCTTCAAGGGTTGGGATGAAACACTTCTGGAATTTCTAGAAACAGAGGAAGTCTACAGAGTGAAACTGCAGTTGTCATTTACTGTATACAGAGTTTGCCAAAGGTGGAGTGGCTATCTCAGCATAAGGTCCTGTCTGGCCAGAATGCAACCAACTACACATCTTCTGAAGCCCAAAAGTGAAGTCAAGGAAAGTGATATCTCAGTGTAAGTCAGGACAACAGACAGTGAGTCAGATTTCTCATCAGTGGTTATGCACTTTGCACAGCCCCACTGACAGGAACAGCTTGAGACCAATGCACAACAATCATAGAATCATAGAATCATCTGGGTTGGAAAAGACCTCTGAGATCATCAAGTCCAACCCTTGATCCAACACGACTGTGATTACTAGATCATGGCACTGAGTGCCACATCCAGTCTCATCTTAAAAACCTCCAGGAATGGTGAATCCACCACCTCTCTGGGCAGGCCTTTCCAAAGCCTGATTACTCTCTCTGTAAAGAATTTATTTTTAATATCCAACCCAAACTTCCCCTGGCAGAGCTTAAGCCCGTGCCCTCTTGTCCTAATCATTATTTCATTGCTATTATATATGGCAACAATTTTATAGACTAAAGTCACTCTGTTGGGTTTTGGATTTTTTTTCAAGCTTCCAGGCTAAACTAGAGAGGTTTCCAGCTCTCCTGATGAAGACAGGGAGTCTTCGAGACCACAGCTCACACAATTTGGTGCTATCAAAAGCATGTTTGCAGCTGCCCTTTGCTCCACAGGCTGGACTCATCCCTCAGACCCGCCAGCAGCTGAGTCAGTCGTGTTGCCAACACGCAAACTGAGGAGATCTTTCAGTATTGCTTGGCCCCTAAGATCTGGACACAATGAGAAAATGCAGCCACTCTTTGCCTCTTCCTCTCATGCTCAGTAGACTGAATTCTCTTATTGGTTATATTTAAGCGGAAAATATTTTTATTTAGTAGAATAAATAAGCCATGACTTCAAGTTCCTCTCTCGGAAATAAGTGAATGTATCCATGTACTTCTTTTCCCCTCCATTTTTCCTTTCAGATTTCTTTTTTTCTTTAAAACTTTGCCCAGAGCTCTATTTGTCTGGTACAGTAACCATTTAAAGCATTGCCTGGAGTGCTTAATGTGTCTCTTTCCTTCTATCAGACTATCTTTCAGAAGGGTGAGTCAGGAACAGAGCAAGGAAGCTGAAGCGAGGTTTGTTCAGTGATATTTATTGAGGAACATGGTGAGACATAGTCACACAGACACTTAAGAGGCTGGCCAGCCTTTTCATCCTTGCAGGCATATGGAAATCCAGGGAAGGTCAAATTGAGTTTGCGAGCTTTAGTTTCATCTTTTGTGGATGTTTCTCCTCATCTCAAAAACCAAATGGAGTTTAATTCAATTGAGTGGAAAGGCAGGAAGAACAGACATCACGAGCCTCAGTTAAAACATGTTGGCAGCAGTGTCTGGGAAGCATGTAAGACATCTGCACTAGCCCTCAGCAAGGCTTTACTATCAGATTTGCAGCCTAGTCAAACCTAAAGCCTCATCAAATCAACAACTGAAAAAAGTTTCAAAGCTAAGGAGAAAAAAAAAAAAAATATATAATTAATTGCAACAATACTTCCTAAACAGCAAAGAATGACTGGAGGGGAAGAAAAAAAAAAGTTATTTTTAAAATTATGTACTTAGAAGATAAATAGAGGAGAGAAAGGGAAAAGAGCACTAAAGAAATGCCAAACACATTGTCTCCAGCAAAGTACCCAGACCAGGCTGGCTTGTGGGAGTTTTTATTAGTTCTGAAATTAGAAACAGGGCACTGAGGTTGGGGAGAGGGTAGTGTCTCAAAGCAGCTGCAGCTCATTTTAATTAAGGGCTAATTAACAACTAAAGCCTGCTGGAAGTGGGAGAAGTCGATGTCCCTATATAATACAGAGCAGCTCCCTGAATTTCTTTTTGCACTAGCAGAAGGGAGAAGAAAAGTGATAAAATTTAGAAGTGCTTGAGTATTTCTATAGGTATTTTCTTTCCATAAGTCTGTATTTGCTTAGGGACTCCTGTTGTTTCAGTAGAAAAATGTTAAATATTAATATTTAAAGGTATCAGGTATAGAAATCTAGCTCTCTAAATCTATTTTTTCTTGATGTTTATGAGATTTTTTTTCCCTCTGTTCTTTTTCCCTTATTTCCTACAGTAGTTATTCAGGAAGTTGCAATTTGTTATGCAATGCCATAGAATTTTATTTTTTTTTTATTTTTTGTGTGTGTGTAGTAACGAAAAATGCCAGCAGTTTTCCCCTAGTGCTGAAATATTTCTGTGCTGTCTGGATATCTGTGATCTGCACCTCCTTACAAAATATAGAGTAGCTTAATGTTTACAGAATCAGCCCTAATCTCCCTTTGTCTAGGTCTAATCTCTTTTACATGTGAGATCTTAATAGGAGCCTAAGTGGTATTTTCTGCCGCTCTGAATTCTATCCATGAGAGGTATGGAAAAGGATAAGAGAAGTTAACTAGGAAAATCTCAGCTGCTTATTTAGTCTTTTGGGTTTCATCACAGAATAATGAGCTGCTTTTCGGAGTAATATTAGCAGAGGCATTCCCTGTCTAGGAATGGCAATGTGTCTTGTGTCTTGAGTTCTGCAAACTCACTAAGGTCCAGCAGTTCCTTATCATTCCATAAAACTTGTTTGTATAGGACGGTGCACATCAGAGAAGGCTTCATTATTGAACAGCATGAGGCAGTGAATCCCTGGAAGTGTTCAAGGCTGGGTTGGATGATGCTCTGAGCAATCTGGTCAGTGGAAGGTATCCCTGACCATGACAGGGTTTTGGAACAAGATGATTTTTAAGGTCCCTTCCAACCCAAACTATTTGTAATTCCATGAAAAATAATTTTTAACAATATTATCTAGTCTATCTGCAGACCAGCTGGGTGGAGTGACATCAGCTCTGAGGGAAACCTTTTAATGGGAAAGATGCTTCTGTATAAAACTTAAATGCCTCAGGGCTGTGTTATGAATTTGTTTCCCTGTGTTTAATAATGTTAGGAACCAACAGATGGAGATGAGCAGGATTTTAATGACTGAAAAAGGTTTGTTGTTGTGTTCACCTTGTTAGAGATTGGGGAAAAGAGGACAGGGTGACAGAAAAGAACAAGGGAAATAAATCTCCTAAACTGAACTTCCTTGGA
The DNA here is from genome assembly GCA_013396755.1 of Sclerurus mexicanus. Lineage (NCBI taxonomy): Eukaryota > Metazoa > Chordata > Aves > Passeriformes > Furnariidae > Sclerurus > Sclerurus mexicanus. Next base: position 216,693 of record VWZF01003767.1, read on the forward strand.
AAAGTATACAATAAGTGTTCTTGAAAGCCAAAATAGAGCGCATGAGCAAAAGGAAGGTGACTGCCAATGGGAATTGTGGATTTAAGGGTAAATTGTGACTAAGCTTTTACAGTTTGTGTGTTGGTGGGGTTTCGGAAGTAATTTACCTTGACCTCAGCAAATTTTCAGTATGCTTTTCCATAGAATCCGTTTTGTCTATAATTTAAAACAAAGAAACAAAATAACCCAAAACCCAAATTATTAAGAGACATTCACATGCAGTTTGGGTAACATTGCAGCTGAATGTGGCAATAGTGGAAATATGAGAGCAAGAATTTATATTAAGCACTATGATGTATAAATTATACCATCAAAGAACTAAGTAGAGACTGATGACTGTAGATGCATAACATATAGTAATAGTCCAAAGCATGATATATTTATTCCTAGTTTGCAAATGTCTTCAAAGTAATATCCAAGTAAGAAATAGAACTGCATAGTGAAGTGGCAACTACCATTTGGAATAACAAAGTTCTTAATGTGGTGCCTACAAGCAAAATAAATCTGAAATCCTAGTCTAAAACTAGAGGAGGGCTCTGGCAGTCATGTTGGGGAAGCACAGGAATTCACATAGAGTACTTGAAGGTAGGTCCTGGCAGGACCTCAGAACTTGGAAAATTACTTTGTCATTGTTGTTTATTTGCCTAGAAGGAAAAGGAGGTTTCATTTGCTAAAGCTGTGACACTGTCTGTTTGAAAAGATGTGGCTTCTCATTAACATGAAATTTCTTCTCTGCTGTAATGAAGGGTTGGCTTCTGGCTATGTTAAACTTAATTATAATTGTTTTTCTCCTAACACCTTTGTATCTGATGATTCTTATCTTATTAAGTTGAATAGCAGATGCATAATCAAAAGGGAAAGTGCATCTACTGTTTAATTCGTGGTAATCTGTTCATTTTTTTTTTATCTGAGTAAAATAACCTGAATAAGATAATGTATTTGATTAATGTTTTTTGTCCTGATTTAATACATTTATTAGAAAACATTAAATAAGTACAAAATCCCTAATTTAGATGCAGCTTATTGCCATAAATAACTTATTTGAATCATTATTTTGGGCAAGCAAAATAAAAAAAATCTGAAATTGCATGTGACATTGTTGAATATGTGGAATGTCCTGATTTTCTCTGTAAAATGATAGTTGGGGATACTACTCCTCGTTGCACCATGGTGAAGCCAACTTATAATGATGTTATGTCTAGGAGCATGTTTGCATGCATTAATATGTTAAATTTAATATTAAGATACAGTAAATAACCTTATTTGACTTTTTTTTATAGGTTAACGTTAAGGCCAGTGTTATTAGCTACTTTAAAGTTTTACTGTATGGTTTTCATCATTGTTAGTGTCATTTGTTAATTGTGAATCACCAGCTGGTGGGCTGTATGGTTAGGACAGAAAAAGCCCAAACCGCTTCCAAAACCTGATCTGGGCTATTAAGGTGGAGTTCAAACACAGTGAAAGGTGACATTAATACTTCCAGAAAAACAGGATTTTTGTATTTTGCAATTCATAGCAGTTATTTTGTTTGGTTTAGCCTGGTTTGGGCATAATCAGAACTACAAAAATGAGAAAACCCCACTTTTCTGCACCTTGCTTCGAAGTCCTTTGAGTAGAGGTTGGACCTCAGGCTGTGCATCTCCTTGATGTTCTATCACATGGCTACAGAAGGGGGTAGGCAAGCTGTCCCTGCTTTTTAGTTTTATTAAGTAGTTGAAAATAGACATTTTAGTATTTTTATGATCTCTTTTAAATCTGCAGCAGGTCTTGGCAGAAGTTTTCTTATGAAGACATTACTCCATGAAGTTTTATGAGGAGTTCATATACACCTGCCATACCTGGGGAAGGTCACTTGGATCATCAGGTTACAATCTATTTCTAGCTGTCCTGAGGTCTGTGACAAGTCAAGTTCATTGTCCAGAAGCTGGAAATATAAGGTATGTATAGCTTAGCTCTGATAATTGTTATGAGTTGTACATTGCTGAGTTGCTAAAACAACAAGTTCCAGCATCACACCTCTGAAGCTGCAATGAGACCATCAGTGCTGCCTGATTAGATATCCAGAGAAAACATGTCTCATCATGGGATTTCTTGGATTCCTTAAGCTGTGTATGCACTGGTAAAGAAAATGGGCCCTGTGTTGCTGCACTGGCCTGTGATGATCCAACCTGTTTAGTCCATTGTGGAGCAGTCCTGGCCTGTGCCACAGAACACACAACTCTCCCAAATGATGCTTGTTCTCAGTTCAAGACACAACATGTGGCACGTGCTGTTTTCATAGGCAATTGGGATGTATTCTGAAAGTTCTGGGGGAAAAAAAGAAAATTTGGGCATGTGGAAAAGAGCTCTATGGCATTTTCATTTGAGGTCAAACAATCACTCTTGTCTGATTTATTCAGAATGTTATGTTGTTTTGCAAAATGTCTGCTATTGTGTATAAATCCACAATCATTCAGTAGAGCCAAAGACCTGCTTTTTTAGAGGGGTTCTTCAGGAGCCCTGAGAACCTTGGAGGAACAGCCACTCAGTAATAGAGCAGCACACTCATGAAAGCCTGCTATGAAGAGACATTCCGATCCTTGTGGCTTGCTTGGCTAAGAGAGCTAAACATCTGTGTAAAGAGAAAACAGTTTTACAGGATATTTTGTGCATATTTGTAAGGATCCTACTTTGAATCTTTGGAATATTAAGCTGGCATTTGACAAAAAGGCACTTTGGCTTCAAGCAGATTTTAAGGTGCTGGTTGGCTTGACTTAGCTTTATCACTTTTAGCCATTAAGCTCTTTTGGGTTTTTTTCCCATCATCACCAATATTAACCAGTGTCTTATTTCATGTGGTGAGATTTATAGAGATAAAATACAAAAGAATGAATTTCAGGACAAGATTGTAGCTTAGGTAACCCTATCTTCTCTAGGAGTGAATCCAACAAAGCAAGGGAAGTAGTGTATTTCTTCTGATTTATGGGATACATGGTGCATTAAAATGTTCTACAAAATATATTGCAGTATTTATTTACTCCTACTTTTATGCCACTGGATTTCAGTTCTGCACAGCTTAGGAAATTACTTCTTAATTTGTATCTGAAAGCAATTATGCCAACATTGCACATAAACAATTTTATTACAAAGTATTAAAATTAGTATTTGGAAAAGCACTGCACAACTCCCAGGCGCCTGTCAACTTATACTCGTTGGAAGTAATAATGTATAAAACTGTAGCAGTGTTAATCCTATGTTTAACAGCCTTTTTTGTCCTACTCTTTGATATCAAGGGTGGAAAACATCCGTCCCCAGATGGACAGAGAAGTCAGATTCCACCTCAAAAGTATCCTAACCAGTAAGAATTTTAATTCCTCTTTTATGCTAATCAGTCACTTCATAGTAAGAATTTTGCGTTCAGAAAGTCACACAGAGTAGTTCTATTTATTGCTATTGAGCCAATGAAGATGTCTGATTCTCCTTGGTATCTTAAATGGAATAATTTCTTCTTGTTTGGAATGACTATAGTCTAAAGAATGGTCCTTGTTCTCAGAAATGAGGCTTTTCAACTAACTTCCAAACTGAGTTAGTTCTGAGGGGAAATTATGGTGGGAATTGCACTGACCATCTAAATCCTTTCAGCATCTTGGAAAAATGTTGAGAACTGATGTGGTCTTTTATTTAGTACTTGAGACATTGAAGGCAGGATTGGAGCTCGCAGTGACTTCATCTGAATCAGACTAGTAATGGCTTCTCTAGATCTAAACAGTTGTTTTTAACTTCTACACAGATTTGGATCTTACTGGACACCAGAGCTGCTCTGATTATGTTTCTGCCTACATTTTACCTACCATGGCTTTGTGAGCGCTTTTGTACTTCAGAAGTTGTAGGAATAAGTCCTAAAGCCAGGAGAGACTGGTTTGGAACTCTAAATATATTGGATGATAGCTGGGTAAAATTAAGCTTAATTGATGGCAAAGCTCAGCTTAATGAATTGCCAGTTAGAATTGTTGATTGATAAAATGTTAAGACCTTCTTTCATAGGCATTTAGAATTTTAAGAGCCTCTTTCATAGGATATTAGAATGTTAGAATGTGCAGACCCTCTGTAGAAAGTTAGAATCTTGGAGTATTTAAATGTTCAGATGATCTTTTGTAGACTCTTAAAATTGGTTGGTTTGGAAGAGACCTTTAATCCCATCTTGTTCCAACCCTTTGATGTGGCCAGGGACACCTTCTGCTAGACCAGGTTGTCTCAAAGCCCCATCCAACGTGGCCTTGGACGCTTACAGGGGTGGGGCAGCCACAACTTCTCTGCCCAACCTGTGCCTGGGTCTCCCCACCCTCACAGGGAAGAATTTCTTCCTAATATCTAATCTAAATTTGCCCTCCTTCGGCTTAAAGCCATTCCCCCTTATTCTGTCACTGAAATAAATGATAAATATGGAAGAACTCAGTTGCACTGATCAGAAATCAAAGAGCTGATTACGGTTGTCAAGGTAGTGTGGGTGCTCTCCCATGTAACATGTGTACATTGCCTGCGCAGAGTAGCAGTAGTGACTTATTTCTAGCAGCAAAACTCCACTGGACTCAGTAGTACAGACAGAATCATGTTTTCCAGAACAATTTTGGAACATCTGATGAAATCAAGTATATGTAAGCATACTTTTTGATTGATAAAAACTGGACTCCAACTTTAACCAATTTTAAATAATATGCAATAAAATTGTAAGAATTCCAAGCTGGTACATGACTGCATCTGAGAAGAACTTGATCATGGCTAAATTTAAGACTAAAGTTTAGGGCACATGGGGAGTTTTTACAAGACATATGCAAAACAGCCTTGCCTCTAGGTTTAATCAGTTTGAAAATCTTTGTTTTTCAGAGAGGCCAGGCAGAGGGTTTAGTAGCAGAAGATTAATGCATGCTACTGGGGATTTTTATGAGTTCATTCTTCTTTCCTGTTGTCTGCAGTGATGTCAGTTTTCAACCAGTAAAACAAGCTAAAATTATAGGTTGCTAAATATAGGTAACTTGCCACATCATTTAGTTTGACAACTTATTTGTAATGAAGACCCTAAAGCAAAATCCAAAATGTTAATTGGGGCAGAAATGAAACCTTGCAATAATTTTTGCTCATTGCTTCTTAATTACAAATTAATAACGGGTAGAAAATATGATTATAAAGCCCAACAATAAATGAAATATGACTGTGGTTAACTCTGAGGAGCGTTTCTCTCTCTCTGGATTCTGTTTGAGTCAAGGGTGACAATTTCAAGGTAAAACATTCTGCAGCATAAGGATTTTTGTTAACAAAAGGTAAACAACTTTGCGTTCCCCCTTTTGCTATAAACATATTAAATCAAATTTAGCAGTCATAAGGAAAATAAATAATGCATGTTTCATAACCCTTGGTTCACTTCAATTGCTGTGAAATCAAGGTTATTTGTGAAGGGAATTCTTTAATTCTCTAGGAATTAGAATTTTACATAGGAATGATTTTGTTTGTGTATTTATGCACTAGCATGAGTACAAAAATATGGGGATTTGCTATCCATCAGCTGATGACAAAAGTTGTGGAATTATATAAAATAGATAAATAAAACATTCACTTATCTTGAGGATGCACATGCATGCTTGCTTGCAAAAATATTTCAAAAAATATTCATTTGCATATATTGGAGTCAAATTCATATGATTTAGAAGTGAGGATACCAGTGCAGATAATTTATTTTTTTTTCAGTTTTTCTGATAAGAGCTTTCTTGTAAATATCCATGTTCCATGGACTAGTCATCAGGTAAATCACACTGGATTCCCAGGGCTTTCCCCTCCAGCTGAGAAATCGAGCACTTAAATTATATTAAATTATACAATCATGATTTTCTGCCTGAGTAATTCAAACCCACTTTTTCTTCTGTTTGAAGATAAATGAGAGAGAAAAACACGTGGTAACACTGGTAGGTTATCACAGGGTGCCTAAAGGGCTGTATTCACCAGAAGGAATAATTGTGAAATACCAAGACTTTCTATACAAATATATTCTGATACATTGATACAAAAATCATTCAGCATAAGCAAAACTAAGACTGATTTCAAAAGTAGAACAGTCTTACTCTGCTAGTGACCTGTTGGCATAATGGCTGAGACTGGCACAGAGTGCAGGGTAACTCCCATTGACCTGTCATCTTTGTGTATGAGCCAGCACACTCCTTCCTTGGTGCTTTTCCTTTCTACAAACTTTTCATTCATGCTGCAGCTTCAATCATGCCAAACAGGCTCCTCTTTACTATTGTAGACACTTCTACTGTAGCTTACTTTTCTTTCAGAAATATTCAAACAGTCCACATTTTAAACTTCTGCTTATGGACTGGTTTAGACACCAGCATTTGGTTTCCTTTGGGCACAGATTTTAATGAGTAGCAGGAACTGCATCATAATCATGGCTGGCTGTGCAGATAGTCACCTGAATCATGGAAATCCCACAGGTTTCATTAGCAGCTTCCAAACCTGGGAGCGTGCCACCTTGACTAGTTCATTTGTGTTTCTACAGCTGACAAGATTAGAATTATTTGAACTCCACACCCTGAAATATCTCCTATAGATAGACTCCTATAACCAATTGGTTTCAGATCAGGAGAGAAATACTATGCCTGCTTATCCGGTATATTTTTAGGATGCTGTGATGAGGCAAGCCAACCCAGAGGAATAATTTTGTCTTTCTTGCAAGGCAGTGCTGTATGTATAATTTCCACATACAGAGAAATACTTTCTTCTTGGAAAGGCTTTCAAACCATCAGGGTCAGGGAATGTTGATGAGTGTAGTGATGTGAATATCCTTGGCTATATGTAGCAAAGGTACTAATACAAGATGTTATAGCAAGGCTATTTGTAGTAAATAGCTTTGCAATAAAAGCACAGCCTTTTGCAATAAAAGCAGAGGACGGAGAACAGGTGGAATTGTTCGTTGTATTCAATGTGTAAAATTGCTCTGTGTAACTATTTCTATAATAAAAACACAAATATTAATAGCACAGTTGCTAGATAAAAATTTTAAACTGCCTTTAGAGGCTACTGAAAAAGCTAAATGGACTTTTCCACTCCACCTATCTAGCATTTACACAGTGTTAAACTAACCTAAATGCATAATTTTCACCTTATCTGATGTTCTAGATCATGGCTGAGTTATAAGTGTAAAAGCATCCCATGCAGTAAGGAATTATATTGTCAGCTTAATCTGTTGCTATGAATGCCAAGGGAGTTATTTGTGACTTCAACTTTAATGCAAGTATTTACCTGTCTTCTAATAAATGACACTGATCCAAGCACAGTGTATGAACAGGAAAGATCACATTTTTATCCAGGGACACGTTACTTTGAAGTTTGTTATTTTGGCCTTTTGTCAGGCCTTATGACTTTTTTTATCCAGAAACTTTAACATTAAATGGGTCTCTCCTTGCTCCACAACTATTATAGGTTCCTTAAAAGAGCAAGCAGGAGGGAAAATTGCAGGAAAAGTGAGAGAGAAGAGGGATGGGAGATATGAGAAATTATTCCAAGGACTCTGAAGTATTTGACCTTCACAATAACAACACAGATATGTTAGATTCTGGTAGTTTCTGTCATTCCTGTAATGCTGAAAAATGTGCTAGGCAGCCATTTGGGCCCAAGACCTATCCCTATGATGAAAGGTATTTAGAATAATAAACTCCCTCCTTCTCATCAGAATTCTTTGAGATTCTTTAAGTCAGTCACATGCAAATGCAGTCATTTTTAAAGAGCAGCTCTATCATTTCCAATACCCAATTTATGGGAGCCTGAAGAGTTAGCTTTGAGTTGATAGCTGGACAGTTCATAAATTTAAAGACATTCTTTGAGCCAAAGGGTACCACATGATGATTTATCTGACTCATGGAGACTCAACTAATGGTTCTTTATTAGGTTCAATAATTTTATCACTTACTGATGCATTTTTTGAGTATGTGACATTGAGAACACCTCAGATGCTACAGATTACTACATCATTTCTTAGCACTTTCTGTAGCTGGACACCCACTTGAACATCTTGATAGCACAATGAAGGTATGGAATTTCTTTTGTCCCTGTTGGGGAAATTTTCCTCTGATATTGTCATATAAAAATAAGACATATTAAGATTCATATCAGCACTGCTGTATTCTGTAATAACAAAATCCTTGAGCTAAAATTGCCAGATTTTCCAGGGTACTGATACCTTCCTTATAGCAGGATAAATCTAATCTGTGCACAGCTACCATATAAGTAGAGGATACTTTTTTAAGACATAAGAGATAGTAGGACTTGTGACCCAATTTCCTTTGCAAGATGAGTACAGTTCCACCAGTTGTTTTGAATGATGAAGAACTTATTTTAGCTAAAAATTAACCACTTGAAAGATGTTCAGTTCCATCACTGAGCAATGGATCTTCCAGCAGTTTGTGTTATGCATGTTAGGGGTTATTTAGCTTAGACTCACAAGAAACAAATATATTACCATGCAGTGACTGTGCCTTCAATTTAGCTATTATTCAAATTCCACTTGCCTTGCAGGCAACAAAATGACATCAACAGTTGCTGGAAGAGGAAATATGAATAAAAAATTACTTTATAATAAAAATTTGAAGAAATTCCTCATGTTTAATTTGATGGGATATTGACATACTTTAGATAAAGCCACTTAGAGAACTGTGGAAAAGAACAAACCAGAATGGCAGAAGGAGCAATAAATAATGGGATTGCCCTGTACTTCTCCCCTCATATAGTCTGGGGAGTCCCAAGGCAGATCTGACCTATTGTGATTAGAGAGAGATCTGGCCTCAGATTTACAAAGGAGAAATACAAGATTTTGGGTTCTTTTTGATGAAGCATGATCATTTACTTGATCTCTGTTAGTTATAACTTTGTTTAATGTTGGCAAATTTTAAGCGAATTGCCAAATGTTTTCTCTGCCTTTTGAAAACAGTGACATACTGAGGTAACAAGAGATGTTTTCAGCTTTTATCACAAACCAGATTACCTCTTCAATCTTATTTTTGGAGTTTCTTTGTAAATTTTCTTAAGCAAGAATGGATAGCATGAACAAAAGTATTCCCTCAATCTGTTCTAGTTGCTGAGTGGTACCAGCCCTCAGCTCGTGTGTGACAACAAACCTGTGGAATGTTGTGGTAATATCTGATGGATCCCTTTGTTGGTGGTCTCTGGCTCACACAGTGCTGACAACCATCTGTTTTAAAGGTAGAAATTAGAAAGCTTGTGCTGGTTGTGCCATCTCCTGGAATTAGGCATTACATATTAAAATGGCAAAGAAACTTTAGCTTACAACAAGGCTATGTCCAAGATTTTGAAATCCCTCTCTTCCCTGGATTAAGAGACTATATTTTTAGGTCCCAAACAACTGTATTTTAACTGTGTTGGTCAGATTAATTAATCCAGAATCTATATAGGGACAGAGACAAAAAAATGTGTACTTCTTTGTCCCCATGTATGCTTTAGTACCATTTTGTATTTCAGGTGAGTCTTCAAAGCACTCAGAAAAGTCTATTCCTGACATGAAAATATGGTTATTTTTTTTCCCTTATATTTTCCAGGCAGGATAGGATACTTTTCTACACAGTTGCACTAAGGGAATGTCTGTAGTCCACCAGAGGAAATGTGCATCTATTGTGTCACACAACATGACCAGTGTTTGATAAGTGGAATAAAGTATAGGGATGAGAGAAATAAGCTGTGATTTTTTTCTGGAGTGTTTTCCCCCTGCTTGATGAAATTCCTGATCAGAGTCCTGCTAACCAGAAGTGTGTTTACTTAATTTACTTACACAGTGAATTTATTTATTTTATTAATGTCTTCAACTTCATCAATTGCCTTTTGAGAACTTCTAAAAGTCTGATGCACAACTGCCTAAGGCAAGAAATACTTTCTTTAACTCTATCCTTTGAAAATGCATGCTTATTTTGGATCTGCCTGCTTTGTATTTCATTCTATTGAAAGAGACAATGAACCACCTCTTATCTTTTTATCTTTTATGTGCCACTGATGGCATCTGTCATGTACTTCTTCACTCATCTTTTTTCCAGGCTGAAAAGCATTAGTCTGTTTTACACTCTTTAGGCTGGTACCATCCTGAACCTTTGATCATCCTTGTATTTCTACAAGGACTTGGAAAGTTACTGAGAAAATAAATCACATTGCTAAGCAATTCCAAACATGAGTGAGACCACAGGTCTCCAAAAAATGTCTTGTCCTACAATAAAACATTGCTTTTGAAGTCATACGTTGTACCTCAGGCCACATCTGCACCAGCTGGAAGTCTGACCGTAGCACGTTTTCTTTGAGATGATCATTGGTATTACATTCTCCTCCCAAAATGCATGAAGCCAGTAAAGCACAGGGAGAGATGAAAGTTGTAAAGGAAACTATGATTATATCCATGCTCAGATTGCTGAGGAATATTAACATACTAAAGGCAAAAGTTTTTCAATATCTGACAGTATTCTAAGAGTAACGCAGCTAAATCTGTGTATCTGATGTGATCTGTATATCTAACACTTAGTACTTTAACATTTCAAGGAGTGGTAGGAGAGTACCATTTGAAAAGTATAAATGACATTTTGGACAATAAAATGCTTTGAAATTGTTTATTTGCATTTCATAAAACAGCCTGCCACATTCAGAAAAACATGCTTTCCTACTTCCTTGATTTTTATTTCATGTGCTGATTCTCTCCAGCTAAACCATAAACCACATGGTGTTTTTAAGGACTGTCTCTGTAAACTTTGCCTTGCAGACTGTAATCTTTAGAGAAAGGGAAATGGCCTCTTCTATACAAGAAAGGCATTTGAAAAAAGATATATAATTTACTTTTGTCACCTGAAGTGGTGTTTTGGAAGCAGTGCCCGTGGTGTAGGCTGGTTCTCAGAACAACTTTAAAGCCCTGTCCATCCAAACCTATTTCGACATGCAGTTCAAACTTCTTGGGTTCAACCTGCCCCCAAATCCCAAATGCTTGTGTCAGGATGCTTTGTGACCTGTTGAGAAAGGACTCTGCCTGCCTGTCTGTGAAAGATGGATTATGTTGAAATAATATGCATGCAGTTCTGAGGATACTCTCAAATACATTCCACTCCCAAAATTTTTGTATATTTTTCCCTCCATTTGGCATATTCCACGAGGTCTGCTCTAGAAAAGACTGCAAGGGTCATTGCAGACAAGCAGTAAATCTGCTCTTAAACTGACTCTCTCACACCCAACAACACCATGAAGGTGAATGAAGCTCTTCCATCCGTGCAGGGACAACTTTCATAGATGCTGAAAGTCAGCTGTCCATAGATCTTAGGACTTATTAAAATACAAGAAAACCTACCACATTTGCAGGAAGAAGTTCCTCTTCTGGGCAGTTGCTGGCAGGACTTACAGTAAATGGGCTGCTGCTCCTTTGCTGACAAGTCAATGGTTTTCCTGGAATTATCATGTGGTTTCAGATGACACTTCTGGGAAGGAGAGGGAAAGCTTCAGTGAAAAGAGCCAGGTCCTCAACCCATAGCAAAAGGTCAAATTTCAATATGTCTGTACTTCAGTGGTCTTAGTTTAATCCTAGTTTAATCTTAGTTTAATTTAAACCACGTTTCACAACTCAAAGGTCTTCATTTTACTGTTGAATTACTTAGTTTCTCACTAGTGTCAAATTAAAGAATTATGATAAAATACTGCAGAGCTGAGATTCTACTGGGAGACAAGACTGTTGGAAATGTTTAAGTGCAGATGGCTCTGGGAAAAAAGGTGCCCTAGGAAAAGGGATGTTACAATATGAAGATTTGGATGTACCTCATAGTGGGTTAGTTAAAATGGGCAAAGCTTGTGCGAATTGGTGTCACATCTGTGGCTTGATATCAAGACCTTCTAAGATAGACTGTGAGGTTTCTTCAAAAGTTTCAAGGTCAAAGTATTCCCAAACTTGTGTAGAATTAGAATATCCTTGAATACAACACGTGCTGGCCGATGAACAGGCTTTAAGATCCCATATAAAAGAGAAATCTTTGGCAAGAACCAGGCAATTTGAAGACAAGATATGTTAAAGGTATAATTCTGGAACAGTCTTAATGGCATATATACAGAAACTTCTGAGGCAAGATTTAAGCAAGGTGGTAATATTATGGAGTGTGCTTCAAAATTACAGTTGTAACATTTTTGACATTCAGATGCTTTTTATCACGTCTTAAATATTTTCATACCTGTCTTACACTATGCATGTCGAATTCTCTCTAGGAACATCAGCAGAACTTTGGGACCATGGAGATAGCTTTCTTGCTGGAGATATATTAGTGTTGCAAGGTGTTGATTAAAACCCTTGGAAAAGAGTTTTTTATTGTTGTTTTATACTACAACCTACCTCAGATACAGGAATTACTTATATGCAGGTAACCGCCTTTCAAATATTTTCTTGGTGTTGATTTCCATAAAGGAATCCTCCTCAGGAAGGAAGTAAATGAGATTAAAATAACAGAGCAAATTCTATGTCTGATTGCAGGAACATCTCTTAAAATTGAAGTAAAACCAGTGTAGGAATTACATGGTAACTAAATGTACTAAACTGGATGGTATGTGAGTGTATAAACTGATTTATAGTCCCTGAGAAGATAATGCACAGAATCTGTAATGTGCTTAACTCTGTACTGCTTATTCATATCTTTTCTTAACGTGCTCAGACACCTGGACTTGGCAGACTTGTGTATGATATCAAAGTATATTTGATCAGCTGGGCTGTGGGTGTTTGTCCATGTTTATTCCAACCAGTGTTCTCCCTACCTGTACCTCCTACTGTAAAGGAATAGAGAAATTATTCATTTTTGTAGCATGTTGTCCAAGTCAGCGTTGCCATAGAAACTCTAACTTTCAGAATTCTTTTTCTTCTCCATCTCAGATTATTCACTTTCACTCTTTGCACTGATACAAGCTCTGCATTTAATAATAGGGTCTTGTTTATAAGCCAATAAACAAGGCTGCATAGTTTCAGTGTGGAGTTTGTTTATCTGCTTCTGGCACCTCGAACTTCTAAAACTACAGTATTGAACATGGCAAGGTGTGAATGAGCCAGCAACATAAACTGATACATTGTCAGGCTCAGTTTTTGCAGATATTCTCTCCAACATGTCAATGAAGTGATAAATGCCAGATATATTCACTAGCTTAATCCTTATGATATTTAAAACAAAAACTCTAACTCATCCGAGAGTTATCTGCCTACACACAGCCTTTTTCACAATGGATCTGATAGCACAAGGAACCACAGAGTGATGCATCCTAAAATCATTCAACACATCTCAGGCTTGAACTAATTAATTTATAAAAAAATTCAGTTGTTTCTGTGGGAATGGAGTGAACCTACCTTACCAAAATATCTTGCTTACTCTCACACTAGGCTTTAATTGTTTTTTTTGTATAGGACAAGACATGACCTATAGCAACAACCACAGTCCTAATAATCATCATGCCTATTGATCACTGTCTGCAGCAATTGCTTAGATAAAAGGTTCTGAGAAATAAAGGACAACAACTATGAATTATTTATATTTTAAAAATAATTCAGACTGTCTCCCAAACCAGATTTCAGTTTAGTTGCAAGAGATCCTCTTGAAAAAAAAAAAATTAAAAAAACAAACAAAAACCAAACAAACACCAAAAAAACCCCAACAAATCCCATATAACACTTTCCACTTTCCAGATGCTTAAGTTCTGCAGCCAAAACTGGCACATGAGAAAAATCAGCTTGATCTTGTAGCATTTTGAACTCTTGGCTAGCTACCCTAAAATAAACCCATCGATCAACCTATAGTTCACCTGTTTCTAATGACCGTGTATTCCAAGCTGATGTAGCTATTTTTCTTGCTCTCATGATGAGCAGAGACACTTAAATGAATGAGTATGGTTTCTTTTGCTTGTAGAGGCCATTTCCTCCACTCATTTTCACTGTATATGTACCGAGAAGCAACATCCTGAGAACCTGGAGCAGCTTTGTTCTGTGTGGGTGTCCATTGCAGTAAACACTAATGTCAAGGTGATTTTATCACCTTTGAGAAAGCCTTGAGGAAGAGTAGGGTGAGAGAAACAAAGCTGAAGAATACATTAGCAAATTTCCAAGAGCACTGTGTTTGGAAGAAATAGTGTAATACTCTGTGTTCTCTTACTGGGGTATTTTACTTGTCCAAACATATAAAATCATAGAATTATTTAGGTAGGAAAAGATCTTTTAAATCAAGTCCAATTATTAACCCAACATTACAAAGCCCACGACTAAACTATGTCCCTAAATGCCACATATGTTCATCTTTTAGATGGTACATTCTTGGTTGCTTTCCTTTAGCTGCACAATTGTCTTCTGGAATAAGCAACTTCATTGTGATTGAAATATTTGATGGTAATATACTTTTTAAAAGAAATTCAGCATTATTGCAAATTATTTCAACATCATGTTAGATTCATTTAAAAAAAACCCCATATTTGAACTCAGTGCCTTCGGTATAACCTATTTATATTTAAATGATCAATAACTTTATTTTATGTTTGAACATCGCATAAAGAGGTTCTTATCAGTTTTATGCAATAATAAAAATAGGTGGGAGGGTCACACGTAAGTGCTGCTGTTAATTGGAGTTCTCCATGAGGCACTACAGAGTGACTCTAAAACTTTCCCACTTTGCATTTTTGTTGTGTGTCTCTCTCTCCTGAACACATGTATTTGGATCAGGGGAATAACTGACTCCCTTATCACAGCTCGTTGGTTGGTCTAAATCTAAAAAAGCTCTTGCTACAATCCCCTACTCGTTCAAAGTATTTTTAAACATCACAACTGTGGGCTTTTTGGCCCACGCCAGCGCTGTCTGGCAGTGGCTGAAAAACTCCCACCATCTTCAAGTGAGTTGGATTCATGGCATGTGTCCCACTGTGCAAGGAGCTGCTCTGTGTGGTGACGGTGCATCTAGGAAAAGTTCTCTTTTTGGGTTTTTTTGGGTTTTTTTTTTTAGTTCCACCCCATAAAACCCATATCCACTTATCACCAGCGCTGTGGAAAAGGACAGACAAAAGCCTAGAATACCCACATCAGGTACATCTATTTGGCAAAACAACTGGACACTTATGCCTGAAATTATGGATTGTTTCTCTGAATACAAAATATGGACCTGTTAGCCAAGCCACAAATTTCCACCATCACAGTCAAGTGACAAAACTGAAAGGCACTAATCAAGAATTTTAGGATATTCACATTTAATTGTTTGTCTGTGCGAGGTTTTCTAGTTCATCTCAGTACGAAGTAAAAGCTGCATAGATGAATAACGAAATCACTTTATATCTCAGAACATTTATGGAAGAAAGCTGTGTTAGCTTTTGATTGGGCTTCTGTGTGAGTGTTTAAGAATGGCTTAGTGAGAGAAGGATCTTCTCTGTATAGTCTGTTTTACAGCCTGGCATAGATACAGATTGATGGGCATGCTCCAGGGTTCTCCTGAGAACACAGCCTGACACACATCCTTTGGATTCTTCTTTGAGGTAAGCATAGAGGTTTTTTCCTCGCAAAGAACAAAACAAAAACAAACAAAAACCCTTCACACAATAAAACTCAAAGAAACAAAAAAAAGCCTAAGAAAAAACCCCAAACCAAAACAAAACAAGCAAAAATCCCAGACCAAGAAATCTGATTTGTCTGGTGCATTCTACAGTGTTTATAATTTAACCATTACAATTAATCTTTTTTTGCATATGTGCTGCTGCAGGGAAAAAAAATAATATAGATAAGCCTTGTGTTTTCTCTTCTCTTGAAAACACATCAGCATCCACTGATTATCTCAGCTCCTTTTTTGCTAGTATGTTGGTGAGAATAGTTAATAAAGCACACACCAGAGGTAAGGAGCAAACCTAACATCTGACATCTTCAGAGTGTCTTTTTCAAAATATAATAGCTATCCCCCACCACATTTTGAAGCATGGAGGCAAAAGGGACATAAATATCATTATTTGCTTGTAGGTCTCTCCATTTCAAATTACAGCAAAAGTCTCAAAGACCAAGTACCAAGCCCTATTTCATATTTTAATCACCATAAACTATAATGGGATTCATATCTGCAAACATTTATTGCACTGTATCACAAGGATATTTTTAGCTACTTTAAAGGCTATTACTATGAAAAATTATTTCAACAAAGGGAAAATGATAGCTGCTCTTAAATTAGATATTAATCTGGATGCAACATTTAAGCTGAACAGTAAAGATAACTTTTCCAGGCATTTGAAATTAGAGCCTCTGGTGTGCAATTAAAGGAAACAGTCAAGTACTTAGGGGGTTTTTTTCTGGTTTTGTCCTTTGTTTGCTGAGTTGTGCATTTTGAAAGTTAACCATTGTGAGAGTTGGTTGCCTGAGAAGTCCAACTGAATAATTCAGCATGAAGGCAATAGGATCTCAGGTAAACAAGTATATGGCATGGAGAAGGGGTAATAAACCCAGCTATGCTGAACACAGCATTCACCTATTAAAAGAGGAAAGAGGTAAACAGGATGAAAATTTAAAAAATAAATGTGTAGCTTTACTTACATCCAAATCCAACCTTTCCAGAACATCTGATGACTGCTTTTTCCTGGATGAACTGAATAAGGGACTCTTCCCATTGTTCAACCTCTCACCTACTGCATAACATTGAGCAGAGAATTCCCTGCAGAGAAATAAAAAAATGTCCCTGAACAACAGTATCTGGAACTTAATTTAGAAAATCATCTGTGTGACAATGATGGGCAGTGGAGAAGCCATCCTGACCCCGAGGTAAATTGTACTGATGGATGGTTATTTATCTACTCTGTTAAAGACTGCAAATACCTTCTGGACTGAATGTATCTGGCTTCCAAATCCAGCTCACACACAGTCAAGGAACACTTCTGATTTCTCTCTGATATATAACATAGAATATAATCCTATTTTAAAAGATGTATGAACTCTCTCTGCCTCCCTCATGATCCAATCCTGAGATAAGAATGCAGGGATGGATGGATGGATGGGATGGAGTCTACAACTACCTACTCTCCTGTGCCTTAATTCATGCCATGTGGAAATAGCTGGATTAGCCCTGGGTGATGGAAAGTTTGTGAAGAACTGTTAGGTGTCAGGTTAGGCCTTGTTTCTCCTTTCCTGTGTTGGTCTGAGCACTGTTATAAAAAGAACATCTCTTATATTTTTTAGTTCTTTGCCAGTTTAATATTGGTGGACAGTGTTCCTGATACTCAAACCTTCATGCAAGGATATTTTTGCATAAAATGGACTAAAGGAAAGGCAAATACCCAGGACCAAGCAAACAAACCACTCTGATGGCAGAAAGACAGTGAGGTCACTGTTCTGCGTGGTCAACACTTAGTTCGCCTGAAGTAGCCAAATAATTGTTTCCGGATCTGCATTTTGGGGCTGATCAACAAAATATGTTTAGGTCACAGCAAGTATTTCCTGAGACACCTTCATATCCAAATCTTTTTTCTCCAACATCATATTTCTGAATAATTTCTAACAAAAGCATAAAAGGACCTGTCTTGACAAGTGGTTTGCATGTAGTTCAAAGGCCTGACAAGTGGTTTGCATGTAGTTCAAAGGCCTGAATTTATCTGCTGAAAGATCATTTTCTCCTGTGTTTCTTTGAAATTTTCTGGATCATGCAGTTACGAATTGGGACAGACTAAAGACATCCATTTTCATAGACGGCTCTCATGGATGCTGCAGAGGAACCAACCTGAGACGCTTCACAGCAATGTTCAGGATCCATTTCCACATCTCCTCCAGGGAAATGGAGAGCCACAGTTCTGCTGACTTTTCCTAGCTTAGAGACAAGGAGAACTGAATTAGGCTGCTGCTCAAAGCAGGATATTACCTGGCTTAAGGCAGCAGTGAGTTGCACATTGCTCCTCTCTGGGCTGCACTGCTAAGAGCTGCACTAAGCTCTTCA
Source organism: Sclerurus mexicanus (assembly GCA_013396755.1). Taxonomy (NCBI): domain Eukaryota; kingdom Metazoa; phylum Chordata; class Aves; order Passeriformes; family Furnariidae; genus Sclerurus; species Sclerurus mexicanus. The sequence goes on from VWZF01003767.1 coordinate 234,698, forward strand.
CAGCAGGATGCAGAGCTGCTCCAAAGTCCTCTGAGTAGTTTCATTACTCAGTAAGAAGCAAAGATAATATTTCTCACATGTTCTTATGCAACCTTTTTGAAGTAGCCACAATTCTGTTAAAGACAAGGGTTCTTTAATTTTAACTATTTTTTCCTGTTCACTATTTCTTCTTGACTAACAAAAAAACCCCTAAAAATTCCATTCAACCGAATAGCACTAAAAAATAAAATGAAGCAAGGAGAGAATGAAAAAGAAGGTCCTGTGATCTTTTAAAGTGAGTTCAAATATTCAGTTTCTGATGTCTCAGAAATCTTGCATACTGAGGACAGGAAAACCTCAACAAGGGAAACATACAGAAAGAGGAATGAAAGAGAATAGATATTTTCATTACAGTATATGTCTTTCACAGAATTACAAAATAGAAAGGGAAGAAAATATTTGAATCTGAAGGATGCTGGCTTTTAAATTTTCTAAAAGGTAGCTAAAATGTATTATTTTTAAATTTTTTTTTCACTCTTTCACTACCAGTGTACCTTGAAGGGTGGCAAAGTTTCTTTCAAACTTGGCTTCAGATCTTGTAGGTTTAGCTGGGGGCCAAAAACCACAATTTCATAGTAACCTGAAGTATCCATGAATCATTTATTAATATTTGCAGTTATTCCTCTTTCTTTTCCTTCATTTGGTTCCCTGTGTCTTGCAGCATTTTACCACAATAGAGCAGAGAGGAACATCTTAATTCTTCTAATTTCTGTATGACATTTTAGAATCAAACTTACCCAAATGTAAATTCTAAAAACAATAATAAAAAATAAATAAATTGATATTTGTAAAAGACAAAGGTTGACAGGTTTACTCTTTGGACAGGAAGTGGAAACTGAAAGGTTTGTCCTGGACCAATATAGAACAAATTTTCTTCTTGGATCACAAAATATCCATGTGACATTTTGATTGTGACCAACATTTTTAAGAGCTTTACCAACAACCTTTTGTAGGCAAAGAGTAATTTGAACTATGCATCACATTATTCTAAGTTAATATATCCTTGGAGAATTCACAGAGCCAAATTTCACACTTTTGTATATTCCCATAATTTTCAGCAGAACTGGGTCTCTTAAAGACCATATGTGTGTGTGTGTATGTATATATATATACGTATATGTATGTTTTTACTTGATACTGTTCCATTAGTATTTCTACAGATATTTTAATCATCCGCTGCATTTTCTCACAGTGTGTGGGTAGATTCCTGGATAGTCAAATAATATATTACGGAAAATTAAATAGCTGAATTGACAGAATTAGTTATATTTCATGTCTTGTTTGCCATCACTAGTACTAGTTTTCTGCTTAATATTGCAGGTCAATGGCCTGACAACCCAGATACACAGAGGTGTAAGAAAGAACCAGAGGCACCAAAAATGGTGTGTCACAAGACTTCATGTTTCCAGGACTATACGCGGTCTGAGTGTGTCTCTGTGAGGTCAATTCAGGACCATATGCCTAATCCTAAACCAGCAACACTGAACATAAAAATGTCTTGTTGTCTGTTGAGTTAGCCATGAATAACTTATCTCAGATCCACTGAAAAATGTTCAGATCTGGGAAATGAACTTACATGATAGTGGTGCATGGGCAAATCTGCCTCCCCCCCTCTTTACTCTAAATTGTGGCAGGGAAGGGGCTGTCAATTGAGAGGAGCACAAACCAGACTAATAATTACCTTTGTCTCAATGTCATTGCTTTTGTTTTGGAATTGTTCAGCTTCATCCGTCTACGGCCTCAATATTTCACAAAGGTTGCCGGTTTTGAATGTTGACTATTGCTGTCATTCATGTACATGTTATATTCTTCCAGTTGTGTTGATCTAGCTGCAGGATCAGGACCTCAATTTACATATCTGAGCAATATAATTATAAAGGATGTTATCTGGGTGAAAATGTGATGCTGCCAAATGTTGGATAATTTTCAAACAACACAGAGTGTCTGCCTCTTGAGCAGTTCTGGAAAGGTATAGGGAGCATCCAATTGATGATTAAGAGACCTCCCAATAGAGAAACTAAACAAAAGGTAACAATTTATCCCAATGTTTTGGTTCACTGCTGATGAATTTTCTTAGCATCTGCTTAAGTGTTTGATTAAAGTATTCTACAAGCCCATCTGTTTCTGGCTGATACGAAACTCTGTGTGATGGGGGAATTTTTAACAGCTTGCACACCTCATTTAGCAGAAAAGACATAAAATTAGTGCCCTGATCAGTTGAATTTTCTAAGGGCAAGCCAGCTCAGATAACAGCATTAATCAATTCGTTAGCTTCATGTTTTGTCAGCTAAGACTTTATGGCACTACTGTGGGGTTTGGATGTGCAAGTACCCCTTCTAAGTTTTGTTACGTTCCTCAGACAAGAAATTTGACTAAATGAGAGAGTTATGATTCAAATTAAGTTTTCCTGGTCTAGCAGTATAACATGCTACTGGATGAAAAATGGAGATGAACATGCTTAGGAATTCTCCTAAATGTTTTCTTCTTCCCATGGGGGACTTTAACTCCAGATGTCTGCTGGAAATGCAACGCAGCAAAGGGAGCAGTCTGGGAGGTTCCTGGAGTGTGTGGAAGAAAACTCCCTGGACCTGCTGTTTGCAAACACTGAAAGACTTGTATTTGGGGTCCTGTTGGGTACAGTGATCACAAAGTGATCGTTTCAGACTCCTGAAGAAATAAGGAGGGGTGCAAGCAGATCTTCTGCCCTGGACTTGCAGAGGGTAGCATTTGTCTCTTCAGAGACAGTTCCTTGGGAGGCAAGAGTACCTGGGGATGCAGTCCTGAAGGGCAAAGGAGTTCAGAAAGGCTGGACGTTCTTCAAGAGGGAAATCTTAAAGTTGCAGTAGCAGGCTGTTCCCTGGGAAGGTCATGGGGCAGGTCACCTTGAGTCCCATCACGCAGCATTTACAGGACAAGGAGGGCACCAGGGCCAGCCTGCCTGGGTTTGTGACAGGCAGGTCCTGCCTGACCAACCTGACTTTCGTCTATGACAGGGTGCCCTTCTTGGTGAATTGAAGGAGAGGATGTAAATCTGGTCTACTTAGACTTTAGGAAAGATTTTAACACCATTTTCTACTGTTCTCCTGGAGAAACTGGCAGCCCCTGGCTTGGATGGGTGCACTGTTCACTGGGTGAAAAGCTGGTTGTATGTCTGGGCCAGAGAATGGTGGGCAATGGAGTCACATCCAGCTGGTCACCAGTGGTGCTCCTCAGGACTCAGTTTTGGAGCCAGTCCTGTTTATTATCTTTATTGATGATCTGGACGAGGGGATCGAGGGTACCCTCAGTCAGTTTGCAGGTGACACCAAGATGGGTGGGAGTGTTGATCTGCTCAGGGGCAGGAGGGCTCTGCAGAGGGACCTGGACAGGCTGGACAGATGGGCTGAGACCAACAGCATGAGGTTCAACAACACCAAGTGCTGGGTCTTACACTTTGGCCACAACAACCCCATGAGAGCTCCAGGCTGGGGGATGAGTGGCTGGAAACTGGCCCAGAGGAAAAGAACCTGAAGGAGCTGGTTGGCAGTGGCTGAACATGAGCCAATGTGTGCCCAGGTGGCCAAGAAGGCCAATGGCATCCTGGCCTGGATGAGGAATAGTGTGGCCACCAAGATCACGGCAGTGATTGTCCCCCTGTGATGGACACTGGTGTGTCTGCACCTCGAATCCTGTGTTGAGTTTTGGGCCCTGTTCTCTGGAAGAATAGAGTTCAGCTCACATTCAACTTTGCTGTGCTTCTTACCATGGGGCCAGAGAATTTATTTACTGTTTTAAATTAACTCCAGGAACTGTGCTCCTTTGCCATGCACTCCTTCTGCAGCCTTAGGCAAATTAATAAATCTTCCTGTGTTCCAGTCCCCTATCTGTGAAGTTAATGTCACGGTACCACTGCTTTTATAAAATCTCAGTTATAGGGTGGTGGGGAAGCAATTTTTCCTTTGCAAGAGTGAATTTTCAGGGTGTATAAAAGGTGACAGCTAAGCCTGAGATTATCATGACCCCAGGCCAATGTGTATTTCATTCCATGCAGAAACCACGGTCCTATGCTGCTGCGTCCATCAGCAGGAGAGCTTTGTTCATCTGTTCTATGGGTACAGTTTCTACACGGGGGTCCCCATCTCAGGTGAAGCCCTTAGATAAAGCTTTAATGTGAAAAAGACGAAAGAAGAATCAGTATAAACATTGTTGACAGGAGGTTCCTGGTGGGACAAATCTTCCAGTTTACGGCAGCAGAAGGAAACTGCATAGGATTTGCTCATTCCCTTCTTCAAAACTGTACTAAAACGGATCTCTTGCTTCAGGAACTGCCCTATGGAGCAGAGGTGTGCCAAGAGCTCCATATCCTGAGGATGAACTTTTCTGCCTGCTCATATAATGTATGGATAGTTTAGAAGAAATCAAGGGCTTGTTTCTTATCTCAGGAAACTGGGCACATGCTGAGCTCACAGACTCTCAGGGGCAGGATTTAAATTAGGGGTGATCTCAATATACTAAATCCTGATGCTGATCAAAAACCTGAGAGCAACAGAGGGAACTGAGACAGCTGTGATCCTCCCTTGAGTAGAAATGGAGGTGTCAGTCCCATTTACTTATAAACTCAGCTTATATACTTATTCTTTACACTACCATAAACTTAATTACAGTATCAGCCGTGTTTTCCCCCTGAGTGGAAAGGACAATAACAACACACAGGAAGCTGACAGCTCTTCCTCCCTCCTTCCTGTGTTCCCCTTTACAGAGCATATACAATTGGAGGTCTCTTTCTGTCTGGCACACACACTGATATTTCTATGGTAATATTTAATTCTGTGCATCTCTTTCTCATGGTGTGATTTGTATGATTTCTTTTGTGCAGTCACCTGAAGCCAGCATTACTTTCCCTTCATTCACAGGTCTTAGTTAAAGTCAGTTACATTTCCCACCTTTTCTCTATATGTTTCCTCTTCTCTGCCAAAGAGTAGCCTAAGATTAAACAGAAAGATTTTGGCTTTTATTCCAGCATACTGAATATTAAATTTCTACTAGTGAAAACAGAGATAATCTTGCCTTTTTTTGCACTATTAAATGAGTAAGCAGGCAAAGCAAGACAGTCTCTACACTGAGATGATATTACCATTAAAAATATTCTCTTCTCTGAAGCTCAGTTTTTCCTTATGTATAAGAACATATTTTAGCTAATATGATCAGCCTGAATAAAACTAATTAGAGTCTTATTTCCTATTCTATGCCATGCATGAATATTTGCCTTTTCCTGTAATTATGAGACATAAAAAAGCATAAAGGCTGGATTAGTAACTGAGCTGCTGGCAGACATTGTGCATTTTCTTATGTAACTGCAAATAAATATGGATCTATGACCCTTAATCAGTAGAAGCCCTGAGAGTCCTCAATGTCAAAATATTTCAATATTGCTGTGTCTTTGAGACTACTATTGTGATAGTCTCATATATATTTTCTTTATCAAATTGCTTTCCCTAACTTCCTTAGGAACTTACGGAGCCTTTCTTTCCCCTGCAATGAAATCCTGAAGGCAACGATTGGAGGCATTTTCCCATCCTATCAGCTATTTGTTGTTTCCATATTCAGCTACACAACTGAATTCTCAAAGCAGCAAAAACATTCACTTTTTCAAAAATGAAGGAAACCTTTTTCACATCACAGATTACAGACAATTGAGAAAAGCAGTAATAAAACTATTGCTTCTTTAGGTCCTTATGTTTCTGAGTTCCTCAGAATATGCTCAGAATTTGCAGGTATTCCTTAAGGTTTGAAGGTTCCTAGATTTTAAGACAATGCAATTTGTCCCTCAAAATCTCATGTTCTGTAATAAGGAGGGAAAAAACAGGATCAGGCTGCTTAATTTTCTGAATCCAATATAAGAACGTATGCCAAGGATGGCATGCATTTAACAGCCTTGTTCTCTACTTGTCTATGGCATAAACATCTCTAGGTATGTTCATTTTAAAGCAGTGTGGCTGTAAGCTGTCAGTGTTATGCATGAAGAAGGGACATTTTCTACAGCACAGAAACCTTCGGAGTTAATAAAGATCAGATAGCTATGTGAGATTAATTGAACAAACAAAACATAATGACCTTTAAAGAAGGTCTAGAAACCAGACTTGAAATGATGATCATATCATCACATACATTCCTGGATTAGCCTTATATAAAACTGTTCCTTCTCCATTATCTCACTTCAAAAATATATAGCAGAAATGGAAGCAATCCAAAGCAGCTTGATGAAGTTCTTGAAGCCATGGAAAGAATGTTCAGTTTTGAGGTGATTAATACAGGATGTTACAGAACCGTACAGGGTAATGAATGTCACAGAGAAGGTAAATTAAGAAGTCCTTGCTCACTTTTGCTTCTAATAAAGCACAAGGGTATGTGTAAAAATGTGGAAAAACAAAGCAGTATGAAAGCAATAAAATGAATGGGAGTTCTTGCAGATGACATAATTACTCTGCTGAGCTCATTGATATGGTACTTAATGGAAGATCAAGCCCTAGAATTGTGGATTTACCAAAAAAAAAGAGTAATTCTTTGTTAAAGGCAACCTCTATAATTGCAATAGGTAGGCAATGTAACTATCGGGATTTGCCAAAATTCAGTCTCGCAAAAATGTTTGGGCAGCAAGCACATTTCAGTTTTAAAGTCTGTATTAGGATTTGTCTATCACAGTCATGGAGTTCCTGTTTTTCAGGCTGGGAGTCAATCCCAAAAGAGACTGTGGCTGAGAATCCCCGAGCCTTTTGCTGTAAAACATCAGCAGACTCAGGAAGGTGCCTGAATGAGATAAAACAGACCAAAAAAAATCTCACTGTTGTCTTCTTGCATCTGATTTCTTGAAAGTTCCCAGCCTTTCTAAGTGTGATAACTTTGTCTACACCAGTGCTTGCACTGTGTTACCAGGTCTCCACCAAGAAAAAGTACTCAACAGGAGTCAGAAAAATGTACTTTTGAATCCAAACCAAAGTGGTTATGTCATTGATGATTTCTGTATCTAGTGTGTGATTCATCTCACCTGGTTTCATTTTTCTAGACGTTTCTAGAGTTTTCTATTCAAAGCCAAGCATCTAAATTCCCCTCTGTGGTCAGTAGCAAGAGGCATCTCAAGAGGAAGGTGGTTAAACCTCTTCCTTTAACAGTGGCTGAAACTTAGATAAATGAAAGTGTATTGAGTTACATTCAGGCCTGAATGCCATGATAACAGCTCTTCCCAGATATCACAATTAACCAGTTTGTTCACTCCTAAACAGCTCTGAAATAAGTTCATTGCACACCTGACACAAAAACCTTCTATAGTTGCTTCCAAAATAACAATAAAGATGTCTGCAGCCAGATTTTTTTTTAAGAAAAGCTAGTCTGCCACTCAGCATTAAAATATGTGCTCTTCAGATGATGTGACCAGTAACTGGAGGCATTATTCAGCAAGCAGGGTCTTATACAACATTAAGAAATAAAAACTTCAAAGCCAGCTGCTAAAAGTGTCCACTTGGAAATGCAAAAATGAAAGAAAAGCATTGGTCATTTCCCAAAATAGGCTGTTCTGCTTGTAAAACTACATTTTTCAGCTTAAAGGCACTCTTTTATAACTTTGATATTTCAGATGATTGAAAATGAAATATTCAGCAGACTTCCACTACAATCTTGTAATGAATATTTCAGAAATATTGCAACCCTACTTTTTGGTGGACAACCAAAAAAAATCACCTGAGCACATACTGAAGTCTGCAGTTTGTAAATCCTTAGTTTGTGAAGTTTTGTCCCCTTCCTATGCCCTTGGCAATTATATCACCACCATCTGCCCATCAAATGGCAAACAGAATTTCAGGATGATGCCACTGTTTATTATTAAGTTTCTGTGGCATTTTACATTGCAAGAGTGGTTTTTTTATTAGTTCTAACATCAAACAGTCATAAATTTGGCTGAAGAGGCTTTAGTGCTCATTTTTCCCATGCCGTGTGTCTGCCCCTTGTTTCATTGCATAGGTTTTCTTTGCCGAAACAGTTTTAAATATACATTTGCTTCATTTGGAAAAGGGGGAAATGCTTCACTCTCTTGCAGTGTTAAATGTAATTTCTCATTTCAAGTACCCTTAAAAGGTAAGTCTTCTAAAATATTTTAGGAAGGGAGGAATCACCCTGTAGAAATGTCTGTATCATCTCTGAACACAAAGACAACTTGTATGACTAAAGATTTACTATCTTTGCTGCCTGTATGTCTAGTGAAGAGACTTCACACTTGACAATAAAGCACTTGGAGTCTCTGAGATATTTGTTGCAGTTCCTGATAACATTGGCTCCAGCTGGGCAATGAGTTTGGTCTTAGTGACAGTTTTTACACTTCCAATTAAGTCAGGCAATCCCAGAGGGTCTTCTCTGTGCCACAGAGACAATATTCTATTTACAGAGGTGCTGGCAGGTCTGTCCTGGTGTGTGCATCAAAACACTTGAGGTTATGATTTATATGTCCTCCTTTCTTCTGTAGCACCGCAATTGTAGCCTGGTCTATACAATCAACAGCTGCAAATGTGGGAGTGATGTGAACAGCCTGATAGAAAGAAATACAGTATTTACTGAATTAGAAAGACAGAAATACAGTATTTACTTAATTCAGGTTGAGGAAGGAGTTCAAACTATTTCTTCCTCTAGCAAGTCCTGTGGGTTGTCATCTTGCCTTTTGAAGTGCAACTTGCTTCATAAGCCATCCACCTTTGGAAAGAATTCTCTGGAAGAGGTTTTTGAATGAAAAAAAAAGTCTAGGAGTTTAATTCCAGCTTATTTCTTTCACTCTTGATTGTCTTTAAGTGACCTTGTACTAAGTATGATGGATAAATGGATAAATTGAGTTAACTGATCTTGAAAAGCAATAAACTTATCATTTATAGGCTGTTTCTGACTTTGTCAGTGAATCAAATAAAAAAAACTCATATTGAAATTGATTAAATTCCATCAATATAAATTCTGTGCATGTAAAAGTTTCTCCAGTATAGCATTTGTCAAGAAAACAATATCCAATGATAGCCTGATATATGGCTGTAGAAGAGAACAATTCTGTTTGGAAACAAACAAAGCATTGATACATCTGTTATCCAATTAAATATATATATTTGTTGGCTGTTATAGGAATGCAGCAAGTCCTCTTCATTCCACAGTCCAAGAAGTGGGTCCATGAGATACTCCTGAAGTTCAACAAGGCCAAGTGCAAGGTCCAGTGCCAGGGTGGGGCAGTTCCCAGAATTGGGGTGAGGAAAGGATCGAGAGCAGCCCTGCCAAGAAGGACTTAGGGATGAAAACTGAACATAAAGCTGACACTGCATATTTTCAGCCCAGAAAGCCAACTGTGTCCTGGACTGCATCAAAAGGGGTGTGTCTCCCCATCTATTCTGCTCTTGTGGAATTTCACAAGGAGCACGAAGTCCAGCTCTGGAGTCTCCAATAAAAGAAAGACATGGACTGTGAGAGAAGGCCCAAAAAGATGCTCCGAGGGCTGGAGCACCTCTGCTATGGAGACAGCCTGAGAGCAATGGAACTGTTCAGCCTGGAGAAGAGAAGGCTCTGGGGAGATCTTAGAGAAACCTTTAGATAATTAAACAAGATTTAAAAGATGGAGAGGAACTTTTTGCCAGGGTCTGTAACAATAGGACAAGTAGCAATGTTTTAAACTTATAAAAGGTCGATTTAGTTTTGGCCTAAGGAAGAAATTCTTTACTATGAGGGTAGTGAGACACTAGAACAGGTTTTACATAGAAATTGTTGATGCTCCATCACTGGAAGTGTGAAAGGTCTCACTGGGCAGAACTTGGGGCAACCTGGTCTGGTGAAAGATGTTCCTGCCCATAGCAGAGGGTGCTGGACTAGATGAATTTTAAAGGTTCCCTCTGTCTCAAATCATTCTATGATTCTATGATATTCACTCCTAAATTAACCAGAACTGTGTTAGAAAAAAAAGATTAGCATTTAATTTTATAGTTAAAGTCCACCTTGTAATGGAAAAACTTGAGGGTGCCAATCTCTGGTTGCTGAACCAAAACTGTTTCTACATTTCATAGTGTCTGGATGGAATATTTTGCAACCCAAATTCCTTTTGATCTTATTTTCTGTGGATATGTTAAGCATCTGTGTGAATAATATATCTGCATTGATGGGATTTCATAAATACAAATGTATTTTGTACCACAGTGGAAAATATTTCACAGAGAGGTTTAACACTTTGTACTCTACAGAAAACATACTGGCCAAGGAAGTTTATGGGTTAAAAAAAAAAGAAACACAGAGGCAGGCCAAGTTTTCATGATACAAGGCTGGTTAATAAAGTCAGAAAATAAAAGGACTTTTTGTCTTTGGAGGTTTTTTAGTGGAGTTATCTGGGATATTTTTATCACCCATGGGAACTGCTTCTGCATCTTTGCAGCCATACTTTCACCCCCTATTCAGCACTTGTTGTTTATTCTGGTTTCTGAGGTTGTCGATACTGCGCTGTGCTAGTCATCTTGTTTGGGTCACCTTTTGGGATCTCTAATCTTTGGCAGTTTTATCTCAATGCTTTGCCAATTGTCTTAGAATAGGAGCGTAGCCATTGTCAGAACAGTTATTTTTTGCAAGTTTTGTTTTATCCTTTTTTATTTTTTTCCTTCTGTGTATCCCCAGTGACAAATCATCCTGCCCTTTCCTCCAACTCTTCTCTTGGCACTGAATTGCCATCCAAGTAACATGTATTATTGGGGTATCTGTCACCTTGGTACATAACATTTTCCAGGATGTATGTAACTCATCCTATACATGAATAAGGATACACGACTCATCGTACCTGTTTCTTGGATCAGTTTAATGCATCCAGCAGCTTGAATCATGTGCCCAGAGTGGATACATTAAGATGAAGAGCAAAAAATGCATAACCAAAATAGACTGAAAAAGTAAATCTTAACAGCAGTTATCTCATTCAGCACAGTGTATCACGTCAGTGCACTTGCCAGGCGTGTTGGAAGTTCAGGCTCAGAAATCCATTTTGTGGAGCTCTGAGTGAGAACAATTTATCATCTGCTGTTTCAGCTCAGGCTGTGCTAGAACCTGAATTTCATTCATGAAGGTCTGACATGAGTACTCTGTGTATGTAGCCATGAAACCAGTCTCTTAGTAACCTTCACAGAGCAAATTTGTTGTCTCTGTGAGGCAGCTCCATGAATAAGTGACTTGTGTGTTTTCTCTATTGCATTTGTAAGATGCCTAAGGAGGATCACAGCACAGAGCCAGGTGTGTTTAGGAAAAAGGTCAGCCCTTTGCCTCGTAGTTGGTGTCCCAGTGACAGGAGCACATCACTGAGAGCTGTCAGCACCATTGTGCAGTGTGATCATTATCCTAATCCCTCCATAGGGATTTTTCTGGGTCTAGAACCATCTGAATGAATTTATATAACACCACAATTTTTGATCTCTCGGCCATGTAATTGCTCTCTGAGAAACACCTATTTCTCCTTCACTTTGTAAAGAAACCTGGTTTCTCCCACAGTTAAAAGGTAGTTGCTGCAGAGGCACACTCTAGATTTATTAGCTCTAGATGACAATGTATTCTGTATATCTATTTTATCAATAAAGGGATGGGAAGAACTACATTTTTATGTTATCTTTGCTTTGAGGTTTTTTGGGGTTTTTTCATTTACTGTAAAGAGGTATACAAAACACAAGCTCTGACTAGTCATGGAACTCACAAATGGCTCATGAATCCCACTGCTGGGCTCCCGCATCTGGTCCTTGACCATTTTATGTAAATGCTGTCTCTAGATGGCTTATGGCAAGCTAAATCTCACAAGAACAGAGAGAATAAATTTAGGAACAGAATGACTGGGTCATGTGTTAATCACAATCCACCAACAGATCAACAACTTGCTCTTAAGATTTCCACACTGCCAGGGTGGGTTTGGGGCTTGGTGATGTTCAGTGCTCAGTACTCTGTATGAAGCAGCTGGCTGGGATGCATTTCTTTCACTGTATCTGTCCACTGAGATAAATTTAAATTTATTATAATTTACAGTTTATTCAGGTTTGCTGATATTTGAGTGTATGAGTTCCTTGCTCTGCCATACTGTCTGAATAACATTGTTCACTACAGATTTAGAGACTCTAGATAATTAAATCATTTTATTACCAAAGAAACACAACAACAACAACAAAACAATAAAAAATATAATCCCACAGCACCAACAAAACAAAAAATTTCTTTAAGATTTCCAAAACTCAGCCATCAGACAAAATGATTTTCAGATATTAGTCATAATTAGATAGATATAAGTAGATATAGTTGTAAATAGATACCTAAACAAAACAAAACCTCAAAAAAGAAAATGGAAGTTATTCTTGAAGTCCAAGCTCATTCTTCACAAAGAAAATAATGTTTAAATTTTATTGAGAAATCACTTCCAAAAGTATGCAATACTTTTCACAATCTTTGCATAATCAGAGCTGTTAAAAATTTAATCAAACCACCACCTGCCTCAAAAAGTCATCATAAAAGTATTTAAATTTTAAAACACAATTATCTGTCCAAAAGCACTTGAGCACTTCCAAACCAATAACAACTTGTTCCCAAAGTGCTGAAGATGGCCCCATTAACACAATAATTCAGCAAATGAACTAACAACCAACACCCCTCTAATCTTCCCCCTTTTAGGAAAGTGAAAACAATATCAGTACACTGTTTCTGCAAATATATATATTTTGATCTCAGCCATAGTTTGAGCCTGCGTGACACAGTATATTTTAAGGTCCTTTATTGCAACCAAGCTGCATGTATTAAAGGGTTTAAATTGTCTTCTCCAGCTCTAATGCCTGCAGCCAATTATCAATCCTGACTCTGCAAACTCAGCGCTTTTCAGAGACAGATTTTACACTGGGAATTTGTTGTCAATAAAAATATAAGCAATGCTGAGTCCTACTTAAAAGGCTCAAATACATCAACCATCAGTCTCTAAAGATGACAGCCAGTTTAACCTCTGTTTTAACCATTCCAGGTAATCGCCAGGACACAAAGGAGCTCTAATCCAACCTGATGCACGATTGGTCAAATAAAATATGAGTAATAGACATTGATCATGAGAACTTTCAGCTCTTCTCACTCTTGGGATTTAATCAGGTGACACCATCGATGGTCCAACAGTTCTACACACAGTTCCAAGTCGCTGTGAAAACCTCTTAAAACAGAGTATTGACTTCAGTGAGGCCAGAGGAGCAAACTCTTCTCACTGCTTTCAGAATCTGATTCAATAAAGAGAGATACTGAAGGAATGTTTTCCCAGGGAACATATTTAATTGCCCCTCCCAAATTTTGCCTGTTATTTCTTTTCTGTATCCAAAAAACCCAGTGTGTTCCCTTCATCACTAAAGAATGACAGGAGGATGCAGGGGCCACTGCATTGCCTGAAACTTCAGCTAAATATTAGTTTGAGAAGCATTTTTATTTTGTTGTTGCTTTTCATATGCAATACTTCTTAGCATTTTCTTTTTTTAACAGACTTTAAGTGAACTTGAGTGTGTTACATGTAAACTGGAATTCATTGATCGAAACTGTCAGATCCACATAAAAAGCAGTGAGAAATAAACTTATTTACAGGGACACAGTAAAAAATTATGTGCTGTGACCTACATAATATGTATTAGCTGCCAAGTAAATTAGAACTAACATGAAGACACTTCTTGGGAAACCTGAAATCTGCCATTCAGGATAAAACTGAAGATAAAAACATTTAATGGGCAACAAAAAGCAAATACAAAATCCCCCCAAATATTCAATTTACATATTTATTTATTCTTATTTTCTGTTTCTATGAGAATGAGAGGCAAATCTCCTCCTGCACCAGTAAGTGAAGGAAATGAACTGTAGCGAACTACTAAACAACCTGGAGGTACCTTATGGAAAAATCTGAATACTGAGCACAGGGATTTTGCCTCTGTCAACAGCAGGAAGCCACTTTAGTTTCTAACATACTGCAAAAATGTTCTCATTTCCATAGTACACAGCTGCTGAGTTAACCTAGCAATGTTATTAGAGCACCAGAGAAAACACATTAGTGTGTCATAAGGCATTTGAATGACCTGAAATTTTATGTATGTAAATAAAAGTGTGACTGTTTCAAAAACAAACCTTAGATACAGAAAGGTTATTTTTATAAGGCCTCATTATTCTGGATTTTAAAGTTTCAAACCAATGCATATGCATTTATCTGATGATAATGTTAATTGAAATATTATTTTATTATATTAAGTGTATTAATATGGGATCACATTTTAAAAAGTTGCAGAATATTAAAGACATATCTTACCACCTAGTCATCGAGTTTGAGGGTAGGTGGATGTAATGTTAGTCACTCTGCTCTGGTCCTGGCTACAAGCTCTGCACTGCTTTAAACCCTCCTGAAGTGCTGCCTAGACTTGAGCCATAATTTTGCACATAAAAAAACAGTATAAATCTTATTAATACCGATAACACAGCAGTACTTTTATTATAATTTACACAAGTGGTGTCATTCACATGGGTCCCGTGAGGCTTGGACACACAGAGAAGTCCATTAGAAATTAACATATTTAGTGTAATTTTGTGTCCTTGATAGCCCTGCTGTGGTGGCATGTAAAGGGTTTAAGACACATTTAGCAGCATACATCTCTGAATCCATCTGATCTATTCAGAACTCGACAAAGGCTCAACAAGATCTTAGCAAAAGTATCCTTGCATGCCCAAGATGGGTATACCTGCTGTACGTGTAAGTAAAAGGAGAGAAATTAAAATTTTAATTCCTTTCAGTCCACCTTGAATATGAAGTAAGCTTTTGAAGACCTTTGGAAAAGAGAAATAAAACTCTATGAATTTATTAGAATCTTCTAAAACTGAGACCTAATCCAATTATGTATTATTTTCTTTCCACAACATTTAGTTAATTTAATTATTTTTTGCCTAATTTATGAGCTCAAAACACAGATGAAAGTCAATAAGAATTAATCTCTTCCTAGAAATGATTCTGACTATACAAGCAGTGATGTATTCTTACTCACCATGAATATTCATAAGAACTGAATGTAAACCAAATGTGCAATGACTGTAGAAAACAGAGACCAAGATGAAGAATCCTAACATTTCATGTCTAAACTACATCCTTGTTACTGACAGATCTGCCTACAAAGACAAGAGAATGGAAGAAGAAATAGTTGTATTTTAACACAGGGCAAACACTGGCCTAGGAGGAAGATCTGGCTCCAGTGAGTTACAAATGGAGTCACCCTTGTCATTTGAAGTTTCTTTCTAGAAAATAAACATTGTCAGCTCCAATTAGTGTTCACTTTGCACACTGCTGAACATCACGTTGGCTGCCCAGATTTCTACTAAATTTCCAGCCTTGATGAGCCCCTGAGGGTCCCCTTTGGAAGAAGAGTCAATCACCCCAGTCAAGGAACCCTTGTTTAATAATAATAAATAATACTAGTAGTAGTAGTAGTAGTAATAACAATTATGATAATAGAGTTAGTTAAGGAATTAATTCTATAAACCATTCACGAGGAAAATGCAAAGAGTTGAGCTTGGACACCTCAGAACTTTAGACATTTTCTTCCTCTTTTTTATTATTCTGAATTTTTTTTTCTTCCAGTAGGTACTTAGAGCTTTTTGCTTTTTTTTCTGTCTGTGAAAGAATCCACAACAAAATAGTGTGTGTGTTACATGCCCTTGAGATGTGAGAGTCACCAGTCAAGTCACTCATTGCAAAAAGAACTTCTGCCTGCATACTAAAGCAGTTTAATCAAGCAAGATATATTAGAAAGACAAAAATTAAACAAACAAACAAACAAACAAAAACCAACCAACCAACCAACCAAAAAAAAACTCTTGAGAATAATGGATTAAATATTTCTTTGGAAAAAAGGCAAATCCTGCTGAATTTTTAAGTGGCCAGGTGCATTACCTGAGCATCAAATAAGGCACCTGGCCTGAAGAAGAAAGTATTTCCTATCCACAAGTAGTTTTTAACCTCTAGAATCTCTACAAATTACTGATTTTTAAACATAACTTGATTAGTGGGGAAAGGGGCTGTTTCCCTGGTAACTGTGTTTATGAGCATGAAATCAATATAGTAGTTGTGGAAAATATTGCAGTGTGCTGGAGTCATAGAGTCAACTGGATTTCTTTTGGCAATGGAGGGTGGACTTCTAGAGCCAATCTATCCCTCCTGTGATGCCCCTTTAATGGCCATTGGGTACCATTGTGACTTTAATTTTCCCTAAAGAATTCTCAGCTGTAGTGTCACACTTCAACACAGTCACTACTCTGCCAAAGACAGAACTGTTAAAAATGAAAAAAAAATCCAAAAAATAAATACCTCAGTGGACAATTTCAGCAAGTAAGTTAGGAAATCAGACACATCATTTACAAAAGGAGAAAATAATCAATTTTAAAATGGCAGAAGTGGCTGAAATCTTATTCTCACATCAATAGCTCTGGTCTCGAATCTGAATTTGATTTTAGTGCTGCACAAGGAGCACAGGGAAAGGAAACATTCACACTAAAACTGAGGTTCAGCAACAAGTTTCTCCATGCATTTCCCAAACAAATGGATATTTCTTTTAAAGCAAGAGGGGAAGGAAGAATTCATAGTTCTGATTTGTATAGAATGTAGAAAACTCTTTAGGACATGTAAAGGCTGAGCACATGTTTCTGGGCTGGGAATGGCAATTTGTTTTCCCATGCACTGGGAACAAAGGATGGCTCTGCTCGTAGCTGATAAAATTAGAAAACTGAAGGTTCTCTGTAAGATACATTAAACAGAAATTAGTGATATGAAAAAAATCTGGAGGGTGATTCTGAGACTTCAAAAGAAAGTGTTTTTTAGAGACATAAAAGGGTATTGTCCCATCTTGTCATGATACACAGAGTATGGCATTGCTGCCTCACAGGTGAGCCAGACACAGCATCCAGCAAGGATTTCCAAATCCTTAATCAACCATTAGATTATACAGCACTTGATCTCTGCAGAGCTGCTTTCCAAGGGAGATGGTGGTGAATACCAGAGGTGAAGCTGATTACTAATTAATCCTTTTCTTCCTGGGAGCTCACCTGGGCCAGGAGGAAGGAGGGAAGATGGGTGGGGATGGGAAAATGCTATACCTTTATTTTCTGCAGTGAGGGGGATCTCTCATGGCCTCATAAAACCTTGGGTTTCAGCAGTGCCGGGCTGTAGAATCCAGTTTAATACACAGACTTTGGCCAAAACCCACTGCAATCCTCTTTGACTTTGGGCATTAACTCTGGAGATAAATACAGGGAAAATTTAGGCTAACCAAAGCTGGCTGCAGACGTGGGCAAAGCTGGCAGCTGAGAGGGCAGTGGATTGCTTGGGATAGGGAAGAACAAAAGAGCCATGTCCCTGTTGCCTGTTTTGTCCATGCCAGGGCTGAAAAGAGCCAAGCTGGAGCAGCTGCTGCTGCTGTGGAGCAAACGGGAGGAGGCAGAGAGGGGGATGCACCTGGCGGGGCTGCATGGCTGGACCCCTGTCAGCAGCTGTGCCAAACCCTGCCTGCTTGGAGAGGGGTGAAAATTGATTTTTGCATGCACCTCTGAGAAGCCCTGAGCCAGCTTTAAGTCAACAGGAGCTTAGAAAATGCAAAGGGGAAAAGTGGAGGAAAATTTACAAAAAGTGCTGCCTTTCTTCATGTTAAAGTTACTCAGGAAAAGTCTTAAAAAAGCTGGTATTGTTGTATGTAGGCAGAAGGATAGACTGCAAAGATCTCCTTCTGACTAAAAAGGTGATGTATGGCCTGAAGAGGTAGTACATTGATTTTATAAGCCACTATTTTGTTTAGTAGTTTCCTTTTTCAGCTTTTTAAAATTTCTTTCTTTCATACATAATACTAAAGAAAATAGACACATATAAAAGAAATTACTTCTTTTTTCAATGCATATCTGCTTCCAACTATGCCATATTAAAATGGATTTTCCTCGCCATTTGAATAAAATTATTAGATGAAAAGAAAATTTTGGCTTCAAAGATAACTTTGCTGAATTAAAACAATGATATGGCGAAGCTTTTTTGCAAAACCTTTTCCATTTGAACACACATTTTGAAACTGAGAAAGCCAGGAGTGCTGTGTTTTTTCTATAAAATAACTCCGAATTTAACCTAGTAATTAAAAAAGGCTACTTTATCAAGATGAGCATTTGATATAACAACTCCAAACAAATGTACAGAATTAGTTCTGCTTTAAAAGAATTAATGTATGTTTTTAATGTTTCTTTTCATGCTTTCTTTGGTGCTAGGGTTTTTGTCTTCTACTTTATTATGCGGTCAACATGTTAGAAAGTGTACTCTGGTTACTCCAAAGTATCTTTATTCAGAAAAGGTTGCAAGATGCCTTCATAAGAATTCTATATTTTGGTAGCATATAATTAAGCTGATTGGAAGTATTGTTCTCAAACTCGGGCTCTCTGAGATGCAGTTTCGTGGTTGTTAAATTTGCTCCTGAAAAAAATTGCTTTGCGACGAAGTGAATTCTTCTCTCAAAAGTTTTACTCTATACCATCCCCTGACATGGTCTCGGGAGGATGTAAAAGGACCAAGTAAAAGTCGTTTTTACATATAAAGTGAAAAAGTAAGTCTTTGAGTTAGCTTAGTTTCTTTAAATAATAAATAGTAGAATAAACCCGCCGTCTAAAAATAAACAAGTGTTTTGAGCAGCCACATCATCGCAAAGCACGGAGAGCTGAGCCTGTCTGAGTTAATTAACCAGCTTAGCAGGTACAGTAGGGAGACATTATTCTTCTCATCCAGTACCGAAAGGGTGATAGATTTTGGGCAGATGTTTGAAGCAAATCATAGCAGTCAGTGCTGTCTGAAGAATGCTCAGTTCCTCTCAGACAAGATTAATAAGCATCATTTTGTGTTATTTACATATGCTGCCACTTCTTTCTCATTAAAAATGGATCTTCGAAGGAGCTCAGGGTAAAACTATCCACTTCATAATGTTCCACCATCTCATGAAACACCTGAGATCCATGAAAAGACAGCTTCGGGTGTTCCTCAAAATCACTTTGTGCTCATCAATACTTTCATTGTGATTGCAATAGGGAATTTTGTTCCCAGGTGACATATTTGTCTGTGTCTGTGGAGTGAGAATTAGTCATGACATCCACTCTGAAAGCTGACTGGTTTTTGCCACAGGGATGATGAAGTTCAATCCTGGCTTTATGATTGTTGTTCACATAAGTAAGTGTTACACACATACCCCACATTTAGTATCTTCATCTATAAGTTGATTGGACAGTGTACCTTATAATTTTACATCAGTAGTATTTCTGTTTAAATATTTATTTCTCTAAAAGAACCAGATATGTAGAGTTCTAAAACCTTCTGCCTGACCTACTTAATGCAAAAGGCCACGGAAGTGATTTGTTAATCTGAAAAACTGAACAATTTATACTATGTCACTCCTAATAACTCTGAAACATAGAACCATAGAATGGTTTGGGTTGGAAGGGACCTTAAGATCATCTTGTTCCAAACCCTCTGCCATGGGCAGGGACACCTTCCACCAGCCCAGGTTGCTCCAAGCCCCGTCCAACCTGGCCTTGGACACTTCCAGGGATGGGCGTTGTTTCTATAGCTACAATACTGTGTTAATTCAAATCCTTTTAACTCTAAATTTGAAGGTTTCATACATAGGATTGATATCATCTATCATATATCATTCATTGGATTGAAATGGTGAATCCATACCCTTGGTGACCTAGGACCCAAATGACCCATATACAGGTCTATATCTGAATTTCCCCTGATGATTATACTGCACTCCAGCACACTTTAACTCCCCCTGGTAAAAGTATGAAGTTGAAGACTATTGAATCCTTTTAATTTCCCCCATGTAATATATTGGGTGCAGAATCTGTTATAAATAACTTCATCAATACCTGGAGTGGAGAAGTTTGTATTCAGTGACAGTATTAGTAATCTCTAGTGGGATTGTTTGTCACCATCTGGGGAAAAGGTAGTGAAGGGAAATTGATGATTAATTGATCCCCATTCTTCTGTGGAATTAGTCACTTGTGATCAATTTATAATGCTTATTCAAAACATGCTCATCAACAGCCCTTTTGAATTAACATGGTGTAGGCTTTGAAATCATGATCAGCTCTTCAAAGGCAGGACTGAGTAAGGTAGTTCAGGAGTTTGGCTTTAGTCCAGCATCAAGCATTGGCCCTGAAGATCACATGGCAACATTTGTTCTTTGATTAGATATTTTAAGCACAAACATATTTTGTTATCTCTAAATAGCAGATAGAAACATTAAGAGTAAAAAGTCATTAACAAATACATTTGTGTTTGTACAGGTGTGAGCATCATTTTTTTTTTCTCTGACAGAAGCTGTCACCTCAACTTCTGCATGTAAAAACATCAAATAATAGAGTTTTATTTGAAAGAGTCTCTGTGTGGGTTCACTTTGGCTGGCTTCTCTGTATAGAAATATAGGTATTTTGTTCTTTTAGCAGGATTAATATATAAAGGAAAACTTAGAATCAGGTATGAAAAGATATAAAAAAATAAAGATTGCTCTAAATGAAAAGAAACTGCTCGGAGGACAAGTTCAAATTCTCTATGTACAGTTTGCATAAAGGTCATAATAACTGGAGGCACACAACCTAAAACATATTTGTCTACCTTAATTCTCAAAGAAAGTATTGATAGTGTAATTGCGGCATAGGAAACAGTCACAAATTGTCATGACAATGAAAGAAAAGACTCCAGGAAGAAAACTGAATGATTGCAGTAAAAAATCATTGAAATATGCTGAATATTAACAGGGTAAAATCACAAATGCTCCTGGATGTCTTTGAAGAATGATTCACTAAACTGCAAAAATTGATGGAGTGCTGACCATTGTGTTTTTTCACTCCTGTAACATTTCCTTCCATTCAGGAACCACACTTTGTAGTCAGGTCTTTTTGTCCTGTTCTTGAGTGGCACAACGTGTTTACCAAACCTGAAGAATCTAATGATGCTGTTTATCCAGCAGTCCATTAAATCCTGGCCACCGCCTGGAACAAGAGATGAGCCCATGATGCCACACTGCACTCCTGCAGGTCTTTTTCTCTCTTGGTTCCTTCCCATTTTACCTCCTGCCCATGTGAAGAGTGGTTGGTAAGGGCAGTTCCACCTTTCCAATATTTTTGTGGACCACTGAGCATGGACATAGGGAGAATAAGCCTCTTAGAAAGAGGGTAGAAATAATTCAGCAACTTGTGTAGTACCTGACAAGTGCTTTGGCAGAAGAGAGGGAAAGAAAGGAAGAAAGGATCCCATCCTCATTCTAGACCAGAGTGCTTCTGTTGAGTCTCCTACCTGATGCAGGGGGCACACTATCACAAAAATTAGAGATTTTACTTGGTTGATTTAATTCCTTGTTCACTCAGAGTGAGTATTAAGCAAGCAGTCAGCTTCCATCACCAGACAGCTCCGAAGGACTTCCTCTCTACCTACCTGTTAAACTTTTAAGGTCACTTTGCTGTGCCCTCTTCCATATTAAAGAGTATTTCTTTATCAGGTTACCGATGTCCTCTCATAGCAGTTAAGCTTGTCATGATGGCCCCTAGAATTTCAATATCTTCCTTAAACCCATATCTGTAGATAGCTATTTGCGGACAATTTTATCATATTTTATGAAAACAAAACAAACTCAAAACATCATTACTCTCTTAGATGTAAAGAGAATAATTCTACTTAAAGGTATATTCCCAGGTAAGTTGATAAATCCAAGTCCCACTGAGGAAACCGATGAATTTCAACATGGGTCAGAATCTGCCTTCTAAATATTTTAGAATAAATGACCTCTGTTTTGTGAAAATATGAGAGAACACATATAAGGAAATTTGGAAATGTACCCTTATAAGTTACACATCCAGATAATTGTCTGTAACCCATTTAATACTTTTATTGCATTTCTAAATGATGAAAAATTGAAAAATCTTCTTGCCTCCCTCATCTTTCTTTTTCTCATAACATAAATGAAAATATTTTGAACATAAGCTTTTTCCTTGGGCTTTTTTCCTAATATGACAGGTCTGGTTTAGTAAGAAAAAGTATTACAAAAAATTGAAGAAGAGTTGTTTTCAAGAACACAAGGTGAACAATTAAAAAATAAATACTTTCCCAATGAAAGAAATAAAGAAATGTTTACAGAATGGAACCATAAAATTAAAGTCCTGCAACAGCATATTTTCTGCCTCACTATATATATGGTCTAAGAGAAAAATACATTATTATTGTTTCCATTGCATTACTGATGAGAGACCGTTTCAAGATAAATGAGACTTCGGGAGGATCACACTATCCATACTGAGAATAAAGATCAAACTATCCAAGTCAGGAATTTATTTCTGCTTCCCTGACTATTTTCTGACATTGCTGGTATGAGGCATCTTGGTTTTTCTTTGTGATAAGTGTTGCATGCAGTGAATTATCTACCAGTCTTGTACAGGAAATCCAGCTCATGCACAAGCTCTTGAACAATTTCTCTGAAATAAGATCTATTCCAAATAGTCTTTTATCACATCAGAGAGAAAAATCAAACTCTCCATAATTTTTTTCCCAATATTACAAGTGATAACTTGGTTGAGTGTTTGACAAACTGTAGTGATTTATGTCAAATTTAGCATTTATCTAAAATCACTTGGCAAGAAAGTGCAAATTCCAGCAAAGCGTGCTCATCATTAAAATACAAACACTAGCTGGTTTGGAAAACAAAAGCTCAGAAAATGTTGATTGTGTTCATTCAAACTCTAACTTGTCTTCATATAAAGGATCATGAACATGGAGCTGCTCTACGTGACCCATCCAGAGCCAGTGCTACTGGTCTGTGCTGGCACAGCAATATGATAGAAAACATTTAACAATACACATTCACTCTGCCTTCAGGCAGCAGGAGGTTGTACTGTATTTGGAAACTTTTAATCTCGCTCCTTAAGGTAAAGATGCCCTTTCCCTTGTTTCAAACGAGTTGGCATGTAATTTGTTATTCTCCTAGTTAACCCAGGAGCCAGTCAATTCCTGTCATTTCAAACACACCTGGGATCAGTTAAGCACAAATGGGACTTTTGTAGTGAGCCGGTGGCAGTTCTGAATTGCACATTTATACCGGAGTTTTCTTCTGACATGCTGATCTCACCCAAATAATTTTACAGTAACTGCTACAAATATACACCGTTTCATAAACATTAAGGATATTCAATTTCTTGCAAATCTAGGGTAGTTGCATTCATTACAAATTAGTGGCTGGTTTATTTGATTCACATACTTTTTGTTTTTTTTGCTTTCCCTTCATCATATTCCAGAACAAATCTAGCATTACACACCATATGCTTTTGTCAGGGCACACATTCTCATATTCAACACAAAACAGTTATTTATGCAACATCCTTAAAACAATGGGTGTGCCATTTGGCTCCACGCTGTAAATTTATACAGGACACTTAAAAGTAGAGAAATGTAAAAGATGGAGAGGGGAAGGATCACTGGAAGGTAGTGGAAGGTGTTCTTGCTGAGAAAAGGCAGAAGTAAAAAGTCAGCTCAGTGACTTTCTAAACAAATACTGTTCTAGGACATGGAATCCTTGGGCAGTTGAGAAGAGCCTATCAATGTGGGGAGACCAAATGAGATGCTGTGGTTATCATATCTGCAGTGGGATTAAACAAGATGATCTCTGATTAATTTCCTTTGGGGAGCAATTAATGTTGGTAGGTTTAGGATTTTTTTTTTATTTTGTTTTATATAATTCCACATTGTTTCAACTTGAAAATTCATTCCTATGGGAAGATTTCACAGTTCTTTAAGTACCAAACTGGAAATATGGGAGATGTTACACATCTGGTGCAATGAAGAGCTCCCAGGTCAGTTTGTGACAAAAACCGTGCTATTAAGCCAAAACAAAGTAATTTGATCAATCTGCCAGAAAACATTCATCCACCATAGACACAATATAACACAGCCCAACTCAAGAAAATATGTGGGGTTGTTTTGATCACGCTTGTGTTTAAAGTGACATTTTCTCAAAACTTTTACCTGTTGCCAACTATTTAAATGAAAAATTTCCTTCTTCATGCACATCATTCTAAGATAATTTCTGGTCAGTTCCAGAGGTAACCTTTTCTTTAAAGGAATTGTGACAGATACAACTGCGGTGACAAAGAAATTACCTTCACAGTCACGCACACAACAGTTTCAACAAGGCTGCTTGTATTTCAGGGTGTCAGTAGTAAGTCCTGAAGCATCACAAAATAACCATCTGTAATGTAGTCTGGGTCATCAGTGGTGGAAAGTTATTGCCACCGGACAGTTGTTTGATTGCCTGTGAGAACTGAGTTGATGGGATTGATCTAACACAGAGTGGGCAGTTGTAAAATCCACCACCATTACTAAGGAGGATTTCTTAAAACAAGGGATAGAGAATCCAAGTGGACAGAGGGAGCAGGGAAGACCTTGTAAGAGCTTAGCAAACACGTGGAAAAGCACCCTGAACTCTGACTATCTATAGGGATAGAGGTGATTACTTTGAGTATTAGATCTATGACTTACCATTGGATCTATATGTACCATATACTGAGAAGTGGTACATAACAGAGGTATGTGGTTGGGGGAGGAATTCAGCAGGAAACTAAGATAGTCCAAGTTGGTGCTTGATTTAGGAAATACCCATCCCACTTGATTTTTATGAATTTAGAGGACAGATTCTGCTGTAACACTTCTGTGTGAAGCCACACACATACAAACTACAGTGACATCAAGATTTAATGAATGAAGTCACTGCAGCATCTATCACCAAATGTCTAACAGGAAGGGAATGTCCCCTTTATCCAACTAAAAAAGGGAAGCAAAATGTGTGTCTGCATAATAAACAGTCTCATTGTAAGTGTGACACATCTTTTCAATTATGGGAGGGTAGGCTTAGAGGTTGTTATTAATGACATTCTGAAGATTATTATATTACACACAGGCACTTTCCAGTGTGAATTGTTCTTTGCATATGTACAATTCAGTAAAAAACATCCTTGAATCAATAATAATTTCAGAACTCTGAAATATACTCAGTGATCTCATTCCAAAGCTTTCCTTGGAATACAGATTTATTACATTATACCATGGACAATTAAACATAGGATGATAGGCTTGTCTCCTCATCTATTCATATTATCTGAATGGAAATGTTTTCTTAGCTAATTGCACAAAGTAGATAAGCAACAATTGTGAATCTTACAAGCTTTCTGTGTTTTTTGTTTTCACATGTGACTAGATGTGCTCTGAGCTTCAGTGCTTAGGTGACTGATTTCCTTCTTTATATCTCTAATCTATAATCAACAGTTTGTAAACATCAAATATAGAGTCTTTTAATTTCTCTTCACTTCAGTGAAAAGTAAATGTGAAATGCTTCCAGTAAATGCAAAGTGCTTCCAGAGCAGAATATAACACTTTGCCTAAAAGCTGATAATTACCGAGGGATAGCAGAGAATCGAGCCTTTGAATTACAATCTTTAGAACTTGCATAGCTGGGACAAGTACCAGAAAGTAAATTTCGAACAAACAAACAAAAACAAAAGCAAAAAGCAAACCAAACAAAAATCACAAAACAAGCAAAAACCCCCCAGACAACCCTCTCCAAAAGAAACCCAAAACTAACTAACCAACCAACCAAACAACAAAAAAACACCCCCAAAAACCCCCAACTATTTAACTTCAGCTCTAGAAGGAGTAAAGAAGTACTTTTATCCCTGGATTCAGCTGTATATGGGATTGTAAACAAGACGACTAGAGGAGTAGCAAACCACTGATGCATTTCCCACAGTTGCACACAGTGGGAAGGCAAGTTCTCTTGCAGTTCACTATAGCCATGGAAAAAAAGCTAGGATCTTCTTCAAAGGGATAAAAAAACACCAAACCCCAACATATTCCTACATATACATGGACCACTGGAAGGTGAGCACCTCGACCTGTAGGCTGAGTACTTTGGGAGGAAAAAGGGAACACAGAGACATATTCATGCGTGGCAAACCTGGGAGTTACAACCCAGGTATCACTCAAGAAGACTCCCATTGCAGACACTCTGAAAGGCTTGAAAGGTTGCAAATATTTAGATGAAAGACAGCTTTTTCAGGAAGCAAAAATTTCAACCAGGTCGTACTTCATATAACTGTCCATTGAATCCTAGATATAACCCCAATGCAATCCTACCTGGATTACTGTAGACTAGATTCTGGCTGTGATTTCAGGCTTCTAGACAGACCCATTGAGCTGACTGACCTGGAAAAGGGACTCACTCCATTAAAATTGCATTAGTAATAACAATTAAAAACAAACAAACAAACAAAAAGAACCCTGATAAGCACTGTGAAACTCATTATTTAACACTAACCAAAGACCTCACACAAATTATGAAGGGAACAGGTAGGGTAACCCAAAATCTCTTTCCTTCAGAGAGGTGCTGCTCACTCTCCACAGTTCCCTCATTAGCCCTACATGCTGCTCAAAATGTTTAGAATTGGACTCATGGTGATTCCAGCTGCTCCTCCTTTCCTGAGAAACAGGCTGCATGTTGAAGGCGCTGAAGCAGGAACGAGCTTGTCCTTCTCCTCTCCATACAAAAGCCCTGATCATTCTTCACTTTTCAGGCACCAACTCCACATATTGAATTTGGTTTTATGAGTTTCACGGAGACTCACATTTGGCAGCTGCAGAATGGAGGTAGATGAAAGAAAATGGAGATAGACTGGAAGTAACTCCAGTCTGGATAACAAGGTTGTGCAGGCTCTTCTGTATTTCATGACATGCAGCACATGCTTTCCAGAGTCCCAATGGGAAGAAGTGGATATAGACATTTACTTGGCTGCCCATTAGAGTTAAGCCTGTAAGTGTCAGAACAGGGGTTTACATTCTACAAGTGTGAGACTAATTCTGTTTAAAAAAATATTTTGGTACTATCACCCACAGATTCTCTACCTGCCATTGATCAGCTTTACTGTTTCTGACACAAATCCCTCTGTAATGTGCCAACAGCACATTTTGTAGTCTGTCAAAAGGATTTTTTTACTACAATTTTGGGGTACTTCAGGCTTTGCAATACTGTTTCCTTCCCTCCTTCTGTTATATAGGTTTTTTTACAAGTTACTTTTTTTAAGACAAACTTTTGTACTTGTAAATCTATGAAATGCCTGCCTTGTCAGATTTGGGGTGAAAAATAGTTCTGTATCTTGTCTCCTTTCACAACTACAGTCATTCTAGATATATATATATTTATAAAGTAGTGATTTTCAGCACACACAAACACAAAAAGAGAACGCTGTCCTTTTCTCTTGACAGCAGGAATTTAAAGACCAGAATAGAACACAGAAATTCAACCTGAATGCAACAAACACGTAGCACTGACCTTTGTCTTTTAAAATGAAAAGGTGGCATTGCACTGTCAGCAAGAGGCAACCTGTGATGTCGGTGCGTGTGCAGAAAAATAGATATGAGGAATTTTCAAAAGAAAAACAGGATCTGGCAAATTCTGAGGTTGCTATTACTACTGAAATCAAGCAATAAATTATTAAAAGATGACGCACTGTTGCTCAGAGATTAATATGCTTTTGCTCTAAGGAAAACAGAATGTTCCCCTTAGTGGACCCTTCAAATAAAGCTGCAGAAACATGGATAGATTGTAATCTCCAGGAGCAACAGCTAATTTGGAAGACTGTGAGTGCAGCAATCAAGGATGGTTCTGCAGCATCTCTGAGGCTGAGAAAGGTATCTTTCAGTGCTGTGTCCAGTCTGTTATTTAATGGTACATCTACTCCTTTTCCCAGCAGTTAATTTCCTATAAATGGGAGATAAATCAGGGTAAAAAAATATATTTGTCAAATTTAATAGTTCTGGGGGGAAAAAGAGAGTACTTTACAGCATCATCAAGACTGTGTGTATCCATACAAATAAGGATCCAGAAATGTACATCTGACAATGCCTAAAGAAATACAGTCATTATTTGGGTCTTTTTCAGATAGCCAGTGTTCAGTTACCTGGCAGAGGTGGAAAGGGAATATTAAAAATAACTTCAGTATTTCTCAAATCTCTATAAACCTTTTTTTTTTTTTTTTGTAATCTGAAGCAGTATGAAGATTGCCTTCACCTCAGCTCTTAAAGATTTCTTGGGATCATTCTGATAGGCAGTTGTGAGTGAGATGCAAATGCATTTAGGTTGATAGATGAGTATTTTGGGGTATAACCTTAATTTGTAGTTGCCTGTGCTGAATTTGGGCCTTATTACTCAGAACTCAAAATGAGCAGCTCTAATGATTTTAACATTTATTCATGTTGCAAAACACAGTAAAATGTTTCTGAACTGTACTTCAGGCCAGACTGGAGTTGAAACACTTCATATTTTTAGTACTGTGAGAGTAACTGGAATTGCTTTGCCACATCCAAGCTATTTTATATGAACTAAAAACTTTGTCATGACATTGGATTTCTACCACCAAGCAACTCATAAAAATCTCCTTTATTAATGTGTCATACTGCCCTCTGCCTACAGTTTTTATAGTATCATGTTACATCTATTGCTGTAATCAAAACAAATGATACAAATTCAGATACGAGATGAATTCTTTCATTCTACTTTTATCTACGAGGACATTCAGTGCAGAAATGTTATTCTGTGCATACAGCTCTGAACCATCCCGAAGCAAAGACTAAATTTCTCAAAGACAGAACATCCTTGCAGGGTTCAAAGAGCATTTGTGTTTTTGCTTTGCCAGCACTGAAGAGTTTTAAACGGCTTATTAACTCCTGAAAAGCTCAGCTGGAAGACAGCTCATACACATGGATATTTGCTGACGATTTATGAAAGGGACATGAGAGAGAATAACTTTGTTTCATTATCATATAACCTCCTAAAGAGAGAGCTCTCAGTGACTTTATAGCACTAACTGTGATTAATTACAGCTATTGAGAAGATCAGTTTGACAGTTAAAATAACATTTGTTTTCCATCCTTTCATATTGCCCTGTGAAGAAGTCATCCCAGATATCAGAGCAATGCCACGTATGTGCACTCTGCTGTCTCCTGACCAAACCAATGTGAAGGACCACCTCACAAGTCTTTGATGACTTTTATTGCTTCGGTCTTTAAAAAAAAAGCAGCAACATGAAAAGTGATGTCATGTTTCAGTTTTCCTTGAAATTCATGTATTTATCTTAGATTTAGAATTAAACCTGGCAAACTGTGACTGCCTTTTTTTTTTTTTCCCCAAGCTTTCCTCATTCCTTTGAACATAAATAAGAACCAGTTAAAACCAAAGAAAAGCAAACAACACTCTAAGAAGGCTGATTAGATTCATTTCACTGCAGAATGAAAAGACTGAGCCCTCTGGGGAAACTTTGCAAAATGTGAGCACCCACAGGTCTGCAGATCTTCTATTTCTGGAAGTGTCTGGGACTCAAGTAATTTGAGCTACATCTGTAATGCCAGCTCATCATGAAAAATCTCTATCTTTGCACCATGACAAAGCCAAATAACTATTTTACAAAGGGGAAATGTCAGAAAAGAAAAGAATTCAGTGACAATTCTTTCTGGAGTAGAAAAATGTTGATGTATTCTGGGAGTCTGTCCTTGTTTAGTCCATTCATTCCAGAATAGAGCCTTTGCTCTCCTCTACATTTTAGTCCTGGCTCCTTTATGCAGCTTTTCACCCAGCATGTTTCTGAAGACTCACAACGCATCCAAGTTTTGCTTTGAGTGAGAATTTGGAGGGCACGGCTGACACCCACAAGTCACCAAAGAGGAGGAGATGACCCCAGGTTCCTCCTAGGACAAAGCAATTGGCTGCCCATTTTTATGCTGCCACTGAAGCGCAGCACAGAACAAGGGAAAATGGGCAAGGTGTCAATGCATTGGTTAAATGAGTATGAATTTTGGTCCTCTGCGTTTCAATTATTCTCCTCTTGTGTGAAAGTCTTCCTTGAAGGTAAAGAATTTGCTGGACTTAAATGCCGCCTTCTGCAAAGCTCAGAGCTCGTGGCAGGTTACAGGTTAAACACGCCCTAATTGCAGATCTTTTGGCATCAGTGACACGTTCAGGTGAGGGACAGCTGGCACAAAATGGGTTTGGAAAGGATTTCCACAGCCTCAAAGTGCGGAAGGTTTATAATTTTGTCATCTGGTTTTTGAAAGTCCAAAAGGCTGGCAGAGTTCATTTGGAATTGGGGTGAAAAGTTTTAAATTCCTGTAATAAGTAACATTACAAACACATATTTTTCCTTTTTTACTTTCCCTCTTTTTCCAAGTGGAGCATAATTTTTTTTTTAACATAATAATTTAAAATCTTAATAAATAGACACACACAGCTGTATACATTTTTGGTCTCAAAAGGAGATTTCTCAGTGAGTGGTGTTCTAGAGAGAATCTTTAGCCAAAGTGAAGTAGTTCCTTTTTTCCAGATGGAAAACACAATAGATCCCTGCCCCTACTAGATCTTCAGAGTGAGGGACATTGCTCAGAAAAGCTCTGAGAGCTGGACTAAGCTTTAATGAGGCTTCAAAGGAGTCTTAAGTTATTTGTGAGTGGAGTTCAGAAGACTATAGTCAGAGCCTGATTTTCTGTTCCAGGATTTGTCTGTTCCTGCTATTTCTCGTTATTTGATCCTTTTATGCCCAAAGTGTTCTACATACTTTGGCTCTTCTGTGGTAAATCTTTTAATTCAGAGTACAAGGATTTAAAGGAAATTTAAGTGGAATATAGCCAGACTGCTCAGCAATTTGAAGGATTAAGTCTTTTTCATATAGCCTGCTTCTCTTTATTAGAGCTCTACCACTTACTTTCTTTACTCTCTTTGTCTTTCCTCTTCTTTTTTTTCCTTTTTTCTTTTTTTTGGAATACTAATGTTCTGAGGGAATGATGTGAAAAACTGAATGCTTGCTAACCAAATCCATCAGTGCCAACTGATGCCTGCCTGTAAAAATTTTCCCTAATAATTCACAAAAAGCAGAATGTGGGATCTTAATGCTTTTTATTCTTCTTAGTTTTCCAAACCACTTATCTGTATTTTGACATCAAAAAATTCAAGCTTTTCTTCCTTCTGAGGGCTACAGCCTCAAATGCTTTTAAAGCCATCAAACCAGAAACTTGTTTTTCTGTGAATCATTCTTCCAAATCACAGTCCTAGAACCTTGAGCCAACATTTATCCATTTCTTATTTGTCAAATAACATATCATAAGACTCGAGAAGATTTAGCAGGACATTAGGGATGGCAAAAGATTGTAAAAATATTGATAAGGGGATGGTAAATCCATGCTTTCATTTAGACAAATAGACATGGAGAATTTGACTTATAAAAAGTCTGATAAGCACAACTCTGAGGTGCAGCAGATCCATGGTTATCAAGGACTTGTCAGGATATTCAAGATCTCAGAAATGCCAAAAGTATATACAGAGGCATTTTGGGCTTTTCTAGAGCCCAGCAGTGAGAACAGTGATACCAGAATCAAAAAAGGTGTTATGGGAGGAGAAGGTCTTTTATCACAAGAACCCACGTACAAAAAAGTTTGCACTTTGAAAGAGCAGCTGACGAAACCTTCTACCAATTTCTTTAATAATCTAAATAACCTGTGGATGGAAGTTAGGAGGAAAAAATTAAAACAAGAGTAGTTGGAGTCTTAAGAAAGTTTATTTAAGGTACTTTAATGAAGATTTCTAAGGGTAATTTGTAGTGATAACATTCTGTTTTGGTTTTTATTTTGCTATTAGACAAAAGCAGCACTATGATTCTCTTTAATGAGTTTTAGAAACATCTGTTATGACACCAAACAAAAAGATACTTAATCTTAAATGACACAGTATTTTCCATTTAGAATGCAGTTTGCAAAATGAATACTAATCTCTTAGCAAATAATATGCCACCTTTACCTTATTTATTGCAGACATATTGGCATTATTAGCTATGCTGAATCACTGTGACATCCTATGGGACATAATAATTGCTTGCTGTGGGAAGTAATCAAAGTATATTCCTTAGGATTATTACATATTGAAGTAAAAAATAGCTCCAAAAGCTGTTTTCTCCTGGAGAAACTGGCTGCTCATGCCTTGGGTGGATGCATTGTTCACTGGGTGAAGAATTGGCTGGATGGCTCAGCCTGAGGAGTTGTGGTGAATGGAGCTACGTCCAGTTGATGTGAAAAGTTATAGACTTTTTTTAAGAGTTTGGCAACATTGTCCTCACTCTCCTTTTGTTGTATCACCTTCTGAAAGATCTAATATATAAATACTCCTGAAAACCTCTCCCTCTTAGAAAGAAAAAACATAGTGCTTGAAAGTAGTACTAAAGGACAAGGAGAAAAAAGAAAAGGCAAGAGGACCTTTAATATATATGTATTTTCTTTAATATATATATATGTCTGTGTGTATACATATTTCTCATGCCATTTTTGCTTTGTACAAAGTACTCTTATTGGTTTAAAACCATATATATGTCAGTAGATATATATGAATGTATTTAGAAAGACCAGAAGTCCTGCACTGTGTTGCATGCGTCTTTCCTATTGCAAACTGACTGGTACATTATATTTATTAAAAATCAATATGTCTTTTACAGATACATCCCCTAGACAATTGCTGTCTTAATGTTCTGCCTCTAAAGAATGAGACTCTCCCATTCAGCCAAAATACAATTTTCTAGCTTGAACTCTTGGACTCAATTTGTTTTTAAAGAGAAGTCATCCATAACAGTAACAGATATGGTGGCAGTTTCTTTAAAAGGAAAGCAAAAAGTCTATTTTGGAGATTTAAGATAAAAATATTAGGGAAGTGCAGGGGTAGTGCAGAGTGCACACAAGCTTATTCTGCTTATTTAATTTCTAAGCAGCTGGATTCATTGTAGTTTGATACATCATAACTAAATGAAGAACCCAGAAGAGAGGTAATCCTGAACCTTTCACAGATTGGGTCATCGGTTATAAGAAACAGGTGGATGTGAGTGAAAACAGGGTCCTGACAAAATCTGTAGAGCTGTTTTATTCTCATTTAGGCCTGTTTTTAAAAGACATATATACAGTCTTTGTTCTGTTTCAGTCATGTGAAAACCCCTTCAGGTGTGGAAGCTCTGATGGGCAGGTCCACCTGCCAGGGAGATTGTCCTGGTGATCCACCTCCCCATCCAGGGGCACTGGGGAGCATCGTGCAGAGAGACCTCTCCTTTCTCCCTGGGGACACAGTGCTGGTGTCCACCTGATCCCTTTGGCATCAGGGATACAGAGCTTCTTTAATCAAATATCAGTGCTGCTTTCAGACCTTGGAGAGCCCCTCAGTGGGTCTCCTTCAGAACTCATTTTTGGGTGAGACTGTGATACCTTCCATATTCTTCCATCAGGAGAGAGTCAGGTTGGACATCAGGAAGAATTTCTTTGTGGAAAGTGTTGTCAGGCATTGGAACAGGCTCCCCAGGGATGTGGTGGAGTCACCATCCTTAGAGGTGTTCAAGGAATGACTGGACATGACTGTTATGGTTTAGTTGACGCAGTGGTAATCAGCAAGAGGTTGGACTTGATGATCTCAGATGTCTTTTCCAACCTAAATGATTCTGTGTGATTCTGTGACATTGCATCAGTCCATTTAACACAATCCCACAAAATGGCCATAGCACACACCCGAAGAGAAGTGTAAGAACCAACTAAATGTGCAGATATACTTCCCCAAAACATTTTGTTTTCCAAGACTCATTTCAAAGACATTCTCTGATAGATTTTTCTTCCATTAATTCTTCCTTTTTCACTTTTTTTTTTTTTTAAATTTGAAACTTATATAAGAAATTAGCAACCACAATACTTTGGGGCAGAGTTTCTCAGCCTATCTGTATATTAAATTTAGGCATGTGTATATTAAATTTAGACACAGCGTTAAGCTAAAGCTGTTAGGTTTTGAACGGCACTTGGGTTATCAACCTGCCCAGGCAGACAAGTTCTTAGGGTTCAGTTATAAAGACAATTCCCTACAGCAGGAATTGCAGTCTCCTGAAATATGCTAGCTTGGTAGGTGGACCATCTGTTGTCAATTCTGGCATAAATGAACTCAAACAGAAGACACATTGAAGGACCACAATTAAGGAATGATTGCAACTATCAGTCCACACAACCCTTTGCAAATGTATATATAACATCACTATGAGTATTTTTAGTTGTATTGCTACAGCAAAAGTGGGAGAAATACTCTTTAGGGAGTCTTCAGTGCCAAAAAAAAAAAGAGAATTGTTTAGTCCTTTGTCCAGTTCTTTGTCCTGACTGAAAGTTTTCAATGTCATGAAATAGGAATACAAAGGCAGCAAAAAGTCATTTACTGTGTCGACCCAATAAAGAAACACACCTTTGGGTCCATTAGTAGCTGGCAACGAAAAACACCAACAAAACTTCTCCTCCAGACTACAGACTGCAAATAAAATGTACAACAAAGGAAACTTTTGTGCCAGAGGGTTCTTTCCAGTAGTCAAAGATTCTCTAGTAAATTCCCTACATGCTGTTCAGTTAAGTTCAAATCATCTGAATTATTGAATATGACAGAGAAAACCATTCTCATCTTAAAAAGAGCTGCATGTTCCTAGGGGCTGTCAAATTCAGGGCACAGAAGTAGTGCCAGATCCTTCTGGTGCCGTCGTACTGATGTCAACAGACTTCCATCAGCATATCTGACAGCAGAATTTAAGTCCTCATTTTTGCTTAAAAGGATTTTTTTATGGTAGTATTAAGAAGCCAGGCCGTTGCATACTGAATGTAAAAACGTCAGTCCTCTAAGAAGTGACTGTAGACAAAAAAATAACGTATGTATATAAAAGCCCTGTTTAAAGCTTAAACTTGTTCAGACATTAAAAAAAAAGTGTCATCTAACAAAATACTTGTACTTAAGTTAAAATGTAGCAAATCTCTTAAGGCAAATATTAAACAATAATAATAATAATGATAATAAAAGATGTTTCTGGATGTAACTTTCACACAAATGGAAATTATACCAAGCTCAGCATATTACGAAATCTTCACTATACTGAGTGTTCCATATGTAGCTTTATGTGACTGACACAATTTTCAGTCACAGACACAGAGGCTCAGCTGAGATTAGAGACCAATGACAATAATCCCTAAATAAATATAGCAGGAGAAATGTTTGCATCCATCCCACCTTGGAGAGTTTTGAGCCCAGACAGAGAAGGCAAACAGGACCACGCAGGGGATCTCTCTCACATCAGTTTTACAGTCACTGGCTGTTGTGGAAATTCAAACACACCTGGTGACACTGTCCCCTGGCATTGTCAGGCCCTTCCCTGGAATTAATCCAATTTCTTTAAAGTGACATTTTTTTCAGGAATAATTCCCATGCAGAGTCTGGAATGTAGGAAATTCCAGAGTTTACTCTGAATAGTTAGGTTGAGTGCAGCCATGCTGGTTTGAAGGGGAAAGCAGTTTGTTGCACAGGCTGTGAATGCTATTTTGAAGTGGTTCCTGATGACTAGGAATGTTTCTGATGAAGTCTAATTGTTCAAATGTTTGCAAAGTGTCTAGTTTTCACTCTAAAGACCTCAATAAAATGCAGAAGGAGGGGTCATCACAGTTCCTCTTTTGGGATCTGACCTGCAGATTGATCTTTGCAACCCTTAACATCCAGCATGGGATGCATCTTCACACTGCACACAAAGAACATAGTTTTGTGACATCAAGGACTGCGTAACCAACATATAAAGGTGAATTATTTTTTGTAAAAATGTATTTGAATGGGGCTCCTAAGCCTGAAAATGTTCATAAATTTAGAATTTGGGTAAAATTGACTGGTTACCTGGTTGAAGAGCAGAGAAGAACTGGTCAGGTCAAGCAGTTTATAACATGGTTATCACCAGCGGCTCAAGAAAGTCAGAGTTTTGATTCCTGGACCCCAATGGAAAGGGCTAATATTGACCTGCTTTCCCTTGCCTTTCCCTAAGGAAGTGCTTGGAATGACTGTGTTCCTGTTGCAGATATCTAATGGAAATGTTTGCATTGAGCTTTCTTGCCCAAAGAAAACAAATAGCAAAACTGAAGAGCAACCTGGAACTGTGTGCTCTGATTTCCATGCTGTAAACAGAACTAATACTTTTGGTTTAGTTTCCAGACCTGTTTTTTTTTATTATTTTTTTTTTAGTTATTGTTATTATTATTATAATACTGCACAGTATGCATAATACTGCTGCATGCACGAGCTCCACTGAGACGTAAAATCAAGATATTGGTTATTTGCAGTTATTAACAATTCTGTACCAGTCTCAAAAAATAATCTCTGCTGCTCTTTTTTTCCATCAAAAAAACACATCATGATTAATTATACCCTAATCATGCTGTCAGCATTGTATACTGTTTCTGCTTGATGCCTCTTCCTAACAGTTGTTTAGTCTTGCTCTGCATCTTTAGAGAACAGCTGAATCCGACTCCAGGGTGCCCTCCAAGAAAAACAAACAAACAAACAAACAAACAAACAAACAATTTACCTTTGATTTGATGATACGCAATTTACCTAATCGATCATTTTTTCCAGGATTAATAAATTTGCTTTTGCAAAATACCATAGGATATCTGGCTATCAATTTAGTGCAAGTAGTGAAGAGTAGTATTTTATTCAGTAATGTTAAACCAGTTCACAATGTCCATAAACAGAAAAACAAATGCCTCACCCAAGGCTATCAAGAACACAAGAAACTGTATCACAATGATTAGAAGCTTGAGTATAAAAGCCTGCTGAATCTGAAACTAGCTCCACTTCTGTAATTTCCAATTTTATGCCATAAATCCGGTTCCTAAAAACTGAAAAAGTGTGGATGTTGCACTGAAAAACTGTTTTAGGATTCATCTTCACTACATTATGGATCTTCTAGGTTTTCTGTGAGAGAAAAATCTAAGTGTAGTCAATGCCGTTTACATGATCAAGATAAAAGGGACACAGACATCTTTTGCCACTCAAAGTCACCTGATTTTAACTTTTCCACTGGAGAATATTGTGAGGACTCTTGCTGTGCCGTGTGTTCCCTCTCCTTTTGTTGTTATTGGCAGAAATCCCCAAGTCGATTTTTCAGAAGGTAATTTTAATTATCTTTTCCACGAAGAGTCAGTCCCTGCTAATTATTGTGAAATGTCAACTGTATTTGAGATGGTTGTCAGAAGAATTTATCATTTTCCTCTTTCAAGGCAGGGTTGTCTTTCGTTCTCCACTCAGTGCAGAATGCAGCTGTTAAGCTCAATGTAAAAGCAGAAGGTACAAGAGTAATTTTGTGGTTCAATTCTGTTTTGAATGAGTGTAATCATTGATTTCAACACAGGTATATTGAAATATCTGCTGCACCCTCAGATTTCCAGAACAATTCCCGAGGAAATTAAAAAACAAATAATAAAAACTGAAGTGTTTTTAACAACTAAGTATAAGCGGGAAAATGTAAACTGAGGGGTGAAAATGTCATCATTTTTCCCAAAGACATACATTATCATTAAACTTAATTTTTAAAAAATAGATATTTAATCAGATATTTGAACCCAATGTTTTCTCATAAAACATGAGAGTTTTAATGCCATTAGACTGAAAATAGCTGACTGACTTCTAAAACAAATACAAGAACATTTCCTTGCCTAGTGCATTCAACTGCACCAGAGATTTAAAGTGTGTTTTGCAAATTACAGCAAATATTATTCAATGGGGTATTAAAAAAAAATGCCAGAAGCTGGATATACACTAGATGGAAACTTTTTATGAAAGATATGAAAATATACTGGATTTAAGGATTACTTTAAACAAAACTAATATTCTTCAATATTTCTCAGGAATTTTATTTTTAATCACACTATCAAAGAGAATGGAAGCCCTAAATCAAATTTTTTATATATATATATATAAAGTAATGAATTCTTTTGGTAAAGAAGCAGTTAGTCATATGCAGCTGGAATCCCAGAGAGTGATGCAACAACATGAGTCAAACATGGTTTCTGAACACATCATTCAACTGAGAAAAATTTCTTCTTCCATATGTACTCCTTAGGTACGTTTGAAATGTTAAATCATCTACTTGCAGAAAACGTCAGCAAATGTTTTAATTCGGAATGGAAACATATTTCCAAAATTTATTGCAGAAATGAAAAAGATGTTACTTAGTAATATTACTTGAGGTATTATTTAGAAGTTATGCAGTTTAGTTTTGGATCCTTTTTCATCCTTTTAGCTCTCTTTGTGTTGCATATTATTAAAAAATCTTCCATTATTATGCAACACTACCAAAAAATCAGTAGTGTTACGTTTTTATTAATTTTAAATCACTGAAAGAACACTATTATTCTGTGAGGTTGGGTGCAAATATTTTTATCATATCAAAATGTTTCCTCTTGACCCTGAGGATGTCCTTTGTCTGTCATGTCTCGTACTCTCTATGCTTTTTTTTATTTTCACATTAGCTTCACCAGCCATTTTTCAAATTTGGAAGCATGTTCTGGAAAATTGGTAGGCAATCTGCCTGGGGAAGGGACCAACATAAACAACATAAAATCTGTTTGTGACAAAGAATCACGGAGCGTGAAATAATTTATTATGGAGAGGACCTCAAAGGTGTCTGATCAAACATCCTGCTCAAAGTGGGGTCAGCTCTGGGGTCAGACCAAGTTTCCTGGGTCCTCATTCAGTCAGAATTGAAAACCTTGAAGGGTAGAGATTGCAAAAACTCCTTGGGCAACCTGCACCTGTAAGTGATCGTCCACACAGGGAAAGAACCTTTTCTTTATTCTTGGTCTAAATCTCTCTTGTTGCAGTTTATGCCTGTTATCTCTTTTCCACCCACCAGACTCTGCTGCGATGTGCCTGACTTGTGTCTTCTCACTGACTCAACCATGTCAGATCCCTCCACATCTTTCTCTTCTTCAGGCTTAAAACCCCAGTTTCCTTGGTTTCTCCTCTGGGGCCAAATGCTTTCTCCTCCCCTACCATTATATTATTATAATATTTTTAAAATGAGCACTTCAGAGAAATCTCTTCAGAGTACATGCTCATTGTGCTCTTTTTTTCAATAGAAGGATGTCTGGTTCTACCCACAGATGATGTTACTCTGAATAATTCAAAGATCATATAACCTCCTCCTCTTGTAGATGTTTGAATACATCTCATCTGCGCACTGTAAGATCAAGTCTTACCCTACATCCCTTTTTAATTTTCCTGGAGATTCCTTCTTTTAGATTGTAAATTCACTGCACAGAGAGTAAATTTACAAGTATTGCTTTTTTGGGGAAAAGAGTTCTCATGTTCACAGCAATGATAGTAATTACCTCATTTTAGCCCCTGTTACATTAAATAACCCTCACTTATAGATCATGATCCTGCTATCTTCTAAATTGACTATTCTGTCCCTCATCACTCTGAGGATGTGTCTACCACCTGAGGGGAACTATAGTCGTATGAAAGGTTTCCTAAGAAGATCCCCTTTTCCTTTAATGAACATTCTGCCACCTATGGCAAGCACATGTTAGGGACAGCTCTGACTGCTCATCTGCCCACTCTGGTTTGTTTGTAAAATATTAGCAGCAAATATTGCTCTCTATGTGCACCTTGAAACCACAAAAAGTACATGGAAAAATTCACCCACTGATCCAAAGAATTGAATCTTTCATCCTTAGAGCAAACATAATTGAATTGGCTGTTATGGTGGCTGTTTTCAATTATTGCCTAAGAATTTATTGGCTTATCTTCTTGCTAGGGACCTTGAGAGTTAGGCAGGGAATTCCATCAGTGAATGCCTTTAAGAAAACTGTTGTGCTAGGTAGTTAAATTTTAATAATTAATATAGTTGTAGTTAAAAGTACACTGTGTCTTATGGCCATTGCTGAGCAGCAGCTGAAGCAGCAATTAGGTGGGATGCTCCACAGAACCCAAAATGATGGTAGATAACCATGTTCCAGCTATTGACTCATATCCCTGATCGGTAAAAGTGCCTTTGGTCTAGAAAGTTGTTTGTCCCATTGTAAGGTTAGACACCTCAAGATGTGACCACCTTCTTGCTTCTAGTGATGAATTCCCATCTGATAGTGGGTAGGCAAGTTAAAAGACAATTTCAGGGGAATTTGTGGCAAGTATATGTAATGTAGAGCTGGACTTTGCACAAATAATGGGCCTCTGATTTTGGTAAATCTGTGGGAATCCAGATGCAAACCCCTGCTAGCCCCTGAGGACAATTCTGGCAGTGATGGCTGTGGAACTTGTGCTGAGGAGCTCAGCATGAGTCAGTACCTCAATGCAAGTCGGGGATGGCAAGAGACTTTTGTAACCTCAGCTGCACAATCCACTGCCTGTAATACTTTGGGGATTTAAGCCAGCTAATTTAAAGCTAGCCTGGACATCTTGCAAACCCTAGTCACACACATGAGCATGGGACAGACAGACTTTTCACAGAACCCCCCTGTTCCATCTTGCTTTTGCTGCTGATGGCAAGCCTGGGGGGGAAACCCAGTCTGTGCATCTAGAGCAGACTGTGACCTTCACTGAGAAGAGACGTCATGAGGGAAGCAGGGTGTGAAATTGGAGTTACCTGCTGTAATTTTGCAAAATTAAAATGAGATGAGCAGCCAGTGTTCCCAGCCAGCTTCTTGCAGATCAAAGCTGGGCTGCTCTGTTCCAGCAGCTCACAGGCATGTTGGTAATGAAACAGATTTGCAGCCTGACATCGCTTTCCCCCTGCAAAGCTGTTGCCCTTGATAAAAAGGGAGCAGAGGGTCACACTCTTCTCCCTGCTCAAAGTTTATTACACAGGCAGATGATCAAGCAAAACTTTTCAGGGTTTTTTTTACCTCTAGCATCCATCTCCTGCCAAATGTCCAGCTTGATGTGCCACCTGAGTTGGCAGGTGTTAAAAACAGGGTGGCTTTTTCTTTTTCTTTTTCCTTTTCCTTCTCCCCCTTCTCCTTTTCTTTTCTTTTTCTCTTTCCATATCCTGTTTACTTTTTTCTTTCTTTCTATCTTTTTTTTTTTCCCAGATACTGCACTGTGCTCATTTGCTTACTTCATAAGCTCTCTCTTAAACACTCATTTTTACTCTCTCTGGCTCTGAATTCTATTAGCCTACCCCTCACCAGCATCCTGACACTCACAGCTACTCTGAAATGCAGTGGTGTGAACGCATCTAAAAGGGTAATGCCCTGTGCTTGCCAAATTACTGTGATGGACTCTGCTTAAACCATGTGCATAAAGTACGATATTTCCACCGAAATCTTAAAAGGGCTAAAAAGTCCAAGTGAAGTTACACCAAATTTTCAAAGATATTGTCCTTGTGAATTTGATTGCCTTTGTGACAGTACAAATCCATGTGGTGTTAAATCTTTGTGTAACTAATGGGGTAAATTTATGTGTTATCCAGCTGAATCTCCCATTTCCCTGTCAAAAGTGTACAATTAATTCCCTGCGAACAGGTTATAGTGACTTCTGAGCTACCACAAGAAGATATATTCCTAAATTAGACATTATATCAACACTAACACTGTCTCCCTCTGTTTCACCCAATTTTTTTTAGTTTGCTTCTATAGTGCAAAACCAATCCAAATCAGTGATAATAAAATTCATTAGTAAACTACATATAATTATAAATTAGTATCTGTGTAGTTATTTTTGATTGCTACAACAGTCCAGTGGGAGACTGTCTTGGAAAAATGTATGTGGTCCTACAGCTGGTGGGGCCTCCCCCAGCTCATGTAACTTAGGGATATTTCTTAGGACAAGAAGGGATGGCTTTAAACTGAAAGAGAGCAGGTTTAGATTGGATATTAGCAAGAAATTTTTCCCCGTGAGGGTGGGCAGGCCCTGGCACAGGTTGACTAGAGAAGCTGTGGCTGCCCCATCCCTGGGAATGTCCAAGACCAGGTTGGATGGGGCTTGGAGCAACCTGGGCTGGTGGAAGGTGTCCCTGCCCATGGCAGGAGGTGGAAATGGATTGTATTTCAGGATTCTTCCAAGCTTAACTATTCTGTGATTCTATGATTTACAAAAAAGTAATTTAATTTGGTGTCATTCCAGCTACAGATAAGAACTATGAAGTCATCAATCCCATGACTGTCAATCAACTTTTTTTTTGTTTTTGTTTGGGGGTTTTTTGTTGTTGGGTTTTTTTGGGTTTTTTTGTTGCAGTGTGTTTATTTCCTTCTGAGAAAGCCTGAAAATGCCTGGTTTTGAATCCTGCTTAAGCCCTGCCTGCACTCCCACCTCTCCATCCCTCCTCTTATGTCCTCTAGAGAGACTGATTCAGGAGGTACCCGTGGAGGATGTCCGACACACAGAACCTCGACCACATTCAAGCTCTGCTTCAGCAACAACAGCTACATGAGGAAAACTTTGCTAAGTGCTCAAAAAATTGATATCTAGTTTCCTGCTCACCCAAAGGAACAAACTACACATCACAGATGAATGGTGCAACCAACTAGGTATGAAAAGTACACGGTGAGAGCAGCTCTCATCCCTCATCCTCTGAGCACCGATGCTTTTCAGGCAATTACAACTCACACCCTTCCTCAGCCATCTAACCACTAGACAGCCATGATTCTTTTCACTCCTTCCCTGTAGCCTGATGAATCTTTAATTCTTTCATTAAAACTGGATCAGCTTCAGCAAGAAGACTTGTCACAGCCTCCTATTTCGGTGACCAAATTTATTTCCATTAATCTGTTGCTAGCAGCTTTTTACTGCTGCTGGCTTGCTCACTTAAAGGAGTTTTTGCTGACATGATTGTGTAGGCTGTTCATCTGCCAGTCTGTCCTTGGGTACTAACATCTGATCTGTTGACCAATTTCATCAAGCTTGAAAGAAGGATAGAAGTTTTGTAGGTAATTGAGTGGTGCCAACCATTATAAGGATGGATAGGTGGATGGGGAGGAAAAGATTACTCA
The DNA here is from genome assembly GCA_013396755.1 of Sclerurus mexicanus. NCBI lineage: Eukaryota > Metazoa > Chordata > Aves > Passeriformes > Furnariidae > Sclerurus > Sclerurus mexicanus. The sequence continues at coordinate 277,686 of VWZF01003767.1, forward strand.
ATTTGGCAAAAGGTAGAGGAGGCAGAACTCAAGTGTCAGCGTTCCTCCTTAGCACTGGGATTGCTTCATGTTGCATCCAGCCTGCAGCTCCCCCTTTGCTGCCTCTTGTGCAAGGATATGGCACGTGCAAGTTCAATTCACATGGTGAATTTCATATTCCAGGAGTACAGGGATTAGTCCTGCTGGTGGAAAAAGCTGTTTCCCTTCTTGCATACACCACGAAGTTAAATGAGATGATGTTGTTGGTTCTTGTCTGTCTGCTGCTTCTGTCCTGTTCTTACAATGTTTATATAAAGTCATGACAATTTAACTTTTTGAGATTGCTTATAGCAACAGTTATTCAGTAAATGTTATTATCACCATGACTTGTTAACATAAAGGTCCCAGTTGGATTCTCAGCTCTTGGTTTATCAGTACTTGCCTAGTCCTTGGAAAAAAACCCTAAAAATGATTAAAAATATTAAATAATAAATATTAAATAAATATTAAAAAGGATATGGAGGTCTTGGAAACATTATGTATTTATTTTATTAAGTAGCCTAAGAAATATTTTGGAAAAAAAATATTCAAAGTTCACTTTTGACACCTCAATTAGAATTAAAGAGAAAGGAAGAAAGGAAGAATGCAGGTAAGAAAGAAAACATTGCCTTGAGGGAAATTAAATACTGTATTGGGGACAATATTAAACTTCCTTCAGTGGAACTGTGTTGAGATACTTGAGATTTTTTTCTCTTCTCAGCAGTGCCATTTGAGATGAGTACCAAGCACATTAGGGGATATTTCCAGGATGAGAAAAAGTGCTTAAATCCCGGATCTTGGGAGGAAATGTCAATCATCTCTATCCAAATTTTGGTCACATTTCCCCAAATATCTTGAAATGTATAATGATTTGCTTTTCTCTCCCCTGTTTTTATCTCCCCTAAGGACCCAGAACTTGACATCTCATTCTCTCCCATACCAATGATCAACTCATCAGATGATTCATTTCCATCAGTTTAGTATTCACTTAATCCTTCAATACGCTGTATGATAGATGTTATCCAGTTTCATTTATCAAATGCCATAGCTATCTTGCTTTTCTGATTCCAAATTATCCTAAATACCTTGCCCCCAAAATAATTTAATTTACTCATTTACCAAATTTGGAGTGAGAGGACCAGTCAGTGAATTCAAATGTGAGTTTATTATAAGTTGTTATTTCAGTCGCTTGGGGAGGTGGGTGGAGCCTGATCTGGCTCCCAGTGGTGCTGTGCTCTTTGTTAGTGACTCTGACAGGTGTGTACGACAACTGGTCTAGTTTAAAATGTGATAACCTCATGTGATCATGAAAGCAAACTGTGCTACTGCTTCAAGTCAAAATTCATTCTCAGCGTAAGCAAAAGGCTCTTTGGGATACCCAGTAGCTGAAACAAAGAATAAGTACAGCTGAGGAAGACCAGACTTCTTCGTGAAGAGGAAGATCCTACAACTATTCTTTGCATTCACTGATTTATATAAAATAAAAGATCCATGCTTACTATAACCCTGTCATTTAGTAATGCTACAATTAACTTTGTCTTTAATTAGGAAGTAAAAAAAAAACAAACAAAAAACACTATGAATATTTCATCCCAGTAAGAATCTTCATTTTGAAATAAAAGGAAATAACCCGTCTTGACATTTCTCATGAACTTTGTCTCTTACAGTGAGCCATCAGTCATATTATCTCCATATTACCTCAACTCAGAGAATTAAACAGAACAAAATATTTTTAGAGATCAGAAAGTAATCTTGAAGTGAACTTGTTTAATACAATATATTCCAGAATTTTCGGCTCCTGAAGGACAATTTAATTTCTTGATTAAACAGAAGCTTTGCTATTCCTTATAATCCAGGATATATCCTGATCCCTTCTCATGCTGATCTGACTATTCAGAACAATATGTGGGTTCACTTCCTTCCTTAGAGGAATATAATATTACTCAGCATGGGGATAATTTCCTAGCATTCCAAAATCTGGCAGATATCAAATAAAAGAAGGCAATACACTACATTAAATGAATGAACTGGTGACTATATTTTGAAAAGAGCAAAATTGAGTCTACACAATCAAATAGAATACACTGATATCAAAAAAGAAGTAGGTGTTTCATAGACTGCCTCTCCTGTGGGAAGAAGAAAAGAGATGAATAGGGTTATTCTGTTAACTCACTGATAGTGGGCTGGATTTTCTTTTTTTTTAATATCTTTGAAGCACTGGTTCAAACTTCATTATTCACACAAGTAATTCTTACCTCTTCCATTAGGTTTTCAATAAAATTTCTGGGACTTCCACAAGCTGGGAACAATGTCTAGCTAGCATGTAACATAGCCTGTTTTTCACCCATTCCAAGGAGAGTATTAAAGTGTAGTTATGATCATAAAAGAAGAGTTAGAGATAAATGAATGCCCTACTGGAAGGGAAATCCATCCATCCATACCATGAGAAAACACAGTGAAATAAAAAACACTGATCAACCTGCTCTAGTGGGAGGTTGGAAATAGATGATCTTTAAGGTACCTTCCAACCCAAACCATTCTGTGATTCTATGATTCATTGATTCTATGATTATTGGGAAAGAAACAAACTATTGTTCTTTTCTGAGAATTTTTTTTCAAAGCTCCTTGGCCCTCAGATCTGAAAATGGCAGAGGGTTGGGAAATGTACAGTTTGCATAAGTACAAAGAAGAAAGGAAACTGCAAAAAGCAAACCCAAAACTACACTGCTTTCCATTTTTTATGTTGTTGAAGGCAGCTTAGTCCATTGTGGATATAAAATAACTAACTAAAGGGAAGATATATTCAATTTGCTCCATTTTGTGAAGGAGGGAAAGCAGAAGAGGCAGAGCAGGAAGGCTCAAAGCCCTCTCTGGCAATACTGAGGGCAACTGGTACAGAACTCAGACCTCCTGCTATGCCTTCTGGCTTCCTTTGATTCTTTGGGAACTTCCCATCAGCTCCTGCTCCTGCCACTTCATGACAAGCCTATCATTATTAACTTATCTTTTTGGGGGAGGAAGACACTCAAGCACATATTTCTTATTCATGTGGTTACAGGTGTAACACCAGAGTGTGAACCAGAAAGGGGGAGATTACAACGGGTGAAGGAGGGATGCCGAGCCATGGAATGAGAAGGTAATCATAAATTCATGGAGAAAGTGGGTTATGAGAGGGCAGTTAAGGGAAGAAGCGAAATAAAGTGTGTCATTGAAATCCTGGGAAATAGGAAGAAGAATCCTTTTATTCTTTTGTTGTTGTTGTTGCCTGTACAACCAGTTAGACCCATCTCACAGAAGACAACCTATAGGAGGTCTAACCCATAGGGGGCAAGACCATGTTTTGCATTAAGTCTTTGAATATTAAGAAAAGATTAAAAAAGATCATCCCAGATAGGTACATCAGAGAAAAGTAACTCTGAAAAATATTAGCAAGACTATGAATATGTAGGTCTGGCTTGTATATTAGACTAGTAGGCTGAATTACCAGTAGGGTAGATTGTTAAAATGCATTTAAAAGAACAGAACTAATAATCATGTGTTTAACTACAACACAGTGGAAAAGAGTTTTAAAAGATCTTGTAGACAGAAGTTATTTCTCACAACTCCATCAGCATTCAGAGACAAAAAAAATAAAGCCAACCAACCACCAACTGTCCCCCAAACAAACAATCAAATTTAAAAACCTGTTGTAGTTTCTAAAGAAATTCTTGTTAAATGCAAAGGAATATACACAGAAGAGACATTCTCTCTGTAAATAAAGAGAGGCAACATCTAAATTAGCTTTTGCCAGTCTGGAAGGGATCAAAGAGTCACTGTTCTTGGTTTCTTCAGGAATTCTACTCAGTAATAAAGAACCTTCTTAAAGCAAATAGAGCATTGCTGGTAAAAACAGTAGAGAATAAAACAAGAAAAACATTAAGGAAAATCTAAAAGGAATACTTTGCCTGTGTCTTTGTACCTGTTTAAAAATTCTTGCATGAAACACTTTCTCTATAAAGAACCAGAAAGTATTTTGAACTTTTCAGAGTGAGGAAAAAGTATGACAGAGATGTGCAAAATCATGAGCTGCATGGAAAAAGAGAATGAGGAATAGTTGGGAGGAAATGGAAAGGAATGAGAAGAACATACCACTCTGAACTCTGTTCTGGTGTTTCAGGTGGTTTATGTAACAATTTAGGACCACAAAAATAATTCCACAGCTTTCACCTCTTTTACCACTTGTAAATTTGACTTAGGCTCTGATGTCACAGAATTTCTGAAATTCTGCCCTGTGCTTTTAAAGGAACTGCCCTCTGCACAATTATCCACGATTTGTTTGTTTATTTACTTAAGGTGTGTGAAAACAGCCTTTAATCCTCACAGATTAAACACAGCAGATGCTTTTCAGAGCCATTAAACTCAGTGCACCAAATTCTGCTTCTCAGTGTGGTGCCAATGGCCTGGAAATGAATGTAAACCAGTTTGGGGTAAATTATTTCCTTTCTATTTCATTTGACTGATTAGATGCTTTAAACTCTAAAAAGCTCCCGTGGCAAAAGGTGCATTCTGGTTTCACTATCTTCTGCTATCTAATTTATCTATTCAAATATCTACTTTTAGGTTTTATTTCATGGACAATCTGAAAAGCTTTAAAGCTGATTGTGATGAGCACTGCAGCTTTCCCTGGCCTGCCCTCTCTAACTGCTTGGATAGACATTAATCCTGCATTTCATCACTTCAGACGGAAGGTAAGTTGACAAATTAAATTCTCTGTGCATTTTTTAATATAAAAATGCAATGCCTAGTGCCTTGAATCCCTCATAAGTACTTGTAAACTGTGATTTAATACCCTCTTAACTGCCTTTCACTCGTCTAAACGTGTTCAGCTCTTGAATCCCTTCCTCTTAAGAGTCCTCCTATTTGGAGGAAGCTGGGAAATTGTTTAGATAAGCAAACAAGCGCTTGCAATGTTGTCTCAGCGAAATTTCTATTAGTCTTTGGAAAGATTCCAGATTCCAATTTAAAGGAAAGGGCACCAGACTGAGCTGAGGAGGGCAGAGGAGGCAATTAAAAAGACTAATTCATCTGCAACAACAAATATAAGTTTGACCCAGGATTTAGCTTCCAGAAGGTTCTCCAGGTAGTTTCATTAAACAGTCTAGGGAGGAATGGTTTATTTTAACAGGTTCATGTGATAAAATATCTGAACTCTGGGGTTAATCATATTTACCAGGCACAAAGAAACACTGATTTAGAAGAGGTGGCACATGTTTTGCATTTAATACTCTCGAGTCACACACTTTAGTACGTCCTATTCTGCAGTCAGTTTTGCATACAACTGTTCCCTGTCAGCTCTCCTTTCTGTTCTTCCCCCTCATTCCCACCCCCTGCCATTCCAAGAATAAATGTTCTGTTACTTCTGTAGCAAGCTAAAGAAATTTATTCCCTTTTTTCCCCCTGTAAACCAGAATGTTATAAACCACTATATTGATCTTAAATCTGCTTTTTTAGTATTTAAATTTGCAGCAAACCAACCCTTGGCTTTAGACAACCTGAAAAAGGCTTAAAGACACACACAGCTGGCTCTACACAACCATAAACTCCACGTTTTCTAACAGCAAAGATCTTGGCTAACCTCTTTTTCAACTTTGTTCCAAAGGGCCTGTTAATTTAGATGATGCAGATCTGTAGTTTTCCATTCTCCTTGGAAATAGTATAACTGTTTTCTAAATTGTAGCCAAACTGCTTTCATCATTACCTATGGTTCTTGTCGCCAGCACTAGGAACTGGTGTTCCAAGAGAGAAATCCCAGATACCACTGAAATGAACAGGCCTGGTCCTGTTCTAAGGTAAAACAAGGAGAATTTCGTTCCAACACAGCACATCAGAGATGCTCAAAAGATCAGGGGTATTGAGTTCTGGCCTCTAATTTGGTGTGACCTTCTCTCACTTCTTTCAGCTGTTCCATAAATTGAATCTCAGCTGGTAATTACTGAATGGCTCAGTCCTTTTATGTTCATTTTTTCCTCTCTCCCATTTCACAAATGGAATCAATTGTTGTCAAATGATGCACAACTGCCTGGAGTAAGAGTCTTGGCACTAACAATCCTGGCAGCCCTGTTAGATTTGTTTAGTTTTCCTTGTAACCTCTACTTCCAATCCCAACTTCATGATTTGTCAGTCCTGAAAGCCTAAAAACAACTCACTCAAAAGAAATACCCAGCTGTTAAGTGGTTTGATTTCCTTGATATAATTTCATTCTGATTCATTCAATTGTTTTGTTTTGGTTTTTTTTCCCCTAAATAGGTAACCTGTGTTGCCTGTGCCGCACCTTCTCCATGCATCTCTCATGTGTCACCAAGCAGGGACACTTTGGCACACCTTTCCTCTTTGCTGTGCATGCAAACCTTTCCCAGAACAAGAAGGCCATGTTAAATCAATGGGTCCAGCAGAGTTAAGCTCCCCTGACACCTTATTTGAAAAAATACTTGGCACTGAGATTAAAACACTGGCATTTACCATGGTCTGGTGTTCCCCAGTGGAACTACTGTAGGAGAAAATGCTGAGGATGAAAGACCTGAGTGGGCAAATCAAAATACCTGTAGGTTTCACTGAACAGCCTGGAAACCCCTTGAAACCGGTCCTTCTTGCAGAGGGGTAGTATGTTTTCATTGTGTCAAAAGCACAATTCAATTATTGCTTTATTAAACCACCTGTTTTGAATAGGCTTGTATCCTTCTGGCTGCTTTCATGAGTTAAATGTGCGTAGTTTCTCTGCAGATAGCAAGCTACATAAATAAATAAAGAAATTAAGGACTTTGGATTAAAGGTTTAGAAAATTTGCGGTTAATTCTGAGAAATTTTGAAATGGCCATTTCTGTTTATCTGGATGGGTTTTCAGCTCTGGGAATCTATGCAAGATCTCTGTCATTCCAGGATTTAGCAAGATTAACCTCCTTTCAAACCAAAGTTTTTTGAGTCTGACAGCTCCTTTTTATCTTTTGAAGCTATTACTGCCTGTTAATAGAAGCTTTCTCAAACAGAAAGTGAGAGCTTATTTTAATCCCAGTTGAGGAAAAGTTGACTTTATACACTAATTCAAGTTTCACAGGGATCTAATCAGACTCCAAAAGGCCATTCTGAGTAGAAATCCTGAGTCGTGGCCTTCATAAACACATTGTAAACTAAATATAGTCTCCCAATCTGTTCAATAATATGCTAAAAGAAATAGAAGCTTAGAAATCTCAAATAATACCATTTTGCAGTTAAACATTCAGACAAGGCAAAATAAATGTCACAGGTAGAATTTACATGAATTGCATCTCTTTTTTCTTCACATTAACAATTCACATCTGACTTGTATTTTAATAATACATACCTTTAGGTGTTGGAGTAATTTTCTGAGCACATTTGTGAGCTAAAGGCTGCCCAGCTCTTTCTGGTTCTTCTGCTGACAAGCTCCTCAGGTCTGATTATTTTTCATTTAGCTTTTCCAATGAGGGACAGCCATGGTTAAAGCCAGCTGAAATTCCACTGTTACAGAGAGGAGTCATAATTCAGGAGACATATCAGAAATTACTGGAAAGTACATCTATATATGCTGAAGAACGAGTAATTTAAGGGATCCAAAGCAATAACGCAAGCAAGATGGGGGGATCCAATCAGTATTTCATGTCCTTCTGATCAGTACATCATTCTTTATCAGGTTAATTTAGAGAACATATGAAGAGATGAGCTCTTACATTGGGGCAAGTTTTATTTCTTGTGTAACTTCAATGGTCTTCTTTGGTCCTTCCTGTCCTCAAGCACACTGTGTGACTTTAACTCATCTTGTGTCTATTTCTTGCATTTGTAACGTTTTCTCATACTGCGCTAGATGCTTAAATCCTATTCTGTCATCTCTCTGATTGCTGATAGACAAGAGTTTGAAATATAAAGAACAAAATAAATTTAAAAAGTGGTTTACATGTCATTAACTTCCTACACAATTAACATGCAAAGGCTTCTAGACATTTGTAACACTAATTTTCAGCAACTCTAATTAAGTAATGCTCAGTGTCGATTGATTTCTTTCATTACTTGAACAGTCTAGCACTGGAGTGTGATGCTTCAGTGAAATAGCACTGAACTTCAGGTTTTGCAAGTGATTACAGCTGTTGTGGCTTTGTTTATAAAGGATTATTTCAGTGTTAAGTCTCCTTTTGCCTTTAAATCCCAGCCTGGCTTGCTGCCTAGTATAACAGCTGTCTTATTTGGTTGGAGACATTCACATGGGAAGGAGTATATATGATATATGTAGACATATATTTGTGTCCCTGAACATGCTTTACTATGCTGGTCTTATCTCCTTGCACGTGAAAGTAAATATATGTAGAGCAAAAACTACAGCAGAGAAAGTTACAGCCTGCAATAGACGTGAAAGAAACGGGAATAGATAATTAAAGAAAGGTTTAAGGAAGGCATCAGTTTTGTTAGGTGAGGTATGAAAGCTGAGTAATTTCTGTATTGAAAGAAATATTTTTAAATATTCTCACAAATGTCATGTCTGCATATAAAGACCTTTCCTTATGTTAAACTGCTCAGCCACTAAAAGAGCGATATTGGAATGAACTTCCTCCAAGTGTTTGGTGAAATGAGTCCCCAGTCCTGCAATGATTTCTATTCTTTGATTCCTGTAACCAGCTGAGGAAACTAATAAATATGTAAAGGTGATTCAATTACAAATGGCATTGAAAAACAGGAAAATCTAGAGTTATATGAATAATTTTACACCCAATGAAAAAAATTCAAATTTTAGCAGATAGCTTTTTGTAAAATGAAAAAAGCATCTTTTGACAAGTCATCAGCAAACATAGGCTAAGATTGTGCATTCTGTTGTGTAAATACACTTGGGCAGCAAAATGATGGGGGCAAAAAATAACATGTAAAGCTTTAATTCAGAGCAGGGTTCATCTCCATTATTATTTAAAAGTTAGATGTGTGAGTGGATGCTATAGAGAGTGTTCTCCCAGTTAATGGTCCAACACATACTAAACTGGATCTTTCACACAGACTGGGTGAATTTCCCTTTGAGGTTTCTTTATATTTCTTTTTCCAATGGTTAAAAAGGAAACATCAGCCAACCAGCTCAGATTTACACATCTAACTTTTGGATGACTCTGGGTTAGGTCAGTTCCTCCCTTCACCCTTTACAAATGGTTCCTGGGTAACTCGGAGTACTTATAATTGTCTTTGAACTCTGAATAGAAAGGTATTTATTGACAAAGAGAAAAACAGTGCCACACCTTTACTGGCTTTATTTGGTTTCTTGGTGTGTGTTTCTGCTCCCCAGTTCCTGGATCTTTCTGTAATATCACACTGCCATAAAGGCTGAGAAGGAATGGGCTGCTGTGCTAAGGGAAATACCCCAGTTTGTATCCTTCTGTCCTAGGCTGCTCCATGAACCGCGTAACCACTACTTCTGTGTACCCCAGCATCCTGATTTTATTTAATCTCTCGACATCCTGATGAGGAAAGAAAAATCTGATGTTGCTGAAGAGAACTGGAACTGATTTTAGGAACTGCAACATGGAGCCTAAAAGGGCTGTCCAAATCACTCAATATTTCCCATATTCTGCACGTGACCCAGGGTTATGAGGTAACAGCTTAGACTTTCCCCAGGATGAAACTAAACAGGGTGCTTAGTAAAGAGGTGTCTTAAATGACCCCCAGCTCTGGGGTTGGAGGCTGCAACCTGCACACAGCCTTCACCTACAGAAGGACAGGACCAGGATCGTGGGAAGGCAGCTTAGCCCATGCAAGGTTTCTGGAATCACAAAATTACTTCCTTCAGACTCTTTCCCTGATAAAAAGAGGCAGTACATTGTTTCTAAGGCTTGGTAGCTGTTTGAATGTTTATGTTAGTGAACTGTTTCAACCAAAATGCAAATGCTTCCTACTGGAAAGGACCAGAAACACCGAGTTTCATGTAGTACAGAAACTCTCTAATACAGAGTCTTCTTAGGCTCAAAAAGTATCAAAATGCTCTTAGAACCACCATGTGTTCAGCTTGTGCAATGAAGAACTGCTGGCAATAGTAAATTTACTTACTGCCCAGGTATTTATTGGAGTCTATTGTCTCCTGTTATAAAGACAGTCTGACACACAGCCCAGCAATGACATACACATTTTGGCTCTTATTAGAAGTTACTGTTTTGTTAATTTTTAATCTTTTTATTCAGATACTCAGAGGGATTAAAACATGAATGTGTTGCTGGCAGTTTTACCTACACATATTTCAATCAGACATGGAAAGAAAAAATATTGAGCAGTTTGATAATGACTAAAACCTAGGAGAGTCATTTTCTTCTGACCGTACACGAAGCAAGAATAAAGTAGAGCCCTTGCTTTCCTTTTTTATGAGGTACAAAGTAAATGTTCAAGTGTATTAAATATAAAAAGGGGCTTTTTAACAAATTAAAAAGCAGAGAGTAAAAATCCATGTTCAAGAAGGAAGACTTGTTAAAGTATGAAAGGGCAGTTTGCCATAAGAGTTATGTTGCTGAAGGAAGCAGTGCATGCCAATTTTCAATCCAAAGCAAAATGTCTGTGGCTGAGGTTTTTACTTCTGGAACAAAGGGATTGTATGCTACATAACGCTTGTAAAACAAGCAAGTAATCTCTGCACATGCCTGTGTTAGAAATGAATGGAACATTCCCAATTTATAAATGAGTAATGGTGAGTCCTGAACATTTTTAATTAGTTTGTTCAGTTCCACTCCAAGGATGCCAGAAAGGAAACAAGGATGGCATGGTAATGAGATTCTGTATTAAAAGGAAACCCCAGACTCTCAAGGAATCACTGTCTAAATTCTGCAGCAGAGTAAACCTGAAATTCTGTCATTCCTAGACCAAACTTTCATGTATGTTCTTGGATGCAGCACAATTCCCTTTTCAGAGCATGTGAGAACCAGACCCAACCCAACCCCACTAGTAGCTAACTCAGTGTACTGACTGGTATGAGAACCTGAGACAGACAGTACACAGAGAATTCCATTTTGCAACCTCAGACTTCTGTCTATGGAGGGGATAGACTGTTAATGGTTTGCTGCAAAAGGCGTTAATTCTATGGTCTAACAAGCAACATAAATACACACATCCTCTCATGTACAGAGAATAAGATGTTAGTGTGAGTACAGGTTGACTGGTTGTTGTAGTAGTTTGAGTAGTAAAAAACATTAACTCTGTGACCTAAGGCATATTGCATAACAACAGCCTAGTCTGGTTCAGCCCTTATTAACATAATAATTAAATATATTGGCCTTTGTGGTGTTCTTGTGTATAAGAAAGAAGAGGGACAGGCACCAGTCCATGTTATGGGCTGTATATGAACACAGGCTGAGAGAGTTGGGGTTGTTCAGCCTCAAGACAAGAAGGCTCTGGAGAGACCTTCTACCATCTTCCAGTATTTAAAGGGGCTACAAGAGAGCAGGAGAGGGACTTTTTACAAGGGCATATAGAGATAGGACAAGGGATAGTGGTTTTAAACTGAAACACAACAGACTTAGATTAGATCTCAGTAAGAAATTCTTCACTATGAGAGTGATGAGGCCCTGGCACAGATTGCCCAGAGAAGCTGTGGCTGCCCCATCCCTGAAAGTGTTCAAAGTCAGGTTGGATGGGGCCTGGAGCAACCTGGGCTAGTGGAACATGTCCCTGCCCATGGCAGGAGTTTGGAACTGGATGATCTTTAGGTTTCTTCTAATCCAAACCATTCTGTGATTCTGTAGAACCTCTACAATGGCAAGCTGGGCCAATTGTGTCTCCTGTGAATAGAGTGGTTGGATACTGATTTTGGCATTCTGACATCTTCATGTGGGCTTTCAAGTGAACTTTGCTAGACATTCACCCGTTGGCTGAAAGCCTCAGTTTCATGGTGATCATTAACAATCAGTAATTAACAATCATTAACAGCCCAGTAATTCCCACTCACTACACATGGCAATCATCAAGTATGTGGTGGTAGAAGTTTATGACCCTTGAGATGGAGTGCATTTTTCTGTGAATTGCTGGTTCAGAGGTACATGGTCACATTCCTGACCTTGTGTGACAATTTAACCTTATCTCTGGTGACTTTGTGGGTATCCACTCCTGTCAAGTAGCTTCCAGACTCTGGGAATCTGATGAGCCCACTACACACTGGTGATACACCAATTTCATAAAAACAAGGTTCCTGTTATGGAGATCACTGTGGATTCTAGCAAGACCATCACAAAGTGTGTATCTTTTTTAACATCTGGGGCTGGTGTGTACTTTCTTCACTCCTGGCCCATCATGCTGCCTGAAAAGACATCAGTTAAATCCTTCAGTAGTGCAGATGGAGTGTTTGACTGGCAGATCTGGTATGATGTGCTGTCAACACTGGGACATAGTCTGAGATTGTGAGAATTTAGACTTAGTCTCTCAGTTCCCTAGAGCATCCCTTAGAGAATTTCAGATTATCCAGAATTATCCAGTTAGTTTGAAGAGAGTGTGCTAAACTGGATATATACCATAAAATACCATAAGGAGTGGTTTGGATTGGAAGGGACCTTAAAGATCATCCAGTTCCAGCCCCCTTGCCATGGGCAGGGATGTCACCACTAGACCAGGTTGCTCAGGGCCCCATCCAACATGGCCTGTATACATTGGGTCATTTTGAATCTCAAGGCCAAGGCTTAAAGGAGCCCAAACCCAAACTTAGACCTGCTCCGAAATCTGCTGCATAAACTGTGGGCACAAACCTCGCAGCTGGTGTGAAAGAACAACCCAGCAACCGAAAACATTTCTCCGCTGCCAATTTTGAAAGAATGTTCTCTTTTCTAAATGCAGTGGTTTAACATTTTGCTTTGGTGGAAAACTTAAAGGCTATTTTTGTACTTCTGAAGAAAACAGCTTAGTGTTAACTGCCAATTCCAGCCCTTCGGGGCACTCGTTTTGCCAGCAGCAGTTTAATAAAGAGTCTTGGCTTATCTTCTCTGCAGCTCCACAGTGTATGTTGTTATTGCCAGTCTGCAGATAAACTCAGCTTTGTCTCAGGAGGCTGGAGACTGCACATGAGATGTGGATAAAAGGAAAAGAAAACTCTTTTTGAGAGCTATATGTGATTAATCACTGGCTGATATTCCCTCCACTTCTTTATAGGTTCATTGCATAAGACTCCTGACTAATCCCCCTGAAGGGCTGTAATTTGTAACAAAGTTTAAGTGAACAATATTACTTTAAAACAAAACAAGTCGAATATAGGAACAGAAGCCAGTAAATACACACAGGGCAGGTCCTGTGGAAGGAAATAGATAAAAATTCAATTTGATGAGGTTAATTATACTCAGAAGGGCTTTTCCTGCCTTAAAGAAAATCTGGTTTGGTTCCCTGTAGATATGGATAACGCTTAATGAAGACCTAGGGGTAATGGAATATGGTACCTTTGTGGCTGTCTATGCTTCTCAATGTCCTAGCCATAGGTGTGGAAAAGCTCTAAAATAAAACAAAATTCAAAATTCTCTACTTCTAAAGCATAAGCACTGCCCAGTGCCTGCCTCTCGCTTTTCAATAAAACAAGAAAATTCCAGTCTATTAAAACTATGACATTACATTTGTGACAGGCACAGCTGGCTCACTACAAAGCAACAGCAATATATGTGACAGATCAAACAAAAGTTTTCCATCATTTAAAAAATGTACCTTTAACCTAAAAACTTCTTGTCAAAGAAAAAAATCTTGATCTCCTGTCTGAGCGAAATCCAGGAATCCATTAAACTTTGGGTTGACAAACTTTTAGCTCTGTAAAAGCACATATTCTCTAGAAATCACATCCCTGAGAGGTAACACGCCTTGCTCTGAGTAGAATGTATCTCAACAGCATCTAAGAGCGGGTTTTAGTACTCATGGTTGCCTGTCCCTGACAGAGGCATGCAAAGGAATATAGTTTGCCAAAGCAGGTCAGCTGCCCTTGAGAGTTCAGGTAATAGGAAGGTTTGCCCTAGACCACTGCCCTACCCCTGCTGACACTCATAGTGAGCTTTGGAAACTTCGACTGTGACCTCTGTCCTTACGAAAGGATTAGTTTCTTTGGGAGAATGACAGATCAAGTTTATAAGGAAAACTACACCAAATGTCACCTGTGGAATGCTTAGTAGTCACTCCATGCTGAACAAAAATGAAACACCCTGGACACACCTTGTATTTTGTTATTATTGTTTTTCAAAGAACTGTCAATAAACAGAAATAATTTTCATTCCTCGTTCCCAAGGTGTGCGTTGTCCTCGTTCAGATGGCACATCACACCATGGTCCTGGCATTTCTGGAAGGTGAAACTGGATTTTTTAGAATGATTATTTCCTTTGCAAGCATTACAGCTATTGGCCACTTCCCTTCTAGAACTAGTAGGTGTTAAAAATGCTTCACCAAGTGCATGCATGTCTAGTATGTACTATTAAATTTAATCTCATTTATTTTCTGTCTGAACCTAATTTCCCATGAAGCACGACCTTCATTGTCTTATTGTAACGAGACACATATTTTTAACATCCTCATGTTATTCATGAGCTGTGTTCTTTTCCCTAATCAGCAGGTACCAGTGTCTCTTGGTGCAGGGATCTAGTGGCCACTAAAAAGGTCAGTGAATAGAAGATGTTTTAGCTTCTTGTTAGTTAAACTAGATGGTAAATTGGGCCCTGCAGGATATGTTAGAGGAAATGTTCTGAAAGGCTGACTCTCAAAACAAGCATAGGATGAGTTTGTTTAGAATACATATATTCTTCAGGGACCCTGGGAGATAAGGGAACTGAGAGAAGGGATTTGAAAGTCTTTCCATCATCTGTAGCTCCCTTTAAATGCACCTATTTATAATATGGTACAGTGTTTTTGCTGTAATTCCTGTGTTTTCTATAGACCAGAATGACATTCCATATCCATAGGGAGCATTGTTTTAAATGTCCAATGCCATGTACCTAAAACCCCACCATTATTTGCATTCCCACAGTGCAGAGAGAGTGACCCAGTGCTTGTGAAGCCCCATTTAATACATTGGGCAGAGGCCTGCAGCAAAGCAGAAATAGCAGCTATGTTTTCTATGGGACGTATCAGAGATCGTGGGGAAAACAAGAATTACAGGCAAACAAGCAAACGAGCAGAGATTAAGAAATGGGAAGGATCAGAGGGGAAAAAAGTTTTGGAAAAGAGTTGCAGATCTTCTAGTTAGATACAGTCCTACAAGATAAGGACCTGGCAATATCTGTAAGGTCTATAATATCATAAGATATCACTTTGTGCTCTTAACTTGATTTTCTAGTTTCAGAACATGCTGGGTGGCCTATGGTAGAGCCCCATAATGACACATGCAATATTTGCTTTCCCTTCATCCTTACCCAGAACCTCTCAATTGTGCCATTGGGAAGCGCAGCTCCGTAATTCCAGCCCCTGGCTGTGTGACCTCGTCCCACCACTGGCCTCTCCCTCCTGCCATATCCCTCACCTGGTGCCCCCTCCACAGCCTCAGCAGCCCCTTGGAAGGCTGGGAATTAAGGTTATGATGCTTCACAAATCATCACCATCTTTAGATACTTTTAGAGCTTTCTATCAATACCTGGTCATAAATCCTATGCCACTGTCATTAGCCTCGTGTTCAACTTGCCAGATACTCTGAAATTGTCAGGATAAATAAAACTCTCTAAACCCATCTTTTTAGTGTTAGAAAGCAAGGCATTACTTTATCTCTGGCCAGAAGGTGTGTGTGAATGACTGACAGAGTTCCAGTCCCCACACAAAACAGAAAACTTTTTTACTTACTTATGCATTTTAAGCAAACAAGGAAATTAATGTTCATTGTTTCTAAATGACATAATTCTCTTTCATTAGTTAGTCTTCTACCGTTTATTATTTTCTTGCTTTCTTTGATAATTAGTCCATATCTTTAGTATTTTTAGCATCTTTTTCTCCTGGAAGGGACTTTTCATCTCGAGTCTTTGTTTGTCTTCTTTATCTGCTGGTTTCTGCTAAATGTCCTCGTGGTTCATAAATTCTGCACTCCAGATGTCAAAGTTCAACAGCACATCTTTCTCTCCCAGGCTTTGTTCATTGAAGCATATCAAGGTTAGCTTAGCAAAACTTACAGTTTTAATATTTTTTCCCAAGCTATGTTCCCACAAAAGTAGCTTATGACAATTTAAAAGTGCTTAAAAGTGATTTTAGGGCCTAACACATCACCTCTAATTAACTAAAGCAACTAATCAAACAGTTAATTAAAACCATTAAAAAAATTAGAAAATTTATATAATTTCCAACAAATTCTTTTAGGAATTTCCCCCTCCAGACACATTATTTTCAACGGTTTCAGGGATTAAATCCAGTTCCCTTCTGATGTTGTGAATGGGTAGGGATCAGATCCCATTTTCCTTGTGGGACAAGTCTCATAAATCAGACAGAGATATTTTCATCTCTGATTATATATACATGCATATATATATATAAATAAAACATTTTGATTGGTATGTAGCAGAAATTGCATACATAATTTTTTAATTTACTGGAATGGGGGCTGTGGCATAATTTCTCTATGAAAAGGAAAATTGTAAAAAAATGCAGCCCAGAATATCATATTGCTAATGTTTGTGCTGAAAAATTTTGTTATTTTTAATATTTAGGTAGTTTTTATTCTGAAATGTTAAGTATTCTAATATACAAATATTCTTAATTACTTATTAATGAAATTATAACACTGAAAATCGTTCTCGTTCAGGCAATATCCATTAAATTTTTATTTACAATTTTAGATTCATCTTTTTACTTGTGTTTTTCATCTTCTCAATCATAAGCGTACACATTGTTGAAATTTTTAAAAAAATTATATTTCTGGGAGTGGACAAACAGTAGTTTAGGGGCAGATAATATAATTTTTTAACGTAGTACTCCTGTGCACAGAATGCACTGTTTTGTGGCTGCACACCAAAGTGTGTTCATGACTGGAAATTCATTTTGTTTGCTTAGTCACCAGGTAGTGGGACATAAAATCTGTAAGAGATTTGTTTTCTTTGATTAGATAGGCTTTTAGTTTGCTGAAAAAAGTGATTTAGAAACCCAGGTGTAAAAAACAATAATATCAGAAGATGAACAAAGGCCTTGGAGAACTCAGCCAACAGCGAGGGCAATATGTAGCTCTCCCTGGAGTAAATGCTTCTGAATCTGGTTAACATTGGAATATTTGTAAAAAAGAGAAAGGCATGAAGTAAGCTGTCCCAAATGTTTATTGCTCGGAAAACAAGTATTCCCTGATGATGGCTACTTAATTTGTTATGTTCTTAACTTTCATTTTGCCTCTGAGCCACTGACCTTTAGTAAGTGTTCTCTGGACAGATCCTGAGGTTTGTTTACAAGCCGAGCTAATCTCAATCAGATTCCTTCATGTATCCTCTCCTTTTGATTACTGTAGTTGATAACATAGCCTTATAATTCTCTTTATTCTCCAGAATCCAGACAGTGCTTTGCTTTCATCTCCATTTACTGTTATGTGACTATTTTGCAGAGCTTGGTTAACGTAGGACAAAGCACCCAGTGTTTGTTTAATGTTGCTTGTGGAAGGTCTTTTCCTATTCTCATGCTTGACTGATAACGAAATTATAAATATACCTGAAACTTGGGACACCCTTACTCTTTTTCTTTCAGTCAAAGTATTAGTTTGCTTTTAATGGTTTCCTATGTTATTTCCTATTCTACTGTTCAGACTTAAGAGTTTCAGATTTGGAGTTTATGTTACATTAAACTTGACAGAATATTAAATTATATTACCAAGACCTGTCTAGCTTTGTAAAAGTAGAAAAATACACTTGAGGAAACAGGGCTGGATTTATTTACACAAACAAAACTTGAAAAGGTGGAGGTATAACTTACAAAAATCTTAGCAAGCCACTACATCTAGACAGGAAGAGACATTCGAGAGTTCTATTAATGAATCCCTCAAGGATATATATTTCAAGATATAATGGGTGGGCCATCTGGGTTTAAAGTTTGACATTGACATAAACTGTGAATTGATTCAATTATAAATTGCATCATTTTTTTAAATGTTTCACCCTACAAAATTGACTTCACTACTTGGTCTTCTACTTAAAATAATTTCTTCAATTACAAAACTATGGAAATATTGCCGAGAGAAGCAGCCTGTTTTTCATTAATTAGAGTGTAAATCCCCAATAACACAGAAATTACTAAAAACATTGCAAATAGTGTCAAAATTATCAAGTATTTCTTCCTCCTTTTTCCTGCTACTGACCACAATTTTTTGTTATTTTCAGACACCTTTCAGTATGAACTGGAAAATTATATTGTCACCAGAGTATGCAAATTGATGTGAATTATAAGCTTCTGTGGACTAAAGCTGATATCTTCAGTACTGATATATAAAAAACTGAATTTGTTTAAAATGGGCCAACATATTCCCCTGGAGTGAACTGATAAATATGAAAAGTAGAGCTTTAGTCCAGAAATGTCCTAAATAGGGTAAGTTTCTTAGTATATAGTATTCTCATCTTTCCAGTCCTTGGAAGCAGCCCAAGTGGCTACTGACAAGAGCTTTGCATGCATCACTGTGAACATTTTCAAGCCAAAAGAAGTTGTGACAAGATACACAGTGAAAAAAACCCCACCTGGTTTTGCAATCATTGGTGTTGCTTTCTCAGGCATAGGGGCTGGATAACCCCTAAAAATAACCCCCAAAACGGATTCTATCCAGCCTCTGCAGCTGATTGAGAAGTTGATGGTGTCAGAAACAGCTTTGAATACACTTCCTAAAACTACTGAGTCAGAGTCCCCTCACTTACTGTGGTCAGGAAATTCCATGTGACCATGAAGAGCTGCAATTTCCCATTTCAAGCCCAACTAGTGACTAAGAAATAGGAGAGCATCCAAATTATTCCATTATGTTGTTCCAGAATGACTGAACCATGATGGTTCCCAACTGAGAGCCTTTGGTGTGGCAGAGTTCTGTTTTACACTGACATCTTTAGGAGTGGAATAAGTCTTAAGATTTGGTGTGGACAAGAAAACCTCAGAAAAGGCCTCAAAAGCCAATTAATATTTCTGTGATGTGTTGAGCTGTAAAGCTGCTGAGGTTGGTGTTGAAATTTTTGGAGATGTCACGATGTCAAGGGTGATGGCTCATTTCTGCAACAAACTGATTCCCTTATTACTGGTCTCCAGGAAAAGAATTATTTCAGATCTCTGCAAAATAGGCAGAGATTATCAATTCCCACTGCCAACTCACATTTCATTGCCGTCTTGTATTCCCCTGTAAAAATGAGTTCAGTCTGAATTAACATTTTTATACTTAGACTGTAGGTCTTTGCAGTAGACCATATTTTTATCTCATGTTTCTCAGTAGTCTTCAGATCCAAAAAGCATCTTTAGAAGTAAAAATCAGAGTTTACCAGGACCCAGAAAGAGATGAGTCCCATATGAAGTATACAGAAGAACTCAATTAGCAGATAAGACTACAGACACTTTTGTGAGAAGGTTTAAGTAAATTTCAATATATCTCTTGGAGACACTACTGAGAGCAGTAGAACTGCCTATTGTCATTCTTTATACATCATCTAGACTTGACATATTTAGAAATAAAAAACAGTTGTGTCAAACACAACCAGAACGTTCTTTTCTTTTCTTTTCCATTTTTTTTTTCTTTAATGCCAGGCATCAAACCCAAAATTTATTTTAAATGTGAAGTGTTTCATACTTATTATGACAAATACAGTGCAACCTTCAAAATAAATGAACTGTTCTAAAGGTCAGATATGTCATGGAATATCCAAAGGAAAAAAAAGGCTGCAAGCACACCACAAAAAAGAACTCAGAGACAAGAAGCAGATGTGAGAGAGACAAGCTACAAATAAATCATTACAGACAATGCACATTTCAAATGCTCCAGGAACTCTTTCTACTGAGCCCTCTTGATTCCTGTAAAGGCTGTGCTCCTTCTTTCACACATTTCTCCTATAAGTACATAATAAAGTACAATATTTTTTTTGGTTTGGTCTTTCATCTTGGAGAAAACTGTTTAATTCTATAGTTTTAATTTGCTTGGGCTTGACCCTGTTAGACTCATGATGACTGATCTACCTCCCTAATTTAAACAACAGTAGTTTTCAAACAGGTATCAGGCACTGGTTTGTTATTCTGTTTTTCTGGTATTTACTGATTTTCACTTTTTCCCCAATGTGTTATGAAAATATTGTGATCAATTGGCTTAGTTGCACAGTGTAAATCACTACCTGTATAAATATTTGTCATGTAAATCAGTGCAACAAATTTGATATCAAAGCTGACCAGAATATAGATTGCATATATGCTGGTTACATTCAGGATTCACTGAGGTGGTAGACAGAAAATTTCCAGGAAACAGAGTATAAGAACAAAAAAGGGAAGAAAAAGAGGAATGTATTCTGATTTATTAGGGGATTTTTGTTATTCTTCATGAAAAAAACAAAAACAAAAACAAAAAACAAAACTGTCTCCCCTTGGTTCTATCCTGACTAAAAAGCAGTTTAAATCCATTGACATCAGTGTATTCCTCAGCTCTGCTTGTGCCCATTTACTCAAGCTGAGGATCTGCCCCTCTGTTCCACAAAATGCAAGAACCATCAGAAAGAAATGGATTGCAATCAATTTACCAAGTGAAAAAGGGTTGTTAATTGGATAATGGAAAGAGATGGCCAAAACAAGCAGGCTTGGCATTTCAAAAGGTTGGAGATGGATAGAATAGGATCAATTAATTCATAAAGCACAAGACAATTTTGCTGAATTTGAATCAATGTGAGTTAAGATCAGTGATTACATAAAAATCAGCTGATGTACAGCTCATAAGAAATCCATTAACTGCCATCCCTAAATGAAAAAGAAATCCAAAGGACATATTAACCACTGCATTTTTTTCCCCAACATATATTTCTTTTCTTGATTTTGTTTTGCTGTTTGATTTTTACTTCTGAAGCCTGTGTCCTAACATAAAATACATGAGGAAAATTGGGAGTAGATAAAAGGGTCAGCAGTGGACATTTACCCTGGGGGCACACGTGTGTGTGGCTATTGGGAATTCATGCTTGACTTTCCTGCAGCTGCACCTGGGGACAGTGAGCTGCAGCAGCCTCAGATTTTTTCGTCTGCTAGATTTGGCACAATATTTAATTAGATTTCCCCTCCAAATGTTGAAATCATACCCAGGGTACAGTCAATAATCCCATGTGCACTGAGGGCCTGTGTTATCTTGACTGGAGTTCACAGAACATTTTATCGTCATGTGATAAGTTTCACCAAAATCTGAATATTTCGAGGTGGTCAGTCCATGAGGTATCTTTGATAGGAGTGAAGAGCTAAAACACCCCATTTTAACATTGTAAGAATATTTGCTAATGCTCTTGTACATCCTATCACGTTGGTTTCTCTATCTTTTTTTAAAAAATCAGCTTTTTTTTTATATCTGTTTCAACATATGCTGCCTAACATATTGCAAGGAGCACTGAAGCACAATCTAATATCTCAAATACACTGAAACACTTAATAGAAGAGAAAACTTTCTAATAGTTCTGAATCACACATTTCAAACTTATTCCTTGGAAGGAAAATGGCTTTTTCTTCCATGTCAGAAGATTAAGAGAATGACCACACCCAGCTGAATGAAAGATTGCTCAGTTTAATAGTCCCTTAGGGACAGTGGCCATAAGCAAATACCTATAACTAGACTGATGAAACAAGAATATCTCATTTCTCCATTTATTTAGTAACTTTCAGTTAATTATTCCTCCCGTCTAATCTTCCCAAGAGAACACCTGGGAAAATCTGGGTTTACCAAAAGCACTTTGGGATTGCTTTCAGAAAGCTTCCAGGGATCGTGTTGTCTCTTCTGAGCAACATGAATTGAAGGACATATTTGTGACGTCAGTTCTCCACCTTTTTTCCTTCCCCTGAACCTGTCATTGTCCAGGTCCCAGGGACATCTTCAGGAGTTGCATGTAGGTACCTTTTTCCTTTTCTGTTAAAATACATTTTACACATCCAAATGTACTTTGAGATACACATAAACTACTATTTCCAGGTTTTAATATGAGACGCAAAGAAATTAATTGACCTCTTTAGGTTCACAATTAAAATCTATATTAAATCAGGGGACTCAGCTTTGAGTTCTCAAATCCCACATTACTGACTGACAAAAGACACCAAAACTTTACACCTGGCAGTCTCGGCTCTGTGTTATTGCAGGAAGATGGAATGTGAAAGGCACCAAGGTGGCTTTTAACTCAAATGACTCTTTATCTCTGTTAAAATTAATTAATTCTTTCTTCAAGTATCAAAGAGTAATCAAAATGAATCCACAGGAAAAAAAGAAAAAGGAGAAATCTTTTATTAACTGGGGAATATAATAGGATCTAGAGTGGACTACCTACTATCTTATTCAGAAATGCTTTAAAATATTTAAAATCTATTTGGCTTATTCTGCCAGAGAGTCAGGGAATTCATTAGGATATAAAGGTATTTGTGGTCTTCAGAGAATAGTATAAAATGGATGGCCACGGGTAACCATGAATAACTTATTTGCCACGTTTGAGTCATAACATTTCACAGCCTAATAAGGAAAGATGTGCAGTTTTATAAGTTTAATTTACATATGTAAATCTGAATTGAGAATTTCTGTGCATCCTCTAGCACCGTAAATAGCAGTAGATTTGTGATAACAGCATTAGCTACAGCAGGTTCATGAGTTGCTATGTAATACATCCCTGTACAATTTCAATATAGCCCATTACTCTTCTCCCTCTTTGCTGCTGCTCTGAATGCTCTATCTGGGAAGCTGGAGACTAAATATAGCATTCCCTGTGCCTTGAACCAGGAGGAATGGATAGAATGATTATGGCTTTGAAGATTATATCTATATGATATGAATATTCATGTATATCTCAAAAAAAAAAAAAAAGTCTCTTTGGTTATTCCAACAAAACTATTCCTTTTGTTAGCCCTGGGTCACTGCACAGGAAGGGAAGAAGGGCTCCCAGGGTCAGAAGAGCATCACACTTAAAACTCTCTTCTCTTCTGCCTATCAGTGCTTTCCTTGGTGCTCACAATCTTTTCCCAAGCTCCCTCAACCATTCAGAGGACACAGGTAGAAGGGATATTCACACTTGCATGACCTTCCTGCACACCCAGGTGGTCTGGAAGCTCAGGGTGGAGATGAATGTCATGTTGCCTGCTCTGAAGGGCTCATTCCTTCTTTTCATCCTGAATAAAGTTTCCACATAGGTTGGGAAATGAAACTTGAAATCCTTTTTCCTACATAATATCTCTATCCATTAGGATAAGATTTTCTTATATCCTTTATCCACTACCAGTGGAACAGCAGCAATTAGGAACTTTTCCCAGGAAGGAAGAAGATGGAAGCTTTAATCTCTTTAATTCCCTCTCATTTTTTTATAAATATATGTTTAAATCCATAAAATGGATTCTAGACTCAGGAAGCAGATAGTGAATGGATTTATATTCACACCTCTGTTCAGTGCTTCCCACCTTTTATATCTAAAACATTTTCCAGATCTCTGGTCATGTAATGGTTTTAATTTTTCCAGATTTTTTGGTTCTTCTATTGAGATAAATTGCTCTCACTGTGTCATATTGGTCACTTGTGCTTGTCACTTCCATATATTTGGGGTTTTTTTCAGGAATACTGAGGGATGGCAATTTTCTTCCAAGTAAATTTGCAGATCTGAACTTCTTTAAAATTCTATTTAATTCCTTTCTTCCTAATGCTCCTTTTCCTCATACAAAATGTACAGCAAATCTGGAGTTGAGACCTGCATTTTTAATTTCAGATATCTGTTCTGTTGGAATTTTTGCAAACACTTAATTTTTACCATTTTATAACGCACTCTGCCATCAGTTAGTACTTCTTCACTAAAGAAACAGAGAACTAGAAATGCTCTAGCAGAGACTGTGTTTTATGGAGAAGAAATATTCAGACAAGAACTAATTAAAACTGCCTGAGATTTATAAAAGAAAATAAAATGACCTCTGTACTTAATAGTTTAATCCAAATCCTTTGGGATTATTATGAGACCCTCATGGGAACAGATTACACATCTGCTGACTGGGGATGGGAGGATTTATGCATTCTTCTGCAACATCTGGTACTTGCACATGTCAGGGAAGATGATAGTTCAAAGGTCTGTTCCAGTATAGCAACTCCTCCACAAAATAATAACACACAATCGTATTAATTCCTTCTTTCCTACAGCACTATTTCTCAATTTATATTTTAAAACTTGAAAGAACAGTGATTGCAACATTTTTAAAATGTCAACTGATAACAAGAACACCTATTAAAGTTATCTGAAGATCCATATCTAATTCCTCTGCCAATTATGATGAAAAAAATAGCATAAACAATGAAGTTTTATGTCCATTAAAATATTTTAAATGCATTGTACTTAAAAAAGAGATGATTAGTCTTTAACTGAGATACTTCAAAGCAGCTACACGTTACTAATCAAGCCACTTCCAAAGTGTCAATTAACACAGTTTAGCTACTTTTTTATTGATACCCAAATGGTTTTTGAAATGCCAGCAAAACACTTCAACACATCTAGATGCCTGATAGGTTAATAAAATGGTAACAGATTGCTTCTCAATGTCTAATTTTGAATTAATGACATTATATCTAAGCTTTCTTAGACAGTAAGCACCTAACTTTTAATTACAGTACAAAAGAAAACTTGCAATATTAAGTCTATAATTAATATCTTAATTGAGGCAGGCAGTTATAACAATAGAGGTTGTTGAAAAGAGCATTTATTTGTATTGCTTGTGATTCCCTATGTTCCCTTCTAAAGAGGAATAATGTGAATACTCTTAATGACATTCTAAGCCCATTTTATTTGGAATTAATGAGACTCTCTACATTGAATTAAAGTAGATTCAGGCTGTACCTACGCTGTTTCTGTTTACTAAGCACGCAGTGCATCATTTTCCTGGCCCAAAGAACTCTTAATTTAAGGAACACATGACATTAACACAGAATAAAATCTTCTCTTTTTGCAAATCCTCTGTGTCCAGCTGAGTACAAAAAAAGCCTGCCTGTGTGGGATACAGGGATGAGATCCTCCAATTCAAGGCCTGGGGAAGACCTTTGAAAGGCAGTGTTGGTGAACTCCACTGGGCCATCACAGGGTTATCCTGCCCTCCTTGACCCATCTTCTATCTTGACTAAACCCAATGCGGCTTTAAGACAGACACCAGGATCGATGTCCTGTCTCAGCCCCTGTGGCGTGTTTTGGTGCTGATGTTCACACTGGATTTGCCGAGCATGGACAAGAACCTTGAAGGCATCCCCTGGAACCATAAGAACTACTTGTACCTTCCTGCTCTGCCACCAGAACACCTGCATTTTAAAGAGTGGGAAGTGTAGAATGGGAATAGAGATTTTTTTTCCTAACACCTTCGCTTTTTGTTGGTTTTGTGCTCAAATGACTCAAAGGGTTCAACCTTAATGCCTTAATTTTTTTTTTTTTATTCTTTGACCCTCTGATTCCAGTTTGTGTATGATCCCAAAGGGAGATATATTCACTCAATTGAGTGACCTACTTATGGGATAATTAAATTAAGCAGTATCACATAACACCCTGTGTACACAGGTCTGTGTGATTACAGGTCATAGTGCACTGCCTTTGCGAATCAAGGAGCAGCACAGGGATTTTCCATAATCATCCTGGAATGTACTTCCTGGTGTGTGTGAAGGTTTAGAACTCTGGACATTATAAAAATTAATTTATAACGGCTTCCTAATAAGCAACATCATTTTCCTTGGGAGAGGCAATGATACATAATTCCTTTTAAGCAGTTTCACGATCTGTGGGATTTTGTTTTTGTAGTTTTGGGTGATTCAGAAAGCATAAAGCTGCATACCTGGCCAATGCTTTAATTTCCCTTTTCTCCTTTTCTGAAAAAAAAGCATTGTTAATAATTCAGTAACATTTCAATTAATAACACGTAGATAAAGGTGAATTTTTTTTTTTAATTGAATGAAGCCATACTGTCGTCCAGAGCAGGAAGACCATGATCTGTCACAGAATATTTTAAGTTCTTCACTCTTGCTGCTACATACAATGTTTTCAACTCTCCTTTGATATCTCGTTGCAAGCTTTTATACAACCCAGTAAACAGTAATATTTGACTCAGATTGTGTTTAGTAAGTGAACATATTCTTAATCCTTCCCTGCTTCTGTTCTGGTCTGTATGTTTCTATTTGTCTGTATATTGTGAACCCCTGACCAAACCTTTCCGAGATGGAAAAAAAATCACCCTATGTTGATAGTATATTGAAACAAGCAAGAAAAGATCTGAAATGCAGAGCATTGTTTAATCAGATTATTCCTTCTTCCCTGAAGATCCTAATTTCCATTGTAATTTCTCCATCTGTAGAAGGTGCTCTGTAATTATATTAAACACCACGCCCCAAAACTCTGGGAAATAACATGATCTTTCCAAAAGTAAAAGAATTTTAAAAGTAATGTATCAAGTGAAAAATAATTCTTTGTATAATTTGGAGTGAGGTTAAATAAAGAGTTGAATTTTTAATGGATCAAAACCAGATTTCTCGCTCAGCTTCCCTCATAACACATTTTGTTGGATCTCCTGAGGTTCAGTATTTGAGCTCTGAATGGCCTTGGCCAATCTTTAGTTATAATCCAAATGTTGACATGGCTCGTGATCAACAGAAACAAGTAGGTGAGCTCTTATAAAAACAAATAAATTTCTTTTACTACTCCCTGCAGTTCTGAGCTCAGCAATTTGAAGTAAATGGAAATCTATATGGACTGCATAGAATTTTTTTAAAAAATAAGTCTTTGTGACATGATCCAACTTGATTCCAGCAGGTTCCCCAGGGCCATGTGTTATGGCACTGGGTGAGGAATAAAATGTTTTCATCGTATCACTACTGAGCCCTTCTTATTTATCACATTAGGGAAATGAATGAAGCACTAATTTTGCCATGATGGTAAAACCATGGTGCATTATTTTCTAATCACAATCTAACACATAAATTTTACTGCAGCAGCAATATATGTTATCTCACTTATCTGTACTTCAAACAGCTTAAAAAAAATATTTGAGACATTAATTAGCTCCAATTGTCTTCCAAAAGTTCTGATTCCTCCTCTATATTTTTAAGAGGCTCTCTTTTCAAACAGTTCATGAGTCTCTCCAGTGATCCATTAACACACAGCCTGAGAGATCCTTTGCTTGTTAAATCATTTATTTCATTATTTGCTGTTCCTATTTAGCAAAAATCCACCCCTGTAATATATTTGGTTTTAGGCTATGCTCTTAAAACACACCATTGATGGATAATGCTTGAATATTTGGATTTTAGCCTTGGTATACATCAGCATGTAGTAACCAGATATTATTTTAATGAGACAGCATGTCCCCTGATTCAATTCATATTTTAGTATTCCAGAATTCAGCTATAGGACAAATGAATATAAGATTAACTGGAGAACAAAAATATAAATAAAGCAATAATAAAGCACAGAGGTAAAGACATTGTGTAAATTGCACTATTAAGTTCATAAATCTTATGAATTTGATTCTCCTTTCATCCATCTTTTTCTCCTTTTGATTTCTTGCTGGTTATGTGATTCATATAATTTTTTTTCTCACTGGGATGCAAATCATGATTCTAGAAGAGAAAAACAAGAGAAAACCAGTATGTTTTAACTCACAGATTATGGCACTGCAATTTAGAAGAGTGATAACAAAACTCTGCATTTGTGGTGAGAGTGAATTTATTCTTTATGTTCTCTGTGAAGAAAGTGAGAAGGATTGGAGCTTAAGAAGCACCAAAACCAGTCGGAGTTGCACAGCAGGGAGAGCTTTTCATCTGCAGAAAAAGCAGTAGAGTAGGACATCATGGGAATTTCTGCAACCTGTTACTCCTTATTTACAAGAACAACTTAGACAAATGTTTATCATGAACTTTTAGGATTAATTAATCCTATCTCTATTCCAAAGACCGGAGACAGCACAAATGACCTCTTGAAATTCCATCCTGCTCAATTTTCTATGATAAATTCTTTTAAAACCTTTGCTCTTCGAAATAAACATTTTGCAAGATATTGATATGAAAAAGTTAGGCAATAAGAAGTGGCAAAAATAAATAAATAAATAAATACATATAAAGTATCAACATCAAGGAGCCTGAATCTGAAGCAAAGGTGTTTCAAATGCAGAAGAGGAAAAGCTAAACAAGAATGGAATCATTTCCTTTTGTCAGTGCCTCAACACAGGAAGCCAGAACAGGCTACTCATAAAAAGGGGTCAAATGGGCTGGTTATCATTATTCATCTTTCACTTAGTTATATAAAAGTCTAAAAAAGTTAGAGTCAGAAGGGTATCAGGCTGTTAAATAAATTTAACCTAAGAAAGCATAATTGTGAGAGACCTCAGTCACAAGAGTGATAAACACGAATTGTAGTAAGATCAGTGGATATGTGCAGAAAGACAGCTTTGGGAAAAATGCCTCAAAAGTTAGTCATGCTATGTTTAAATTTGAAAATTCCACTTCCAGAAGTTCTTTGGGGCTGGAGGAGAAGGCTGGTAAGCTGGGTGGGGATCCATATGTGCACATTCACCATCTCTGCTGTCACTGAGAGTGCTCTCACGTGGGGCCCCAGAAAATGCCTTTCCCCACTCCCTCAGCTGCTTCTTGTTTTGTCTTAATGCTTTTTTATTCATCTCCTGATGGATCACAAATAGATCAGTAGGTGCAGTTAAGAGGCTGTTTACTGTCAGCTGGTGACAATGGAACGAGATTTTGAAAACAAAACGAAAAACGGGGAAAATTCATAATTTTGTTTACTCTTATGATTAAAACCCAATGATAAGTAAAATCAATTTTTCTTTCCTATAGAAAATGTAATTTTCTTCTACTTTTGAAAAGTAGAAAATAGTTATTTGCTTCCTCTTTACTTTTTGTATCCTCAAACAATCCTTTTATTCTTTTCTCTTTCCTTCCATTTTTTACCATTACTAGAAATGGACATTTACTGTTGATTTCAAGGATTTAACCAACTTCCAATTTATTCCATTAAAAAAAAATATTAAAATGTTTCAGTCACATCTGTGCTGTTTTATATACAGGAATATTTGTTATGACAACCTTAGAATTTACTAAAAGTCAGCTTCAGCCCAAAAATCCATCTTGTCAATAAGATATAATCTCTGTTGCCCTCGAACATCAGCTCAGTTAAAGCGTTTTGTAGGATTCTTACTGACTTCATAGATTCCCTTTGAACAATGTCTGGTGACAAGGATGACACCCCAAATACCACACTTGGAAGTGAATTGCCTTAATATGTAACAAAGTGCTAATAATTTGATTTCTGAACCTGGCGATTGTGTGCAGCTTCAAGGATTTCTGTGTTAGCTGCAGGTGAGCACACCTCGAGGCTCACCACCAAATCTCCTTGGTGATACTGAATGCTCTCCTAGATGTCAGTATAGAATATAAAATTAAACAGTGTTTTTCTTTGAAATGAATGCATTTTGAAAGCAAACAAGCCTCAAAATATTCAAAGAAAGAAAGAAAGGGTTGAACTGAATGTTTTGAAATATTTTAATAAATAAAAATCTCTATGCCATTCCTTGATTAGCATTTGTGGTTTTCATGCAATGATGTGAATAATGATATTTCTCCCTGTCAAAAAATCTGTCCAATAGTACTTTAAGAAGAAAATGTTACATTCCACACCATTATGATGGGTTTAAAATATTGATTATTTCATGTCCTTTGTGCAGGAGTTTGAGGAAGTACAGACAATTTGCTAGGCAACTGCAATAACAAATTGAATGAATTTTGCTAATTACTAGATACTATTATCTGTAAAAAAAGAGGTAAGGGAAAAAACCCCTTGCCTTTATGATCTCTGTCAGTATAAGTAAATCCTACACTGAACAATCCAGTTATAAAATTATGCAAGAATACAAATTGAAGCCACATTGTAAAACTATCTTGAATATGTTGCTAGAACAATTTGATGTCAGAAGGATGTATTCATCTACTAAGAAACTCTTGATTTTCAGGACATAAGAGCAATCAGAAGTAAAATACACCTTGAGAAATTATCTAGGCCTCTGTCCCCCTTCAAGGACGACACCTCAATGATTCCTGATCAATGGTTTATGTTTAATGTTGTACATGACTATATGTTACCACAATATGCAAAAGGGTTTATCAGCCTTTCTCTCTCTTTTTCTCCTCCCCTGCATTTTTATTGCAACAGATATTGTAGGGTTTTAGGGAATACAGAGCATGTGGGACAAATATAACAGGAAGATAGAGGTGAAGATATAGGACTTATTCTGATCACAGAAGAGATTCTCAGCAGGGAGATGGGGAGAGAAGATCTATACTCCAACAGTCAGTGTGACACACAGTCTTGATTTCAGGTTATTGGATGAGAATGAGCATCTTTAATCACATTAAGAAACAAAAAATTAAAGTATAAATCCACCAATATGAAAGTTCCTTTTGAAATCTGAGCGCATAGCTTTTTACTCTCTCATATGAAAGTTTAATTTCAAGTACTTTGATTAAAATGTAATGTTTTCAAAAACAGAAAAGAAAAAAAAAAACAAAACCTGCTTGCCCCAAAGCATTGTCAGTAGTTAATTCCACAACAAAGCCATCCATCAAGAGTGATCAAATGATGACTTATCTCATCCTAACCCACAAACAGGGAGACTATTCCAGTCCTTAATTAGAACAGTAGTGAAGAAGGCAAGCCAACAAAATATTTAACTCATCCCACTTAATTCGTTCCTCAGAATTAGACCAAAAAAAAATCTCACTTTCAGTCTGGCAGTTTAAGATATGCAAAGACATCAACTTTTCAGAGAAAGACATCTGAACATGTACATTTCATTTAGCAGTCATAAAACATGCTGGTTTTACAAATCTTTGTTTGTATTGCTTCATTTCCTTTCTCCTGTTTGTGAGGTTCTTGTGGCTGGTAGGGCCAGGTTTTTAAAATATCATCTGCATTTTGGGTGTCTGATGTTGGGAAAGGTCCTGTCTGTCACCCACCTCTTCCCCAGTTGTTCCTTGGGAACTTAGGTGCATCTCTTGAGAATCCAATTGATTGTGTAGGCAGAAGTCCTGGGCTCAGCGGATATGGATCAGCCTCTGCTGTGCCATTTGGACACCCTTTGGCAAGTTATTCAGCTGTCACTGTCACAGGTCACCAGCCATGAAACAGACACCACGCTCGAGGTTTTACCCCAGATCAAGCAAATCTTAGGATGGGTCTCACACCACGTGTACTGAAACTCATTAAAAGGTGAATATTCTCCAATAAAACCAGAGGACAACCCAGAAAAGCTGTGAAAGTGAGACACTGGCCTTGATATACAGATGTAAATAATAAGATCACGTCAGTGGAAGTCTACAGCCTGTGCAAATCTCCTGGCACGGGAGTGCTGGTGTAGGGAGTTTGGAAGGATCTGGGTGTGACTGGTGTGGTTAAATCTCTCTATTAAACCTGTGGGGATTTACCCTGGATTACACAGACTGTATCCATACCAGCCCATGAAACAGGATGAGGGCCCAGACTCGAGAACTGCCATGAGATTACCTAATTCACTTGCTTCTAGCACAGTCCCTAACCTGGGTTACACTCGTTGCCAAGGAGCAATTCCTCGATAACACAGGGAAGATAGCGGTCCCCAAAAAACAATACAGTTGCAAATACAGCACGTATTCGAAGGAAGAGCTAAGTCACTCTGAATGAACATTGGGCTTATGCCACAAGCTTCAGAAGCACGGCAAGGACCTTGGGCTGATTAATATCCTTGTGTTCATTTTTTTACAATGAGCTTGTATTGAATTGTCTGCGTTGATCAAGGGGGCTTCTCTTACCTGGTGATAAAAGGGCAGTAAATTCTCTTGTTTGCATACTCTCCCTCCACTTTTCTCCTGCATTTTTTGCTAGGAAAAATTTGTGGTGCCTTTCAAAACTGATTCTGAATCCCAAACCAGTCGCTGTAACTAACTGACCATAAATTGTTGGTTAACCTTGAGGCTCTCAGCTGGCAGACTCTGTATGAGGGCAAATCCTCACCATTGTATATTTTCCTTCTAATGTGATGTGTTCTGCCAAACTCTCTCATATTATAATAGATCAAACTCCCTGCGTCAGTGCAGCTGCACAAACTTACAGGCCAATGGTAAAATTGTTCCACTATAGAAAACTCTACTTTTAAATACAGGAATGAGGCTCTTGCCACTGCTACGTTGTGACACTGAATTGCATCAGGTAAAAAGTAGGTTGTGAATAATAGAAAAACTCTTTCTTTTATAGTAGTTGTTGGATAGAAAAAAGAACAATGTGAACAATACCTGACCTGGTGACTTGCACTG
Organism: Sclerurus mexicanus; assembly: GCA_013396755.1. Lineage (NCBI taxonomy): Eukaryota > Metazoa > Chordata > Aves > Passeriformes > Furnariidae > Sclerurus > Sclerurus mexicanus. The sequence goes on from VWZF01003767.1 coordinate 310,150, forward strand.
GAATGGGAAGAATCATCTTTCTGGGAAAAGAAAAAAAACCAACAAAAAAGGGACAGTACAGTTTTAGAAGAAAAAGTTAAGAAATGAGGAACTAGGACAGTCGCTGGCTTGCCTCAGCTGAAGTGTGGTCTCTAATGACTCCAGTGACACATAATCAATTTATGAGCTTTGTTGTATTACATTTGCAGACAACGCAGATGTCAGCATTTCCATTTCCCCTGAGAATGGGCAAGTATTATATTACATTCACTCAAGAGTGCAAATGCTGGCAAAATTTGGCCACCCTAATTCACACAAAATTAATTTCTGCATAGGTTTGCTTAGATATTTTGTCTATCCAATAGTTGTCTCTCATAATGACTTATTTTTTGCAATCTTTGAGAAGCCTGTTGAAGTACTGATGTGATGAGGACTGCAAAATCACATCCTGGAGTCTTTCAAATTCTTTTTCCTTTGAGAAAGGTGGTCCATGCCAGCTCTCAACCTAAATTTCTTAGTACTGCCAGAAATCAAGTTAAAGGGATTTGCAAACAGAGCTTTCTCACAGCCCAAATCTACCTCCATACCTGAGATACAGCTATTTTATGCTGAACTTATCAATACCTCTGCTAACTTCAATGAAATTTCACCAGAATATACCGTAGTGGGGGAATACACCTCTTCTTTGTCTTAGAGAAGCCTGAGCATAAATAATTAGAAAAATATTACAGATTTGCTGCTGTATTTTCAGGTTTAGTGAAAACCTGTATTTTTAAGAATTCCAGAAAGCTGTAGGTTTCAATTCTTTCATCAGCCAAGATGGTCAAGTGCTAGTTTCATAGGTAATATATTGTAAGTGTCTAAATTCCTGATCAACACCCCTTTGTCACCCCTTTCTATTCTTCATCAGTCACATGTTGTTAACCTTCTCTTCCCTTAACAGAATTTATAGTAAGGGATAAGAATTTACATGGTATTAAAGGATAAATAAACCTTTGTCAGGAGCAGTGGGTGGTAAATGTGCAACTATCTGTTGACTCCTGATACAGCATAAGTTGTTTTCAGGTCTTTCAGATCTTCTATAAACATTAAGGTTGAGCTTTACTGCATTGAGAGAGGCAAAAAAAAAGGGGAGAGTAAAGTAATAATGGTCTGCTTAACTAACTGTTACAGGTTAGCAACATGTCCCTATTTTTTGGAGTTTGCCTTTTAGAGAAAGTTGCAATTAATAAAAGAAGGTAATTATAAATCTACTGGAAAAGAAATCACAATATAGGATGGAGAAGGATTAGGAAAGTTTTGATCATGAGGAATGCAGCATTTAGCATTTTTGCAATGATTTCTGTAATACATAAAATATATAATTATCCATCTGTAATACATAATATTTTGCATTGTATAATTTGTATAATAATATCACTTTCAAGTGATATAAAACAGGATGGGGAGAAAGACGACACATGCTGCAAAAGAAGAGAGACTTGGATGACTTGGACAGGAATAAGTGTGCATACATTATTTGGAAAGCAGTGTTTGTGAATACCCTCAAATTATACTGGAACTCTGATGAAAGAGAACAGTCTAATTGTGAGTGATTAATACTCATTTAGGTAACTGAGGGAAGTCATGCTTCCCAGATAAAAAAATTGTTGACTTCTCTGTGGCAAAGGGCGAGGACCTTGAGGAAATAATTCTGATTTTAATAACATCTTAGGTGTTGCCATAATATGCATGTTCCTACATACCTGCAGAAGATAATAAATAAATACTGGAAGAGATGTTTGCATTCAAGCAATTTAAGAATTGTCCTTCCATTCAAGCCAAAAGTTTATTAATTTACAGACTCTTCAGAAGTGGTGTAAAATTTGATAGACCTGTTTCCTGCTTTCATTTAGGAAATTGAGTTCCAGCTTCTTAACCTTATTTCAGGAGTACAAGAAACACAGTATCTTACTTTCTGAGCAAGTAGGAACCTAAGACTAACCTAGACTTGTATTTAAACTTTTCAACTTCTTAGACGTAATTTGCAGTATCACAAAATCAGTATCTGGCTAAAACCATAGTTTAATGGAATAACGAGAACTGAATTTGGCTGAAGTGCTTTGTGCAATGGCAATCTGGCTCAGGTGGCCAATTTTAAGAATATAAAAGGTCTAAGGTTTGAGGAACCCCAGTACAAACTTCAGCAGGATGAATATGGGCTTAATCTCACGATAAGAGAAGGTGCAGAAGAATCTATCCAGAAGATACATCCTACTCTCAAGTGCTGACATAAAATAAGTGGCATTAATGAGATTTATTTACACACAACCCAAGATCTAGTTAAAGGAAAGGCTGTTGCACAGATAAGCCAGTGCAAGACGTGGCTCCTGAGTTGAAGCCAAGTATTGTGATACATTAAATGAGGTGGGCGTTGGACTTTCTGCAGTTGTGAAGGAGCCAGAACAAAGCTCCTCTTGGAAGATGGTCCCTGAGCACAGGCCTGTGGTCGTGGCAGCACACGTGAGCCACAGGTGAGCGCAGGACTCACTTGCCTTCAAAAGGATCTCGTTGAACTCTGACTTAGAAAAGTCAAGAGGTGGAAGTCAGCCTCTTCATTTTGAAAAAATTGGACCCATGGGTTTTTATTCATATTTTAAGATCTACACAACTGTTTGAAGAAAGAAGAGGTGAGAAGGGCAAAAAACCTTCTTTTTTTTTCCAAAGGGTTCTTGTAGTTATATCCAAGACTACAACAATAGAAAAGATGAGAGATAGGATGCCCCTGACTGATAAAGCTCTTCCTTTCCTTTAGATGTCTTCCAAGTCATGTAAAAACGAGGCCCACCAATTCTTAATTCTTTGGGACAACTTTTGAGCTTGTGATTTTCAGTTTATGAACTCTTAAAACAAGAGGTGCTACAACTAGGCTGAAAATTGTATTTTGGTGATGTCTTGCTATTCTCCCTTAACCGTGACTGAGAATATGAATGTACTGTTTATTCTTTTTTCTCTTCTTTAAGTTATCTTTTCAGTTAGTTTCTTTTCTAGTTGGCATGGAGTACTTAAAATTCTTATTTTCTCCATTTAGATATCCTGTTTTATGGAGCTGCTTATACATTTTATATGATGAATAACTGATACCTAAGAGCTTACTTGCAATTTTCTCACAGGATCCTCCAATTAATGCTAAAACAACAAGGCAGTCACAGTTACTACTTCTGATGTGTCTAATTACTCCGTTTCCTGGGAGCAAGCAGGAAATCCCCATTTCTGTGGTGGAGAAACCACATCACCCTGAGGAACATACTCTCAGTGATCCTGAAAGAGTGAGAGTACTTTTCTGGAAGGTATTCATTTCTCCATCTTTCACTAGGATAAAAAACATGTACATGAATCAGATGGGAAGCAGTTTCCAATCCCACTTTTTGTCCTGCTTCTTTTTTAACTTTTATTAGACTGGACCTCTGTCTGCTTGTGGGTCTCAAGGAGTCTCATAGGGCTTGGTACAAGATATGCTACCTAAAGGATTTTTATTGAAATCCAGGGCAGTGTTTATAGGTGTCTACAGGGAAAAAGAAAGTATTACTTCAGACTTTTTGGATGTGGCTTTTACCCTCATGAATTTTTAGAGGGATTTATGTATCTTAGATTTTAAATAGTTTTCTCCTGTAGTGAATAGACCTTGTTGTCTGTAACCAGACTTCCTTATTTTAAAAGATAGGAACTATAAATTCTATTTTACATATGTACAGGACATAATTCCTTCTCCTAGAAACAAAATATAAGTGCATATTTAATGGGAGAAGAAAGGAGAGAAAGGTCAGGAAAAGAGAATAAATTGATTTGATCCATGAAAGTAGACAATGAAATGAGATTCTATTGTAGCTTAAGTTAAAATAGCAAGCTGCACTTGACTTTCCAAAATGCTAAATTAGAATCTTAGAATCAAGTTTCTCAAGTTCCCAGTTTCCTTCACAAACTGGCTTCCCTCCATGGACTGATCTCCCTGGATACATCATGTCTGGGGTGGTGTGCTGTGAAAATACCAATTACAAGCTGTTGTTGGATTTCTCTGGTGGCAATATGAAAGTCTCAGTGGAAAATGCTTACTTTAGGTAGCTGAATGAACCACTCGAATTCCTCTACATAAGCATATTCTGTCAATCCCGCACTCCCAAGAATGATATTTCATATGCCAGTCTGAATTTAGGTAAGAGGCTTTATCCAGGACACAGCCAGGAGAACATGTTGTCTATTTTACACTTCTGTGGCATTCTCTTCATTATGCATCTTATTTTTGTTGTTGTTTTTGCTTTTGTTGGTTGGCCTGGCTTAGAATTTTATTTCACAGAACTCTGGATCTTATGGGATCCCTAGGAGTAGTGAAAAACAGTCTTGCAGACTTTGGGATATGACCTGTGCAGCAGCTTTTTACCTTTGTCTACATGTGGAAGAGTCACTATTCATTCCAGCCAACTTTCCAGGCACCTGAACAATTACAGGTTACAGTCATAATGCTGGGGAATGAGATTGCTTCCCATATCAGAAAATTAATACATTTTGCAGTAGATACAATACATGGTTTTATATAACAATTTATAAAAACCTCTGGATATTGAGAAGCCTAAAGGGGTAAAATCCTGAACCACATTGCAGACATCTTGTGCACTCACCTGGTTTAATGGAATCAGGATTTCGTCTGTCCTGAATAAGGCTAGTTTTAACTTAGCTAACGGACAAGACAGAGTTCTAGTCACTCTGACATAGCAAAGTGCCAATGAGATTTAAATTCTTATTCCATTTTCCTTGTTAGAGCTGTTCAATTTTCTGTATACTCCACTAATGAAATGCTTCTCAAACTATTTAACAGATTTATTAATGCCATTTTCATAAATGTAAAAATTTACTGTATTGTCTTCTTTTAACAAGCATTTGAAACTAACAAAAATGTTCGATAGTCTTGTTGGACTTATCAGCTTATTTAATACATATAGTTGTATCATTCTCATGGTGAAATTGGTGCATAGACGTCAACTAAATCAGAAGAAGAAACCCAGGATCCTCAAACATTCATTTAAAACGTGTTTTAACATTCCTTCCTGTCATTCCTACAGGACTTCGGTCAAGCCTCTTCTTGTTTTGGTTTATATTTTAAATGAAAAATATTATAATTGTAGATAAGAAAATGTGGTTACAGTGTTTTCTAAATGAAATACTGTATTTGAAGTGGTGGTTCATCATGCAGCAAACAAGTCCTAAGTTGAGAAGAACTGTTAGTTGTGTTCTTTAATTTACATTTTTGCTTAAAGCTTGAATAAGATATTTTCTCAGCTTTTGTAAAATAGGTACAGTGAAGGTAATGATTTGCAGTTGAATGAAGAGTATACACAATAGCTAAAAAAACTAGTTTAATATATTAAACTGGCGGTGCAATTAATTACTTAGCCCTGAATCCAGTAAAGGCTTTGGTTCCTAAAATCTGTGCATTGGAGCATCAAACTTCTGAGTGCCTGGCCCTCACAATGAAACCCAGGATTGCTTTGTTAGGCATACAGGGTTTTCATGCAGTGTTTTAAAAGATTGTGCATGTGCAGGCTGTAAAGGGTGTTCTGGAGCACAAATATCTGTCCTAACTTGGGACAGCTTAATGACACGTAGAGAAGTTAGGATAGTACCAGAAGCTGCGCTAATGTGATACTGAATTCTAAGCTACCAAAGCCTTGTTCCTTTACAGAAGAAGCAACTCAAACCACTCCAATTCTGAGAAAGTAGCACTGTGGCTTTTCTGACCTGGGCCCAGTTCAGTCTCTTGGTTTAAGAATCTGTGCAGTGCTTTACTTGCCAACAATTACCATCCCTGTAGACGATTCAAACGGGATCCAGAACAGTCAAGTGGCTGAACTAGGAGTTATGGAAATGCAACCTGACCAACAAAACCTTACGGGGAGCTGAGCAGCTGGAAATACAAACAGCAGGGTATGTGTGTAAATTCCCTTTTAAGCAGTCAAGTCCAGTCTGCCCTTTTGCAGAGTGAGATTTCTTGCAAAAGAATATGATTCTTTTCTGTCTTTCAACAAACTGCCCTCGCTTTCCTAGTTTACCAGCAGTGGCACACTGCAGCCTGACTTATCCTAGTACTGACAGTTTTGGGATGGACAACTCATAGCTCAAGAACTGCAGATGTCTTGGAAGCTTTCATTGTATCTGCACGTTTCGTGACATGAAAGGTTAGTAAGGTTTTCTGCCACAGGGCTTTCTAAACAGTCACTTCTGGCTTAGGTGCCTGTTAATTCCTGCAGACCTCATGTCATTTTTGGTCCAGAATTTTTGTGGTTCAGCTCTTTCAGCTGCAGATAAATTTGGGTTTTTTTATAGTACTTAATGAAGGGCTTCTGATTAGAACATAGAATTACAGAGTTGTAAAACTTGCACAGGTTCTTAAAGAAGAGAAAAGAACTTAGACTAACTGGGATATGAACTGTAAAGTATTCACTTGGGCTTTTGGTAGTGCTCATATTAGAACAGAACTGAGTCACATTAAATCAGCCTAGAGATTCATAGTTTAGTTGTTTAGGGAGGGAGAGAGTGTGCATTACTAGCAGAAGTAAATCTGTAGGAAGCTGTAAACTATTGACAAAAATCTCCGTGAATTATGTTTAAATGGCACATTGCAAGCAGAAGGAGCTCCTTAGATAACGGGACAGAAAGTGAGTCTTTGGTCATGTTTTTCATCTGTAATTTGGAACATTTCACATTCCTGTCCCTGCCTCCAAGATGCACATTAAACACCATTTTTTCCACACTCCATTTCTTCACGTTTGTAATAAACTCTCTGTCCACTGCTTGCTTGTTCTGGCCTGTTTTCTGTCTCTCATAAACCATTTTTCCAGCAAACAATGCTTTCCTACTACAATTAGTTAATTGGTTCTGCTACAATTAGGTAAATAAGTCTTGGACACTGGTTTTACTTTCAAACACTGTCCTTTCAAAAGCATTGCTACTGTGTACCAGAAAGAAATCCATGCTGGACAGAAATTGCAGTGATGACTGTCATTAAGCTTCTTTTGGAAAGGAGTTTGGGGTTTTTTCATGCTTTATAACATGTTAGTTGATTCAGCAGTAGGTGACAACTTTAGGGTCCTACAAGGTCCACAGAGTCAGGTGCAATACCAAACAGTATCCTCTGTAATGGACATAGTTCAACACTGTATTACAAACAGCTTTACATGGTTTTTCCTGTTTATCATGGCTCAGGTATAAAATATTAATAATTACAACTGCTGAATAAAAAGATAATTATGCAAATTTTAACCTCATGTTCCTGGAGGGGAAAACCTTTCCTAACTGAGCCCTTTAAGAGAAGATAAACAAGGCATTTTCAAAAAGGTTCAGCTAACAGCCTCATCAAATATTTCTGTGATACCTTCATTACTGCTAGTCAGTCCATCCAATAAAATAATCTCTTCTGTCTTACACAGCACTGAGTGTTTATAGTAGAACCTTTGCTTCCAATATGATTATTAATAGCAAGAAGTTAGTAGCATATATTTTAACTAAATCAATAGACTATATTTTAACTAAACAGCTTCATGGACTCTGGCCTCTACTACTGGATTTTTATTCTTGATGGCTGTGGAATAAAAAAACAGCATCCCCGCGTCCAAAGCCACCACTAATTTGCTATCACATAGGATCAGGTTTAGTAATGAAAGTTAATAGAACTCTCTCTGAAAACAGGAGCTCATTTTGTATTAATTTTCCCAATTCATGGACAAAATCCATCTTCCAAAACATCCAGCAGACATTCAATGTACCTACCCAGACTTATTCCTTATGGACTTTCATTTCTCTTGTGTTCTGCCTGGATGTGCTTTACTTAAATGGAAATTTTTGCAACTGAGAAGACAGAGTAAGATGACTTAATTGCATTTCCAAAAAGGTAGTCTTACTGTTCTATAGCGGCTCTATCACCTTTGCACAAATTTTTAAAAAATGAACCATATTCCAAATCCAGGTTCAGTACTGCATCAAAATTTATTCTCCTCTTATTATTCTTCTATAAAATGAATTTTTCTTTACTATTTTTAGTATATTCAACCCTTAGATGGTATGTCACTGAAGTTAACCTTAATCCATAGACATTATTTCATGTCAAAACCTCACAATAATACCTTCACCTTCCTACAGTCAAAGGCTGCAGTACTTACCTAAATACTAACTTTAAAAGAGAAGAGTCACCTGTGGGCCATGATTCTACTTCAGAATTTCCTTTGGGGTATTTTATTTAAATCTGCAGAACAGCTCAGCATGCTTAGGGTCATGGTAATGTTGACCTCCTGATTGAGGGCAGGAAGAGCAGAGAAAATTCTCTGTAGGTCTGGCAAAAAGGGAGTTCTATAGCAGAGAGATTAGTCTTTTGTCCCCACTCCTTTAGCTCTTTGGCTAGAACGATTATGCTATATCTCCAGCTGGCTAAAAAAATGTGTGAGAGTTAGGACTTGATGTACTGTGTGTGACAATAATGGCCTTAGAGTCATTTTTGTACTGGTAGCCCGAGACAGTCTAAACTCAAGCAAGAAACACCTTTCAGCTGGGAAAAATTAATTCACACCAAGGTGCTGCTGGTGGAGAGAAGATTCTGGCTGTCTTTGCCTCCTCTTCTCTTGCTGTGCTCCATAGCAGGGTGGTGAATTCCAGGGAACCAGCTGAACTCTCGGTTTGGAGATGGATTGCAGCCTGACAAGCCAGATCCTGGAGATCCTTGGACTCTTAGATTTGGGCACAATTGGGTGCTGTAGACTCGGATCTGATGTTCCCAGCATGGTGGATGAAAAAAGACTACCTAATGCCAACTCCAAAAGTAGGAAATGAATGTCTGAAAGCATTGGGATTTAAGTGTAATAATCTGTGCTCTAGAAGTGTATGGACTTTTTTTTGTTTCATATTTGCTGTGGGAGTCCTATAGGGCCAAATAAAAGGTGTATCTTAAATGTAAAAGGTACCCTTTCTTTCAAAAGCTGCTGGGCAGGATTTGTTTTACCCTTTTACATACGTCTGGAGAGAAGAATCTTTTCTATCCCACCTGTCAGTGGGAGACTGATTCATTCCTTATTTCCCTCTGCTGAACCTATTAGCTCAGCCATGGGGAAGGAGCAAGAAAACAGTGTATATTCCAATTCCCATGTCTGCTTTCAGCATATCTGGACCACAGACAACAGGACTTACCTCCCAGTTGGTGGGAGGGCGTCAAAAGGATGCAGCCCCTTCTCTCAGGGAAGTTGTGTTTTGTCACAGAATCACAGGATGGTTTGAGATGGAAAGGACCTTAAAGGCCATCTACTTCCAATCCCTCCACCATGGGCAGGGATGACACCCACTAGATCAGACCCCGTCCAGCCTGGCTTTGTCAAGATACGTGCTTCAGAGCAAAATAGCAAGAAAGATAATATTCCAGGATTGAAAAGGTTGTCAGCTATCTACTTTACATTTACTTTTAGTGTCACTTTATACTTTTTAAATCTATACCCGCATGTCTAAATACAAGAAGTTCATCTGCCGAAGTGAAATGCATGTCATCTCCTCACAAATCAGCAGTGGCTTAGGAAACTTTGCTTTTCAAGTCAAGGCTTATGAGAAATAGATATTCCAATGGTAAAAGTCTGACTATTAAAATCTCATTACAAATAGGGTATCTAGAAAGCATTTGTTATCTATTCAGAATGCATAGCATGATGGAAAGTATTTGTTTCTCAGTCGGAGTGAACTGCACTGTTCTGCTGTTTAGAGTTAATTACAGACTTGCATTGAGCAAATGCAGCCCACCTCGTGTATTCTGCATGCAGGGTCTCAGAAGCAATAACAGCTTTCAGTGGATCTGACAGGTCATTAGACGTAAAGACAGAGTTTGAGTCAATAAGAGGAAGCTGCTCAGGCAGGTGATGTCAAGGTAAACTTCCAGCTGAAGACTTAAAACTGCTGCCAGGAACCTCAGCTGGGAGAATACAATGAAGACAAGTCTGTAATTGTTAGGGCACAGTGCTGCTAAACCGAGCAGAAGGGTGAGAAGAGAAGGTGAGGGTACAGGAAAGAGGTACAGACATCCCAAGAGGACTCAGCCTGTCTTCAGGCTACACCAGTGGAATGATTAAAGAAGCAGGGTGGAAGCTACAGAGCCCTTAACTCCTTTAAAGTCATTCCTCTGTGGGTTTTTATGGTGATTTGCTAAGATCAGGCACTAACACAAACATCTCAGTCTGGAATAAAGTCCTGTATCTTTCCTAAAAACCTGAAAACCTTTTTGATTTATTTAAAAATCTCTGCCCTGAATACAGAGAAGTCTCAGGCAGTCAGGTGCACTCTGCATATTGCAGAACCTCATCAACACAAGTTTTGATCTTTTAAACACCTCTTTTGATTTTAAGACTTAATTTTGCCAGAGTTTTCCTAGCCACCTTACTATTTTTGAGGCTGTTTAGCAAAAGAAACAGAAAGGCAAGAAGCTTTGATATTTGAAATTAATTTAAAATAGAATGAGTTTAGTTATCCCTCTCTGGCCCACAATACTTTCAGTTCTTCTTTTTTATTTTTCATTTTTTTTAAAACAATATATATACACAATATACTGAGCTATGAAAGGCTCAGGACGAATCCTTGTTACTATTGTTTTATAACAAAAAAAATGTATAAACTGGCCAACAAGAAAAACCAGAATTGCAGGAAACTCAGACAACGTGTTTTACAGCACTGAGTATAAGCACATACAGCCTGAGGTGTTGGTTTCATTAATATCTCATTTTTCTCTGTGTGCATTTGTTTTGACAGTACAAATTAAAGTTATAGCTGTGGAGGGTTCTGATGTATGGCCGGAAAAAATACAAGCAATCAATACAGCTTATAAATATTGAAGTGCTGCCATATGAAACAACAGGAAGCACTGGAATAATAAAGACCTAGAAGAGAAAGAAACTTATCAATACACAAAGCCTAATAACTACCCCATCTGTGGCTCCTTCTATCATGCAGCAGACTTGGTTCTGAGGGGTTGAATGGCCAAAGCATGGTGAGATGCAGAGCTCAGCACTGTCCCCTGGTTCAGAGTGCAGCTGCCTTAGCATGGGCACCATACCCTGCATGTGCTACACGATGGTGGCATCTCTGGCCCGGTGATGCCAGGGTGCTCCTTCCCTCTGTCCAGATACTCTGCTAGCCAGGGTTCTGCCCTGGTTCTCCTGATTGGAAAAACAGTTTGTGTTTACTTCTGGATGACCTCATTAATACTGGTTCATATCTTACTACTCCTTTTTTTAATGTTTCTTGAGCTTCCTTTTCTCCATCTTTGTACCTTCCTTTCTCCACCCCGGCCTCTTCCCCAGTAAACTGTACAAAGTTCTTTGCTGTGGGAGTGGTGAGGCACTGGAAAAGATTGCCCTGAGAAGCTGTGGATGCCACATCCCTGGAGGTGTTCAAAGCTGGGCTGGATGAAGCTCTGAGCAACCTGATTTAGTGTCCCTGCCCATGAAATCAGAGAATGTTAAGGGGTTCATCCAGTCCCAACCCCTCGCTGCCATGGGCAGGGACATCTCCCACCCGACCGCGTTGCCCAAGGACTCATCCAACCTGGCTTTTTAACACTGCTGGGGTTGAGGCACCCATGGCAGAGGGATTGGGTCTGTAAGGTTCCTTTCAACCCAAGCCATGATTCTATGAAACAACCTGTCATAGTTACTTTTTGTCCCAATTGCTTCCAGTTTTGTTACTTCCATATCCAAATTTGGTATTTCTCATATGGTTACCTAGGCAAAGTATTCTTGCATAATATTACTAATATGGCTACCTAGATTTTCTTATAAGATTTTATTCCTTAAAAGTTCCCAAATACTCTCCTTCCATTATTTATAGTTTGCTTGTTTTTTGACATAACACCCCCCCTAACTATCTATGAAATCCCATCACCCGTCATAGCCCCTTCTGCATCTTCTGTCAGCATCTTGTATTATCACAAGATAATTCTGTATGGCACATCCCACAGTTTCTTGTGTCATGTCCAGTAGTTTTCTATGTCCAGCTAAGTTTCCTGAACCGCAAGTCAATGCTGAACCTTCTGCTCATAGCCCTGACAATGTGAATAAGTTAAGGAAAGCAAAACAGGTTATTCCTGATGAGACAAGTGATTTAGAGCAGCCTTGTAATTGGTCCAAGGGCTGGCACTGGTACTTTTCTCCAGACCCATACACATGGTTTCTGTGCCTTACAAACCTTGGTGTCATGTAACCTTCCACGTGTTCATCTTGGCCTTCCTGTGAAAAGAACCTCTCAGCAGATATTGGCATTCTAAAAGTCCAGCCCAAGCAGCCATTTCCAAGCTTCTTAGAAGGTATTTCCTGATCTGTGATTCTCTAGGCATAGAAGGAAAACCAAAACCTCATAATTCAAAGAGAAATGTCTGATAAGAAGGTCAGTGAATAAACAGAATAAGAGATGGAATTATATAGTCTACAGCATTTTCCTGCAGTACATCCAGCATGAAGCATCTGCTTCCTGGCAGGTGCTGATAGCCTAGGATTTAGTCACAAGTTGGTATTGAAGGATTAACTTTATTCTTTGTAACATTATCGCCTCCTTCTTTTTTCCTTCTGAGTACACGGATGTGAGCTCAAGGCTCACATGGGAACTCAAACCTCACATATAAAACTTGGATACTGCACACTTGGCAACCGATTTTTCTTTCCAATGTGTTTTATGTGAAACATGAAATACAGAAAAGGTCTTCAGGCTTTTTTTCAGAACAGAAGGAAAATTTAGTGACTGATCATTGACTCTACAAGATGACTTCTGCACCGCTGCTGAGAACTGCCAATCACGCACTTGAAAAACTCACAGCAAAGCTTTGACCTGCAGGTTTACAGAGCAGGGAGTCTGTTGCCAGATGTTGAGGCTCCCTTCTTCAGGAGTAAAGAGGTGAGTTGGTGCAGAGCATCTTTCCCTGAGACAGTTTACCAAGAGGTCCTTCAGAGCTCCCTGTCACTCTCTCTTACACAGTTTTCAGCCACTGCTGAATGGGTGAACAAAGGCAGCAGATGAGAATATTGCAGCCATAAACTAGAAACTGCTATTTTGTTCTTTAGATACTGTCATTTTTCAGGAATGATTTGTTTGCATTTACATTTATATGATATTGAAAAATATCAAATAATGTATTTTCTAAAGTTATTCTATTCTTCTTTTTTAGAAATAAGTAGTAATTGCACTACCAGCCAGCTTCCAAGGGATTGATGCCCATAATTTAAGTAGCTGCATTTTTATACTTTGTTTAATAAAATTTCTTTTATGTAAAGGTCTGCTATTAAATATTTGATAGCTTTACATGAGAAAACAAATCTCTGGTATGCAAAGGCAATTATAATTTGAAGAATTATTGCTATAAACTTTAATGTTTTCCAATTTCAATCTATTGAAAGGCAAGAATCTCTCTAGAGCAGTTGCATTCAATGTTCAACCATAAAAAAAGATTAATGGAATAAAAGATACTCTGCAATGTATGGAATTTTATGACAAAAAGGTAAAAAACACCCAACTCTCTCTCTCTGTAGTCATCTCTACCTTTAGTCTTATTAGTTGCCATGAAAAATACCTTAAAAAGTGCCTCTAAGCCCAAATAATTATATACCTGGTTGCATAACTCATTGATAGACGCTGAATATCTCAACATTCTCTATGCCTTGGCCTCTCAGCTAAATCATTTTGCCACTGCTGCCTCTGGATTTACGTGTTTCAGTTAAACTCTTTTGGTAGACACTGGAGAGATGTAACTCCATGAGGTGATTTATCTTGTTCCTCTCTTTTGACTTTGGATAATCAGGTAAAGGCAGTTCTGTTTCGCTCTTAGGTGACTGAGATTAAGGGAAGTCTTCTTCTGGATAATCAACTTTACAGAGAACTACATCTTCAATGATCTTGGCACTGTTAGGATCGCTCAAGTCTTATACAGCACTAAGGTGATTCAATTAAATCTATGTGGAAGTAGGTTTAAATTGGGTATTAGGAAGAAATTCTCTGTGAGGGCGGTGGCCAGAGAAGCTGTGGCTGCCCCATCCCTGGAAGTGTTCAAGGTCAGGTTAGATGGAGCTCTAAGCAACCAGATCTAGTGGAAGGTGTCCCTGCCCATGACACTGGGGTTAGAACTAGATGAGCTTTAGAGCCCCCTCCAACCCAAACCATTCAATGATTAGATGATTTTATGAAAGAGGGTCTGAACATCCTCAAGTCATGCTTTAGCTGATGTTCACATGATTTCATGGCACTGTGGGAAGGCAGAGAGTCTCTAGGTGCTTTGCTCTGCTCAGGAGTTTGGAACTGCTCATGCTGGGAGCACTGAGGGACAAAGAGCAACTCAACATGCATGAAACTCTTTATATACTGTGCAAGGTGTTAAGGCACTTCTAAAAAATGAGTGATGTCCCACTGATGCAGAATGATTCTGCACTCACCACCTGTACAGAGCCCAGCTCTACAGATTCATAGTTCGGTGGTAGGTGTTGAGTTCAAAGTGGGACACATCACCTATTTCTGACCTGCTGAGTAAAAGAGCAACTGGTGACCCCATCAAAGCAACTGCTGGCCTAGAAATCACTATCTCAGACAGCCAAAGGGAGAATTGTTTGCAAAAATCTATTAGTATTACTTAAAAGTTAAAACTGACTGTCTCAAACAATCACATGTTCCACATCCTTCCAGTGATGGATTGTCACTGGCTTTGAGCCACAGTCCGAAACATCCCAATTATAAAGCTTCAGTTTAACAATGTGCAAAAAAGAGGAAGGAAATTACAAACTTGAGGACCTCTCCTGACTCCAGTGATAATAAAACTGCTGATCTGCTGTAACTCATCAGAGCAGTTAAGCATATTCTTCTGTTTAAGCTTGCAGGCTGGCACAGTGATTTCAATGGAAGATGCATTTTATTAAGTACAGCCACTTAAGTGCTTTGCTGGCTCCCAGCTTGACACAAATGCCTCTTGAAATGACTGTCAGGGTATTTCTGTAAAAGAAATCAGTGACTAAAAAGTCATATAAGCTTTGAAGTCCTCAGGATGCCAAAATATGATTTAGTGTGACCATGAACATTCTTCTCTTGGGAAGGGAATTCATCTTCAAGTCCAAAAGAGAGCTACAAAAACTTATTTTGAAATCAAAATTGCTATCTGCTGAAATATAGGCAAATTAAAAAAAAATAATATACAGTAAAATTACATTATTTAGGAGTTTTGTGTTTTGTTTGGTTTGGTTTGGTTTTTTTGGTTGTTTGATTTTTTGAGGGGGGAATTGTTTGTTTGTTTGTGGGCTTTTCTTTTTCCTACATTTGGAGTGTCAGAATAACTTGTGTCCAAATCAAAGCACCACCCTAATAAGATATTAATTGTATACTTTCCTTCCAAGCAGCATGCTGTAAAGTCATTTAAGAATGAAAAATAGGTAGTAATCAGAAAATGAAATCTTCTTTATAAGGACATCTCCTAAGCTAGGATCACATCACTAACTGGCAGCTCAGATCACTGCCAGACAAAATCATAAGTGATTCTCAACTACTTGCATCTTTCACCTTGTCCCCCTCTGTCATGACTGTGTTTATATCCATTGACTGCTCCTCCAGCCACTTCTTGTTTTGAACTTAGTCTTTCCTGGTGAGAGACTGAAAATATATCCTTGTTTTTCCAGGACGATTTTGTGTCTAAACCAGTCTTGGGAATGAGCAAATATCTTCTAATTTGTGGTAATCAGCAAAAATTCGAAGCCAAATCACATCTCAGCAAAGGTATAAGTGTTTCTAAGGAGCTGTCATGCAGTTGTTGTTCACGTATAAAGTAGACAAAGATTTTTGTTTTGTTTGCCTATTTTTTTTTTGCAGTGTGCATAATCCAAGTAACACTTCAGATCTTTTGGTGCCAAAGAGGAGAAATAACATTTTCTCTTCCTCAACTGTGTTGACTTTGAGTAAAGCATCAATTTTAGTCACATAGTAGTGCATAAATATTTTCAAAAGTTAATTTCTCTGAAAAGGATAAATTATACTAAATACTGGTGAAGAAGTAGGGTGGAAATTTTGGAAATGGTATATTAAAAATTCCATGATGTTTTATGTTGGTGCTTTAAAAAATTGTTTTAAAAATTATTTTTAACATGCAGTTTTGTTTAAAAATATAAAGTAAATGGAAATGTTAATACAATAGAGAATTTGAAATTAAATATTTCTTTTTGGGATGGAAAGGAATTTTGAGTTTATCCTTAGTTAAGCCAGGGATGCTTGTTGTAAGCAAAATCATTTCACCATTCTCTGTCTCCATCAAACAAAAAACAAAAAAAATTCCTTTCCCTGTGTTTGGTATTTCATTTTTACTTCAGGAAAACCTTGCTCCGAGTTCTGTAGCTGAACACAATGCAGGAGAGCAGGTGCAAATGAGACAAGGAAATAGGCTGGTGAATTGTCTAATAATCCTAAAAGAAGGTCTATTTTGCAGGTTAATACAGGTAAAATAGCCCCTAGGAAATCTCAGAGCAGTGATTATGGTACCTAAGGGCCCAGTGGTGAGCGCATCTTAGTGACTCCTGTCTTTAGCTGTAGAGATTTAATGATTTTTTCTGGCTCCGTTGGAGAGATGTGGGGTTTTGTTTAACCATCATCTTTCCAATTTGAAACATAAGGATTTTCATGGGGATTGGTCAAAATGGTTGTGAGGTTTAAATAAAATGGAAAACAAAACAACAAGGTAGTGATTAGCCAATGCTTTCAGACATAATTTCCAATCCACTTTCCAGAGGGGAAGAGTGCACAGTGCAGGAGGGGGTTGGATACTCACTGGGTTGTTCTGTGCCCCCGAGCCTGTAAGCAGATGATTAAATTGTACAGAGCATTTCAGGTCACTCAGGGGTTGTGCTTCTGATTCTTTTTTTCCAGACTGTGTGCTGGTGTTAATAACAGGTATTAAAGTACACAGCTGGAGACTGGCAATACCTTCCTTCTCTAAAAAATATCAAATTGATCTTCTTCGACAAGCGGTGCAATGAAAGCTCAACATTTTACTTTCAGAGCTGTTTTTGTCTGATCTAAATCTTAAACCTGGCACCACAAACACCCAATTTGGACTTCCCTTGAATTCAGTTAGGCTCAATGAATTTAAGGTAAATTTGGGGGTCTGTTTTCCCAATATAACACACTCTTAGGCTGCCCAATTGTGAGGAACTTTGTTACTGACACCTCTATAGCTTTATGATCATGATATAGGTGATGAACTGTTCATATGGAGGGATCTTGGCCAAGTTAGCTCAGGCAATGACATACAAGCACAGATGAAAGCAGTGTGACCCCTTGATTTTTGGGGAACTAGACACCCAGCACTGAAATTCACCTGGGCCTTTGGGTGCCAGCACCCCCTAAAAATTCAGCATGGTTTCAGGAAGTATTGTCTGACTGCAGGCCAGGCAATAATTGTAAGGGATTTAACTCATGCTCACTTTAAAATGGAGTTCTGGTTCCTCACTATTTCTTTATAAGTACAGTAATAAATTTGGGGTTTGAACATATACAGCTTCTCTTTTTTTTTTTTTTCTTTTTTTTTTCCCCTACAGAAATTACAGCTCTAGCAGGGAAATAACATGACTATTTTTCTCTTTTGACTGGCTTGAGTTTCGCAATAATTTTCGCAAACCCCTCTGCTATTTTTAAATACTGAACTTTTCCCATTGTATAAGATCTATTATTCTGACCTAGGACCTAGATAAGATCTAGAGAGGCACAGAATTTCAACAGCTCAGATTAGCTCACTTTCATGAAAAGCTTTGGTTGCCTTTGAGCAGTTGGTTGCCTTTGAGCAGTTGGTTGCCACATCCCTGGCGTGGTGACCACTTTGACCACTGTGGCTTTGAGTTGGGGGTCCTTTGCAGCTGAATCCCTTTCCCCCTGATGCAATAAACATCATCAAGTTTTAGTTTTATTTTATTTTTTTATTCTCCCTCTCTGCAGCTGACCTACACACTTGCAGTTTGGCTGCTAGCAGAATGCAGGACTTCATTGCAAGGTGCTGGACTGAGTTTAGATAATTAGATAATGATTTTTATATTTTGCCCAGGCCCAGTTTGGTGATGCAGCATATAATAGAGAACATCAGCTAAGAACAAGAGCTTGCTCTGCATTGACCGTTCACCCTTGTCCTAGGAGTACTTAAATATTGCTTATTATTATTAAAAATGTAGTTGTTTATACACAGCTCTTGGCAGCTTTAGTCTCAAGTGCCAGACTCAGCCATAGCATTTTGTAGCATTCAGTGGAATTGCATGAAATTCAAATCAATAAAAACTGGCGTGGTGTGATACATGTGGTGTTTAGTAAACAAAACAGATGAGGTTGACCTGAGTGAAAGCTGTGATCGGCACAAACACGCTGAATACAAAAGGTGGTGTTGATCTGTGGCAGAGCAGGGCTGCACATTTGTGCATTTATCCAGCTACTTTGGGAAGATCTAGTCTTTATTTAATAATCACATGATCCAGTCTCAGGTATAAAGCCCAGTATCATGTGTTTGTACAACCTTCACATTTGTTCCCATGTTTAAAAAATGAAAATTGAAATGGAATACATTTATACTCTGAGATCCTCCCAGACACCACCGCTTTGCTCAAAAGTTATTGAATTGACTGCTCTAGTCTTGCCATTTATAATTCCCTGGAGAGGAAAAACAGGGTAAGAGAAAGAATTTTTTAAAAGCTAATAAATTGGAGATGGGCTTTTAGCTGGTTTTTGGTGGAAGAACATTACAGAAAAAATCCTGTTAAGTAACCTTGTCAGGCATGGATGTTACAGAGGAAAATCCATCAAGCTTATTTCAATCCCTTTCTTTCTCTCTCTCTTTCTCTTATAAGTAACCAAAAGTATGGAAATAGATACAGGTGGCATCAAATCTTTGGCACAGGAAATACATCATTTGGCTAATTAAATGTCTGTTTGTTTTCCTTAATATTAAACTCTAATTTTAGTCATTTAGGACAAAACAACTATTCAAAAGGAAATAAGAATACATTTCCAGTTTATGGGGATTGACAGCCTGACATCTCCCACGCCTTCCAGTGTTTATTTCCTATCCAGAGCTGGGACTGAGGGACTTAAAGCTAAGGAAGTGTCTGAGAGAGCAAAAGCATTAATTGCTGTTCCATGGGAAGATCTGGGTCATTATATCAGTTTTATAGGTGGGGACCTGTAAAAGAGCAGCCAGGTGCTATGATCAAGTTCCTGTGTCAGGTCAGTGGAACAACTTTCTTCACTCCCATCTATTAATGTCTTTGGATTATCCAAACGCATTATTAAATAAAATACACCACCAATTGATTCTTCAGAGCATTTGCTATGAAATGGTGTTTTAACCTGAATGCATTTGCTAAATCCATAAGATTGTCACTTAATATAAAGACAAAATGAAATGCTATGATGACATCTGAGGAACACATGCCAAACTGTCCTTAAACTAAGACGGTTAAATATTAGCTCAGTTTGAACGGTTTTCTCTTGGCTTTTGTAGTGGAATCTTTTTCTTCCTGAAAATCAGTTAATCTTTTCTTGATAGTGCCCTCTAAAGCTCATATATAGGTAAATTTTAAACCTACATTCTGGTAATACAGGTAGGAAACGGCATATGAATAGAACTTGCTTTCTCCTGAAGTTCTAGAAAAGTGACAGAGAGACAAACCCAAGTTCTAAGGCTGATCCAAAATAGGACTCAGATGACCTTGGGGAGATCTAAGTGATGAACTTTAAAACATCTTTGGTCTACAACCCCTAGAGATTTTTAAACTTTATATTTTCTGAGTGATTTTTCTATTTTACATACAATTAGAAATGCCTTAATCTTGTAAAGGCTAAATAGCCCACAAATTGTTTTGGTTTAAAAAGACTGCAAATAATATATAAATTCAGATGTACTGACTTAATTAAACAGTATATTTAACCATCCTGGTTAAGTATGTCAATATAGGGTCTTTTAGTACTAGGATACCTGCATTGTAAAAAAAGTGTGGTCTTTTCTGTTAGCAATGAGAATTATCTTTCAGCACCCAGCTCTCCAGACTCCAGTGTACACAGTAAAGGAAATTTGGATGATTATACTGTTATCATAGTATGCTATTGAAGGATGGATGGTAAAATCTGAAAATTTTTCACATCCTTGGAGGAAAACTTCTGGGAGTGTCTATATAAATTTGCAAAAATTCAGGTGAAGGATGTCAGAGAGAAAAACAGAGCAGGGGGACATTCTGACCCACCACTACTCTCAGTGAACAACTTTGTGACCATGGACAATACTCTATTTTCCCTCTTTTATCCATTTTTGCCTTTCAGTTCTCTGACAGATGCCAGCATTTAGTCATGCTCATCCAGTTCTACATCACCCATGATTTTCTGGGGCTATTCAGAATGGTACCAAAGGAACATCATGTTTGTTTGGGAAGATTTAGAAAGATGAGAGGCCTGTTGGCTGGATGTTATCTGGAAACCTGGATGTTATCTGGAAACCTGGATGTCATCTGCAGGTTGTTTGTACTCGATCCCCTGAGACTAGAAAATGGATTTGTCACTAATCAGGTCAGCAAAAATGGAAGAGATTCATTAAAAGATAATGTGGCAGGATGGAGATAACAGAAAATAAGGATAGAATTAATGTTGTAAGATATTATCTTATGAGACACTGGAGGTTTTAACAAAACATTCTATGTTAAGATATTCTTCCAGCACCTATTTTTACCTCTGTGCTTTTGAAATCAAGCTCCATTAAGTTTTCATGAATCTTAGGACAAGTGCTATGCTCTGCCAGGAACTGTTACCTGGCAAATGGTGTGTAAAAAACAAAAATCCAGACAGGAATAACTACTTACTCTAGCATATCACAGTTTGCTAATTTATGAGGGGTTTTGATCCTGTACCCAGGGTTAGATTACACCATCTTTCCAACTCCAATAAGCTCAATGTCAAAGCTTTCTTTTTCCCTTATGGAGGGATGAGTCTGGATCTTTACTGGTTGTTTAGAAACACATGTGACAATTGTGTTTGAAAGCTAAATGTGCTTAGAACAGCACTATTTTAAATATATAAAAGGGAATCCAGTTTTGCCACCCTGGTCATGCAGTTCTGCAAGGCTGAAGCCTTGATTGAGTTATCTCTGTGAAAAAGTCTTTGCATGAGGTTCTGAAACTGGTAACTAGCTGGAATAGGAAATGTTCCCAAAATGCCGTGGAAAATAATGAGAGGCTTCTCTTTTAAGTGCTGCAAAACATCTTAAGTGTGACTTCAGATGACAAAGTAGCAGATAGGTCCCTATTGTGTCACCTTAAAGAAGGCAAGTTACTTAAAATGGTGTTGAAAATGGTTTTGACAGCACGAAACACACTGCTCACAAAATAAAGGCAGGTAATGTGGGCTTAATTCTCACACCTACTTTTGACCTTTCTGTCATTGTTTCCAACTATGAGACTGCTCAAAAGTGTTCCTGGCAGAAATGGTGCTTTCTAAAATTCTGTGAGAAAGCAAATTTTCTTTGAGAAAAAATAGCTTTTGTTTTCAGTTTTTATTTGAGCTTGATACTGTTGAAGCCCCAGTTCTGATATTTTTGCAGTTAAATTTTTGTTTTCTTCTGCTTTGTAAAATTCATTTTCTGTGTATAAAATGAAAATTTGGAAATTTGCCAAATGTTTTAACTGATACTTTAAAAAAGGTACTTTGAAATCTCAATTGAAAAAGTCATGGATAAGCTACTTCCTTCCCAGTCCTACTGACTCTTACCTCACTGCTGTTCTTAGGGGTCATCGTTTCTGTGACTCGTTTGGACCAGGACCAGATCCATCACTTGTAGTTCCTAAACCAGTAAGAAGCCAATCAGGTTAAAAAAACCCACCCAACCAACCAACCAACCAAACCAAAAAAACAAACTGTGCCCATCCTTGTATAGTTTGCAAACTGATATTATTCTCTCCTCTCCTGAGCACGTTGCATCGGAAAGCTACCAACACAAGAAACTCATTATCATCTTCCTAAAAAGCAATTTGACTCATGCAAGATGAGAAAGTTTTGCAGCCAAATGTAGCCACATGGTGGGATTCTTGGGATTGATCTGGGAAGGCCCAGGAACTGGTCTTGATGATCCTCATGGGTCCCTTCCAGCTGAGGATATCCTGATTCCATGATTCTGTGGTACTGTCATTCAGGGAATATACACTGAGTTTAAATCAGAGAATTCAAACTCACAAAGAGTACTAATCATGCATTTCAAATACCTTAATCATCTGGCAAGGTTAAAGGATATATTTTATTGTTCTTGAGACAAGTGGAAAACACAACTTGACACCTTCGCATTTGCGGTGAATTTTTTCTGTTATATCTCAGAGGAAAATTAGCATCCACCAGGCTTGACATATGAAATATCTAGGCTGGTGATTTTAATGTAAATTTCTGAGAAAACAAGCATAGCAAACCTTTTCTTTTCCTGCAAATATTTAACCTGATAATCTGAGGCCAGAATTGAGGAAAAAAAAAAAATTGTATTTCCTGATAAATTCTAGAGATGTTTCAAATAGTTGTAAGTGGAAGGGAGAAAAAAACAATAAGTAGATATCACAACTGGGAAAAAAGCATGTGGGGCTGCACAATATCTATTATATGCTTTGCACAGAAGTCAGAAGAGAATTTTTCCGAATCTCAAATGATATAAAACTCAGAGCTGGTGTGGGGGAGATCTATACAGTTTGTGACAACTACTGGGAGGCAGGAAAGGCCACAAGCCCAAAGATTTCTGCTGATTTGCCCCACAAAAAGAAGCACATAGTCTTCTTGCATCACAGAGGAAAAAGACCTCTGTTGTTAAGTCAGTGATGATCATTTCTGTCCAATCTCCACATAAGTAAGAAGCACAACTAAGCATTCCTCATCAGTTTTCAGAGGAAACTAAAAAAAAGGTGTTCTGTTTGGTTAAAGTTCAAATCCAAAGACCTTCATCCAGTCTTACAAAATTAAATCAGTGGTAAGACATCCTTTTAGTTTGGTGTGTTTCAGTCACTGTGACTGACCCGTTTCTGGTTGTGTTTCCAGAACTGTAGGCACTGCTCCATGATTGAGGTTGAGTCCTCCTGTTCTTGCTTCAGTGTCATTCCAATCAAACGTGCAGCTGTTCTTAGCCAAGTGCAGGCTTTGCCTTGAATGCAGCTGCATAATCTAAAGTTTGTCTCTATTGTGTTGTAGTGTAAAGCAAAATAAATAATGGATGAGATGATCTTAGGCTTTTGGTAAGTCTCTGGTGCTGATGTTTTTGTTGTTGAGATACCATGGACACATAAAGATGTTTCAATTTAGCTGCTGCATTATTGGTATTTGCTTTATAAGTTGTATGTTGCTTTTGAAGGTTTAAGGCATAAGTTCCTGCCGCTAGATCATCTTTCACATCATCTGGTAAAGGAAATAGGAGAAATTTCTTCTTTTTTATGTTTTAATGTGTTAGTGGAAGTAAAATAATATGGTTTGCATGTGAAAACATATTTTTTACTTTATAATCATAATAAGATAGTCACCATTCATTGTAGGAACTAGAAATTTTAGAAATCACATCTGTGATCTCTCCAGCTGTCTTGACCATCTAAGATGATAATCCTTAATGGGTTTAGCACAGTTTTATTAATGTTTGGGAAAGGACTCAAGATGGATAAACTTTTTAACTAACTAGGTAAATACAATAAAATTGTAGAGATCAAAACTGGGAGTGTTTCATTCAGCTTCCCTGAATATTAAAAATGAAGGGAAAAGACTCTGCTGGTATAAACTAGCACGGACTTCATTTGAGCAACGCCGGTTTACATCAGTTTGAGTCAATATGTAGTCTGGCCCTGTACAAGGACAGAATAAATGACTCACACCCCAAACAAAAAATCCCAAGTTATTTTCTTAAAGGGAAGGATTAATCCTCTGTGTGATCCAGTGCACTGCGAAGTGAACCCTGCCATGGATTGCACAGGACCTGAAAACAGAACAGGGCGTTCAGTGCATCAGTTTGGTTGTTCTGATGGATCTTTCCGTCTTTCACACTTCCAAGAGACTAAGACTGGCAAAATTCACTGGCTTTGCTGTGATTTGTGCCTCCTGTTTTTCTCTCTAATCTGTGATGATTTTGTTGCTATATGGGGCTTTTTATGTTTCTCTCATACCCTTGGTTTTCTTTCAAGAGTTTCTTCAAACACTCTGCACTCTTTACAAGCTGCCACACTGACATGATTCTTTACATGAACATCTCACAGCTCTGCAGCTGCCGATATCAGAAAGGGAGAAAAAGAACTAACAAAAAAACTCCAAAGATAGGAAGTTCTCTTCTTCTCCCTCCTGCTGTGAATAATGTGATTCTCTTCCACTGTTCTCATGTTCAAACAGAGCATCACTCACAAGATCTGCAAAAGGTTGTACATGCAGAAGGGAGCAATAATAATCAGGCACTCTCGCCAGCAAAAATAGGCACAAGTGATAGAGCAACTATTTGTTCAAACAACACAAAGCTCGTTTCTTTGGAGTAAAAGTAATTAATCATTGGAACAACTTTCTTGAATCCTCCAGCAATGGTCTTTGTTAAACTTGAAGCTGGAAAACTGTAGTGATAAATAAAGAAACACGTGTATATGAAATGCAAATTTAGGTATGGATTGGAAAGATAAGATAAAATACATTGTTCAGTGAAGAATTACACTTGGAAAGTCTTGGCCTTTTGTTATTTTTTTTCCCCAAAGTCTTGTATTCAGCCAATGCTCCATGGGCCTGTGTGGCACTAGTTAGGAATCTACCAGAGGTAAATCAGAAAAACATGTTTTGCATAGTCTTAAATTTGCTACAAGGGGAACTTTATCTGTGCTGAAAAATATGCAGGGGGAGTGTAAATCTCAGTGACAGGAAAATGCTGGGCGTACATGCTGAAAATGGCTCCTTCTCCCATCTCATGCAATTTTCTTGTGAATCCTTGGGTTTCTTTTCTTTAAAAGTTCCAACTATTGAAGAAAACTCAACATGAAAGCAACAAACAAACTAAAGAAGGATCTCAGCTTTCATTCAAAGCAGAGAGTAATTTTCTGCCCCCTAGGTGCAGTAGAAAGCTTGAAAATGTCAACAGAGTAGAATAAAGAAATCAAAGGTCAAATGGATGGATGGTATTTTTGCTTTCCATCTTAAGTCCTGTTACTCTACTTACCCCAGTTAGTTGCCATGAATTCATTTTCCAGCACTAGACAAGCAGGTTTTCCATCCATCCAATAACATGTACATATTTTATCATTTTTATTACTTGATTATAGTCAGATTTAGCAGACAAGCCATTGCATAATTTACTATATAACACCTTGTTGTGGTCCATATCTGCAGAAACAATCTTTCACCTTCTTTCCCCCCAACATGAAAAAAGCTTACAGAAGTTCAGTGAGAGAGTTTGTTGGTAGCTTTAATTCTCTAAATTTTTTCCCCCATCTTACAATCTTTCACAGGGATGAGAAAGGAACTCACAGAGCACTGCACACACAAATACAGCCAAATATTTTGGTTTTGCTCCCAGAACTGAATCACCAAGCACTGCTGTGAAGCTGCTGGGAGCTGGAAGTGCAAGCTTGGTATTGGTGTACCAGGAAGAATACAAAACAGCCCAGTTTGGGGGTCCAAATTCCTGGAGCTGCTCCAAGGAACTTTGACAATCCAGGGCAGGTTTTTGCTCATTTTTGCAGTCACCTTTTCTCTCCTACAAATCTTCAGCTCTGCTGCTGCTTGTGTACTCCCTGCTTGTCCTTTGCCTCCCTCCCGTCTTAATTTCTCTCCTTCTCTCCCCACCTTTTTTCTTACATTATTTCGCCTCTGTTTTCTTTTTGTCCTTAGAGTCTTCTAGAGACAGGATAACAATTTACATTGTAAATAGGTGTTCCTAATATATATGGAAAAAGGTATAGCTTGGCACAAACACTGGGACTGTAGACTGAGGATTGTAGTAAAATATCTTCTACTTGACTGCAGTTTATTCTCAGACTGTATTTGTATTCAGAACTGGTACAACTGAAGAAGACCTTCCAGCTCCAGTCTCAGATATAATGATAGACAACTGAAATAAAAAATTAAAGTATGAAAATACAGTTATGTACATTTATATATTTTGAACGTACACATAGTCTGGTGCACATTCTGTTTGACAGTGCTTACAATATACCAAATGTCTTACATTAAATATTAAGGAAAAATTACCTTCCCTCTGACCTCCACAGTGCCTATAAGCCACAGCCTAATATGTTTATGTTATTCATAAATTTTCAAATGCAGGTACTATTTAATTTCTCTTTTTTTTTTTCTTTTCTTTTTTTTTTCTGAGTTCTCAAAGTGCTTGTTACTGCACAGAGGTGTAAAGCTAACTCAGTATGAACATATTTGGGAATATATGTTAGCATCATGAGTATCTCAGTGGTACAGTTCTAAATACACAACTGTGTCCACCCACACATCCTCAGCCTACAGATGTTGATAGTGTCAGGCACTCTTCTGTGCTTGTCCCTTGTGAGGAGCATGGCTGGAGAAAGTGAAATGGGAAGAGATGAATGGACTAGGAAGAACCCCTGTGACACCTATACCTCACAGTGCTCACTTTTTTTAAGATTCTGTTGTAGACAAAGAGAAAAAAAAAGCTGTAGAGAAAGAGGGGAAAAAAGCACTGAGCTCAAGGATGTGAACATCCAGAATATTTGGCTTCATTTCTGTATTGCAGCTGGACTCAGGATGCAGATTTTCTGTTTTATATGCCCTGTGTTTCTCTGACTTTTGTTAAGGAAAAAAAAAATATATGACAAGTAAAAAGTTCAAATCCAAGTCTTGGCAGCAAAAGAACCCCACCTTTTCTTCTAAAAGTAAAAAGCCTTTCAGAACCAGGGAGAGGTCTTGCATGGGATGTTTTACAATCTACATAGAAATAACAGATAGAAAAACTCTTCTCCAACCTCCCAAGCTGTTGCATCTCCTTTATGTGTTTTCTCTGACCTTGACAACTTGAGTCTCATTTTGTTCAGCTCTCACCTTTTGTTTTGGCCTTTGCACACTATTCTATATACATTTCTCTATGTGCCTCTGGTGCATCTGATAAGTCCTTTATCTCAAATCCTTCCACTATCACCATGCTACTGCTCTCTGTTATTAGGTATTCAGAAATTGATTCCCACTTTCATCCTGGCTGTGGCACAAACATCTATTTCAAGCCTATCCAGTTTGCAGATATGCATGTTCGTGCTTTTTCCATGGGGAGATACTGCTTCCCACATGCTGGGAAGAAAACATGCTTTATCTCCATTATTCCAGGTCAAAACCATCCTTGAGATTTACCTTTGCTTTGATGTTTTTGAACACTCTGGTTAGAGGTTCAGATGTAAAAGAAGTCCTGCCTCCCTTGAGGAACAATAAAACACTAATATTTCCCTGTGTTTTCTGATATGTGTCGTAGCCATTTCTTGATTTTAGTCTCCTATTGAAATTAAAATCTGCTTTAGATCTTAAAGTTCTTAAAGTCAGGTATTGACTTATGTGAAAGGTCATAAGTGTCACCACAGAAATTATAAGGATGGATGAAAAAGTGTTGTTATCTCCCTCTTAAGGAGAGCTAAATCAGGAAGACAGCAAGTAACACATCAGTGGCAGAGCTGACAACTTAATCCCCACCTTTTGAATCCCCAAATGGGCTTGTCATATGAAAACAGCCTTTCTTGCTTACTGAACATGCATTGGAACCGTGCATTACGGCTCCTTGTGTAATGCTGTGTGTGTGATTAGCCTGAAGTCACATTACTGGACTTTCATTGCCATTCCTTACTGTCTATGGAGAGGTCTTTTCATTTAACCCTTTACCCGTGCTGCAGTTCAAGCAAATGGTGTTGTTTGGCCACTTTTCAGAATTCCACATTTGTCATTACAGGAGTCAGAGGCAAAAATAAACAGCTTAGTCCTTTAATGATTATGGTAGCCAATTTTCTTTATTCCACATTTCCCTTTACTCTCCCTGCAGTTCTCTTCATGCTCTCAGAAATGCCAAACTTCTAGGGATTTTTTACCCATTTAGCTCTTCTCTTTCCAGTGCCCTCACTATGCTTGTAACCAAGACAGATGTGTGTTGACTTCTGTGAAGCTGCTCAATTTCAGGCGTAGTGTCTTATTTATCCATTTATTTTATTTTATTTGCAGCTACTGAAGTGTCAACATGGGCACTGCCACTGTCTTGGTCCTGTAGCACTTTACCAAACTATGCATAGTGGCAAAGTTTAATATTTCTAATTTGCCAATATCCGAGTTTACTTGAAGAAGTTTGAGTCAGAATTTAATATTGTTATCATTGTTAATATGCACACAACTGACCTCAAATCATAGCAAGCATTTTTAATTTGAAGAACTTTCTGGCTTTTAACAATGAACTGCACCTACTCTGTGTTATAACAAGACCTGCTTAAGATTTATAACATCTGTGAATGGATGAATTTTATTATGTCTTTTTAATAACAGGATAGATTAGGCAGAAGGCAGTCAGCCAGGACTTTTTGATGTACCTACTTAGTCAGTTCTGTGTGCCCTGAGACCTCACCACTTGATTTTATCTTTGGAACTGTTGCAGTAACTCTGCCCCATGGAGAATAATACACATAGAGAGAATCATACCCCTGATTAAAGGGTCTGAAAACACATTTAGATACCTACCTTCAGGGGCTGAATTTTGTCGAGAACAACATGTTCTTTGCAAGCTGTGTTTCAATGCCCAGGATGTCACATCACACTGGCACTCAGCTGATGGAAACTGGGAGGGTTCGTTAACTTCCCCATGGGGAGTTAAGCATCACCAAAGTGTGAGCTCTCAGAAATGATGCAGCTCAGGAGGGCTGTCCACGTGAGTGTGAAAAGTACACTTTTTTGTAATAGCAGGAGTGCTGGCAATTCAACACTGCCAATTTTAAACTCCCTTTCCCACCTAGTCTTGTCTGTCCAAGTTGTGACTGATTATAATCATCCTCAGTTTCCTTGGTACCAGCCTGGCATGTAAAGAGCTGCACCATTTTAAGGTCACTCAGTTCTGCCTGTGTCTTTTCCACCTCTGGGGGGGTTGCTGCTACCTGTGGTGATGTGGTGCACTTCCCTGCGGAGTTTGAAATCACACAGAACCACCAGGGCTGTGTGCTGAGGGAAGACATGCATACACCAAGCCTCAAAAATGAACCATATTGCATTTGCATATAGCTTACTAATAATGGCTAGCTTGGCTCCCAGGTCATCATCTTACGCAGGGCATAAGACAGCTCTAAGGAGAGCCTTAAGTGAGCACTTCACATACAAATGTCTACATCCCTCTAACATTAAGTGAGAAGACTCCCACAGCAAATATCTAGATTGGCACTTAAGTTGCATAAACACAGAATTTCTGCAGTGATGTTAATGCTGCCTTGAATGAGATAAAAAATGGTTAAACTGGTACTTTGAATAACTTTTTTTTTTTTTTTTAATATGAAATTCATCCCATAGTAAATGTTCTTTGTTTAGATTTCTAGGATCAATAGCACATCTGACAGGTAATTTGTTCCACAGTTCTCTTTAAAGTTCCAGTTTTTATACTGTAGCAAATAATAGGCATTATGCAAAGTATATTTTTTTCATAATTAAAAACTGGGCAATGCAACAGAAAAATCCTACCTATGGAGAGTCACCAGCAATAATTTTATCCAATTTATGTACGTCATTAATCATCCAAATAAATCAAAGAATTTACATTGAAGAAATTGAGTGAAAAAATTGAGTGGAGGGAATTATATGTCAATACTTTGCTTGTCTTCATTATAGGTTGATGAGATCTGCCTTGAACACTGTAAATAATTGCAATGAGTTACAAATTGAATATGAGTCAGCAATAGAGGGACTAATAAGAGAGTTCAAGTGGGAGAGCAGCTGTTGGGGGTGTGTGAATTCACATGGCTTACATATCAATGTGCCTGTTGCTAACTAGTTAAGAGCTGTCCATATTGACATTGCTGAGCAGTCCCATCCACACAAATCACCTTTGCTTGGTGCCTCATACACAGTACTGCATCTAAATAACCAATGTTCAGCCAGTGCTTCGTTTTCTAAACATTGTTGAGGACCAGAATAACATCAATGGAATCATAATTTGGCCATGGTTTGAGAGCCTTTCTGTTGAGATCTGACCAGGGCTGATTTCAGGCTATGAACTACATACATATGTGGAGATTTGGTGCTGAAAAAAATAAATGGCCATAACCTAACCTAACATAATGCTCAAAGAGATAAGAATATAATGGGAGATGCCAAAGTTTATGATTTAACTAATTCATGAGACAGTTTAGACGGCTTTAAGGAAAATGGGATTAATTTAGCAGTGACAGTAGTAATGAATAAAATAGATGTCCACATTGTTCATTTTAGTCACAGTCTAGCTGATGGGGCAGAGTGAACCTTCAGCAAATTTGCGGATTAGACTAAGTTATGGAAAGAGGTTGAGATACCAAAAGATGGAGTTTCAGACCAAGCAAGTTTGATAGTCTGGAGGACTGAGTGAGGAGACAACATGCAAAGTTCACCAAGAAAGAAATGAAGTTCTGCACACGGGCTGGGAAAAGCTCCAAAATCTTGCACAGAGCTCTGCAAAGCCTGGGAACTCACTGCTGGAAAGGCCCTGAGAATTACTGTGGATGAAATAGGAGCCAAAGGTACATTCCCATCTTGAATAAAAGCATTCATGAGCTTCAGGTCTTGTATTAGAAAGAATTATTTCCAACAGAGGGATCATGCAGCACAGAAAGAGGTTATTCAAAGACACTGAAATCTCCACCCACAAATTTTTTAGACTTGACTAGGTAAAATTGCCAGTTACATGGTTCATGGTTGCCCACATGGTTGTCCTGCTTGATCCAAAGGCTGAAGGTCTCTACAGGTTCCTTCGAACCAATATATGTGATTCTCTATCTGAGTTGAAGGTAGAAGCTTTCTGAGCTAATGGAAGTCCCCAGACCTGCACAGTTCAGTTCTATGGACTGAGCTCAGCTCATATCCTGGGAGCAGAACAAGGCTATCCTCACTGCAGCAGGATTATTAGTCCGGGATAAACATTAAGCTGACACAGCTGCTGCATTTCTACATCAAGAGCTATTTTGTTTGTAGTTAAATTGAGTGTCTCTGTAGAGCACTGGTGGAAAAAGGTTTTAAAACAAATAGCAGACCTTTCAGTCCACACTGAAAACAGCAATTTCAGTACACAAAGTCTGTGAAGTACTACATCTGGTGTTGTAAAAGAAACTAGAATTTTGAGGCAGTAGCAAATTTATGTAACTTTATGATATATAATTATTGTTGATGAAATTGGGTTTGTACTGGCAGAAGCTAAAAGCTTAAGTCAGCAACTGGATCACACTGGTCTATATATATATGAAGAGAAGTCAGCTTTTGTCAAAAAAAGAATCTCACCATCTATGTGGAAGAAGCAGTAACTTAAGAGGGGAAACGTAAGAAAATAATGTTAAAATAAGGATTAGCAATCCTGGCATGCCAACAGCTAAGCCTTTGGTCAGTGTTTTATAAGGATTAATGGGGAAATGAGCTTTGTGGAGGGAATCGAAGGTGGATGATGAGGTTTCATTCTGACTAGGAGAGCACAGGAGGACATATCAAGAACACAAAAAGGGAGCAAAGATAGATTTTGAAACTGGTGGAGCGGGGATACACATTGGTCTAGCTCAGCAGTTTGCAGAGGAAGAAGGATATTTTTAGCTTGCCTTCGTTAATCTCTTCTATCCAAGGAGTAAATGAACATATCTCAGTATTTCACACTAGGTTCTTTTTATACTCAGTATGGGAAATGTACATTTCTATGTTATGACTAATTCCAGACATCTTCCTTAAATTAAAATAATGAAGAGTGAAGAGACACTGGCACAGGTTGCTCAGAGAAGCTGTGGCTGCCTCATCCCTGGAAGTGTCCAAGGCCAGGTTGGATGGGGCTTGGGGCAACCTGGGCTAGTGGAAAGTGTTCCTGCCCATGACAGGTGGGTTGGACTGGATGATCTTTAAGCTCCCTTACAACCCAAACCATTCTATGATTATATGATTTCCAGCTACCTTTTTAGACTTTCTTTATTTCAAGCTTACAGGTCAAGAATTATTATGCTTCTTATGTTAATTTGTGAAGGGAAATCTGTTCCTCTCAGTCCTTTAGCTATTGTCATATTGCCTATTTGACAAGGCAGAATCATAGGCTTTTGGTTGGCTGCACATTAAACACTGTGAAGGACCATTTCCAAGTTCTGAACTTGCCATAAGCAAGGGATGCAACTTCTGTTGCTGTCCCCAAAGGCTATTACAACATCCATCAAGATGACATGGACAAATAATGATTTTGTACTGTGGTGTATGTTAAATTCTACATTATCCTCAGAGGAACTCACAGAATACAAAGTTTAGTGAATTCCTTAGGGATATAGCCTATCTAAATCTTTCTTTAACACACAAAAGATCTCCCTGACTGAAGGACTACTGAAATTGCTACAGGAAACTCAGCTGTTTAGCCATGATCCTATGGGTGAGTTCTCAGTTTTCAGTAGAACATTTTAAGCATGCGAATGCTCCCTTAACTTCAAAGTAATTACCCTTACTTTTCAAGTTATGCACAAAAGCTTAAAAGATTAAAATCTTTTGTCATTCACAGTTCATCTCAGAAAGAGGTACCATTGTTCTATGCTTTACCTTGGAGACAGTTCTCACAGAAAGCAAAATAAGATATATTTTCTTTCTCCATTGCTGCTTGAGTAGACTGTGGAGAAGTTAACTCTGTGCTTAACTGCTCTAGTGCAATATAAGGACTTCAGAATACTTTAGTTTGTGACAGAACTCAAAACCAATTATTTTTATTTTAACCATCTGTATTTCTGTAACTGGTTCTATCGACCCTTCAGTGTGTGTTTTCACACCTCTCCTGGATTACATTTAGAGTCAATGGCCATGGCTAACACCATTCTGCTGCAATAACCTCTGTGCATGTCCCAGAGGGCAGATACTCTGAGCCCCTTGCAGAGATCCTTATGGCACTGTATAAAAATCTGGAGTTCAGTACCAGGAGTGCATTGAGATCACTTACACCCTTCCCAGAAAGCCCCTCTAAGTAATGCTTGTGGTGCCCTTACCAGTCACTCCAGCTTCCTTGAGACGAATGCATCTCTAAAAGCATCTCACACAAGACTCCTGTCCTTTCCATTTGCCATCCTGCTTGCCACACACAGAGCATTGTACCTCCCTTGCAGAAGAGAACAATCTCTTGATAAACTTTTACAAGAGTGAGACTGATTATGGATGTGTTTACAGCCAGGACAAAGTTTTACACAGCCCCCAGTAAGACATGACTGGAAAATTCAGTACAGCAACAAACTCCAGAAGCCTTGCTTCCTCCTTAAGAGCTGTTTATTGATTTTTATGATCAAATGCTCCCTACTGAGGGGCTCCATGTGCCAACAATCTTGGCTGACTAGAGATTTTGTTTGCCAAAGAGCTCAAATTTGGTTGACAAACAGAAATGTCAAAACCAAAGCAGGTGGCTGGTCAATGCTGGTTGATAGTCAGGATCATAAGTCTTCCAAAGTTAGTGTAAGTGAGAAGTAGGATGAAACTGTGTCCTATAGCTATAACATGGCATAGTAGGATATCAGTACTGTGCCTGCAGGCCCAGTCTGAGCTCCTAAATTATCCACTCCTGGATGATCCTGCATCTCCCCATAGAGATGCATGCACAGAAGAGACAGTGGGGCACTTGGGACAAGATGGTTGAGACAATACCCAGGCACCAATGCAAGAACATGTTCACGTAATGCACACAGGAATGCTCCAGATGGAAATTTTCAGCTGTTCCAAAGATTCTCTCCAGCAGTTCCTGCTGTACCTTGACCAACTGATAGGCATGGCTTGTATGCTTAGACGTGTGTTATGTGCTTATATGTGTTAATTGACATTCTGAATGGGAAATCTGAGCATCCCAGAGATCTCTGAAGGAATTCCTGCTGCAGAATTGATGATTATATAGAGGTAAGAGACTTGTAAATAATCCGTAACAAGTGCTCCTTCAGATGCTTTTATGGTTAGATGGGTTAATCTTGCAAAGGTAGAACTTTTGCACAGAATTTAAGATAATCAGTAATAATGCATCATGTATATGTTAACGTGGCATATAGCTGACTGTATAAGAGTTCAGCAGAACAGTGGTTCAGGAAGGTTTTGCCAATGTAGCTGAAGGATTTCTGCATGGGCTTCTCCAAAAGAAGGATCTCTACGATTTTCTTAAGGGTTTTTCAGTATTTTATTTGTTCTCATGCATTCTGGGAAAAAAAAAAAAGGTTTGGAACTTCTTTAAACATGAATTCTCACTGAAGAAATGGGCAGAGCAGAAAAGAGTTATCTAAATGAGAAAAGCTGACCATTAGAGTTCTCTTCTGTTATCAGACCTGAATTTGCTGCATCAGGGTCTTACCCATGAACACAAGTTTTGCACAGAGATATTATACAGACATTACACAGACAATGTGGTTAAAAGAGGAACAGAAACATAGACAAGTCGAAGAAAACAGTGTGAAAAAATAGCTTTTGTCACAGCCTTGTCTGTGGGTCATCCCATGTTCATTCTGCTCTGAGAATTGAATAGTTCAGAACAAAAAGTGCAGCTAACAATTTACCTCAATGAAGAAACTTGGTGATACTGTTTTATGCCACACTCCCCCTGATTAACATCTTTTAAAGCAATTCTTTACTGCAAAGTTTTTAATCATTCTGTCAGTAAATAAAATCTCAGTCAGGAAGTCAAATGTCATTATAGCCATATTCATGCAGGAGGCCTTTAGAACATCACAAACCACTTCCATGTATATGTTTTCATGATACATGCTGAAAGACAACACAATTTTCTGTTTTTTAAAAGCGGATGAAAAGATTTTTTGAAGTAAAAATCTCACTATGGATTTTTAGAAAACATTAGATACACACAAATGTGTATATATTTGCTTAGACACACTGGAGCCCACGATCCTGAATTTGGCCAAGCTTGTAGGATTCTTTTTATTCATTTCAATGGTATTCTGATCTTATGTGGCTCATTCTAGCAGGATTATAACTCTTACCTTTGATGACTGGCCTTTAAAATCAACTTTTATATTGTATATATGGGGCCAGCACTGTTTGTGGTATATAGAGTGATAACAAAGAGGACAATCAATCCCTTTGGGACTATTCTAATCATGATTAATAAATAAAAAGTACAGATTCCATACAAGGATTTGCAAGGGGTTTGTGTACAACTATAAACTGGAAAGGACCTGGACTGGGTGGAATTTACAGTCTCTGCTAGAGAGTTTGCAGCACACATTCACAAACCAGAATGCATTTGTAAGAAACGCTGGTGTAAGATGCCACTAACTGGAGAGTCGAAGAAAAGACCTTGCTTATTAAATTGAAAATAAAAGAGAAGATGTCTGATGTTAAATGTTTAAGACATGCAATTTGCCATGGCTATGACCTGCAGTCATTGCTGGAAAGATTAGTAAAAACCTGGACAATTGTCGAAACTAATTATATATTTCCTTGGGAGGAAGAAAGAATGCTGAAGGAATGTTTCTGGGGAAGCTGAAGGAATGTTTCTGGGGAAGCTGAAGGAGATCAAAGTTGTTAAAGAACATGAGATTTAAAAAAACCTTGCACAGTGGGCAGATGAAGAAAAATGTTTTACAGCATAACAGGTCTCTGTCTGAAGTGATAAAAGTTCACCTTTTGTTGGAGAAATGTAGACAAGTTAATAAGGGAAAGCATCAGAAAAATAATAGTAAAATCTGAAACAAGATAAAAGCGCAATGTCAGATTTACCAAAGTCACTGCTTGTCACTTCTGCAATTTGTTATATTCTTGTTTCAGCTGCACTTTGTCAAAGAAAAGGATATTTAATGATTCAAGAAGGGGAAAGGGGCAATTGCACAACTGTTTTATGTACAGAGCTGAAGTCGTAGGGCTGTAATGAGTAGAGGCTGATTCTTTGAACTACTGTCTGAATATTTTTAAAGCTTAAATCAAGAACTGGACAGGAGGATGAGGAGGAGTTTAGCAGTCTATAAGATAATAAAAAGTATGATTTCCTGTGTTTATTGGAAGGCTGGAGGCAAAGGACTGAGTGCAATCAATGAAGCTGAGAAACAGAAGTGTATAATTAGAATTGCTATAAATAGAATTACAGGGGAAAAAAAAATAAAGTCAAGACAAAACTGAACTGACTGGATCTCGGAACCAGTTCCAAAAGAAAATAAGTACATTTCTGACGAGAGTCACTTGGAGATATCTACAACAAGTGTATCTTCATTTAGTCTAGTTGTAGTCAGTCCATTTACAACCAGTGGAAAGAAATGGACTTTTCTAGGACACAATTCCTTTCATCCTAATGAGGACATCTAAATTAGGCCAGATGAATTGCACTCAAGTAGTGGCTATGTCATCCCAATGAATACAAAGAACATTTAAATGCCTGCTTCATATGTAGATATTTATATTTGTAGACATTTCAAGTCAGGTGATATGAATCTCACTCTAAGACTTTATTTATAGTGGCACAGGAGGGCACTAGTCACAAGATAGAGTAAAGAAAAGACATTGGATAAGAAAGGATTCTTAAAATAAGATAGCCAGGCACAAAGAGACATATTTAAACATTGGTACGAGGTTGTCAGATAGCAAAACTGAACATCACTGAGTCAGAAGAGTTTCTTCCTAATATGTGGATTTCAAACAGAAAATAAATATTGTGTTAAAACATGGTCATATAAAGAAAAAAAAAGAATTCAATATTATTTCAATTCCTTGTGAAGTGTGTGCTACATAATGTACATAGTAAACATACAATAAAGGAAGAAAGTGCACTTCACCATAGACTTTACACCTTGGTGAAAATGTTCATTTGATCATTTATGTTGAGACTAGCAAAAACAGATCAGTATCCTCAACAAGTGCTCAGAAACAGCTGGGTAGTTAAAAACATGAGCAAAAGACCAGTTTATTTTGGTCTTTTGGGTCCTAATGACAGTCACCATGGCAAAACTCAAAACTGCATAAGCTGGGATTGGGTCTATGTTGCATTTTCTTTCACTGTATGCTTAACATCGGAAACTGTGGTAGCGAGAAGAACACAGCAGTAGCAGCTATAGTGGTAATATTATTCAGTCCAAACACAAGGGAACATATGGAGTGAATTGAGAATATGTACTTTTTTAAGTCTTTCTGTTGATTTCAAGAATCACAAAATAGACATTGAATAAAGAAAAGAAACTCCACTGGAAACACAAATATTTAATTCTTTAAAAGAACAAGAAGATTCTAAGTTAGAAAAATCTTCCAGATTGTAAAGAGTTGTAGGTTTTTTAAGACTTTCAGGAGGTGAAGCCTCATTATAATTAGAGGAAATATTTCTGGAGATGCATGCCTGCTTTTGACTTGTAGACAGGTTACCTCTATTAGCTCTTCTTAAAGATCATATCCATCAGGCCTTCTATAAGCTCACATTCACCAACCATCTGGTGTAACACAACTTGAAACTGCTGAATTTAATTTGAATTAATTCTTTTTCTTCTTGGCCCAGCCTGTCCCAGTACCGTGCCAGGATCTTCTTTAGAGGATGCATGTCAAGCACAGGAAATCCATCAGCAGGGAAGACAGGGCTTTCTAATTCAATCTTTTGGTGTGTAGAACTTCTCTTCCTTCATCTCCCTCCCTCTCTCTTTCTTTTCTCCCAAGATGTAAAAATGTAAACATGTTTTTCTGCCTTTAGAAGACACAAGTATCCAGAATATAGCAAAGAAATCTGGGAAAAGGGTGTGTAACTGACAGATCATTCTAGCATGGTCCTACTTTATTTCTTACCATTATATTGGGAAAAAACAGAGATGTACTTACGATTTCTTTAATGAGAAAGATTTCCTGAGATTGGATTCCATTAGGCTTTTGATGCAAACCAGATTTGTAGCAGAAAACTAATACAACAGGGCTTAACACCTTGAAAATTGAAGAGTAGAAAACCCATTAACATATGCTTGCGGAGAGGTCTTCCTTTGGCAAGGAGAACAATTCAGTGCTGCAGTAAAATCAGATTATTTCTGTGGATAGTCTTTATTGCAAATGTCTTGTTTTGTTAGTAAATAGCTTACAATTGGTTGTGATACTCTACAACTCTGTTATGTTTATTATTCATAAGACTTTGCCAAACAAATGCACTTTTAAGTAATTTCCAAGCTCTGAATCATTTGCTAACTGCTTCTCAGAGCCTGTACTACAAAACTAGTCTGGCACATACTGATATTAAAAAAAACTTATTCTACACTGGAATTAGGATCAAGCCATATTCACTCGTCTGTGTGCATTTTATTATGCTGGTTGAGACTTGATTAGGTGGCAAATGTTACAAAAAAAAGAAAAGAAAAAAGAGAAATTAATAAGAAATTATACATTTTCCTTTTCTAAAAAAATTTTAAAAACCCTCAGCATGTTGGATTTAATAACATCTTAGCATTCAAGAACCTTTTTGCAACTGGAAAACACATGTTCCAATACAGACAATGACTAACAATACCTTGTGAATCAGATGGATTGCTTCTCTTTCCTGCAATGAATTCAGAAACCATGGGAAACTAGAGCCCTATTTGGCTTTGATCTGGGAAAGTAAGACAGACAAAAACTTGCAGCTTCAAAAATAAAACCCACAAGGAAAGAGATGCAAGACTCAAGTACAGTGAAAGGAGTAAGGGCATATTCTATAATTCTATTTTGACTTACTGGCTTTATTTTGAGGATTAGGCAGATTTTGTTACCGAGCAATAAATTACATGGAAAGGCAAAACAGGATACAGAGGCACTGTGATGGGTTTTGTGGAACAGAGAGAAGGAAAGCAGTAAAAGAGGCACAAAGAAAATGTGGTGCGAGGGGAAAGCCTGCAGTGTAGGACACAAGCTGGACTAGGTCTGCTGGTCAGCCAGGAGGAGTGTGGCACCCAAGGCATCCCGCCTGTTGATGACAGCCCACCAGACTTTTCCTGAGGGCCACCGTCTTTGGTCTCCCTGGTCCTGGTAATGATGGGACACTCAG
Organism: Sclerurus mexicanus; assembly: GCA_013396755.1. Classification (NCBI taxonomy): domain Eukaryota; kingdom Metazoa; phylum Chordata; class Aves; order Passeriformes; family Furnariidae; genus Sclerurus; species Sclerurus mexicanus. The sequence continues at coordinate 349,325 of VWZF01003767.1, forward strand.
GGCGATGTCAGGTGTTGGGAAATGCAAAGTGCAGGAACAATACCCTACACTGCCTTTGGAATGATCATCACTGCTCCTGGATCTCCTGTTCATTTGTCCAGCCTGCACATTTTTTTGGGTGCTCAGCTGTTGAGTGCCCAGGGCTTTTTTCCCTGGGACAGTGGTGAATGTGGTGTAGAGGGAAAATTAGTTCTCATGACCCCAGGCAGAGTTTTAGAAATTACAGTGTTCTTTCCTTCACTGGTTTCACTCTGTTAATTTATGCAAAACAGCAAACTGAAATAATTGGGTTTTTCTCATTATTCCTAAATCCTTTTATCAATTACTCAGTAATTCCTGTTCAATCCCAAACTTTTTGTACTATTTTATTACCGTGCCCCAAAGAACTATACCTGTGTGGATTCATTAGTTTCTTGATCTCTCCAAAGGCAATAAAAATCCCAAGTAGCTCAGTAGGTCACAACAAAGGGTTTTGTCACATGGAATGGTTTAACAGTGAAAACTTAGGTTTATGAAACTGACATTACTTTCTTACACAAAGAAATGATTCAATGATTCAAAATGCATGGACAGATGGGCCATCTGACTGTATTGTCTTCATCAGATACACCCTGAAGCAAGAAAGGAAGAGCTAATGGATCATATAAAATGAAACAGTAAAGTCACATAAATGCAAGCAACATTTCTGTCTCTTTTAAGCCATTAATGTGAATACCATAATGTATCAGTTCATATTTTTGCTTCAATACATTCAGAATCAAATCTTCCCCTCACTTGCTTTGAATGAAGTAAAGTTGCTTTGCTTTTCAAGATGCTCATGGATTATCAAATGATTTATGGAAGAATAAAATAGGTTAGAATAAAAAATACATATTGAGTAATAAATCCAATATTTTGACCTGAATAACGTGAATCACTTTAGAAGCAAAAGTTTTAAAAGCTATAAATTCCTATAGTAAGGATTTCAGATTATGATAGTAGTTAAATGATTTTATATTTTCTTGATGCAGAAGAATAAATGTAGTATATGTCTATGGATGGAAACTCCAAATGTTAATGGTAATTCTCCTTCAAAAAATTGACTACAGGAAAAGTGGAAAAAAAATAAAGTAGTACACAGTGATTTTCATATCAAAAGTTACATTTTGTGCCTTGTGCATGTTTGTGCCTGTGCATTGGATAGCATTCTGTGCTTAATGATGATATCCCTGTTTTCAAATCCATTGAATATGAATTAGTAAATTTTGTTTACAAGCTGCAGTTCAGATTATAAATAAGTATCTCTTATTTCAGATTTTCCAGTTGGTAAAATATAATTGTTGCAACTATAAGACAAGGCTGATCATTAGATATTAATTCTTCTAAGATTTTTCTTTTCTGTCTCTCTCATCTTTTATAAGGACATGTGTTGTGACTGATTATATTTTAAGGTGGAAGCTATTCATGAGGCAGCCAAAGTCTGATTTATTGAACAAGATATAGACAAGAATACGTCCAGCCTTCACTGAGAAACCACTTGGATAGTTAATATTCCTTTCCACAGATTGGAAGATTTTAGAGAGTTTGAGAATCTAAATAATATGACATAAGGATCCTAAGTAAGCACCTTCCACTGGAATACCTTCCACTAGCCCAGGTTGCTCCAAGCCCCATTCAACCTAGCAGAGGACAGAGGATTACCAGGGGTTGTGTTTCTCCCCATTTACAAGGCTCATGTGAAAGGATGTGATGCACAATGAACATTGCTAAAGACTCCTTGTCACCTTAGGGAAGTTATTTGCTCATGTTTGGTCTCAATTCTTGTGTAGAAACAACTATCAGCTTTTTTCCATTGCATACATTCCTATTGTATATCTTTAATGCAGGACTGGTCTTTGTTATGTGTTAACTTAGTGTCACTTCCTAAAGAAGTCTTTGCTGACTACGAACCCATGCAGAAGTGCAAAACCCCAAAATAATGAAAATAAATCCGTTATTTTTTAATCAGGACCACTATTTTACACATACATTTTAAACTTGTTCAGAGACCCCAGTTTCAGTGCTCTGAGGTTTTATCAGCATTCTCAGATGTGGCTTCCCTGCATTGCAAAAATAAGTCACGTTCAGCTGAGTGACTGTGAGGGAGAATATTACATGACACAATAACAAAGCAGAATGTTAAACTTTGCATTTTCAGACTCAAGCAAACAGATAGCTTGGTAAACTGGTATCAGTAGTACAGGAAACTCCTAGGGTCCCTTCAGCAGGCACAAAAGGGGCTTTAAAAAGGCCGCAGTAATTGCCTGCAAAGAACTGTGTGATCATTAACTGTTAACCTGAAACTTCAGTAATGTTTTATTTTACCCATGAGTGCTTTTTTCACTTTCAGAGTGAGCTCTGCTATATTGTCAATCTTCCCAGAGAAATCCCCTGGACTTTGCTGGTGCTGCAGCACAAAACTCAACCTGCTCTCTGACCAAACATTGCCTGGCAGGTTGCTGGCACAAGCAGAAAGTAGCAGCATAAAATAATCACTTATGTAATGTAATTGGAAGGATTGCCAAGAATAATATGGGGGGTGTTTGTTGCTAAATCATGTGGAGAAAAACAAACAAACAAACAAACGATTTTTAAACCAAGTCAAAATAAATGAAAGATGGCCTGTTAAGCTGTATTGTAGAGTTATCTCTCATGTCCTCATGGATTTATTACAGTATATAAACAATGTGTAACTATAAGTTTGTGTCCTGAAAACATTACAGGCAGGTATATAACCAGGATAGATACAGGCAAATACACATAAGGAGACTGGAGTTATTATAGGAGCTCTATTTCTCCCATTAACACTGCTGAGTAATTCCCTCCATTTTTACTACAGGACTAATTAGCTCAATTGAGTAACATATTTAGGCAATAGCATTGCTATTAGCTCAGGAGCTTCCACATCTACTGGAAATGTGATTATCTACTTGTATATGTCCTCTCTGTACCACAGACAGCTCTGCCCTTGTCACATGCCATATAATTGTGTGCTTTTTTAATCTAAGCATGGGCTTTGCTGTCTTTTTTGCAAAGGTTACAGCAGAAATGCGGATTGCTACATAAAATTGTCCACCAGCACTGTCAAGTTACTTAAAATGCATAATTAAAGTAATTTTCACTTGTCTTATTGACCAAGAGGGAGGAAGGGTGCTAGATAAAACAGTTTGGGAGAAAGTGTAGATGAATTATTTGAACTTAAGTTTCATTAAATATGAAATGTCAACCCAAATTAGGGATAGAGGGGATACTCAGGATGAATATCTTTCTTGTTTGTTTTTTGGGTTTTTTTTTCAGAAGGCTTAAACTTTGACAGTCATTTCAACCTACAGAACAGAATTTTTCTCCTCACCAGTTCCTAGACCAAATGATATGAATATTAGCAATATATTACTAGAAAAAGCTCATAAAAAATTCAGGTAATGGGTGCTAGCTTGCAGCTTATCCATGGTGACTCTTTGATCAATTAAAGCAAAGGGAATGGGTTTTGGTGCCTAATAAGTGACTAAAGCATAATTACACAAAGAGTTGAGATATATTTAACTAAAGACGACTTCCATGTTAAGGTCAAGAAAGAAGTGAAACAATGTGAAAAGGAAACTTAGCTAAAGTTTAAAGAGTCTTTTCCCATTGGTTTGGACAGTGAGTTCGTGGGTTCTCACAGATGGAGTTAGAGAGGGAAAAGAAAGGGGAAAACAGTGCAGGAAATAAAAATGGAATAAATAGAAATTGATTTAAACACAGACCAAACGAGAATGGACCAGACACTTTTATGATTGCTATAATTAGCAGAATTATGGAGATGCATCTGCTTATCTCATGCCAGTCTCTTTTGGGTAGCCTGGAAAGAGATATTCTACTATAGGGCAGTACAGAACAGGAGTTAACATAAAGCTTTTTCTTGCTTTTCTTGTGTTTTTCCCATTGATTATTAAGTGATTTGCACAAGCTGGAGGTATTTTATAGTCTGAATTCACATCTCTATCTACTGTGAAGACCCTGTGGTTCTAAGGTCAGAAAGAACTTCTTGGACTGCCTGCTCTGATATAATATTCATATCAGTCATTAGATATTTCTCAGAAACTGGAAGAAAGAATAGACAGAAATAATCTCATGAATATACATTTTATAATTTATAATTAATTCAGATTTTAAAATAGAAATAGGGCCTGAACTCCACAATCTTGCCATCAGAGCAGACCAAAGAGAGGTGTGTGTTGTGTATTTATCTATGCATTTATGTATTTATCTATATGCAAATAGAATTTTGATTAAATTTTCTAATATCAACAGGAAAACAAAGTTATGTCTTTAATTAAATTTACAAATCCCACACTCTCATCTCTAGCTTTCTGGTCCCTATTGGAAAAAATATAATTGAAAAGTCATTTAAATAAATACACATAAAAGGAAGAAACTACAGGTCATGCTAGGTGATAGCTTACAGAAAATCAAAAGCAGTAGAATTAGAATGAAAGAAACCTTTTTATTTCTTTTTAAACCATTCAGCCAGTTAGGGATGAAGCATGTGAAGAAAGAGAAATAATTCTGTGCTTGAGTTCCCTAACATTAGACTGAATAAAGCTTCTTTAGCTACGCTATAGGGAACAATTCCACACTAATGGCACATGAACTTGGATGATCTCAGATTATCTTTTCCAAAGCTGATTCTTATGGGGTAACTTTTTTTTCCTGACATACCCATTAATGGCTTCTAAAGGAGAGACAGGGTGAATACAAAAGGCTGTTCTCAAAAAAAGTTCCTTTTAATTGGTCAAGGGATCTTTTTAAATTAAGACATTCATTAGAGTCTCTAGTACCTTCATCACAATGCTATGTTACATATTTTCCTTAAAGTAAATAATACATCCTTACACGTGTGTTATGGGGTTGTGCATTAGACAGAAAGTTTGAAAAAACAATGTAGAAGATGGTGGGGGTTTTTATATGCTTTAATACAAGGTTTGATGTTTATCTTTTTGCGTTTCTTTTTTTTTGTGTGTTTGTTTTGTTTTTTCCAAATTGTCAGTGCCTTTTTCTCCAATATGTTTTATGGTGTGATCAGCAAAGTGCCTTTGGAGTTACACCCAGAGCACAGCCCTCACGATACAGTGCTGGAAGTAAACAGGGCACACTTGTGCCACTGGCATTGCCCTTAGAACTTCAGTAATCTCCACAATATTGAGGGCCACTCTAAGTAAAGAGATCTGGGTTGTATCCCCACCGTTGCAGTGAAACAGGCGACATCTAAGGTATGGAAAGTAACTGCAGCTATAAAGTCCTAAATGGCTGCAGAGGTGCTACAATATACAACAGTTTCATGGTATGTTGGAAATTAAAAAGTTAGAATAAATCACCATGTGACCCCAAAAAAGAACTAAAAAATAAAAAGAGCTTCTCCTACTCAGTCTGGTCTCAGAAGGCACTGCTCACCATGATGTTACCCTAAAGAAAGCTAAAACTACTGGCACTGAAGCATTGCTGTTGCATTGTGGTTTGTGCCCTGTTAGGCAGTGCTGTGGTGGCTCCTGCAAACATTTCTGTGATGTCCTTGGAAAGCACTCCCATGTGTTCATTCATAAATCAAATCATAATGAGAGTTAATGAAAGCAGAGTCTTTGTTCAATAAAACACAAATGCCACTTTTTGTATCCTCTCAGGAAAAGTATGGTTGGTTACACATGGCAGAGGGTGGTTCAGGCAGGGACTGCCAGGAGGGCAAGCCACCATCGTGTCTCCCCAGTGAGATGTTCCCCAGCTCATGCTGAGACTGATAAATACGTCCCAAATTACTTGACTGCCTGTGAAGTAAGTGAGCTGCAAAATCAGAATTAAGACAAGGGATACATATGACCTTAAGTTTATCAAAGGGTTATAAAAATTACAGACCAAGCTTTTCCACTGTGCTTAGAGAGTGTTCCGTTTAGGTTAGGACTGCATGGGCTTCAGGTCTCATCTGTTCCCTAAAGGATTTTCATGGTTCATTTCCACTGCCATAGTTTTTATTCACACTTTCCTACCAACCACCCTAAGGTCTGCTCTAATAACTGGGAATCTGAGACAGCCAGCTGAGGACCCACAATTTGAAATAAACACTGAAAGACAAAACAACCAATATTTTTCCACTGTATTGTACCTGGCTCATACCAAAGAGCCGTGTTCATCTTGGAATCATAGAATCATTATTGAATAGCTTAGGTTGGAAGGGACCTTAAAGATCATGTTCCAATCCCCTGCCATGGGCAGGGACACCTTCCACTACCCCAGGTTTTTCAGGGCCCTGTCCAACCTGGCCTTGGACACTTCCAGGCATGGGGCAGCCACAGCTTCTCTGGGCAAAGCTGTACCAGGGCCTCACCATCCTCACAGCCAGGATATTCTTCCATCCTTACTCATATTCAGCTGTAGATGATATAACAAGTTGGCTTTTTACATGGTACAAACCTGAGAAGATGGTCCTGCTCTCATTCCCTGCCTTGTTTCCATCAACCCTGCCCATGTCTCGGTCATGATGCCAAATCTGTCATTCTACAGAGGAGACAACTCCCATCTGTGTGAACCCACAGGAAACCTCTGCTAAAGAGCACACAGATCATTCAGCTTTGTGCAAAGCATTTGTCTGCAAACTCTTTCTCATTTTTTTCCAGTTTTAAAATAAAAAAAAATCTTGTAAAGAGATAATCAAGTAGAACAAACGCCTATCAGGAGAAGAGAATCATACTCAGATTCCATTGTTTGTGACTTGTACAAATTTACACAAAGTTGTCAGGAAAGTGGTTCTCTGTTCCTGCATGATATTTCATATTGATGTTCTCACAAAAGGCACTTCATCACTGAAAGGACCTCAAAAACTAAAACATAAGAAAAAGGAGGCAGTAATTTTTTATCTGTATTTGTGCTACAAAAGACAAAAAGAATTTTATGAGATGGTGATCAATGAGTTCTCCTTTGCTCTTCAGATATGGGACCCACATCTCCTGGGTACAAAGTCTATTGACTTACAGAACAATGCTAAAAAATGACACCAGCAGTAACTCACTGAAGAAGCTGAAAATGGCAAGGCAGTGTGAGTCATCTTATTTAAAATGGCGAAAGAGTTGTATTCTTTGACTAAACAAAATTGGACCTAAACCATGGGATGTGTATTGCCCTTTATGTGAAATTTTCAGTGAAAACCCTGTGATTTCAAAGCAGATTGGATGTTGTCCGTAGTTGTCTTCCATTGTCTATGGAAGATAAGAAGCAGACAGTAGCTCAGTTTAGCCTTTCTGCCAAAATCAATAGTATTTTAGAGAGCTTCAGTGAGAAACAACTTGTCGTGCCAGCAACTGAAGCAGTGTGTGTCAAAGAAATTAAACTCTTACTTTAAATGCTTTAGAGTGATTGAAGGGAATGTGAAGGAGGTGTTCCATACGCTTTGCAGCCCAAATAGGGATGGAAGTTACCTCTCTCCAGCCTGCTGCTCTGCAGAGCTGCCCTCAAGGTCAGCAAAGCTTTGCAGGTGTAAAGGCAGAAGGGCTGGAATAAGGAGTGAGTCTAAACCAGATCTGAGGTTGTTGAGTGCTAGTTTGAGTGTTTTAGTCTGGAAAACTGATCACAGATACTCAGTGTGAGCCTGAGCTTAAAGGCAAGAGAAGTCTTCTGAACTGCCCTAAATCTCTCTCTTTAAGACCATTGCACCTTTGAAACAGCTTCTTATTCCTAATAAATGGCCCCAGTGCCTAAAGGGGCTTCAGGAAAGCTGGAGAAGGACCTTGGACAAGGGCATGGCGTGACAGGACATGGGGAATGGCTTTCCACTGACAGAAGGCAGTGTTAGATTAGATATTAGGAAGAATTTCTTCCTAATATGTGAAAAATGGTGGGCCCTGGCACAGGTTGCCCAGAGAAGCTGTGGATGCCCCGTCCCTGGAGAGAGTTGGACAGGACTTGGAGCAACCTGGCCTAGTGGAAGGCGTCCCTGTCCAAACCACTCTATGATTTTATGAACTTATTTTATGAAATTTTATGTATTAACAGTGCATTAGATATTCTATAGCTTGGCGGTTAAAACTGCCTTATTTGCTAAGACCAATATTCATATTTCATGACTATGAAAGAGCTGTTTTGCCTCAACTGGCTAAAAGAGTAAAATCTAAAAAAGCCTTATCAAAGAGAAAGTAAAACATAAACAACAAAAAAATACGTTCTCAATTTTGGAAAATAAGACGTTAAAAGGCAGGATCCTCAGATTTTGTGATTAGCTTCATTTGGCTTCTATGTCTTGAATAAAGCTGCACAGTTCAGCCAGTGTTTCAGCCCCCCTGTTCCCCCAGTTAGCTGGTAGTTTCTGCCTGCATGTGGAATCTCAGCTGCTTATTTCTTGCCATAGCAATGTCACTTTTCAAAGTTAACTCTGTATGAAGGTCTCGTACAGCATTTCCTCCTCCTTTCATTAACATTCATGGAAGGCGGTGCCTGCATGGGTGGCCACAGATCAGTGATCAGAGTAGGAACACTCTTCTCTTTCCCCAGTCTATACTTTGCAATGGCTCTGGTTATAAACCTCCCCCGAAGGTTTTACAAGGTCTCCCAGCCCAGTACCTGCACTCACTAAAGGATGGCTTTAGAACATGGGACTGTATATACCACTATCCCCATCACCTACTCTTCTGAGAAGAACAGGAAGAATTTATAAGTCAGCATTTCCCCTGGCCAGGAGATTTGTCAGAGAAGGGACTCTCTGTACATAGTCTGATAAATTTCTCTGAAATCACATACCTTCTTTCTTTGAGTTTTCTTGCTTTCTTTGTATCTAGCAATTTATTGACTGATTTATCCTACCTGTCTCCAGCTGCACATCAATTGTGACACTAGGTAAAACTATAACACATGAAAGTAGAAACAGAGTTGACTAACTCTCCAGCTCTGGGAAAGACATGTCTCAGCAGCTGAACATTCTTTAGCCTTTCTTACCTCTTCATTCTTTACATTAAAACACTTCTGGTGAAGTAAATATTCCTAGGTTGAAATGTAATTTAATTTGTCATTGTATTTGTTCTACATTCACAAAGTAATTTAACAGAAAAATTTATCTTTGAGTATAAAGAAGTAAATACATTCAAAACCTACTTAGCCTGTGAGTAGTTTAATTTTTTTGAGGCATTCATAAATGACAACTAACCTAAAGTGTTTAAAAACATTTGTCTATCATAATAATAATAACAATAAAGACTAATGTTGAGACTTCCAAAAAGGTCATTAGCTTAGAGTATAACAATGTCACATCTCATTTGTCCAGTAATTTTGGGGGGAAGGATTTATTAGCACCCTGCATAATCTTATTTAAAACACTATTTTCTAACTAATTTTAATGTCCATTTTCTGGATAGTAAATGTTATGATATAAAAAGAATATAATAAAATTCTATTTTTTGTCATACACGATTTTTTATACAGCTTTTGAATTTACTTCTACACCTTGCATAAGGTGATACATCAATCTCTTCCAGCTATTCAGTCATAAAAGTTATGGCTTCAAAATACTAATTTTGACTACTAGTTTTAAAGTGTCAGATCTCAGGTGATTACTTTCCCAATGTTTATTTTCAGAGCCATTTTTCAGACATCACTGAATACAAATATAGGTATGGCAGCAGCTCAGCCCAAACTGTTCTAGAAAACCATTTATCTTTGCTTGTTGAAATAGTTTTTTCACACAGATTCCTTTTAATGCAGCTACTTCAACAGTAGACAATAAAGTATGTCCTTAATGGGATATTTTTGCATAAGTCTCTAGGTCAGTAGTCTGTTTAAAGTGGAGCTTGTCAGACTCAGATGCTCTTGCCTATTTTTTCTTTAATGGTAAAAAGAAAGAAATAGTAGGTAAACAGATAGATACATAACATTTGTGAAGCTCCATTTATTTGTTCCACATAACAAAGAGAAGATTTTGCTGTCATTATGAGTATCCTGTTGAAGGACCAGCTTAAAAAAAAAAGCTGTATGCACACTGCTCATTTAAAACAGGGGCCAGGCAAACCCTGCTGTGAATGCAGCAGCTGTATGGATTTATATGTGACATACAGTGCTTGTACTGCAGTGAATTTTAAAATGGAAGGTTGCTGTTCAAAGCTCTCCACCAAGTCCCAGTAGATCTTAAACTACTATTGAGACCCTCCACGGATTGCCCCTGTGAACAGGGAGAAATTTCATTTCTTCATGTCATTGCTTCTCAACCTTAACTCCACGTCAGGGATGTCATTTGTCTTAAAAGGTGAGAATTTAATTGCAGTGACAGGTTCATTCGATATCTGGCAGTTCTAATGACTATTTTTAGGGGAAGTAAATAGCCTTTCCCAGCTCCCAGTTTTATCTAATACCAGACCAGGGAAAATACCTTCTCTTGACTGAAGTTACAACCTCTGAAACACTGAAAAGACTTAACAGGCTGCGTAGCATTGCCCTGACTAATGAAACTGAAGAAGCAGGGCTTAGCCAGATATGTGTATTTCTTTACATAATAAGCAAAATTATTTCTGCTAAAAATACTATATGACTTCAAAGAGTTAAGGGCATCAAGTGTATTAGCAGCTCTGTATGAAACTTGCTTTATGCTATCTTGTTTATTTTGGGATTAGCTATTCCCTAAAAGTACAGTAGAGCTGGGTAAAACATATATTTGATATACTGGTGCTCCTGAATGCACATTTTTGTGCTATTAACTGTTAGCACTAAATCTTCAGTAGGACTTTTGACCTCCCCTAGGGTTGCCTTAGTACCTGTGACAAGTAGCAGCCACCGAACAGATCTGCTTTGCTAAACTTTGTGTGAGGCAATAGGGAGAAATGAAAAGGGATTACTGAGCATCAGCCTGTACAGTCCAGGTTTATTGGCAATACTCTTCCAGCACGGTGTGCTCTCCTGCATCCCAGAGCAGTATAAATATCCCCACCTCAAGGCAATGGGTATGAAATCACAGTGAGACTCAACTATCACTCCAGGTCCTAATCCTAAGGCTTTCTAAGGGTTGTAGTACTTGCTTATGTCATGATAACATATTCCTACACTTCTGCCATTAATACCAGCTTTTCAAATCTTACTTTTTTCTTCCATGAAACAATGCAGGTTACTGAGGCACTGTTAACATCCCTAACACTACAGAAGTTCTAAAGTTGTGCATAGTTTCTAGGCAACTGATTCCTATTACGTCTGAGGGAAATCAGTTGGTTCTTTTCCCTTATGTTCTTATGGAATATTATAGGCTGGTGTATTTCTCTTAAAATCAAAATAATATCTTCAAGGTAATTAAATGTAATTAAAATAAATTGCTTTGTTGAAACTGAAGCATTTCAAAATAAGTGAATACTGCTCAAAGGACTGTCTTTACTCCGATGAGGAGCAAAAATAAATTTGAAAAGTATTGAAAACTTCAACAAGTAAGAATTCCTTAAGACATTATTTGTAACTCGAGGAGCAAAAGAAGCAGATGACCCGTTACTGAGTCCCACAAATACTGTTTGCACACACTCATCATATCTTCAGTAAAACTTGGGCAATTTTCTTTCTATGCCCCTCCCCAGAAGTGTGCAGGGAGTGCTGAAAATAGCTCCTAAACAATACAGTAAAGAGGGAGTTTTGTCATTGGGATGAATTAAAGGTTTTGAGTAAACGAATTTTATTGTTGAAAGGAGTTTCAAACTGTACATCATCAAAACCATTTATTTGACAGTCTAAGTCATCCTACGTGTCAAGGTGCAGCTCTGCAGGATAGATTTAGCTATTCCCACAAAATCTCTTCCCTTTGCAGAGATATGTTTTGTTCGACAGTCAAAGCTCCCAGATGAGGACTCTGGTGAAGATACATGACTTTTTTACAAGGTGTTTACAAGTGAAGAGATAAGGATGTGATTCTGCACCTCTGAGGAGAAAGTTATCAGGCAGACTTCTCCTCAGATCCTTGGAGTCACACCAGCGCCTTGTTGCTCATAACTGTGTTTAAACTGAATCATTCATGAAAATGTCAAATTGATAATACTGAAAACTGAAATACATCATGTATTCACAGACTGAATGGAAAGAGTCAGAGAAATGTGGTTTGGAAAGAAATGAGGGGGCTACAAGAAGGCTGGGAAGGGACTTTTTACAAGGGCATGCAGTGATAGGGCAAGGGAGAATGGCTTCAGACTGAAGGGGGTGGATTCAGATTAGATATTAGGAAGAAATTCTTCCCTGTGAGGGTGGTGAAGCCCTGGCACAGGTTGGGCAGAGAAGCTGTGGCTGCCCCACCCCTGGGAGTGCCCCAGGCCAGGTTGGAAGGGGCTTGGAGCAACCTGGGCTAATGGAAGGTGTCCCTGCCCATGGCAGGGTTGGAAGACGACCTTTAAAGTCCCTTCCAATCTGAACAATTCTATGATTCCATTAAGGATAAGATAGTGAAATCAAAGCTCCTGTACATCCTTGGAAGTCTGTTAGAGAAAACTAAACTTTATCAATTTTTCCAAATGACAAATTTTTTGCTTACGTGGGCTTTGGTTCAGTATTGTAGAGCAGAGAACAGGCCTGTGATTTTCTCTATTCCATATCGATTAATACACAGGCAGCATCTGAACCAGAATAAACCGGGTATTTCCTTTTGAAAGAGAAACTGGGAACTGCTGGAGCCTACCTGGCACAGACTTTAGAGCTTACAGTGGAAACTGCTCTGCACCATTTCACTTGTGGAACTCAGAGCACAATCTGATGCTGGTACAAAGGTAGTGTGATAGTGATGCTGATATACATCAGAGGCAGAGTGGATAGAGGACAGGAGAGTCTAGTTGCTAGAAACTTCTTCAACCAGGGAAGAACTGAGATATGCTGTTGATAAGGAATGTGCTTCCTTGGCCCAATAGCTGACTATTACTTTGACTCAAACATGTGTGAAAAAATGCTCTAGTCAACTCAGTGTTCCCATTGAACAAGCAATGGCTCATGGTTGTTCATAATAATACAAATAGTTTTGGCCTTTGGGCAATCAGACAGGCTGGACAGGACATCAATATTTCATTGGAGAGATATTCAAGCTCTTTTTCTGCATTTCCACTCCTCTGGATAATGTGTGCTCCCACTGGGTATCTGTAGTGTGGGGAGAGCTGAAGAAGTAGAGAGAAAGTAGCTCATGAGCACAGACATATAAGAAGGTATCATCTTTCACAAGTAGCAGAATAAAAGTGGATCTGACAGAGAAAGAAAACAAGAAAAATTAATGCTTTTATGTGCTTAATTCAACACATCACTTCATACTAGACTAGGCCCAAGAGAAAAGGAGAAAAGAATTATTTGAATTAGCTGATAATAGGATGGTATAAAACCATTTACTGTGACAGGATTGGTAGTAGCACTAATGCTTTCCTTTGTAAGTTACTATTTAATTAACCTAGAGTGTGAATAGGTATGTTTGATCTTAACCATTCAAAAAAGAAAGAAAAAAACAAAAAAGGCATTTTTTAAAATAAAAATTAATTTAGAATTTTAGCTTAGACACTGTGGTTTGGCTTTCCAAATACTTGAAATTTTCTTATGACATTGAAAGATAAAGCCTTGCCGTCAGTTGTCAGACTTGACTTAAAGCCTTAATTTCATAGGACTTTAATGATCTCAATACTGGTAACTACAAATAAAAAAAATAATTTGACATTTCTTAAATAATTTCTTCATAATTTGCAAGAAGAAATGCAATTAATATAACTCAATTATTTCTTTTAAAAAATAAGTTCCATCCACATCCATCACTGAGGAGCTTTTTTATTAGTTATTTTTATTATTAATAGTTTCCTCCAGCTTTCCAAAATTTCAGCTTCCTCAATAACTTCTGATCAAAATTTTTGCTATTTTATTTATGAGAATGTCCAAAGGAAGTTCCAAGAATAGATAAGGAAGAAATACATATCCACCATGCTCAGCATCCAGCACTACATATTTATTACGTTAAGTATTAGCAAACAAAAAAAGAGTTCGTTCTTTCTCTTTTTTAGTCCATCTGGCACTTCTGCTTCTGCTGATATTGAACAGATTTTCCATTTTCAACAAAGAATCCTCTAAAAAGTACAAAATCTTATGAATGCCTCAACCAAGCAGAAGCTTTAACGCCGACCGTTGCGGTTGTCATCCCTGTGGAACAGACTCGTCCCATCCTGAACTGCAAAGACAAAGGCACAGACAGAGCTAAGCACTGTGTAGGATGAAATTCAGGTCACTGGGCCAAGGGACTTATTTTCACAGCTGTCTTTGCTGCTTCCCTGGCAATTTGAATTACCTGGGCTTGAATTTAAGAGCAGTACCCAATGGTAGAGTCACAGAAGGGTTTGGGTTGGAAGGAGCATTGAAGATCATCCAGTTCCGCCCCCTGCTATGGGCAGGGACACCTTCCACCAGCCCAGGTTGCTCCAAGCCCTGTCCAACCTGGCCTTGGACACTTCCGGGGATGGAGCAGCCACAGCTTCTCTGCCCAACCTGTGCCAGGGTCTCACCACCATCACAGGGAAGAATTTCTTCCTAATATTTTCCCAATAGCTAATATAAATCTATCCAATGACAGACTGATTCCTATCCGGAATAACCTGATGTCTTTGAGATTTTTACCATTCAGGTGGAATCAGGTATTTCTGCTTAATATTGAGAAATTTAGAAAAAAAATCAAACTGCACCACACCAAGCAATATACTAAGCCCATAAATTGCAGTTTCACTCAGCTAATTAAAGCTGTATTAATGAAGTAATCAAATGAAGGTCATAATAAAGATTAAATTCATAAATCAATGTTTTTTTAAACCATTCATTCATCAGAATACTAAAGAAATTGCTACATTAAATTTTTATTTAAATACTAGAAGAATTGTTCATTTTTTTATCCTTTTCATGGTATTATTTAGAGTCCTTGGCTTCAAGAGACTCGAAGTTCATTCTGTCCTAGTTGATGTCTTCACAATTAGTGGTCAGATGCAAATAAATAAATATATAAAAATAAAATATTTAGAGGTCTAGTGCAGTTTGGAAGTCTGTGCCTAAAAGAACAA
Source organism: Sclerurus mexicanus (assembly GCA_013396755.1). Classification (NCBI taxonomy): domain Eukaryota; kingdom Metazoa; phylum Chordata; class Aves; order Passeriformes; family Furnariidae; genus Sclerurus; species Sclerurus mexicanus. The sequence continues at coordinate 364,378 of VWZF01003767.1, forward strand.
TTAGGAAAAAATTGGTCTGCAGCCATGTAAAGTCACTTGATGCCTTGAGATTTTCCTTGTCCTGAGGAAGAAGGTGAGTAGATTTGACCATTGTCAGCTACATCTGATGAATATATTGTATATACAGACTAGCAATAGCCTGTACAAGGTCAAGACTGACAGCTTAGAATGATTTCTTAGAATGATTTTTTTTTCTAAATTAATAGTGGTGTCACTTCACTTTTCCACAAAGACACTTGCTAAAAGTTTCAGACCAAAAAATTATGTGTATATATATATATATATATATATATATATATGTATACACACATACAGGTTACTCTTGGTTTGAAAGGAAAGAACCCCACAACTTTCAGATTAATTTAGTCCTGCTCAAGTAAAGAATTATTGGATTTAAGTGGACATTATCTCTGTTGAAGGTGTGACACGGTAGCAAAATGATTGAGAAATTCACAGAATGAAAAAATAGGTGAAGGAAGAAACATCTTGTTATAATCTTGTGACCCATGCACCTTTCAAAATGTAGCAGTTTATATTTGCCTTAAACTGTGAAAACTGGGGAAAAGATGAGGGGGTGGGTGGGATCCACACATTTTTGTTTTGTGAGTTCAACCCTGTTTTTCACTTCATGTATATTTCTTGGATTTGATTAGGGTTTATTTCACATTCTGGTGAAATCAGGCTTAAAGACCTGATGTTTCTTTTTAAAAAGGTTGACAATAGATTTCTGAAAAAAAGGAAACATGAAAAGGATGAACTTTGTCTCTTATTTTCAACTAATTCTTTCTCGTACAAAAAACCCTAAAAAGCAGCTAAACACAAGAATGTTGAATTAGCTAACGAAGTCCTTTATTTGCACATTTGGCTTTTTTTAGCAAGTCTTTTTTATTATCTGAAGGTTCCATTCATTTGCTATTCAAATTCTCACAGGCCAAGCAAATCTCATTGGCAAACTATACTTACCTCATTCATTTCATTTTTTAATATATAGAAGAAATATCTGCAGTGTTTAAGGGAACACCACATTTTCTGCAGTGAGCTGTTTGTATGTTGCGGGCGAAATTGCACAGGGCTGTTACTTAATGTTATAATTTTTCTTAAACCCTGGAAACGTGATTCATGGATTGAAAACTCATTTGAATAAGGAAAGAATCCTTGCTTAGAAATGAGACTGTCAATCCCTTCCACAGCACGAGCTCCCAAATCTGTGTGGGTCGTGGGGATAATGGAAAGATCCTGCTTAAATGCTTAGTGCCAGCAGGAAAAAAAACACACCCAGGCTAAGCCATTATTAAGATATAAATAGGCTTGTAAACAACTTAATTGCATAAAAGAGTTGGTTTCCTTGGGACCACAGCAATTTGCATAATGAACAGCAGCAGTGGCCCTTTAATATTCTGACATCAAGTGAGATTGTCAACTTTTGCAAAGCTAGGCAACATTTGTTTGCAGTCCTACATTCAGGGAAGGAGCTCTAAGAAGGGAAAATGTGTGTGTGTGTGTGTGTGTGTGTGTGTGTGTGAGGGGGGAATTTTTCTACACGTTTGTTTTTAGGATTTCATCCAACCCAGCCTTTTTTATAAGCACTGGTAAACAGCACATTTCTTTCAAATAAATCTTGATGAGAATTATTACCTCTCTTATTAAAGCTCAGTTTTCATAAAGAACTACTCAATCTACCATGTCTATTTTCTTTCAGCCATCCCTCAGGATTCGACCTGAAGGTTTTCCTTTTTAAGAGCATCATGTCCTCATGCTCCTATTTCTTTTACAGATGTAACAGTGGGTTTGTCCTATTCAAAGGAACTGATATTATCCCATACTTTAGTTGTCTAAACATAAGTGTCTACCACCGTTTTGGATAATCCAAGGACAATCAAGCTATCTGAATGAGACTTGAAGATACAAAGGATTGGAAGGGGCCTCAGGAATTGTCTAGTCTGATCCCCTTGCTCAAAATAAGGTCAGCCATGAACCCAGATAAGGTTTAAAGCTTTATCCAGTCTGGTCTTGAAAACCTCAAAGTATGTAGATCCCACAACCTCTCTGGGCAACATGTAGCTTACCTTTCATCAATAGACTTGTCTGCAAAGTTTACATGTTCCAGATGATAGAAATTTGTATAATCTTAATCTAACTTTATGAAATGTTGGCAATAAATAGGAAAAAAATCTTAAAAATAAAAACATTAATCGATCTCAATATTAGATTTGTAAAACCACAGTGGCACCAATAAGTACAATATAATGATATAACACATTATAAGTTTAGTCTTCAAATAAGGTTGAAAAATAAGCATGGCATGCTCCTAAATTTGGGGGAGTTTTTGTTTGATTGGTTTGGGTTTAGTGAATTATTTTCTTTTTAATCCCAGAATTAGAATGGAATAATAAAAGACTCTATCAAGTTATGATGTTTTACAAATAAAAATGTTCCCAGGACTTTGAACACTTTTTCACCTGTACTTTAGTGCAAATCACTGTGTAAAAGACCACACTTTGACTAACCAGAATTCTTTGCCCTGAGATTCAGGATGAAGCAATAGAATTGTAGTAAATGAAAATATTTAGTGTATATAATGTTTTGTCTTCTCTTTGGACATCACTGTTAACTCTGGATTCCTATGTTCCTATCAAAGGATGTCTGTTGGCTGACTGGCAGAAAGGGGTCTTTGGGGAGGATTAAGGATAAGCCCTTTTCAAATATATTTTTGGAAACAACCTTGGGAAACTCATCCATGAAAAAAGACACTTGAGTTGTAAAAGAGACATCAATAATTGTATCCCTCTTAGCCAATACTTTTGGCAACCTCTTTTCCATCAGTTTTCCTTTTGTTCAGAAATATTACTTCTGCTTCACTCTTTTTTATGTGAGCAGAAAGAATGAAAAATGACTGGGGGTTTTTAGGGGTTTTGTCCCGTTCTTTTAATGGGTCTTAAAGCTTAATGTGGACAATGTTTAGCAAATGTAGTAAATACTGATCTGATGCTACCTGGATGTCAAGGGTCAAAATCTTTCCCAGAATACATAAAATATGGAACATATACAATAATTTTGGGAGTTTTGAGGTCATAAGCAGTTTCAAGGACTTAAGGGTGATGACTGTGTTAGCACAGCAGATTTCAATTTCACTGCTCTCGTGATTTGTTTTATTCAATTTCCCAAAATGGTGTCATTAACACTGATTTCTTCCAAAGGAGCAACACAAACATATTAACTAAACTAATTTTGAGTCTTTCCCTTCCTACTGTCAGCCAGTGCTCTTGGTCAGACACTTTGAAAGGTTATTTCCTGGGCAGAAAAAGAATGAGAAATGCTATTCTGAATAAAATTATGCTGCATACAATGTTTCTGAAGGATTATAAAATTCGCTTTCACAATAGTGTCAGTTTGCTTCTTGTATTTTCATTACTTTTCTCTATTTTGATCTATTCATAGTGGCATTGGAGGGAGACTTAAGATTTTGATTTCTGTGTGGCTCTGGAAAGTTAAATAACTACTTTTTCAGCTTTCAGAAAACTATTACCTAGCTCCATAGTCTTCTTAAATGAGAATTATTCGTTAATACACAACTGCAAGGTTCATGAGGTTAAAGGTTCACGCTGCAGTGCTGTGCCACTCTCTGGCTGCAGCTGAATTCCATAAGGAAGGTGCTGCTTTAATTTGTCCCCAGCTGCTCTTCACTGTGCCAGGAATGGACATTCCTTCACCTTCCAGATTCCAGCACCCCAACTCCTGTGCTCTCTCCCTAGGCAGGTTCAAGCCACATGATCAAAGTGATTTATACATTTTCAGTGCAGATGTTTTCTAAACTTTCACCTGATCTATTTAGAGTTACTACATATGCAGGTATGCTGAAAATCTGAAGGGTCAGTAATCTTTGGAAGAAGAATGGAAAGAAGGTAAGGAGTAGAGCAGAATATGTGCATTCAGGACTTCCAGCTAAAAGAGAAACATCCAAAAGCTTGGTCCCAGGTATTCCAGCTTTCTCCATAACTAGAAATTTAACCACCAGAGGTGGAAAAACACTTGCTGCAAGAAGACCAAGGAACAACCCCCAAAAAATGCTGAATCCTGTATATGAGCTTGAGAGATGGAAGATAATGAATACCTGTTTGTCTCAGGTTCAAAGTCTGCCTTTGTAGGTGGCAGGTTCCTTTCCCTTCTGCCCCATTAAAGAACTTAAGCTCATTCATTATTTTTCTGGCATACTTGCCCAGGATAAGGACGTTGATGATGATGATGATGGAAGTCTTTTATGGAACAGATTAATGGAATTCCCGCTGGTTCTTCAAGAGGCAAATGCTGGGCTTTTGCAAGGAGATAATATCATTCTGTGAGCAATTTTATCTTCTCAGTTCTCAGCCTTAATTATGGAATCCACCTTTGGTGTAAATCTAATGCTTTACACAAGCAGTAAATTAAGTCGAATTTTAAACAATAGTTTCTATTGAAAATAAAATACTACATTCTGTAGTATAAATGAAATACTGTCCTCATGAAAATATGCAAGAGATCATTTTGAGCAGAGAAAGTATTTTCAGCCTGGTTAAAGACTAGTAAAGCTGATTTTGTTAAATTTTAAATTATTCCTTTTCTGCTTGCCTCCATTCAAGAAGTGTTTCTGTAATTACCACTTAGTAACAATTGGTAAATGAAGGGAAAAGAAAATGGCTTAACTACATCTCTCATTTTTTATAATAATAAAGCTATTTAAGAAGAAAATTTATATATCCTCTTCCTTGAAGGGAAAAAAAATTGAAATACACCTTATACATGCATTGCACCCATAGCAATAGGACACCATTATTATATATGAAGTTATATGAAAACTGCATGCAGAACAAAATAAAATGAGATTAATATGACAACTTCTAACTTTTCTGTGTGGGATTAAAATTTTCTGAATAGGTTTTTATGGATGTCAAATGTGGCCATTCAACAGGGCTGAACATCTTGGTAACACATTGCCCCCTGTAGGACTGAATGGAGCCTCAGTCCAATGAGAAATGTAAGGGTGGGAGGGTCCAGTAAGTCATGGAATAGCTGCTAAATCCATTCTTAAATTTCCGTGGACTTCACAGAGCCAGACCTAATGGTTTCTAAAGGATTTTCTGGAAGCATGTATTGATCTGAGTCCTGTAAAGTTTTGAGCTGTGTTATAAAAAAGCAAGTAGAATCTTTGATGACTGTGGGAAGGGTTTTTTTCTCAAAATCATACCCTTATTTTTGTGCCTACAATGATCCTCATCAAAGTTAACATTTTTCGTAACTACAAACACAACTCAAAATTGACAGTTGTGTTGTGAGTGATGGAGATGGAGGGATGAGAATTCATAGCAAGAAGACTTTTTCTCTTTGGTATTTACCAATTAAGTTTAGATTTTGGCTTTGCTTGAATTTCTGGGAAAGACATTTTAAAAAATATTGCTTTTCCTAGCATTGTGCTGCTTTTTCTAGCACAGCCTTTCACTGTGGTTTTCATTTTCTAGGTGAGTTATATGAGATATTTGGAGATTTTGGTGTCTGTTGAACATTCACAACACCCACTGAAGGAAAAGTGAGCACAGCAAAAGGTCAAACCTCTGACAAGAGGGGCTGAAGGAGCCTCAAATGTTGATTAAAGATACAAAGCTCCTCTGAGCTCCTCATTTTGTCACTACAAATCGATTACTGATGTAAAGCACCAATTTTAGTGGACATCAATTGCAGGGGTACTGCTCTGTGAAGAACTTTTAACCTTATGAAAACTCTTCTGAGATAAAATCAGATGTATATATGGGGCAGTTTTAAGACTGATAGTACTAATGAAAGAATAATATTAATATTGATATTAATAATATTTGCAGTCATAGCAAAGCTTTTTTTTTTCTGTGAAGCTACAAGTGCAATGCTCTTAATTTGTAATCAAAAGAGTTAAAGGAAAGATTTCTCACACAGTATCAAAAGTTTAGGAATAGAGAAACTTTGAGAACCTGACACATTGCTAAGGGATATTTAATTAAAATATGAAAGAAAATAAGGGGGGATAACAACATCACGAGTAAGTTACCAAGGCAACCAATAGAAACTGAAGTCCACAATTTTAGCCTTTAGTGTTTGGAGATGCAAACACAGACATGCACTCCTAATTTTAATGTCTGGAGGTATTTTTACACTCTGCCAAAAGCTAGAGACTTCAAGGATTGATTTCCTATTGAATAAAATCCATTTATTTTGCTTGAAATGCACTTCTGTCATTATATTAAACCCCATCAATGCGAATTCATTAGATTGGATAAATGGACCAGTCAGCTGTTCCACTAAAGTCTGCAATCTTTTATTACTTTATAGTCAATGCAAACACCACAAAAATGAGTTTTCTTCATGGATGTATCTTCAATATAAAAGTACACTAGTAACCAATGGAAAGTCCTGGTGTCTCTGCAGCAAAGTGATGCAACAGATATTGCATCCCTGTAGCTGAACTCTCCCAAAACAGTAACTGCACTAGAGGAGTTTTACCCAGGAATTGTTTGATGGCATCCTTCAGACAAGGGATAAAACCCTGTCACATAAGGTAAGATCACGACAAGAACAAAGGTGGAACATTTCGTAGGTCCATGTCCTTGCACTAATTTATTTGTACAAATGTACCCTTCACTGTAAGCCCAGGCAACATTTAGCTCTCATTTAAGCACAGTATTGTTTGGCCACCGATTCTGGAGATCCTTGATGTAAAAAAATAGTTTGGAAAAAGCCCTCAGCGCTTGGAGAGATATTTGTGAAATGCTAAACAGCATCATGTCAAAACCAGCCACAAACCTCAGCTTTCCAAAGGTGAGGGGAAAGCACTTCTATGCCATTTTATGGTGGTGTCTAAGCAAAAGAAAAGTAAAATAAAAGGAAAGACATCAGGTGGAAGGAGGAGCTGAAATTAGAAGGAGAAACCTCATATACATATTTTCAGAAGGGAGTCAGTGTACAAAGGGAATGAAAAAAAACCGAAACACTGAAAACAAATCCTGGACAAGAGGGATTGAGAGTGCTGTGGGAACAGAAAGAACTGGCAACATTTTTCATAGAACCATAAAATCATAGAATCACAAAATCACAGAATCACAGAATTGTTTGGTTTGGAAGAGATTTTTAATTTTTTTTTCTCCGGTTGTTACCCACCTTTTCTCCTACACATAGAAGCAGTAATCTTAATTACTCTTTAGTGTCTATTTAGAAGTGATGGTGTTGGGATGCATTGTCAGGAAGATATCTTGGTGAAGTTCATCCTTGGGCCATCTTTGTGCTTTTTGATGGTGTTGGGATGCATTTTGCAGAAGATACCCTGATGAAGTTCATCCTTGGGCCATATCCATGCTTTTCAACTGCATGCAGTTGTCTTCTAAATGTTGATTTGCTCCTTTAGTTTTCGCAGCTTATTCACACCAAAGACCTGGTCTCACAAATTTCAAACAGTTTCCAGCCTATTTTGACCTCTCCCAGATGTGAATATGATGGCACAGTCAGTGTAAATACAGTTACAGATGTTCTCCCCACTGTGAAAGTCAACACTCATGCCCTCATGCCACTGTATAATCATTTTACAGTGTGCACTCAGTTCTTAAAAATATGTACACATGGCTAAAACACCAAGCTTGGCTTAATGAGGCCTTCTCAGAGATAACATGTGCCACATTTAGGATCAATGCAACCTTTAAAAAAGCCACTGCTTTTGGTCTGAGTTCCCACTAACCTGCAGGACCAACCAGATCAAATCATATCTTTTTACCTTTATCCATGTAGAAGGAAACACTCCTCATGCAGGTACATCCTTCCAACACGGAGCAGAAGCCTAAAAGTGAGTATTAAAGTATGTTTTGCCACTGCTTTATACCTCTCTTTTACTCAAAGAACTGTGTCAGAAGTTTTAACATTGATAGGACATCTGATTTTTCCTTCCCCCAGGTCTTCTCTGCAGTATATCATTGTCATGTTTGTCTATCACCTTTTCTCAACTTCTCTTCCACAGCAGTACTCCATCCTTGGCAAGAAGATGCACTTTTCACATCTTTTTTTATTGCCTTAGAAAACCAGCTAAGACATTTTCACTGTCAGCCGCTTATTTGCAGCATTTTGCCCTTTGTAGTGCAGACAGAACACATCAAGTGGAGAGATACAATGTGGAAACCTAAGCAATAAAGAGACAAGACAGACCTTCAGAGTCACTGCTTGATATTTACGATATAGACAAGGATATAAAAAGTCTCTAGAAGGATAAATGGCTAGTTTTTCCTAAGTGCTGTGTACTGCCTTGAAATTGTTGCAGTGTTTGTTTTGCATCATTAATTAATATTGTCCAGTTATTAAATTCTGAAATGCAGTCCATTAAAAATTAATTTATTAGCCTGTGGCAAAGAAATCAAGTTATGGTGTGGCTCTAAAGAATAGAGATTCTGGCAATAACTAATTCATTAACAGTAAAACAACTTTCTCTAGTTGCTGCTAAAAATGGATTTAAGGATGGTCACGCAGAAGTTCCCAATCCAAGATTTCCTCAGTCAAAAAGTAACAGCTATGAATTCAGACAGATTTTTAACACAGTAATTGCAATATTCTCTGGATAATAAAACTGACCTCCCTGTCTTTCATTAGGTCAGAACATCAAGCCAAGAGATTCAAGTGATCCACAGATTTAGAACTACCTTTTAAGGTAGATATTCTTTATTTTGTATTTATAGTCATGAATACCATTTCAAGCTTCAGAAGAACATCCTGTGGATCTATTTATGGTCTTAGAGAAGAATTCCTAGGAATAGTTTAAGTGTACAGCTCCACACCATGACCACAAGTTGAAGGTTGTAGTTTAAATACTTGTTCTACATAAATCTGCTCTATTATTTTGATTAATTTACTAATGTGACGAATCTGATTCATTAATTTGTATTTAGCCACTATTAGGCATTAGCAAATCACTAGAGGATTAAAACATCTTTATGTATAAATGCAACTCAGTGTTATTCTTTGTTCTTAGACTTTTTGATTTTTTAGTTTTATCACGTTTATTGTTCAGAATTAAAACTTTATGGATTCACTAATTACTTGAAAAGAAATTCAGGAATGACTTTCATTGACTGGTACATATTTATTTGTTTAGAATATAGTTTAGAATGTAGCAAAAATTCCTCGCACATTAACCAAAAAAAAGACAAATAAGTAGTTATGAGCTTATGCAGGACTGAAGGGAAAGTGGAACAGACAGCAGCTTTCCACAAGAAAAAGTACAGGTTTAAAGATGACAGATCTACAAATACTTTCATTATTTTAAACCTTACCTTTTTGGTTTTTCTTCTTTTTTTTTTTAATTTTTTTTTCTAACTTAATTTTAAAATAATAACCCCTAACCAAATACTCCTAATATCTTTCTGGGAAGTCATGAAGTTAATGGGAGACAGTGATAAAAACTATTTTGTTCTCTTCTAGAAGAAAGCTCTCCTCAGACTCCATCCCCACTGTGTCAGCAAACCTTACTGCAGAAATAAAATACAGGTGAAAATGTTCTGAGTGAAAAACTGGGCACAAGCAGCAGTGAAGAGCTGCAGCATCCAGGGATAAGAAATGGACTTCTGATAGGTCAAAGTCTAAAAGGTGGGTCTTGTCTTTAATACATGGAAATACCAGATCTTTTGAATTCTAATTAAAACTTGGATTCCAAGCTTGTAATAGAAATACATACATTAGAACAGGTAAAATGTAATAAGATATTAAATAAAAAAGAAATTATTTAATCCTATCCCAAAGTATATTACTATGTATTCCTTACCCCTATAAATTCAATTTACTAGTAACCACAGAACTGCATTAACTTTAAAATTACTTTAAAAATTGTACTGGAGTGGTCTTATCATGGAGGATCTTCCTGCTTGGGAGGGAAATTAGATTTCTGTCAGTCTGCAGAGAGACACACCTGCAGAGGAACACAGGATGATCTGTACCAGCACTTGAGCTGATAAAGGTTCGAGAAAACATGACATTGATAGAAAATCAACATCACTAGATCACACAAGGCTGACAGTTTTAAATCTCTCAGATTAGGCTGGTATTCCTGTTTTGTTGGAATTTTAATCTTTTTAATACAGAATAAAAAAACCCCAGATTTTGGAATCTTAGTTTGTGTATTTGTATCATAAACCCATGATACTTTTTCTCAGATTTCAGTGTGATTTCTTGAAGCCAAACTTATGGAACACTCTATTGTCTCAATAAAAGTAATTCTAGAGAAACTATGTCTTCATACTTTTTTCTGATAAGCAACATTCATGTAAGGTAAGGCAATGTAAGGGTTCTGCAGCAGTCTATCAGAATTGTATTTTTATACTGTGAAATTGAGAATATACACTCTGTGTCCTGGGATGGAAAGAAGATATATTGGATATTTGCTTAAGTGGGCAAATCCTGGAGCAGTGTGGGATTCTGCCTGGCTCATAAACAGCCAGATGTGGTGCATTCTCAACACTGATATTTCATGAGAGGGATCATTGGGGTGAATAATCTCCAAAACTACCAACATGATTTGTTTTGTACTTTGCTGAAAGAGAAACCAGGAGGGAAAGAATATACCTGCAGTGTGAATGGGGATAGCACCAGTGTCCAGCCCTGAGAAATTCTTCACCTGACCATTCAACCCTATTTATACAGACCACACCATGCTTTGTTTGCAGGAGAAATTCTCACATTAAAAAAAATAACTTCAAAAGTCTGTTTTTTTAAGGTTGTACGGGCAAAACTCCCCCACTGAAGTCAAAAAGGGATTGTGATGTTGAAGGCTGTCAGGGAGAGAGCCCCATTGCTGCGTTTAATATCGAGTGTCTTTCTCAAACCCTGTTACTGACTGGGGACACTGACTCCAGGACAGGCCCATTCCACAATTATTTTCAAAGCTTCTTTTTTTGATAACATCGTTCTGGCTTTGAAAACAACAACCAGTTTCAAACTCATTGTTTTCTGCAGCTATTACTGGACAATCACAAAGCAAATATTAATCATATTAATGACAGTGTACATCACCGAAATGTTACCCTTCAAACCAATAACTCAGATTCAATGGATAGTTTTGGTCCAGGCTTCGGAATTGGAAGTGACCTTTCCTTGTCTGAGAAAAATTGACACTGTCCCATTTAAGTCACAGTTTGTCAGCCAAGATGGTCACAGACAATAAGTCAATGCAATTTAGTCTGGCATCTATGAAGGCAAAAGGAAAAATAAGTCCAACAGGAGTTCAAACAAAAGCACACAATAAAATCAGGGTAGTGTGGGCTAAGACACAACATCTTAAAGAGGGGCTTACAGCCAAAATGGAGTTGGCCCACACAAACAGATATAAGTTTGATGGTGAAATATTTAAATTTTTTAAAAGTGACAAAGATAAAAAAATTATTCCCATTTTCATTGGAACCCAATTCACTAAGAGATGGTGAGTCTGGGCATATACTAAACCATCTCTGACTACAACTTTTTAACTCTCTTTAGGAAGGAAAAATACCCTAAAAAACTAGAAAGAAGTTTGTGGCATTTCATATTGGCTCCTGTTTGATTTCTTTTAGATACTTTTGGTGTCACTTCTAACAACTTTGGATTAGAGAATAAGGGAAAGAGAGTTTCAGTAAGTGCATTGCTGAGTTTCTAGCAGTGTCAGTGAAAAAAACCTGTTTCCTAGAAACCACAAGTGAAATATATCTCTGAATATTTCCGAAGGCATATAATAAACCAAATTTTCACTTAGATATCCTAATGTTTGTTACCAGGATTTGAAGTTACAAGTATGGAATCATAGAATGATTCGGGTTGTAAAAAACCTTAAAGTTGATCCAGTTCTAATCCCTTCCTATGGGCAGAGACACCTTCTGCTAGACCAGGTTGTTGATTTGGGTTTAGGTTTTTGGGTACACTCTCAGAAGCCTTTCATTCTTTGGATACAGAACAATAATGGAAACAAGAAGACTATGGCAGATCTCACTAAGCAGGGAGTTATTTTTTTGTACAACGCCCACAGCCTTGTACTTTTCAATATCCTAAACCTCCTCCAGTGAAGAAGTGCAGCCACTTTTGCAAATTTTCAGTAAGACCTGTTCAAGCAAACGACCATGAAAAGGCAAAGAAAGGGAAGCTTATTAAGCAAATTTTCACATGCACCGTGCTTGGCCAAGGGTGGGACCTCAGACAACACTTTGGGCTTTCAGATATAGTCTGCGTGAGTGGTGTATGCCTTGTGACAAAAAATATCAGAATTTTGTTCCTTTATTCATAAATCAGACCTTGATCTCACCCCATGATTTCCATGGTTAATAACGAAAGATATGGTAATGTGTCCAAGAAATAAGTCTCATCATTTTCAGGGAGTGAAATGATGGAGGATATGGATGTGAAGATGATTTGGGACAGCAGTGAGGAAAGAGAAAAACTAAAGCAAAGAGTCTTTTCTCCATGTACTTTTAAAATTTTAGTAAGTGCTTTTATATCACTGTAAGATCAATTTACAAAGGAAAAAAGGGACGCTCAGATGGATTTTCATTTCTGATTGAAAAATTTTAAGCCAACATGCTTCTAGCCATGAATACAATCCACTAAGTCAGTTTCCACATTTAGTGGAACCTCTTTGATCTGAATTTTGCAGAAGTTTAATTCTCTGAGGCAGATCCTGAAAAATTTCATCTCAAGTCTTGAGACGACGTGTTGCATGTTCCTGTAGGAATTCCAGGGAACGGTGCCTACGTGATGATCATGTGGGAGAAGGGACCACAGTGAGAACGTTGTCTCTCTCTCTGTAGACAAGCCAGGAGGTGGTGAATTGAGGCTACAGATGTCTCAGCTCCTTTTCTTCCCTGGGGAATTATGAAGGTGGAGGCAAGACCTAAAACGGTTTCCTGTATCAATTGCAGCTATAATGCACTTCAAATAAGTGTTTCAATTTGATCTGGCTGAAAGTATCAGGTGGAGATAAAAGGTCATCTGTAAATCTATAGTTTGCTTTTGTACATTACACTTTAAAAAGCAACTATTTCATTAGATCATTTTAACAAGTACTGTAAAAAGATTCTTCATCCAGACATCTGTCTCTGTCCAAGTCCTGTCTTAAGGCTGGTTGGTTTCTGCTATATTTACCTTTGCACTGCTTTTAGACTGAAAAAAGGTACATTATTGAGCTCATGGCATGACTTTTCACATCAAAAACTTGTTCACTGCTGATTCAAACTTATTTATAGATAAAAAAGGAAACCATTTCACCTAACCTATGAGCGAGAATAAAAGTACCAGATCATGAAACCTGTTGTTCTGACTTTAGAAAGAGAAAAATGGAGGAAGTGGTTATTTGAAATACCATTACAGCGTATGTCTTCCAGACCTGACATTTTTTTAAGCACTGCAGCTTTCCAACAATGCCATGTCAGTTCTCTCAATGGTTGCTGATGGTCCTTACTTCCCACTTGCTGATGATCCCAGGAGATCAGGCCCAGGATCTCAACCAGACTCTGTCAGGCCCTTTTTTTCTATGAAAGCAAAAAAACATCTATCCTTGATCCATTTATTTCAACACTCTGTTCACCTCAGAGTCTGCTGTATTGTACAACCCAAAAAACGGCATTGCAATTCTTAGTTGAACTGGCACCTTGCTCTTTTGTGCCTGTTCTCAAGAAGTTGAGTGATAAGCAAGAAACATTTTGGTTTGTTTGGTTTTCTTCTTTGTCTTGAGACAAGGGGATTTTTTTGCAAAAAAGGGAGACAAGTGCTCTAAAAAAATAATTTTGCAGTTTAACATTCTCATTAGATTTAAAAAAAAAGAAAAAAAAGAAAAAGAAAACCCCCCAAAATAAACGCAGCCAATCCCAATCCCTCTACTGTCATTACACTGGAACCATTAATTGTGGTGTACCTCTTCTTATGTTAATAATCGCTGTTTAAACTGTAGGGTTAAAAAAAAGAGCTTGAAATTTCTTTGGAGAAGCTAGCACTTTCTTCTGCTGATCATTTTGTCCAAAGAAATAATTAATTTGAAAGGAAAACAGGCTTAACTAACACCTTAGCTCATTCTGTATCTCTGCAGACTGTGCTTTTCTTAAGGTTTTCAACCATGATCTACTTTATGTGAATTCCAACCACATCTCACATGAGGAGTTGTACAAAACACATCCATATTATCTTGTTTGGTAACAAAGAGCCACCAGGGCTGTAGCAAGGTGAGGGTGAAACCACATCTATTAGAATAACTACGGAAGTGAACAATTTCTTCTTCAAGTTAAGCAAAAATATCCTTCTGCTTGGCAGGTTGCAGAACACCACTTACCTTCAGATAACAAACTCCTAAAGAAAAAGGAGGACTGGATTATACTTTACATTAAATTAGATCAAAGAGCTTATTCTTCATTTACACTCTGGTAAGACAGAGAATTTTCAGGCCCTATTTTTTATAAAATTTTCACTAAATCAAAAAACTTCATCATCTCTCACAGAAATATAATTTGCTGCTGAAGTTTTGGTCTTTGAATTCCAAAACACTTTTTTCCTACATTCTCCTGTGAAATTCAGTTGCTTTGTAGCAACAGGATCATTGAGTTAAAAGCCTATAACTAATCAGAATGTCTGTATTTGGTTGTTTGTAACTTTTGGGAGGATGTGATCCCTATGGAAAATTTTAGATTAAATTCTAGCTACTGAATATTCAAATAATCAATGTGCTTTGTTGGAATTTGGGTTCATCTAGAAGTACAAGCACTGTTTTCAAAATTTGGGTCCAAAGTATGAAGAAGCTGGACTCCAAATTCAACCCTAAATCCCGAGGTCAGTCAGTTTCATAATAATTTGCAGGAAAAGCAGTTCCTTTGAGAATTCTGATCTAAGTTCTGGAATTTAGGGATGATCCTCTCTGCTTTAGAACACTCACATCTTATTCCAGGAGATATTCTGGGAATCCTTTGTCTTCACTACTGTGAAATCAACAACAATAAGGGGGGAAAAATAAAGACTAAGATATGAAATAGTAAAATAAAGGTTGTGTTATGTTATTCAAAGGGAAAAGACAGATGTCCATAAGAAAAGGAGAGCTAGAAGATGATGTGACAGTCTGCACACAATGTCCATGAAGAGTTTTGCTTCTCCTGGGAGTCTCAGTAAAGGCCTGTGGGATTTGTCCTCTTCTCTGCCTGCCCTGTGATAGTGCCTTCATCCATTCTGAAAATTATTCTAAGAGACATCTTGTCAGCGTGGTTTGTGAGCAGCAATCCTCAGACCACAGCAAACGGCAGGGAATAAAACCAACGAGGCGTTTAAGATACAATAAATCTGACCTTGAGGTCCCACTATCTGAAAAGTTTCCAGTGCTAATCTGCTCAGGTCTGTTGCCATTGTGACAGGCATCTTTTTGCCTGCCCTCATTAGTACTGAGCCAGGATTGTAAACCTCAAAGCAAGTGGACAACTTTTCAGCAGAAGTCTTTAGATATTGCAATCCATGGCACAACAATGGCTAAAATCTTTATATAAAATTGTTTAAAGGAGTTTGCAGGCCTGCAGATTCCTGAAGACACTCATTTGATATGACAGAGGGTCTCAGAGACTGAAATTGCCTCATGTATTTAAATAATTCAGCTGAAGAGATTCATTCTCACAACCAGAAAAGCCCCCTCTAAAGACCATATGAACCATCCCCAGTTTTTTTCTTCCTCTTCTGCTTCAGCAGAATTAAAAAAAAAAAAAAAAGAAAAACATTGGAAAAAGAGATTTAAAAATAGTCTGACATTTACTGCGGGCACAGGAGGAAAAATGAATTTTCTTGAAAAGATGAATTCTAGATCCTGTTTCCTCAGCTTTTATAGCAATTTATATTAAACAGTTATTAGCAAAAAACCCAGAATTTGAAAGTCAGAACCAGAGTTCCCTTTGTCTGCATGTAAATGCCAACACTGACACACTAGAAATTGGGTCATTTTTGTCTGTTTTTCTTCTGGATTCCTGGATCTGAACACTGGCCTAAGCAGGGATTTCTCCTGCTGTCTCTCAGTATTAGCAGAAGGAACTGGGTTCCCATGAAAATTAACCCCTCGATTTCAGAGGAAGGTGCTTTGGATTCACACTACACAACAAGGGCAGGATCATCCCTGCCTTAAGACCAACATTTTTGTCACTAGTTTTTCATAAAAAGAACTTAGAGCAGCCGCCTTTTACCTCAATATTGTTTAGTGCAAGTGTATGGTGTAAACATTCTTAGCAGATTAGCATCCCTTGGATGGATGCACAGGCAAACAGTGACCTGTGTTTTGTTCATCATTAACAGAAACTGGAAGGACAAAGGTACTTTAGACACCCAATTTAGCACGTGGCAATTTAAGAAGCCTGAGAAACATCACCTGAGATTGAAGGTGTTGATATCTTCTTAGATGTTAGATAAGATTCTCCTGAATCATTCTTTTAGCTGAGACTTCTGTGCTTTGCCCAAAAGGGCATCTCAGGCACTCAAGTTGCTTCAGATGAGGAGCCAGCATCCACTGCCAGAGGGTTCTCAGGACTCACAGCCTTCTCAGGCAGACACAGAGAGGACAGGGGGAGAGCAGGGAATGCATATTCGTTACCTTTTACCTCTGCTTTTCACACATCAAGACAAACACAAAGATGCCACCACGCTTTTCCAGAGGTAGGAGGCAGAAAACCAATCCAGCACCCAGAGAAGTTCCACAGAAGGCAGGACAAGCTGACCAACATCCTAACACTGAAATTGTGCAGGACGCTGTCTACACACCCAGGAAGGAATTTATAATGGGAGTTCAGTCAAGATAAGGCAGTTTCTTTATTCAAGTAGGCACAGGAATGATCAATGACTTCCAGACTGCAAACCTGGTTGCAGAAAAAGGATCATGGTAGCAGGCATCTCAGAGATAACCTTTAAGTGGGTGGATTTAAAACAAGGAGTTTAAAATAGTCATTTCATTACCAGCCAAAAGAAGAAACCAAATGCTGACCAGAAGCAACAGTCAGGGCTGCTTTAAAAGTGCAGGCACCTTTCGGTCTTGCTGAGCATCACCAGTAAAGTCTCTCTGCTCACTTAAGCACAGCCATAATGAAGATATGTAAAACAATGCTTAGTTAATGTCCAGCAAACTCAGCACATTGCATCTCTTAGAGCAATTAAACTGCAGGGACTGTTCATATTGGAGGTCTGGAGTTGGGATCCCCCTTCAGTCCAGGATTTAAGTCACTAGGAGCATCCCTTGGGAACAAGGCAGTGTTGAAGATGAAGGAAACATCAAGAGCAACAGCATCAGTGGCAATTAACAAGCTAACTCATTAAGAGATATTCCTAACTGGACCCCAAAGGAAACTTCAGAGAATTACAGTGAATATCTGTCTTTGAGTCCCCTAAATCAAGATCTTTCCATCTACTGAGCTACTTTATTTCTGCTGAAACACAATTAATTAGAACAAGGTGTTTTTGAGGATCTCCATTTGATGTAAGAGAAAAGTTCTTCACTATAAAATTCGTCAAACACAAGAAGAGGGGAGGAGCAATGGGGATGAAACTCCATCTTTGTTGCTTTTCAGAACTTTTCTAGGCAAAATCCTGAACAACCTGATGTTCACATATGTATATCATACCAGTGCATTTATGTATAAGCATAATAATATAGGAAATAAACATAAACATTTAAAATTTCAGGTACATTTTGAAACTTTCTTACTTCATACATATCTGCTACAAAGGCTATAAGACACCAGCCTTAGAAAGGAATGACACTATAAATTTTTATTAGATAGATCAGAAATATTTTCATGCTGTGGGCAGTGTCGGTTTATAAGAAGTACAGATTACTATCTGCTATAACAAGGAGCATTAACTATGATTAATGAGCTGACTTTGAAAGTCAGACCATCTCCACAACATAATCTTTTCTCCTCTAAGGCAATTTTTAAAGAAACTTTTAAATATTTAAATACATCAGCAGCCCTCTGAAGCCAGTGCTGTCTGAATGTCTTCAGCAATTGCTTTCTAGACTTAAATTGAAAATATAAGATCTATTTGTCCAGTTACATTAAGTGAACAGAAATATCATATGTATGTTAATGCAATTGCATATTGGGAAAACTCAGGTTTGGTAAAAGCAGTCATGATTTTGTTAGCTATATTTGAGCTGATCTAAGGAAATTTTGGCCTGATATACTTTTTTTTTTTCCTGGTAAAAAAGGGAAAGTGTCATTGATTCCTTTAAAACAGGATTACTGACCTGGTGATTAGGGCAGAGTCCAAAGATCAAACAAGCCTGGGAGGAACTGTACTGCTCATGAATGCAGAAAAAGTTGCTGCCCTGCCAGAGCAGGTTAGAATGTCAGGTTTCTTATGTACCACCCGGGACCCCAAGGTTAACTGAGCTCATGCAGCTCAAATTCCAAAATGCACTGATGAGGAGAGGTCAATCATGTTATCAGTGTCGGGCTTGTAATGCCATTTTCAAATATGACTTTTGACACTTTGATGTAGATCCTCAAAACTGTTCGAGCATCTAACTCTCCCTCAGAAATCTGATCTGAATGGCCATTGTGTTAAACACTCTCTGGTTTATTGTACTTTGCATTAAACTGCCACTGGATAAAATACAGGAGCTATTCCCATAACAGTGATTACAACAAATTGCCCTCACCTATGGTGGAAACGTGCAAGCAAATACACTTCAGAGTCGTCTCCCACGAAATGTTCTTAGTGCAAGAAAAGAAACACACTTGTACTGTACTGTCAGTGAATACTCTAATGCTTTAATTATTATATAAAAAACATGGACAGTAATGCACATATAGGAAGACTAATTTTTAGCTGCATTGTAGAAACAGGAGATATGCATTGCCTTTGCAGATATGTGCTACTCATGTTGTAATAATTTGAATTAATACTTTTCCAGGGGATCCAATGAAAACTGATCTATGTTCTGTCCTCACAGCAAACTGACTGTTTTATGAGTTCATCTACCTTGTATTTCCTTATCTGCTGGTTGTCTGGGAATCCTAGAGGGGTGGAATGGATTCACTGACATGCAGGAAGGGCTATGTATTTTAGCATCTTGATGAACTCTACTCAGTCCTGCAATTTGGGTCTTCTCAGATAATCACAAATGTCTGAGTTACCATCTGCTTAACAACTTAGCCAGTGAATCTCTCATGTGTGCAGAGCTATAGGAGCCATAACATACCAGAACCATAAAAACAATATCCCACTCCAGGAGCTTCTGAGCCATATCTTGTCAAATTATGGTCCCTACATTGTATAAATGATGTGACTGCTCTCACAGAAAAATCATCCCCCTCGATATTATTGAGGGAGTTAATTAATAAGTTAGATATTTAGGCCATAAACCCCATATTGACATATTTACAAAATATTTGGGTTTATGATTTACATCTGAAAATGTAGTGAATTTTTACTGAGTGCTACTAAACAAGTATTGTTGGTCACTCTTAGAAAGGCATTTCACAGCAAAGCCAAGCAGCACAGTAGTATTGGCAATTAATAATTCAGAATTTGGACTCTATCATAATTTTAATATGAAAAATATTTCCTGAGGTGCATCTTGTGAGTTTTCTGAAGCGTTCTGGGACCTTTGCAAACGAAAGGTGCCAAAGAAATGGGAGTGATAAAATAGTTACCATTTTACAGTTTCTTGTGTCTATTTAGTCAGCTTTGCCAGCCTCTACTGAAATATCCAGACTAGACTAGCTATTTGATTTTGCAAAGGGGACTTAAACATAGGAAAATACAATCAAGCCTTACTGATATTTCACAGTTGTCACAGGAGCAGGAAAACAAGGGCAGCCGCAATTGAAAATGCGCAAATCCCTGTGTTTTATTTCCTCAAACTTTTATTTAGTTTTTAAATGAAAACCAACGCTGATAGCAAAATGTAATACCCTCTATGACTTATGTTGTCCATAAAGCCTGTGGAATTTACATTGCCATGTGAAGGAGGCTATTTACATGTTAAAAAGCCATTTATGATCCTAATAAAAGTGTATGGAATTTACTTTACAATGTGCGAGAAGCCATTTATGATGTTAAGAGTCAATTTACAATGTTAACAATTGTGTTAGCAGTAAAAATGCAAAGTGGATATATAACATGGATTTTTTTTTCTCCTTATATTGTTGATACTTCCCTGGCAGTGATCCATGTCTCAACCACATGGATTTTCTGGTTTATGTTTTAAATGAGATAGATGTGACATAAATTTTTGTTTTCCTTAAGTGAGTTAATCTGAGAGAAAAGCACTTATACAGATGTATTCTGGATACCTCAGAGTGTAACAAGGCAGACATTTCTGACTCTGTTAGGCAGTTTCTGGCTATATCAATTTACATGTGCAAATTCCCAGTCCTCCCACTTTCATTCTTCCCTTGGACATCCAGTAGTCTTGATCCAACAGAAATCTTTGAGTTTTTGTTCCAATTTTAACTCTCTCTTTTTTTTTTTTTTTAATTTCCCGGGAAGACAAAATATGAAAGACTTCTACAGTAAATTTTGCTGCCACCTTTATGAGGATACTGGATAAACAAAAATAACATTTCTTAAATTCACCTAAAATAGTCTGAAGATATTGTTTAACCAAAATCTTTACTTAATGTAGGACCAGCTCACCCTGTTAATTACCCAAACCTGCTGTGCAATCACAGCAATAATTTCACATAACTGAGATGTCGTATTGGTTCTTGCTGTGGTACCAATCACAGTTTCTATTAGATAAATCTGATCCACTGTGGGAGAAGGATTCTTCTCTTGAGGCTGAGCAGCCCCAAAACTCTCAGCCTGCCTGCACAGGATATGTGTTGCAGCCCTCTGATTTTTTTGTGTCCCTGCTCTAATAATTTTTTTTATTGCTTGTATAATGAAAGTCTCAATGGTCTAATTCAAGAATCGTCATGAATCTGGATCTAATTATAACAGAAAAAGAAAATATAGAAATGCAGGTAGAGTACTTATTAAAAGAAAAAGTCACAGTAGTAGTAGTAGTAGTAACACAGTTAAAGTCAGAACACACAGATGTAGTGTCTGCTCCTATTTTTGGGACTATTCCCACCTTGCTGCTGCTCCTCTGGGTCCCAGCACTTGTGGTTTATTCTGGTGTTGGTGATGGAGGGGTATTATATTGAGGCAGCATTTCTGCAGATCTTCAGCAGGAGGAATGATGGTTCATGTTAACAGTTCCTTCTCCTCCTCCCAGGATCCACTTGAGGTCATCTTTATCAGCTTGCTAACAAGCATTCGTACCCCTTTCTTTCTTCACTGTTCTGCAGCTCCATATCACATTCAGACTTATAATATATATGATATCCATGACATATATCAGATACCATTTTAGCAACCCATAGCTCCCCTTCTGAAGTCTCTGCTATTGTCACAAGTTTGAGTTTTTCTAGAATTATGTCACTAAGTTAGAGCTGCAAAAATCTCTTTCTACCTAAGGCCACTGTTTCTTACTCCTGTGTGTGTAAAACTGTGGTTGTACCACACAGAGATAAACAAAAGCAGAACAAATTAGATAGAGACACCTGGTCAATTAGAGAGATTGCTATAGCAGCTAAAACCAAGTGAAAATAAAAGCTGCTGGCAGGGCAGGAAATGTTCAGACACAGCAAGTCTGACAAGCATCAGTTCACAAGTACTGAGCTTACAGCAATACAGTTGCAAACATAATTATTGTTAATCAGTTACACTCAAGAAAAATAGTATTACTGAAATGTGGCTATTGCTAGAACTGTTAAAATCAATCTTTTTTAATTTGAGCATTACTGACTTGTTTGAGGTTTTTATAAATTTCCAAACATTGCAGTGCTGTTGTTCATACTTGGAAATGGAGTAGCACTTGTTTATAATTTGTATTTCTTATTTTGCTAAATGAGTTATTTCAACTGAAGAACATCAGTAATTTTCTGATTCCTGACATAAAGGGCAAGTCTGCAATTTTACGTACACTGATCTGTGAGCAGAAATGTATGTGTGCACCTAGTCTGAAACACAGCTCTTCAGATTTTCCTCTTGGTTAAATGTTCTTCACTCTCCTCTTTACAATCAACTTTCCAAAGTTTGTGAAGGAGAAAGAACAGCAGTTTCTTTAATGGCAGTCTTTAAAGACTCTAAGAATTAATTAAGATTTTAAAAGTCCACCATGAGACCTGAAAAGCTTTAAAAAGTATGGATTTTTGAATTTAATTGAAACAGAATCCCAAATGTAGTGTAACTCAACAGATAATATATTATATTCAATTAAACACTTTAAATTTTTAAAAACATTGAGTTTTTTTCTGCCATGAGATCATCAGCAATTAAACTCGACTGGATACTGGTACATGTAGCAGACTACCTATTCTTGAAGTTAAGATGTAATCAGGACCAACTCCTGTGTGCAGCAAGCCAGGGAAACAGGAACTAAACATTATGAACTACACACATGGATGGAAGAGTCATATTTTTGTATCACATATTAAGTTGTGGAAAACAAAGGTTGCAAAATACTTTGAATTCAATTGATAAAAAGTAAGGTCCAAATACCTGAACTTATCGGCTGGGTTTTCAAGGATGATGATGATGATGATGAATAATCAGTACTCTTTCCATGTCCTCCCATTTTCAGTTTTAGAATGTGTGCCAAATCCCATCCTGTTTGCTTCCTCAGAAAGCAGCAAGCCAACAGTTAAGGAAAAAAACGCACCATAGTGACAGCAGAGAACCTAAAAGAAAACTTCCCCCTGGTTAAGATGAGAGCGTAGCTGGGATTTGGAAATGTGTTGCCAAAATAAAGTTAGAAGTCATGGCAACTGATCAGATTTGTAGCTTTTATTACTGATTTTAACAGAATAAAACAATGGTAGTGAAATTTGACTTCTACCCATTTCTTCAATTAAACATCAAATTCACTGACATTTTGAACTTATAATGAAAAGCAACAAATGATTTTTGGAAAGTATATTTCTGGTTATGTCATGAAATTCATCTGTGGAGAGGTGCATTTCTACATGTTGTACTGGAAAATAGTCAGAAACTCAGTAAACACAGCACCGAGCTCCAAGTATTAAGTTCTGCCTCTAAATAAGAGTTAGGAGTGCAATATATGCAAGCTGATGTGCCAAAAAATAGCTTGGAAGACAGCAAATATATCCAACTCTGAGAAGGATGGAGAGGATGCTTAAAAGCCTGTGCCTGACAGAATGCCTGATTATGTTCAGGAAACTGATAGGGGCACGTTTTTCTCCCTGGGGTCTATTTGGAACAGCACCACTCATTTCTTAACAGATACACTTGCTTATTTCCCAAAAACAGGGTGGTGGTGATGGAAAAACCACCGCGTGGGAGCATCTCCTCTGAGATGTGCCTGGGAATTCTGGAGTTACACCAGCACCACTGAAAGCACACCAGTGACAAATGACAAGGGCTTTACACTTGTCAGTGATCGCAAGGATGTCACAAGGCCTTCCTTTGTTGGTCATTGTAAAGACAGTCGATGGACCACGAAATGCGTGGTGAGCACTGCAGGACACTGAATGGAATCTTCAACTAATAACAATGTGTAGAAATTGCCACAAGACCCTGTAGAATTTAACCCAGATAATTTCCTCTTCATAGCTTCTAGATATTAATAAATCTCTGGAATTCCTGCCTGAAAGGGCCCCGTTTCATATCTATAACCTTCACACAGACAAAGCCATTTCTAGCAGACGTGGGGACCTCTAACCAGAGACCATCAGAAACAACAACATGCCCACAGCCTCCTGCTTGTCCTTCTCTGCTCAAAACCCCAGTGTCATGCTGTCCCACTTGTTGGAGCATGGCATGAAGGTTGAACTGATGTAGGTATTCACTCTTTTTTTTTTTTCTGTAAAAATAAAACATTTTTCACATACCAATTAAACCTCTGTCATCCCTTTAAGACTGTGGTATTTTTTTCCTCTGATCTGATAATGCAATTATTCTTTTTTCATTTCTTGATCCTTTGGGTTTGATTCTGATTCTGATTGTGCTAGTTACACTTGAAATGTCATAGGGGATTAAAATTTCCAGAGAAAAATATCCACTTGCTTTCAAAGAAGCAAATGTAGCATAATCTGTCATGCCTCTCAAAGCCATTTTCTGAATTTGTAGTAGGCATCAAAAGTAATTCCAATTATGTTAGTATAGTCATGTCACCATCACTACAAATTAATGAAGCTTCACTGAAGAACTGTATCAGTTTACATCACTGTAGGTTTGCAGAGACTCTCAGACTTTACTGTGATGGAGGTCAGACATGAAAGTTAAAGGAAGATAAAGAGGAGAGAAAGATTAATTTAGACTTATGTGCTGTGATCCCATTTTAATTTTTCCTCTGCTGTGTTTTGGTGAGTAAAATGTCACTGCATTTGAGGCCTCAGTCCAAGATGCTTCCTGAAAAACATTGAAAACAATCCATTGAAGAAAGTTCCAGACATTTAGTAGTAGTGCCTCTTTTTCTTTTTGTTTTCCTGATATCTGAATTTGTTCTCTCAAATGTTTCTGTACAAACATGAGACTCACTCTTGAACATCTCAGTTATTCTGCTGCTTCTCCCTCTCTTGAGGTCACAATTCCCTCTAATTATATCCCTGTAAGTGAGGTGTCCCAAACCTCAGTAGGACTTCAGCTGCAGGAGAAGCAGCAGGAGTGAAGAGCTGCCAAATCAGACATAAGTCTCTTTCTTAAACTGATGATGTTTGGGATGAGTGATGAGGTCTCTGTGGGATATTGTATGTGCTTAAAGTCACAAGAGGTATCAAAATGACCATAAAACGTGTAAGAGCTTTTAAATGCTTTTTATGTAAAGAACTCAAATTGGTTTAAAAATTCTAGTTTTGTTATATTAAATTTGATTACTGTACATTCGTGTGCTTCAAAAGATGACAATCAGAATGCTCCCATGTGCTTTTAAACTTAGTTGTGCAGCTTCCCCCACCATGAGGAATCTCCCTATTTACTCCTTGACTCGTTCTAAAAATATAAAAATGAAGTTCTAAGAATGGAAATCCATGGCATTGAGATTTCCCAAAGAACAAAAACTCATTTTTTTCTTTCAGTTCCTTTCAATATTTTTCTATTTTCTTAATCCCATCTTGCCTCACTTGAACTTGTTTTCCCACAGTGTGTCCCAATTCAGTGCCTGAATCCCATTCCAGAGGGATATTTGTTTACTTAACCTTCATCTCTCACTGTAAAGCATTATGAAAAAAACCCTCATGGGCAGCAACTCTAAGCATTTAGCATGGTATTGTCATGTCACACCTTAGGGACTGCAGGAACATTGGACTATTCTCCGTAAAGTCTCAAAATTGTCACTTATGAAGTAACATCAAAGGCAAACGAAGCATTACAATTACAATTTCCAAGTAATGAAGTTGCAGGGAAGTGAAATTCTAGTGGACCATGTCATATTTGAGAAAATCTGTTGCATATTAGCACAAGGAATGAAATAGTTAGGGAAAGAGGTCAGACAATAGTGGAAAGGAGATCAAAGTGTGTTTAAGCCATCAGTGTGTCTGCTCTCCCTCTTGCTCTTTCCAGGAACAAAAAAGGGGTGACCTGACAGAGCAGTGGATTGAATTTGAGGAGCATGAGTTCACTTTTTGGCTTCATCCCAGACTCTCTGTATGACTCTGGGAAAGCCTCTAAATCTGTTATATATGCCATTCTCAGGCTACCAAAGCTGTGAGAGTATTTTCCTGTCTCACTGGGATAAAACCCATTAACAACTACAAAATGCTCCGCTCTTACAATTAAGGGGACTGCATGCAGTGGGCACAAAGACCAGGGGTTTTGAAGCAGATATTCAAAGATATTTAGGTGTTTAAAAACGTTGAGAAATTTAATTGAAACCTGGGAATCGAGAGCTTTTGAAGATCCCTAATTCTGCCTTTACAACTTAATAAAACACAGCCAGGGTAGGAATCAAGCCATGGAATTTGCTATGACAAGCTTGCTAGGAGTCTGTGCCCTAGTAGGCAATGTAGAAGTAGGACTATCTATTTCCTTGAGCTCTTGTTTTCTTCTTGATTTAAAAGCTTATGAGTGGCAGCAAAAATTTTGATTTAAAACTTTTATTGGAAAATAAGATCGAGGTTTGGGGTTCAGTTTCAGTAACAGACCTACCTTTTGCAAGACCCAAAGGTAGGTGACACCAAACCTAAATGCTGTTGGAAGATCTGGTTTATTCCTTACAGATTTAATCTCTTTTCCAGCTGAGGGGCACTATGTGTATAGGCTTTATTTTATTTGCATTGACTTATTTAAAGAACCAAAATATAAAACTCTGAAAAAATATATTTTTTTATTTATTTTTAGTAGAAGCAAGGAGATTCACACAGTCTTTGAGAATGACCACAGAGAATGACAAATAATACTGACCAGAAAAATCACAGCCATGGACTTATTTTCATTGCTTTATTATAATGGATCATTTAATCATTGCTTTATTATAATGTATCATATAATGTACTTCTAAAGTGTATATATGTTTGGATTAAATAAGTATATTGCATTCCATACACAGAAGTCTTATTATAATGGATATTTTGTACCCTCATTGATTCATTCCTTCATCCATTTCTATGGCATCAAAGTAGATGTAATGATTAAAGAAAATGTGTTATTGTGTATTTCTACTCTAAGTATTGGCCATAAATGCTATGAGTTCATTTTCTAGCAATATTCTAATCTTAAAGCTGCTTATACTGTCTTTCATGGCTTTAAAAATATTTTTTTCTCTATTTAATCATTAAAGTATTCTGTATATTTTTGGTAGAAGGGTTATTTCAACGTGGCAAACATAATGTGATCCGTATATATAATGAACTGTTGTCCTTCTGTTATATTTTAAGCTTTGGGACATATTAAACAGCGAGCAAACAATCAGCCTTTTCACCTTAAAAAGCATTAGCTTATTTCTCAGTCTTTGACTGGCGCCTGTGTCTGCAGTAGCTCATATGACAGCAAATTTAGTATATTGGGAAGTCCAAACATTTGCATTTCATTCAGATACATATTGGGGAAATGAAGAACCCAATTTAATCCTAAATTGAATGAGAAGAAAACCAATGAATTGGGTTAAATTATACTGCTTGTTATATAGTGGAAGATCAGGCCTAATCTTTTTATATAATTGCTCCTTTTCCCAGGAATCATTTTTCAAACTGCTGAAGGGCGAGTGCAACTGTTTTGCACAGGAAATTTCACTTCGTTTTTGGCTAACTGAAAATATTCACATTTTTCATTTCTACCTACACTTCTCTCAGAAAATGTTCTTATTAAGTTCATCCAGAAATAGAAACAAATAAGAATATTATTTTGATATAAGGACATTTTCAAGAAAATAATTTGGGATGCAAATATTTTCAGGTCTTAAATAAAATGTCTGATTTTCCATGGCAGAAGATATTAAACAAATAAAACCCTAGAAACCTCAACCAACTAAATAAAAATAATAAAAAAAGAAAGAATAATTTTCACCTATGTGATGATACCTCTCTTTTTTTTTTCATTAACTTGGAAAGCACAAAGAGGACAATGAGTTCTAAACTAATTTAACATTTTTGAAGTGTTTGCTGAGAAAAATTCTTCTCTTTTCTTGATAAATCCTTTTCATCTGATATTCTTCATAGTCTTATCTATGCTGCCAAGTAAGTGTAACAATTTTAATGACACAGAAATCTAAAATCAATTTATTCCTTGCCCCTCAGAGTACCTAAATATTGCCCCTAACTCATCTGAGTTCCGTGAAAAGTCTCATGTTGTTCATGATGAAAATAACCTTGTGTTAGTGTTGTTATTATTAATAGTTCCATGAGTAAAATAGTAAATTTTATCATGAGCCTCAGCTTTTAGTCATCCTAAGATTTAATGAACCAGACATAAGTTCCTCAAAATCTTTGAGTTTTTATTTAATTTCATGAAAACAAATAGAGAGGTGGTGATACCCTTCCTAGAGACACTGTGTCAGGGGTTAAAATGAAGTGGGAAAAGGCTCAAATTTCCCTTCTCTACCCATCAGAAATGACTTAAGATCATGTTAGTTCTACTAAAGGTGTTCTGCTCATATAGAAGAAGCTACTCTGATGTGGCTATAGAAGGTACAGTCTTAAATAATACCATTTTTATCCACCCTCTGCCTGCCTGAGAGCAGAGACCCATACCAAAGTCTTCTTCCCAAAGCACAGTTGTGTTCATGTTGTATCACAATTTGAGTGTGATAAAGAGCAGTTTTGCTCAGCAATACAATGTTTGGGTTGGGATATTCACTGACTAGGAAAAAATACAGGCTATGGTTTCCTTGAATGTTTAGTTATACAGCACAAAATAGTGCCTAGAAGAAGTTGAGAGACTTCAGAACTGTAAAACTCTACGATCTCATCTAAGACACAGGAACTCAGCCATAAATAATTTGCAATTGAACCCAGGACTCACGTAGCCTAAGAAAGCAGATAATTGTTGAATTCCTAAGGTGAATATCCAAAAGCAATGATGGCAATGTTATTTATTTTATTAAAAAAATTATAATTAAAGCCGCTGTTCTTCAATGCCATCTTTTTATTATTTTGCTATTTAAATAATCATCTCCAATTGGATGGAGTATTTACTGTAATACCCACATACATTTAGGCTTTTCAGCTTTATCTGGTCTATCTCTTTCTCACTATTTGGCTGCACAGTTCAATTTTTCATGCAGTCCATCTATGCACATTTCCCACAACGAGAAAGCAATTAACAGCTGAACAGAGCTGCCACCCTTCCATATCAAAGTAACCAACAGTCCTTTATGAAACACTGGCGTAAACAGGAACAGGTTTCTCAGGAAAAAAAAAAACAAAAAGCAAACACCAAAAACAGTGTATCTTGTAAAATTTACATCAGTGGAAAATATGACCCACTATGTTTACCTACTAAGCTTAGTGTAAAAATTGGATTTCAATTGGAAATTAGAAAGCTAATCTTGCAGTTTGGTTTGGTTTAGTTTTTCTGGGTTTTTATAAGCTGTTTTAATATTCTTATTTTCTCCATCTTAGGGAAAAAAAAAAATCTTAAAAAATTTAAGTGCCCCAAATTCTCCAAGTCGTTGAAAATCCAGAGCTTTTAATAGTTTCCTTCTTTCTAGTGCATTTCTACAAATATTCTCAGTGGGAATACCCTTGTTCACTAGAGCAATCTCTCCACACATCCTGCTAATTCCTATAGCTCATTATTAATGCAGCACGGACCCTTTGAGATTTGCTGAACTAATCAAAAGTAATGTTAATAATTGGCAATAGGGATTGCCTCTGGACAAAGAACACTGCACACAAATTAGTGCTTACTTAACTTCTGAGGCCATCAACAAAAGTGGCTTTCCCCACCTTGCTAACTCTCCTGGTTTGGGTTTTTGGTTTGTTTGTTTTTGGATCACACTGGCTCAAAGTGGATTCTGAGAAAGTCCATGAGCAAAGCTAGAACGGGAAACATCTTCAGAAACTGACATACTGATGAGTACAACTGCTGCCCCTTTGCTGTTGATGGATAGTTTGGGGTGTTAGGTGGTACCTGACTATTCCAGATCATACCAGAATATGAGAACCTGAGATTTTCCCTCAGGCAGTGCTGAGCAACCTGTTTTAGTGGAAGGTGTCCCTAACAATGGCAGGAGAGTGGGAACTAAATGACCTTTATGGTTCCTTCCAATCCAAGCCTTTCTATGATTCTTTAATTCTATGTTTTGTAAAAGAAACCAATGGTCAGGCCAACTAGCCAGTCTATGTGTGTGTGTCCTACATCTCCTCTCTATCTGAACATACTAACATCAGCAGTAATTACACTCCATTCCTCCTTACACATTCTGCTGCAAGAATGTCCCAACACGTTTTATTCAGAAAAAAAAACCTCTCCAAAAATTTATTAATAATAACAGTCACTGGGCATCACCCCTTTCTCCTTTGTGTCTTGCAAATAAACACGGATTTCTGGAATTCATAAAAGGGAATGGACTAGAAAATGTGCAAAGCAAAAATCTTTAAAGTGGTGCTTTTCATTTAGTGCCGTGCTATTTCATCCTCCTGAGCGCCTGCTGTCCTTTGTAAGGAACATTGTCGCCATAAGTTAAAGAGCTGGCTTGGGACTGCGAAAACCTGATTTCAATTCATGGCTTTTCTGTTGCTCTGTGGAGTGACCTTGAGCAAATTAATTTTGTCTTTACTCCCCGGTTTTACCATCCATTAAAAAAGCTGCAGGGATAATAGTAGCGACCTTTTTATAAATGCTTTAAGCTGTAAAGTTGCTAAATACAATGTGATATTATTGATACTGTCATAATAATTATTATTTTCAGAAAATTGCCATAATTTCTGTTGCTATTATTTTATGTATTTTATACAGATAACCTGTAATTGAAGTTAAACTACGAAGTAAAACTACAAAGACTACCATTTATTTGAAAATAGCCAATCGATAATTATTTCATTTTTCTCTTTTTCCACCATTCTCCTCTGTAGAGTTTCAAATGTCAGCGTATTTCAGATTGATGGACACAGAAAAGTCAGGGAGTGAAAAAAAGGATAACCACTTCTAACTTCAAGGAGAACTCCATAGAATCATATGGATTGGAAGGGATCTTAAATATCATCAAGCTCATAAGTTGCAAAATGCATCAGCAATTAAAAAATAATAAAAAAAAAGGAAGCATTGTAGTCTTTGTCAACAAAGTCTCTTTTTAGCTTAGAAAAAAGAATCATAATTACTGCTGCAGCATTAATAGTCTTAAAGGTAAATTGACAAATGCCTGGACTTGTTCTCTTCTGGTCCCTCTCCCCAACCCAGAGGTTTAGTGAGTGAGTAAGTAGTGAACAGAAGGGGTATTTTGCATCTACATTCAGAAATACCTGTTAAAGCAAGTCATACTCATGCATTTTTAAAACAACAGCTTGAAAGTTTTCCAAGAAGGCTTTTCAGTCATTACAAGCATCTATAAATATTTCAAAGCTTCAAGACTAGAAAGGTTTAAAACTCGCTGAGAAAAGCGTGCAATTGGTGAGCAAGCACCATGTTTCTCTGGAGTGGTATCCCATGAAGTGAAGACACCCACAGAAGTTAATGGGACTAACTGTGGCCATGTTACATAAAACACTAAGGTTTTAAATGCACCAAAACTGTTCTGAATCTGCTCTGACATTTAGCATTCCACAGATTGTTACTATTCATCCACCATAAATTCAGAGACCTGAATTTCCCAGCTATATACATTCAGTCTCCTGACAGTTCTAGTGCACAAAGAAAGAAACCCAGAAGTTTGGGATTCCTAATTCAGTCATGGGACAGTCCAAGGATGCAAGAATTTAAGAGGCAGTATAAGTAAAATTTCCAGGATAGTTGCCCAGCTGTCACAGGGGTCAAAGCTTTTAGAAAATAGATATCCAAGCCTTCAAATGAGCTGGGAGGCTTCTTAAGAGTCTCTCAGGTGCTGTGTATGAAAGTGTCCCGTAGATGTTGTTTAAATTATTGCAGTCCCATATCACATTCCCATAGCCAATGTAATTCCCAATTGTAATACCAGTCCATGGAAAAATTTCCAGTTACTTCCAGTAGTAACACATATGGCCAACTTTGCACACACACCCCAGCAGCATCACTGGGATCACTGCAGCCATGCTGAGTTTACAAAGGAATAGAAAGAAGGTTTTACCATATATAGGTCGATGTAACCTAGTTTAACTCTCCTATAATTCCATGAACTTCACTAGAGTTGGTCTGTGTTAGCTCAAACAGGAACAAGCTGCTCTCATCTTGACATAAAACTGCTTCAGGAAAAGGGATGACTTTTGGTGACAGGCTGCATTTGCATTTGGCAGCTGTGATTGATATAGTGCTGGCCAGTATATAATACCAGTGAGCTGCAAATGTCACATCTTTTAGAGTCACTAATCACCTGAGGTACAACCACACAGATGGGTGCATCAAAAATATGAAGTTCCTCTACTGGGAATACCTGTTGGAGTCAGGAACACCTGCTCACGCTTTTTTAATCTCTTTATACTTTTAAAGCCACAGTCAGTAAATTTTGCTACTAAAAAACCCACTGTTCAAGAGATGCTGTAAGGAGTGATGCCTGTCCTGAAAATAAGTCAATGTGATACTGTGGTTGACTCTCCATCCCTGGAGGTATTTAAAAGACATGTAGGTGTGGTGCTTAGGGATGTGGATTAGTAGTAGTGCTGGGTTAATAGTCAAGCTTGATGACCTTAGAGTTCTATTCCAACCTAAATGATTCTGTGATTCAATGATTCTATGAATGACAGTAAACCCAATTGTTTTCAAGTGATTCTGGCTGGTTTGTGTAAAAGTAATCAGCACCTATGCACCCCTACTTAGTGTCAGAAAGCTAAATAAGCTTCATCTGGAAAGCAGAGTGGATGACGGGCTGGGAGGGATTATCATAAATAAGATCAACTAAAGCCTTTGCGCACCGTTAAAAATGTGGGGATGTAGAGCCACACAGGGGCTGCCCGCTGTCTGAAGAACATGAAGCAAGGCAAGGTCTCTGTTACCAGCCACGTGCATTTATCAAGTCTATCCAGGTCACCCTCTGCATGTTGTGCCAGAAGTTTGAAAGGGAGTGATGTGCTGTGTTTAACTATGACCTCAGCTAAATCCAGCAGACCTTTTTCACTGCCTTGACTCAGGCCTGTAAAGGCCAACAGTAAGTCCTGTAAATGTGAGATTTTGTGAGTCTTTGTGCACTGCTTTTGTTTGCTTTGTCTTACTTTTTGCCCTCCAGCAAATGTGAAGGATAAGCAGAGTGTTAGAAAAGACATCAAGAATTTTGGCTCAGAGCTGGTCCAGATGTCTGCATCTCTGCTCACTCTGCTACCAATTGCATCTTTAAAACAGAAGAAACAATGGCCCATCTACTTTGGGAACACTCTAGATGAGAATAAAAAAATAGAAAAATAAAGCTTTCACTGGCACAGAGTGATTCTATCATCAGGCCAAGTGGTTTTTAAAAGCCTCTGGGACCATAAGTTTAATTTTGCTGTACAGCTCCAAATCCAGTAAAGCTATCACAGAAATCACATTTGTGAGGGCAATTGTCTCAGGATGACTGGATAGACATTTTGCCTTTCAAGCATATGTCTCTGAAACGGTGGTTGCCACCTGGCAGACTGTTAAATTTCAGCAAGGGATGGAAAATTTATGATTATTTTTCTTAGACCGAAGTGGAGCGTTTATGATTCACCCCTAACATAACTTTAGTGCTAACATGCAGATCTTCTGTCTATCTATTTGTGCAGATCCTGGTTCAAAATCCATAAGAGCATGATAGAAATTAGGCCAAAAGACACTTTTGCATCCTAATCTTGCTTGTGGATGGCACTGAAGGGAGATATACAATGAATCCCCTAAAGAGACATCTGCATTAATTGTCAAATCGGCTTTCATCACACTTAGCTCCTGTAAGATGAGGAGCTGCTGCCAGATGGTGCAGTGGAAGATGATCTTGGTGTAATACAGGTTCTTTCAATCAAATTCATAGGAATCAGCTTTTTGAAAATCAAACTGGCAGGTTCTGTCAGGAGAAATCAGTTTGACTTTTCTCCCTCTGGCCCCTCAGAGACCAGGACTCTCTCAAAACCCACATTGTGAACACACTGAGTGTGGATTTGAATACATGCTGGTCACAAGGAGGTCGTCGTGCTGGAAACTGCACCACTTTCATCATCCTTCATAAAAGTGTCTCTAGAGGAAGCTGCCAAAACTGATCTTAACAATATTTGGATTAGTGCAATACTTCTTCACTGATTCCAGTGCTGTCTTCTTCCAGCTCTTTTCAGGAGTTCAGTAACACACCAAGTTGTCACAGACATTGCTTATTTCAAATACAGTGCTTCTATTAATTTTGAAATTTGGCACTACAGTGGGCGTTTTGTTGGGTTTTGTTAGGTTTGGTTTTGTTTGGGGGGTTTTTTGGCTGTAAAAGAAGTCTCAATGTTACTAGAAGATTCTTGAACTTTATATATATATATATGTGCCATGGAAACAACAGAAAACATGAAAAAAAATCACATTACCATGTAACTATACATGATGCCAAAGTTTCCCATGGTTTTGATTCCTTCAGATCCTGAGGATTTAATTGTATAAAATGATTTAATGTACTAATTTGATTTTTATTTTTTTTCAACACTTGTGTCAGTCGTTCCCATATGAGCACCAAAGACTTCAATAACATTTGTTATTATCTTTTTGTTTTAGAAACTCTGATCAAACTAACAATTGATTTGACTACATCTGAAACAGGGGCTGTGAAAAACCTCACCCACAGAGGTCTCCACAGCTGAATTGTACAGTCAAAGTTTGTGAAGTCACTGGAAGGAAATAGAGATTAAGCAGAGATTCCTCTGGGATATTTCAGGTTGTGATAAATCATATTATTTTAGTACCAATGTAGGTATTCACATTTTGCCAGGTGAATCTCCTTTCTCCTTCCATCATGGACAAATAAAGAAGATACCTAGACAGGTGATTCAGCTGACCTATGTTAAGCATCTTTTGGGGATGAGATGACTTTTCCTCTAAAGGTGCCTCTTCCCACAAACTGTAGCAGGATAATAGATTACTCCAATGGTTTATATTTGATCTGATTGTTTCCAGTATGTTCTGGTAGTCAGGGTTATCCCCAGGACAGTCTACATTTCTAGAAAAGTCAGTAGAGGGGGTGGTTGGTGAACAGCTTGATGTTTCCACCGTACTGTTGTATTACATTTGTATTGTAGATCATGCTTTTCCCTCAGCTGAAGAAGCAGCAACCTTTTTATTCCCTCCCCAAAAATTGTCTCCTCTCATAAGATGACTATCAAAACTATTAGAGGATTGTAACAACTTGCTGACAACACAAAAGTGATCAAACACCTTCAAGATGATGAAATCATTTTCACTATACTTTTGTTTGTGCACTACTTTCCAAAGGCCAGGTTATTTCCCTCCTTTTATTTAAGGGCATTTTATGAAGTCAAACAATTTTAGCTAAACATCAGATTTTCCACTTCTGTTTCCACCTCCAAGACTAACCAACATAATTAAAGTGTGGTTGCTAAGCAAAATGATGATTACCTTTTGGATGATTAGAAAGCTCCATCTGGACATTTCATAGCTTTTATTCATTTTGCACAACTGGTTTATTTACATTTAAATAGTACAGAAATATTTTACAAACAACAATAGCAAATTTGTGCAAATCCCCAGAGCTTTTTAGTCTCCAGAGCTTGAGGGGAGGGAAAGAGAAATGAGCCAGGATGAAACAAGCAAGTACAAATCAGTAAAATACCATTAAGAATAAGAATTCCAATATTTGTTTAGGCAATAAAGTAAAATCAAGTTCTGTAGTGAATTTTTAAAAAGTATTAAACATTGATCTCTATCTTAAAACAATATCATAAATTTGATTTTGGAAAAAGCAAGCTATAGGATTCACAGAGCTATGAAAGAAAATGTCAAAAAATATTGAAAGAGGTTTGCATATGAAAATCTATTTAAAGTCTGGATTTTTAGAATTAGAATAATTAATTAGCTATTTAATTAAATTCAGTTCATATAAATCATCATATAACATGGAGCCTAGGATTGGTTATTTCAATGGATTTCTATCAATATACAGACTGAGACATTCTTCTGAGTAATGTCAAGAAACATTGTAAAAAAGAAAGGTTTTCGTAGCTCTGAAGTAAATGGAAGTATTGACATTATATTCCGAATAGCATAAGAACTAAAATATACACTGAAAATGACATTTGAATTTTCATTTTGACTTTGTGGAAGAATAAGAGGATAGGAAAAGAAATTGCCAAGATCCTTTTTGAGATTCCTTTTTCTCTACTAAGGTGTATCATTTTAAAGTACTTGTGGGACATTTCATACCAGACACAAAGAAAATTATTCCTTGCTTTGGTAACTCGCCATCTCAGTCTGAGTTATGACAAAACAAATAGCTCTTAGCAGATGGAATAAGTGGCAGCAGATTTTTCCTTCTCTTTATGATACACCACCGATATCATCAACAATAAGAACAACAATATATCTGCTTGCATTGCTGTAGTACTCTTGGAGTCACACTGCTCCAGCAAGCTGGACAAGCAGAACTTTTCTCTGCCAGAAGGTCTTGCGACCTGGAACTCTTTTTGAAATGCTACCTGTATTTGCAATGCCAGCCTAGTAAAGATGAAAGTTCTAGTTTGTGTTCCAATCCCTTGACACCCACACCCCAACAGCAATTCAGCAAGCACACTCTTGTTCTCCTGAACTATTCCATTACAAAGTCCTGTTGGACAATCTGTCTGGAATTTCACATCATATGTATTACAAGAATTATTACATTAACAATTCATCCCTTGACATTTAAAATAAAAATATATAAATAAGACAAATGTGAAACTCCTGCACCTAAGATGGTGAAACCCTATGAGTCAGTACAGGCTGGGGATTGGATATTAAATTGCCATTGAGCGTAAATGGGAACTTGTGTTTAATTGTCCTCTTGTTCTTTAAAATTCCTCTGTTAGTGACATGAGCAGGCTTTGAACAGACATCTTGTCTCCTGCTTTAGGAGCAACATGAAGCTGGATCCCCAGCTGACATAAATCAACACAGCTCTGACAGGTCTCTGTTGATTTATACCAGCTCAGAAGTTGTGTCTCTGCACAGATATCTATCTTTGAGCTGTTGAATGATTTATATTCACATCCTTATTTAGCTTTCTGCCTTTGTCTTGGGTTTGTTTTTCTTCACATCCATCAGATGATTCCTGAAAAGGTATTTTACACTAATTTATTTCCACCACATGCAGTTCTAAGATTGTCTAAAAAATGCAGTGAATGTTTCCTGAGACTGTTAGATCTGAAAAGGTTTAGAGAGCAAAACAAAAACATTTTCTTCTCTAAGCTGTTTTTTTTGTGTTTTTTTTTTTTTTGTTCGGTTTTTTGTGGGGTTTTTTTTCAATTTGTGCACATTGTACATATTCATTTGGGAGCAGAGGAAAATGTTGCCTGCCAACAGAGAGGGAAAACATTTATTGCTACTAGAACCCTAACATGTCCATATTATTGTATTTCTCTCATATTAAAGGAACCATATTTGGACTAATTACAGAGAAAAATTACTATTTTACATGAAAAGGAATGGTGTTTTATTAGCATATTGGCATAAAACTGCAAAAAATGGGGACAGGATAGGACTGGAGGACATAATAGTATGCTTTAAACACTGTCCTTCATCCCAGACCTAATTTAATTTGTTTGTGGGCCATCTTTGAACCATGAGATGCAGATGTTGTCCTCTGGCTGTGGATTTGGCTGCAAAGTATTTTTTCTTAGTCACGTGCCTATAAATCTCTAAACAGGAATCTCTCAGTACTGCAGTGAGGCTCCAAAAGAGCAAACTGCATTATATTATTATAAGAGTCCAATTAGAAATTGTGACATTTCCCTCAAAATGAAAGCAAAACAAACCCAGAAAATTAAAATAGAGACAGTGGCATTCAGAGCTGTCGTTCCTAAGCATAAAAAGTGGGGAAAGCAGTGATGACGTGGTGCCAAACCCATAGGTCCTCCCTGGCACATGGGCAGCTGACATTTTACAACCAAGACTCTAAACCAGCTACAGTTCAATTAAATTCCCTTCAATAAAACATCTGTCATTTTGGTCCTGCAAGGAATTTGCATAGGCATCCTGCTTCAAAGAATTATGTTTACTTGGAATTAGATCAATATAAGTATTTTATGCATTTATTCCAAGATCACATGCAAGGTATTGATGACTTTCTTGTTTAATTTTCTTCAGTCTCTCTCCTGTGAGTGATTTATAAAGGAAAGTCTCAGAGAAGCAATAATAATTCCTTTGGGCATAAATAGCACATCTGTAGACTAACGTGACTGATAGCATGGTGGCAGAAATTTAATGTTTATTTATGTACGTGGGAGATTCAATTTAATATTGGCTCAACTTTTTTATCACTATTTGTATTTGCTTGCATACTGAAAGGTGGGTAATTTCAGAACACGCATAAATTCTTCCAAATGAGCTAAAGGAGAAATCTGATAGCTTTCATTGCCTACACTTTTTCTGGAATTATGAAACTATTTTTTACATCTTACCATTCTAATTTTTCTAACATTTCATTTACTTGAAGACAGCAAATATACAAAAACCTTGCATAAGCTGAAGCTCACGGTTAGTCACTCTCAGAAGGCTATTTTAACTATTTAAACATCATTTCAGAATTATCTATGTTCAGGAATCATTTCAATCCCTCCCTCAGGGAACTGCAGGAAACTTTTGAAGCTGACTGTATCCACTATGATTTTTATTTCTGCACAACAGGTGAGGAGCAGATTCAGGTAGAGATGTTAGGTCATATAGAAGAGACATGGGTCTGGCTTCCCACCCCTGGCAATGGTCAAGGCCAGGTTGGATGGAACCCTGAGCTACCTGGTCTAATGTAAGGTGTCTCTGCCCCGCCAGAGAAAGAAGGAACTAGATGATCTTTAAGATCTCTTCCAGCCTAAGCCATTCTATGCCTATTTTATTTAATATTCTGGATCTTATGCAGGTAAATAGCTGGTGTGATATTATATAATTTGCTGTTCGATTTGCTGACAGATATCTCCAGAGCTCCCCTAAGCAGATCACTACTACAAGGAGGAAGTTTAATGGAAATTTCTAACAGGCAAACTTCTCCAGGTGCTCTCTCAGAGCTGGGATTGAAAGAAAAGCTGCAAAGAGGGGAATGTGCTGCTGTGACTGTGTAGGTAAAAAGCAGCAGGATGACTGAGCATGGAGGCACCCCCTCAGCTTTCAGGACAGAAGGATCTGAAAGGATGGATACTGTACTGAGGAACCTAAGAGGTGAAATGATCCGAGGACCACCCAGTAATGAGGAACTATTGAGTAAAAGCAGGTCAACTGACTGCAGGCTCAGGCTGTTCAAACAGAGACTAAATTTGGCTGAACACTGAGCAATTCCTACCAGAGGAGAACAGCACTTAGAGCTATTGTTCCTGGCAGAATAGTTAGGGGAAGGGGAAGAGGAAAGAAAAATGGAGGAAAAAAACCCATGTTATTTGAAACCTTTCAATGACTCTGAAGGAGAAGAAATTATTATGAAAATTTTCAGCCTTATCACACATTCCAGTGGTCAACTGAATATGTACCATGTTAGGTTATGTCTGTATGTCTGTGGTTCTGCCCTGTTCTCCTATTTCTGCAACTATAAAAGATATACCTGAAAATGTTCTTCTAGTATTCTCTGGTTTTTAAGCTTACCTAGGAGATTGAAGATTGTCTAGTTAAAAAAAGCACAAAAAAGTCTGATTTCTACTTTTTTTATTTTTTAATTAGGAGCTTCTCATTTATTTCAAATGACATTTTTGCTGTCTTTAGTATTCCCCTAAATTTTCAAATTTTTTTTTGTTAGAAGGTTGCAAAGCTTGCTGTTCTCTGCAAGTTGTTAATAAGGACTATATTAAACCAATCCATCAACCCTGGCACTCAATCATAGGAAGAGAAACAGATGTTCTACCCACAATGCCTCTCTAGAAACAGCCACAGATAAAAGTATTTTCTTTGCCTTTTAACATTTCTTGATTGGCCACAGTGTATTTAGAATTAAAACATTTTAATGTAACTTTACCAACAGAAAAAATTGTCCATCTACAACGCTGACTTACTCAAACAGGACTTTTGATGTCTCCCTTTAGTTTTCATCTGTAATATAAAACGGCAGGGATTTATTAAAAAAAATTTAAAAAGTGAAGTTCCTTATTCAATAATCATGCTATTTCCACCACGAAGAGCTGTATAAATCCTAATCAACTATATACAAAATCTTTCAAAGGCTGCTGGTTAAATGCTTAAATATTGGTATTGTAAACCAGCAGCACCTTTTGGTTTTGGACATGCCTAACCTTGTCTGGTATCACCTTATTCCATGAGCACAGCTTTGGAAAACACAGCTCTCCAGTGGTACAGTCTTGAAAGATTTATCAGTGGAAGGATAAGGGGAAATGACATAGAAATATCATCACCATTTAAGAAAGAGCTTCTAGTTCAGGCCATGCCATTGGTAACTTAAAAAAAGAAATCTTTAAA
The DNA here is from genome assembly GCA_013396755.1 of Sclerurus mexicanus. Taxonomy (NCBI): domain Eukaryota; kingdom Metazoa; phylum Chordata; class Aves; order Passeriformes; family Furnariidae; genus Sclerurus; species Sclerurus mexicanus. The sequence goes on from VWZF01003767.1 coordinate 404,533, forward strand.
TAATGATCCACCTGCTTCATCAAGAATTTTTTCCTTAAATATAATTACTGGTAAATCAATTATGATGTTTTCGGAAGTAGTTGGGTTTTTTTGCTTCCTTTCAGTAAAATAATAGTTACATTTACATAAAAAGACATATATTCCTGGGTTGTAAACTGTTGTGAGATTGATTTACACAGAACCAAGGACAAGTTGAGGCTGGAAGGAACCACTGGAGATCATCCAGTCCAACCAAAAGTCAGCCCTGACACAGGCAGGGTCTTTGGGAGCAGGTTGCTGAGAGCCTTGTCCTGTCTTTTCTCTGGAACTGGGAATGCCACATCAGGTGGGCTGTCAGTAAGCACATGATTTTTTTTAAAGTTGAGGAGAGTGCTCTTAAGGAGAGTGTTTCTCATAAGCTTTTGGAAATGTCAGCGAGTACAATTTATCTGTCCAGCTGATTGACAGTATTAGATCCAGCTAAAGCATTAACGACAGGCTTTCATCAGCTAATTTGGCTTCTTTGTCACTTCTGTACAGCACTTGAATGATCATATTGACCTAAAAACTTGGTATTTCTTGGTCACATGTTTTTGAGCCCATTTCCAGGCTAGAGAGATCACTGAAAAACTGTCAAAATACTGTTTCCAGCAGAAAAAAAAAATGCCCTTTCACTGAAGTAGAAAAGTTTCATGGGAAAGTATTATATTGAACACACTCAGAGCTGGAGGTTCAGCTCTAAATTTGGGAGTTCAATGCAGATGTCAAAGCACTTTATAAAACTGGTAAGTGTGACTCTCCCTATGTTACAATTGGGGAAGGCCAAGTCAAACCCCAGGCTGTTTCAGCTGGGCTCTCAGGTGCGAATTTCAATCTCTGGCCAAAAATAGATGGATTTGCAGAAAGGCTGAAGAAGGCTTTGTGGGCAGCACAGCTCCAACCCCAGCCCAGGTAAAACTAATCACAGAATCAAAGAATCATTTAAGTTGGGAAAGACCTCCAAGATCATTGAACTCAGCCTTTGATCACCACCTTGTCAACTAAACCAGGCCATTAAATGCCATGCAGACCTCCTCAGCCTAAATCTTGCTGTACCAGAGATAACAGCCTGGGTCTGTCCTGAGGGATAAGTGAGGGATGTGGCAGATATGTTACAGGTAAGGGAGAAAGGGTAGCTAGTGCTTTTAGAAAGGGCTAGAGCTGCCAACATATCACTTGTTCAGTGTCACAAGATTGTCTCTTTCCTAGAGGCAAAACACACAAAAAACCCCTTATTCTTTTCTTGTTTCCATCTTCCTCCCGCAGCACACAGCCATCTCCTTTGCCTGCCTCAGGAGCTAACCCTCTCAGAAAGTCACTGAAAGAAAAACAAATCACCTGCCAGTCAGTCCTGTCTGTCACTGAGTGGCCCACTCTGCCACCCACAGATAAATCTATTGTGCCCACACTTTTCACTGTCCAGAAGGTCAAAGCTGATGTAAACCAAAGGGATCTGGTTTATGCCTCCTGAAAATAAAGCCCATTCCATCTGTCTGTTTAAAAATTGAAAACCATCAACAATTACAAACACTTCAAAGACTTAAGTGTCCTACCTTGTAACAAGCTCTAAATCCTGCCTGTGATGATAACAGACTCTCTCTCCTGGCTTCTTTGACCTACTTTTTCAACACTTTCCCTAAAGGTATCACAAAACCTTTCTGAGTTGCTCAAGCAACTTTTGATCATATTTAATAACCAGGACCTCTTTTTGAAGGCTGTGCATAAGTATTCACATGGAAGAAATCCCAGTGGCTTTTTACTGTCCAAGGGATTATTTGCATATTAGGTCAGGCAACAGATTTCAGCAGCTCCACCTCTTTCAGTTAAATGTACAGAGCCTGAACAAAAAGATGGGATTGAGTATTTTTATGTGTGTGATCTTGGTTTTCCCATCATCAGTAATTGTCAGTTCTGTAAACACATGGAATTATGGGTATCTGATATAATGAAATGTATCTAAAATATGATGTAAGTAAGGGATGACAAACATGACAAGAGGGCTTATGGAAGCTACACCTGCCCTGTACGACAGACTAGTTTAAACTTAAGTATTATAGAATCATGGAATCACAGAATGGTTTGGGTTGGAAGGGACCTTTAAAGGCCATCTAGTCCAACCCCCTGCAATGCTCAGGGACATCTTCAACTAGATCAGGTTGCTCAGAGTTTCATCCAGCCTGACCTTGAATATTTCCAGGGACGGGGATCTACCACCTCTCTGGGGAACCCGTGCCAGTGCTTCACCGCCCTCATTGTAAAAAACTTCTTCCTTTTATCTAGTCTGAATCGACCCTCTTTTAGTTTAAAACCATTACCCCTTGTTCTATTTGTATCTTAGACTTGTAAGCTGGAGCAGTCTTTGCGTCCCAAATTGCATTCAAAACCCAGATTGTGTTTTACTGCTACAAATGTTCATGAATATGTAACAAATATTGATAGTACACTGTTAATTTTTTTTAATGTATATTTATTATGGTATTGTCCTGTCAGCTATCTGCCATGTTAAAAGACTTTTGTCAAGGAGTGGTGCCTGATATGGTAGTGATGGCAAAGCAAAACAGAAAGCAAGTGAACAAACTGCAAACAAACATCATTTTTCACTATTTCTTTTTTATCAATTCTTTTGATTTGAGTTTGTGAGCAGCTACTTGGAGTGTGAATTTGACGCTAGAGACTCATAGGTAGTTTACTACACAAGAGCGAGGTATCCAAGTACTTGGTCAATGCAGACCAAGTCAATGCAGTTAATGGAGTCTAGAGAGAAGTTCTGCTCACCCCAAAACACAAGGAGTTTTAGCACTTGAGGTGAGATTCCAGATTCCAGGGTCAGCTTCTTGAATTGAGTGACAGAATCTCATCTGTAGCAAAAACTCTTGCTCTTTTATGGAACAAGCCTTGTATTTCTGCACCCATGAGATCACAGAAATCCTCTCTTGGAGAAGTATTGGGAGGTCAAGCACCAGTGAAGTGGTAATGGAGACAGGGCTATAACAGATGTTTGATCAACAGGTCTGATATTCTCATCTGAGAGAACCAGGATATATTTCTGTGTTATTAGTAAGTCCCTAACAAGTTCTAATGTGGCTAATAATGGAATCACCTCAAACAGTGGATTATTCTTTAAAATAGGCACCAGAAGCCTGCAGAGATATGTAGTGTAGAAAATCTCACAACACTTCTAAGGCCAATGCAGAAGACAAATATCTGCAAAAATTGTTCATCTTGGCTTAAATAAGTGCTAAAATGAATTGCCTATATTTCCCCATAGGGTACACAAGAAAAAATTGACTGAGAGCTACATGCCTATATTTTTTATATGTGACATGGATCTCAACCATAGGCTTATCAGTCTAGTGACCAGGGATGTACCAGGACTTTGGTGTTTAAACCTCAAGTGAACCATCTTACTCAATCATTATATACCCAGAGAAGTAATGTGTCTTTTTATTAAATGCATTGTCAATCACTCTCCAATGAACTTGAGATATCTTATTTATTGAAACTGTTTATCTCACTCCAGCTTACTTTCTTTGTCTGCTCCTCATTGCTATGATAAAAGGTATGTAAGAAAAAAGAATTAGCATTACATGAAACCTGATGTCATTAAGACCTGAATCTGGGTAAAAGTGGGGGGAAAAAAAGAATCCAAAGTGCTATGAAAAAAATACCAGATACTTGTACCAGAATTTTCCAAACTACCATTATCAACTCAAGATATATAACCAAAAAACATACCAATAAAGGTTGAGGAAAGTCTGCGTTTAGAACAGATTCTGATAGTGTAGTCATCTATGCAAGTGAAAATTAAATTTAACCATGCTAATTTAATTTTCAGCTAGAGAAATTATTACCTGAAGAACCGTGCCATTTCTTGTAGGGAACTGAAAGAATGAGTTTTGCCTGAAACAGCAACAGGAGGTTTTTCTTTCAGAAAGCAAAGCACAGTAAAGAATGTTGGAAGTCAGAGCTCTTACTAAGCTTTGATTGCTCGTGACAAATGGAATACAGCTATTGTATTTTAAAAGGAATCAGCTCTTCCACTATCCCATTGACTTTCAGGTTTAACAGCAGAGGACAATTCATAGCATAAAAACATTAACTTCATTTGCATTGTGAGTTAATAACAGACAAAGTTCCTGCCAGCCAGCTCCTTGCAATGCACTGAATGAAGCGCAGAATTGATTTAGTATGCCCAGTAAAATTAAATGGACATATTGCAATGCCTGAATTAATTGCAGGATGTATTTTTGTTTATTACTTCCGAGGGAAACTTCAGTGGCTCTCATTAAATGCATGGATGGATGGATGGGTGGATGAATGATTGATGACACAGCAATCAAATATAGCCAATTATTTTTCCATTTCTTCTAGGCATATTGCCCTATTAAGAACCAGAACATAATAATAACAATCAAACTTAGTTGAGCCATCCTTAATCGCTCTTTAGGCTGAAATTCAGCATAGAAAATACCCTTTCTCATTCCTACTTCCTCCCCACAAACACTTGTATTCATTAACTAGATTTTGACATTTACAATCAGGACAGATTTTCAAAAGTGTTTACTTTTAGAACTGCAAAATAAGTAATCACATTTTCCAAAGAGCTTGCTCATATTGGTCATTCATAGCAAATGCCACCCTTGTCTGAAGGAACCAGACCAGCTGCCCACTCATGTTAAGAGGAGCTTCCTGGAATCGACAATAGGAGGAAATAGAAGAATAATTTCATTATCCTATTTCAAACTGTCCCTTAAAATTAATGACGTAGAAATGAATAGATAAAAATAGGGGATAAATATGTCTGTTCAATAATCAGAAAAAGCTAAGTCTGCGTACTTTGTGTCCCAGTGAGGTTCAGCAGTGACAAGTGGATGCAATTCATACACTGCACTTCAGCATTAAGTCAGGGCTGTTTACTTGTGCTCACCATTGAGAACAGCATTGTTTGAAAAGTTGTTTTACCACCCACTCAAACAGAACAAGAATTCCAGGAAGAGGAGGCAATTGCTGTCTTGGGACTATACCCTCATCTTGGTTAGTACCTATTGTGCTCCAGCTCTAATTTCCTACTCTGGCTATACTCAACTCTTACTGAATGCCTGATAGGTTATTTTCACACACAAAAGATCCCTTTTGGCCCTGTCTTTGCTCTACTGTGAGTCAGAGTAGTCACTATCCATCAATTCATTCAGCCCAGTTACAGCATCCATAAATCTGTTACTGATCACATTTTGCTTTCTGGGTCTTCATCATGTATCCAGACTAGAATTTAGTTCAAAATTTGGTAACTGGCAACTGCTGCAGCAGTCATTTGAAATTTCAGCTCGCTTTTGTGCATTTGGGTTTTGGGTTTTTTTTAATTCAACCTTACATGTATTTCTAGTTTTTAAGTTCACTTTAGCTTTGTGTTCACCTTTTCAGCAAAGGTAAACCTCCTCCTGAGTTCTGACATCCTTCTCTTGAGAAAAGCTTTTCTTCCTCCCAGCACCTCTCCACCTCCCACTCCCTCTTCCACCTTATAATCACCTACTATCATGTTTCTCTAAGGATATAGCAGTGCATACATTCCCAGAAAGTGTCTTCATTTTGCCTGAATTTATCACATTTCTGGCCTTTAAAAAAACAGCACATATTCTATATTTCTAACTCAGAGATTATAATCTTGATTTGCATAATTTTAATTCTTTAAAATATATTCTCCAGGCCGAATCCTGCAGTTGATCATGTGATTTCCTGCATTCGCCTTAAATATAGCTGTGTGAGAGTTCATAAATATGGTTGCTTTGACCCTGCTGACCCTAAATTATTGACATGCTGCTTTGTCCATGTTTAAAATAGAGATTTCCAGAGCACAGCACGTAAGCGCAGCATCTGCTCAAGCCATGGTCTTGTTTTAGTACATCATTGTAAACAAGAATTAACTCTGCTTCATCATACCAGGGTAAAAACAAGGCAACAGAAGGTTTAGTAGCATGAGAAGCATCTTCTTTTCTCAGAAGCCAGATCTAGTAAGCTGCAACCCCTACACACTGAGCTCTTTGATCAATTCTGCATTGACTTTGCTAGTCAAAACATTTATTTGAAATGCCATTTATGTTTAAATTGTTTAATTTTATTTGATCCCTTTCTGAACTGATCCTGAGTCTTTAAATATATGGGTTGTTTATAAATATTTGGTTAATAACTGGGGTGATTAACTTGCAGAGTTTTTTCATCTGTTGCAATAGAAAGTTTTACATATTTTCTTTTGCTGTTCATTGATGCCTTCTAAGTGTATTGTCACTGATTTTTGATGTCCAACAGCAAATGGAAATTTTTTGGTTGAGAGTCTAGACATTCTCATGGAAATCCTTTTGAAGAATAATCATCTCAAAGAAATATTTGATGCAACTCGTAACTTTCTGAAAAGTTCAATAACCACCATGCCCAGACTAATTACCATGAAACAAGCTCAGCATCAGATTCCTACCAATTGCCAAGCAACATGTGTTTTCCAGTTCAAATGTCTGTGTTTGGATGGAAACACAGGGATAATGATGTACTACAGTTCCTTCCCTGTCATATAACAGGTGAGGAGGAGGGGTACAACCTTGTGATCCTGTCTGGTAAATCCATGACTACTGGTGCTGAGAGATGACAAAAGCCAAGTTTTAACTGCATCTGCCTGGGACATCTAAGTTTGAGCTCTAGTGCCAGGAATTACTTGAAGCACAACCAGACAGGCCTCCAGCTTGTGTATTGATATAAGTGCAAGCATATAAAAGTATATTTGTGTTCTAACTACTCCCATGTGCAACTTTAGCAGGTAAGGAGACTGAAATGTCTGCTATGTCAGCACAAAACCAAAATGTGTTTGACACCTGGTGGTCGTAATTTGGCCATAACAGAAGTCCTGTAAACTGTAATGGCTTTTTTGGTTATTATGTATTCAGACAAAATACACCCAACTTCCTTTTCAAATATAACCAAAGCCTTATTTTAATTGGAAGGTAATAAAGTTGGGGGGTTTAAGATTAAAATAGGGAAATATGAAAAAAAAAGGGACACAAGTGGAGCCTGCATATAAAGGAGTTGCACTTGGGATGTTGAGACTAGAGTGAAATCAGATTTAAAGTAAGCTTCTTAGGACTCACCCACATCTCAGATGTTGTCTTTTGAACTAAGTCTGCTCTGTAGAATTTCCAAACCAAACAATTTTGTGACAGTTCTGTGTGGATCCTGGATGTGGGCTTCTCTTTCCAGTTAAAAGATATTTTCTTGACAGCAGAAAGGAGTGATCTGATCTTTACTTCAGAGATGCCAATCTTTACAACTAACAGCCCTCTTGCTCCACTGAGGAGCTGCAGAACTCCTGCTCTTTGTAATGTCAGTGAAGGCAGGTAGTTGTAGAGAATGACTCTGATTTCAGCTGGGCTGAGTCACACTCTGGTTCTGCATGGATTTCTCTGCTGTCCATATGATGAGTCTAAAGCAGAGAGTTTAGGTTTGTGGCTGTCCAAAATTAGGTAAATATAAACAGCAGAAAGATGTTTTTTGAGAGAGTAAATAAAGAAAAGCAACAACTGCAATGCTTGTTTTGGGAAGACACAGAAAACAATCCAGCCTACAATATTCCTTTATAACCAGATAGAAAGGAGTCTCTTTTCAACTCAGTTCTATCTCTCACAAAAAAAAAACAAAACAAAAAAACCAAAACATTAGTGTGTGAAAAGGTTGAAGTAGGTATTGACTTGATCTACTCAGGTTTGCTTGCAAAGAACCTCCTCCAGTAATCAATGTCTGTGCCCTCTGGAAGTGCAGTTTCAATTCTGACCTTGAATCATGGATCAAACAGTCTTGATTTTTACCAGGAAATAAAGAAACAAACAAATTCTTGATTTATCTCATAGAAAATTTTTTTTTGACGTGAATATAACACACTGCAAACACAGGAGTTGGTAGCTGCAGCCCTTCATCATTTTTTATTTGGGTAATAATAGAAGAAGAGAAGGTAATGTGGGATCAGAGTGTAGAAATGCCAAATATCTCCTAAAGAACACCTAAGCAACTTGTATATCCCTTCTCTCCACTTATTTCCAGCCTCTACCATGACCAAGGAACAAGACTCACTATCCCCCTCATGTCCCTTTTCTAAACCATTGATTTTCTGACTTTACTGTCCAGACTGGGATGTCACAAGGGAGTGGACCATGACCTGTGTGCTGCTTAACACCAGGATAAATACAGTCCACATTCGAGAACTATATAGATTGTGTAGGTACAGCAATCAACTTCAAAACCATGCCTGACATTTCCCTGTCCTTCCTTCAGTGCGTTTTTACCACTAACAGTGGAAGTTACAGTGTGATCATTTCAACCAGGCTTTTGAGGCCCCATCTAAGCTGCATTATTGCATGGCAATAATTATTACATGACTGTCACTTAGATGTGACAGACTGCAGCCTCTGCCAGCCTTTTTTATTTTCCTTTGTCAAGCAAGACTTTGCTAGTGTCTGCAGCTTATTTAATATATTAGTGATGAAGCAAATATTCCTGCTGAAGTAATCACCCAATCATAGGAACATCTGCGTGAAAAATTCATGTGCCTACACAACTGCATGACAGAGTCTAATATGAATCCATATCCCTCTAATGCTGGAACCAGGTGCATTGCTAACAAGCTGCAGGTGGAGACATGAAGAAAATAATTGCAAAGCCCTAGATAATTGTTCCGATTTCATCTTAAATACGTTGGTGGATTTGTCAGACTTTGTTAATTTACTTTTCGTTGGATTCAGTGCTCACAGTAAAGAGACTCATCTCTTATCTCACTCCAAGGCATGTGATGGACACAAAAGATGTCCATGAAGAGAAAGAAGATGAAACCTTAAAAAGGAAAATGCAGAATGAAGTTGGGAGATAAAAGCTCTGGGAAGAAAAAGACAAACAGGGAGTTGTGATAGGGAGAAAAAGAAGCAGGAATCTAAATTTGGCAGGATGAAAATCTGTCTGGAGTGATATGGTTTGAATCAGTGGGACACTTGTATCACATAGAAATGTTACCCTGTGGAAAGACTCAGTGCCACTAAGTTTAAGAAGGGGTGCAAGTAAACAAGGATGCAAGCTCCACTACACTGTAGAGCTGAGTAGCATTGCTGATAACCTAAAAACAAATTCCAGATCTGAAATACGTGGGGTTTTTTTTATTCTCATACCACAGGAAAACACTGCTGTTTTACCTCCTGCGGGATGGATAAGAGGTGTACTGCCAGATTCAACCAGTGAAATAGCTGCAGATCTTACACATCCTCCTTCTTGGTCCCACCTTGACTGTTGTATGCTTGATTGCTTCTCTGCAGGGAAGTCTGATGATCCTGTTTCCTTGAAGAACATTAAAGCATGGAGTGGCACAGAGTACACCTACCCTGCAGTGTGCACTGCTGTGTGAAGGCACCCCTGCTGCCTTTAAACTAGGCAGCGTCTATGCCACTGCTTAGTGCACAGCCTGGCAAAGCATAGGCTGTGAGACAGCAAATCTTCCTCCTCTGAGCTACGTGTTCAAGGACAGGAATCAGGAGCAGCCAATGGAGCATCCTCTCCCTAAATGCCCTCTCACCTCTAACTCATTTGAATTTGTGTGCCACCTTTCCTGAACCATCCCAGGGTCTCCACTGTTGTGTTTAGGTGCACCTGCTTTCCAGCTGCACTTCTGGGATCCAGCTGCTGTGAAAGCACAAGTTTCTGCACCCCCCACAGTCTCTGGGATGCTGTTCTCTCCATTTGTTTGAGATTAACCATAAAATCATAGAACCATAAGATATGCTCAGTTGAAAGGGACCCATCAGGGTCATTGAGTCCAAATTCTGGCCCTGTGCAGGACAACCCAAGAATACCACCATGTGCCTGAGAGCATTGTCCAAACACTTCTTGAACTCTGGTAAGCTTGGTGCTGTGACCACTTCCCTGAGCAGCCTGTTCCAGTTTTTATCTCCTACCAGAACTGAGATTCAGCTCAGCAAATTTTTGTGCCTAGCATCTCATTTTAATTCCTGTCTGGGTTCCCTCTGCACTTAATAGAGAGCTATTCAGGACATGATTCATCTCACCTTTCTTGGACGTTGTTTTGGAGATGTGATAAATCAGTCTGTGTTTGTCTCAGTTAATTGTTCTTGGTCACTGGCATAGTCTAAACACACAAAATTCAGACAGCAAAATTTAGTTGGGGTATTTCATATGCATGTGACAAAATATTAGTGTTGTTCAGCCCCATGAAACCCTATGCCCAAGTGAATGGAGCTTAGAATTTCAGAGGAGAACCGAAGCTCATGTTTCTATGAGCTAAAACTCTGCTAAGGGGTTCCTCTCACCTCCTCCTGCCAAGAAGCTTTGATCGTATTGCACACTTCTAAAAAAACAGCACCAAACCTTCAACATCATTTAATTGGATAAAGGGAGACAATGGCAGATGCAACCCTAACCATAATTAGCTTTTTGCCCTGCTTGATGTGCAGAAAGAAGTTCTCTTGTCCAGTACAAATGATGTTTGTAAATCACTGCAATGAACTAATTCCTAATGACACAATCCCCAGGACCTGTATGGAAATTTCTTTGTTTCTGAGGAACCTTTATATCCAGTATATTTCTATAAATTTTCCTTAAATATAGTCTTTGGTTCAGTAGCTCAGTTGGTACAGGACATTGAAGAGACACAGAGCTACTGAACTGCAGAACCTTTCATCAGCCAGCAGATTCACCTGGAAAGTTTTGTTCTGAAATGAACTGCAAATACTCATAGAGATCTTCCTAATGCTACTTTCTACAACTTTCTTGAAAGTTTTATCTATTTGAGTTACAGAAAACAGGCTTAATGTACAGAATCTGATTTTGTTGCTTTGTTTTTGGTTTTTTTTCCCCATGGTTGTTTCTGTTGGTGGGAAGGCCAATAAAAATGTATTTCATCTCAAATGGTGTGATTGCAAAAGCTGTTCCCTAAGAGACTATTCCACAGAGCTCTTTGTAAGAATGGATTATGAACAGTGGCAGAGAGAAAGTGGGCAGCTGTTTTCTTTACTATTTATATATTAAATTTTACTATCTGATGACCATATGAAGTCTTTGGGGATTATTGCAATAAAAGTGGTTTATTGCTCCATATATATTTTCATACAGTTGCTATTGGATTCAGTTTATGAACTGATGTTACCTACTTAAGATACCATTTTGAGACAATGCACATAGAGCATAAATACACTTTTGCAAAGAAGATATTAGACAAATATTGTATCTTCATCTTTGTAGTCTGGTTTCCATAGCAACTTGAAGTTTCACTATCATTTGATCAGCTCTTGACTGGAAAGCAAAATATTATTTCGGTCCAGAAAAGAAAAATAAAAGGAGTTTTCTACCATCTTTAGTAAAACATACCACAGTATCCTTGGTAACACCACCATCAAAACCAGATAGCATGTACATATTCTGAAATACCAGATATGTTCCTAAAGTTTTGAAATGTGTAAAAGGGAAGAGAAGGTGGGAGAAGAATTAGGAAAAATGTCTTTTATACAAAAATAATGGTGGGTCGAGATGTCAAACCAACCAGCAGAGGGATAGATGCACCTGCATCCTAAGGTGTTCTAAGAGACACGGTGAGATAAGAGTGGGAGGGAAATTACAAAAGATCAGATGTGCACTTGACAAGAGACAGTTTCCATTTCTAGTTGTCAGCTGGAATAATTGTTCTTTTTTTGAATTGAGAGCTTTACGGTCAGGTCTATTGAAAATGAAGCTGCATATTTACACGTCTTGGTTTCCTACTTACAGAGGGAATGGAGTTCTTTTATATGTAAATTTGATTTCAAGAAAATTGTTAAACCAAACGAGTATAGAGTTAAAACACATTAGAAAGTTTTTCTTTCCTCCGCTTAGTGCTTATCCATTTTTGATCAGGCCTTGAGAGTCAGATTAATTTGATACAAAGGACTATTTCAAAAAAACCCTTTCCTTGTGGAGCCCTTCTCCGAGAAAGGTCCTGAATACTCCTTCAAAGTGGGGCTATTTGAGAATGCGCAAACTTTGCAGTGAAAAGGACACTTTAAATTCAGAAAGCAGCTTCCACAGCAACCAGGCAATTCTGTGGAACTTTTTGTTAGCACATTTCTACTTTTCCAACCTACATCACTTGAAGCACACCAGTCCCACAACTTGTTGCAGTATTTAAATCTGGATGAACTGGACAGAAACTGCCAAATCTTTATCTTCAAAACACGTCAGGCAATGAAGTGGATTTTATGGCATCTCAAATTATCACTACACATGCTCATAACTTCATTTATATTTTTCAATCTTCTGTGAGTGTCGGAAAATTCCTGCCAAATCACTATTGCACTTGCTCACTCTCTCTTTTTTGTCCATCTCATTTTCTCCTAAATGCTGACAAGGCCCAGTTCATGAAACAGATAATTGTTGAAGTTTTGCTAAACACATGACAGTTGTAATGGTTATTTGCAACATTTTACTTTAGAATTCAGATGAGCAGTTCTAGAGCTAATCTCTGATATTTTGCATTCATCATGAACTGATGTTTCCTAAGTATTCATTTGTGATGTGATTTACATACACACTGATTCTCTATAAATGTAGAACTTCTGTGAGTATCACTGGAATCCTTTCTCTGAACCTGAAAACAGACAAGTTGTACTCAAAGAGAGTGGCTGGAAATTTAAAGTCAACGGCAACCATTAAAAATGATCCATTCCCCCATTTCCAGAGAAGAATATCTGCAAATATACTAAATTTGGCATGATTGTGCCTTTACACGGAGCATTAGAGCAGGGGCTCTTATCTACTTACAGAGCAAGTATCAGACACTCAGACCTTAATTTCCTTCCAAGACAGGCCAGCTGAATGTCTGTCTTCTCTTTACAATATAAGTTGTGTATACATATGCCCAATTCATTTCAGCTGTGAGTGAGCTCAAATAAATATTACAGACCATAGGGCTGGACAAAGGTGTGTGTAGGGTCTCATAAAATCATAGAATCAGAGAATGGTTTGCCTTGGAAGGGATAATCTCATTCCAATCTCTCTGCCACGGGCAGGGACACCTCCCACCAGCCCAGGTTGCTCCAAGCTCCATCCAACCCGGCCTTGGACACTTCCAGGGATCCAGGGGCAGCCACAGCTTCTCTGGGCAACCTGTGCCAGGGTCTTCCCACCCTCAGAGGGGAGAATTTCCTCTTAATATCTTATCTAGACCTATCTTCTTTCAGTTAAAAGCCATTCCCCTTTGGTCTGTCACTGCATGCACCTGGAAGGGGTTCTCAGGTGTCCCTGGAGCCTTCTCTTCTTCAGGCTGAACAACCCCAGCTCTCCCACCTGGCTCCAGAGCAGAGGGGCTCCAGCCTTGGAGCATCTTTGTGGCCTCCACTGGTCTTGCTCCAACAGGTTTATATTCCTCTTACGTTGGGGCCTCAGAGCTGGACACAGTAGTCCAGGTGGAGTTTCTTTATTTACTTTATTGTTTCCACTCCTGAGAGACAGTGCAAGAATTCAATCCCTGAACACAGAAATTGCAGTTCTGACTGGCTAATTAGTTGTTTATTTAAGTAGAAATTAAGCCTAATACAGCAGAATTCACAGAATATCTATTCTGCTTTTCAGAAAACAGTGTATCTCAGAATGTTGTAGAATCCAATGCCGTGTCCTGCCAAACTAGTAGGGCTCCCTCCATTGACTGGGCTTTGGATCAAGCCCAGGGGATAAATACCGCTGTAAGGCAAATTTAATTCCTCCTTTCCCTTCCCCACCTCCTCCCCACACTCCTATGCAGGACTAGTGCAGTATACACTTGACACAGAAAGCATTAACCCTGCACATGGAAGGAATAAGACAAGACCATGCTGTATAAAATTTCAGCTAATCCCTACAGTCTCTCACGGCAATCCTTTCTTTCTTTAGACGTGGCAAAAGACCTCTTATGTAGCCAAAACACCTTTCTTTGCTCTCCTTCTCTCAGCTTCTGCCAAGCGACATTGGAACTCAGCTAATGCACCACAAGAAACCCTTTAAAATATTAACTCTTACCCCGGTTGTTTCTTATCAGACCTGAAAAGTTTCTTAATCAAACTGATATCAACATGATGTTACTGCTTACAGTCACCATGCAGGTCTTTTAATCAGTGTTTAAGTAATAAAAGACACCTGCGTCTGCAGATAGCCAAGAGTGTGTGTGCTGAGTAAACAAAACTGATAATGATCATATCATCTTTAGCATTCTAGGGAGATAACATATCACTCAGACTTTAATAAGTGGGTCAAAGCAATACTTTTTGGCAGTTTATAGGACCTGAAGTCATTAAGAATAAATTACTTTTTTAATTAAAGATTTTTTTATTACCTAATGAATGAATTTAAAATGTAAACTGCTGATTGAAAAAGGAAAATGGACGTCAGCCAAGGCAGTGAATTGCAGCATATAAGAAAAAAAATTGATGAGAGCCAGCCACACTCTACTTTGACCTTCTACAATTTGAACAGGTACTTAGTATGTTTAAAGAGAATGATACATTAACATAATCTGAATTATCATTATTAAGATGCTGCTCCAGGTGTAATTAGTATTTTACTGTCATTAATGTTATGACTTAATTTCTGTCCCCGGACAGATTTCATCTAGGGTTACTTCTCTCCTGTCTCCACGAACTGTGAGTTCTGTGGCAACTAACAGTGAAAGTCATCACAGTGGTCTCATAAATTAATAGATCTTTGAGTCAGGGGGAGCTGTCCCAGGAAATTATTCCCCAGTCCAATGCCTTTTGGCTGCAGTGCCCTGGGATCCTGGGATCCTGTAGTTCTGAACAAACCCATTCTGACTGCTCTGCTAAGGTTCACTTTCTCCAATGGTCACAAATATCTCTGGACAGTTTTATTCAGGTCTTGCTCAGTCTTATTCAAATATTCCTGCCTTTGGAAGCACAGAAAGTAACTGGTCTGTTGATGGTCAGCTCCACAAGCCTTCACCTCCCTGCACCCCACAGTCACCTGCAGTAAGCATTGAATCTCCTCATGTACAATAAACTTGCTCTTGCAGCTTGGTTTTGATCATCCTTTGATTGTCATCATGTAATTATTAAACACCCCCCCTTAGTGGTGATGCACTTTAATCACACCCTCTTGCCCCAAGCTTTATGCCTGGAAGACTCTCAAGTTCAGAGTCTCTGACCAAACTGTAAGTGGGTCATCCTTTCACTCCTCGTAAGTTGTATCAGTCATAGCCAGGCAGCATTTAATATCCTCAGCTTCTATCTTTGTGTCTTGAGTGATAATTAAAACCATCACTTTCCTGGGGATTTCTTCTTGGCTTTGTTTTTCTGTCAAGCCTTCACAGAGCTTTGTTTTTACCCAGCACTCACCTTACCATGTCACTTCAGGTTAGTCTTGGCTCGCAGATATAGAGCTAAAGGTGTGCAAACCCTCAGGAGGCATCACTGGGCACTCACTCAGAGTGGGGCAGTTACCTTAAATCCATTTGCTAGATTTTTGTTTTTGTCTAAAAAATCCACCGTATTTGAAGGCAAGCTGTTTCCCCAGTGAATTATCTCCTCCATTTAACTTTTGACCATATTTTTAATATATACCTGTTTAACCTTTACTTCCAGTCACTTCATTTAATGATTGTTTTATTCTGTTTTATATGCTGGGTGTTTTTGCTAGATAAAAAACAAAAATCTCTTTGCTTGATGGAGCCATTGATAGGCTTTGAATTGATCAACTCTTTTTCTCTTAGACAAATGAGATACATATTGAATTTAATGAGTTAGTAGGAAAAGAAAGGGGAAAAAATCTGTGTGTGTGTGTGTGTGTATATATATATATACTTTCAATATTTTATTTCCCTCTCCCCCCAAATTCTGGCCCTTTTTCTTGAACCATATTACTGCGTTTTTAAATTATTAAGCTGGTAGGATTTACCAAGCCCAGTGTCACAAAAGCTGAATGGTATTTCATTTTGGTTCCTAGCATGTCTTTATTTGCTTTTAATTTCCAAAGGCATTTCAGGCAAGATGTTACTTGAACCCCTTCTCTGAGCTCCAGAGAATGTGTTCATCTCATTAAGGTCATAGGTTGTGATGTGCAGTCATTAATAACCCATGAAAGTTTCTAGTAATAGTATTTAAGGTGGTGGCATCAGGATCTTTCTGAAACTTTCACGTTTCTAAATTTTTCTAAGTTCATTCTTTGCCTCAGGATTGTTCTTTTCTAAATTTTTGAGCAAACAAAATTCTTCCTTTCGGCAAAAAAATGAAAGAGGGAAATCTTTCCTGTTGAAAAATAAATCCCCTAGAGCTTGTTCTGAAGAGTCCTATATGAAAAATATTTGGGGATTAAAAAACAGTTTGTCAGAAAGAAAACTTAAAAGATTCCTTCTTCCATAATAGACTGACTGGTGTTTGAAACACTAGAATTTATAAAACTCTGAAGTGAAACTTTTTAATTGCCTATTCTGAGTTTTCCCTTCTTATTATATATTTCTGGCTGTGAGCACTTTTAAGTCAATCTGAAATTTATTTAAGAAAAAAAAAGTAATAAATTGCCTAGAAAAGCACCATACTTGAGCTGCTGACTTTTAAAAGTCAGCTGTCATCTTGAGTAGCTGACTGCTTAAAAAAGTCAGAATTTAAAACTCAAGGCAGTGCTGGTCTATCTGGTATTGCCATGTGGTGAGACCAGATGTTCATAACAGTCCCTTCAGTATTCAATACATAAGCAGAGATTCACAGACATTTGCTTTTTGTAGCTTTACATCCCTTCAGTTTTTGGTACCCAGGCTCTAGAAAGTGCTTGACAGGTTAATTCCTAGTCCAGAGGAGCTCTGTGCTCTGCCTTGACTCTGAGCACCCTGGTCTATTGAAAACTGTCCCTGCCCAGGGCAGGGGGTTGGAACAAGATGGTCTTTAAGGTCCCTTCCAACCCAAACCATTCTGATTTTATGACTCCAGTGGGAACACCAAAGATGGTACAAGGAAAAGCACCGGATCAGAGCAAGATTTGTGCATCCCAATAATCTCTCCCCATCAGTGACCTATAGCAAATGCCTAGAGAAAAAAATAATTACTGGTTGTGTGTCCAAGTTTACTTGCACAAAACATCCTCTTAGCCTCCAGCAGTCCTCTTCTAGGGATACTTTAAGCAACTGGAGTTGTTCTTCCTAATCATTAACCATAAAATCACCTTCTTTTTAATTATAAAAATATCCCTTAGGTATCTGTCTTCCATTAAATTGTCCAGTCATCTCTAGACACAGGGACAGTATTATTGTGCACAGAGCTTCATGACAGGGTTCCACAGCTTACTCACATATCACATGAAGAAGCAGGTTCTGTACAATTTAGGTGAGTGTTGTTAACTCTCCCTTTTCTCTTGATGTTCATCCCATATTCCCAGTTTCCTGCACACACACAGTACCACATGCAGAAAGGCTTATGAAGTGGCTGCAGAAACCTGTGTTAACAACCCATGGCTTTCAGGCCACAGCACTTACAGACTGTGGCTTTCTGTGGAAAAGCCAGAGTTCAACCTTTAAAGCCAACAAGACAAGCAAACATTGATTAATGAGACCTTCATCCATGCCAGGAGCTGGAGGTGTCAGTCAGAAATAAAAATGTGGCTTTGGACCTGTCCATTGCCCCTGTACCACAGGTCCACAGCAGCTGGACCTCAGCCCCTTCCTACACAGGACATTCCATAAAAGTCACACATCATTAAAATTTGCACTTTTCTCATGACCCACTGTAACCTCAATTTTGCAATAGTCAGAGCAATTTGCCTTATCTATTTCTGCATAATTTGGGGAGATAATGCATTTTATATAAAGTGAGACACACTAATCACAGTTTCATCCCATTTTGGGTAACTTTTTTTTATTTTAACTTTTCTGGGAGGAGCAATAACTTGTCTGTTTATATGTGACTGTATTTCTAATTTACAGCAAAATCTCCTAGAGCTTGGAAAATGTACTTTCTTATATAACTATTACAAATCAAAACACTAATAAATAAATATTGCATATACCAGGCAAGCAGCATGTCTGCAAATCATTTTTGTAAGTGCACAGTAAACCTTACCTTGGCAAGGTTGTACAGGTGAAGTGTCACAAAGATTTGTAAAGGGAAAGAGTATGCTGGCACACACAGAATTTTGGATTTGAGTTTCCATGTGTTCTCAGCAGTCCATTTTGCAGAGTGGTCTCATGATAAATAAGGGAAACTGCTCCCTCATCTACCTGAGGAGGAGTGGAGGCTTCAGATCAGGAGTATTTTTTGTCTCTATTTGGGCCAGTGAAACTGCACCTAAAATACAGGTCTGGTTTTGGGCTCATCAATTCAAAAAGGATGTGGAGAGAGACATTTAAGCAATCGTTGAGGGAGTTTGGACCCTATCTGGGGTGCATGACCCACCTGGAGAGGTTGGGGAGCTGGGTCGCTTTCATCTGGTGAAGGGGATACTAAGGAGGTGATCTAATGTCAACCTGAACTACATGAAGGGCAGTTGCAAAGGAAAAAACCCAAATTTTCCCCATTACTACCACTGGCAATGGGCTCAGGCCAAGTCTTGGCAGATTCAGCTTGCACATTGGGAAACCCCTTTCCACCAAGTGGGTGTCGCAGCAGTGAACAGGTTTCCCAAAAAAGCTGTCGACCTCAATTCTTAGAGGTTTCTGAACTGACTCAGACAAAGCCATGGCCAGCCTGATCTGCTGATGGTGCTGGTCCTTCTTCAAGCAGGAGGCTGGGCCAAGTCACCTCTGGAAGGCTCTTCCAACCAGCCTCTCTATGATTCTATGAAGATAACCATGATTTCTTAGCTGAGGAACTTGTGTGGTCATGTATCTACAGTGCATTTAGTGGGGAGTTGTTACTTTCTCACGGTGCTTTGCTGTAATACACAAAAACCATGGGTAGTGAAGGAGCAGTGCTTCAATCACACTCTGCTTTAGTGGAGGTACAAACTGAAAACTCACACCTTTCCTCTGTCTCCAAATTCAGACCATGCCTGTGACTACACAGATCTGCTTCTTTTAGTTCTTTGGAAATTGCCTCATAGGATGCAGGCACTTGTTCAAGCAAATAATACATAGCATTCTCCTTTGGAGGATATAATGGTTATTGCTCACATTTACCTTACAAACAGCTGAGTGAAGAGCCACATAAAATTCATGGAATTTACAAGAGAAAATAAATAGAATTTGCAGGTGCAGTTTAATTTACTGATAGAAAAGAAAATATCACACTCAAATAACTTGTTTCTGAGCAAGAAAAAGAAAGGTAGAACACATGAACCATGGTTACGCTGCCCTTTGGCTGCTTCTCTATTTCTTCAGCATAAAGCGGAGGGGCTGCGTTGTTTGTTGTAATTGATGGGATGCAGCAACAGGAAACAACAGTAACAACAAACCACAACAAACTACAGTTCATAGAAAAGTGCTCTTAATGACTTGCCTTTAGCATTCCCAGACGTCTCTCAAATCATGAGTGTTAAGGAAAACTCTGTGGGACATAGATTCAAACATTAATAAATTAATTGGGGAAGAACCTCTGGATATGGTACCTGTTATTTTTCAAGCCAGAAGATTTGCACAAACTGCTCTGGCCAGACAAGCTGAACTGAATGGCCAAATGCCAGGTGATATGACACTGCCTAAAAGAATATAAAGACTAAAATGTCCCCTTTGCATCCTAGACTTTTTACTCTTCTATAAAAAAAATCTACCAGGACATCTGTTCATCTTTGTAATATACTCTTAGGGTTATGAAACAGAGAATGTATATGAATTAAATGAAGTAAGAAAGAACATTTATTTTTATTAAATAAAAATACCTATGAGACTCTTTCTCTATGCCTTTTTTGAATTCCTCTAGATCCCTCCTGTTTGAGTAATTCTAAAAGAAGTCACAGACAAGTTGCTGGAATAAAAGAAGTGCATACATAGATACATTCAAGTCACTATTTGCTAATAGACAGAAAAATACTTAGTTTTTATTAATTTACCTTGAACTTTAATTTAGCATAACATCCAGAAATCCTAACTGAATGAATACAAAGCAACCAATGTCTTCAGTAGATCTGTATATCTGTACAGAGATCTGTATAAAATCACAAAGGATTCCAACTCTGTTGCTTTTTTGCTTTTTCAAATGCTCATTTTTCCATCTCTGAGAGGTAAAAACAAAACAATGGACTGACCAGCACAAAATTATATTCCCCCAAACTCTGTGCTGATAGACAGAACCAGTTTTCATGAGGGAATATTACATAGATATAACAATAAAGCCTGGATGAACTTCCAAATTAGACCAGTGCCTTAGTCACTACATTAACAACTTATTCACAAGATGGAATGGCTTCCTGCAGACTTAATGCAGCCTTTAGAGTGCCCTGAAATTAAGTTGCTTAGCCCAACAAATGGATATTGAGTCACTTAATCCAGAAAGGCAGAGGTGGTGGATCTGAATTTATTTTGGATGTGTACGGATGTCTACTGCTGACCTGTGGAACAAATTCAGCGTGCTGCTAAAAAGAAGTGTTCTAATCTCCTTCCTATCCTCCTCGGTTGCCCTCCTTGTACTGGGCCAAAGAGCCATACAGCCTTAGGATGAATCCATGCAGCAATTTGGGACAAGGGAAAACTAAACCATTCCCCCCAAAATAATTTTTTCCCCTATGAGATGGACTCACTGAAGTGCAGCCCCAGTCCTGACAGTTTGCTGCATTCTGCAGCAATGTGACAGCTCAGTTTGGTGCAGAGGACTCAAGGACATGGCCCCATCCATGAAAAAAAGAGACCAGAGAGCTGTGGGAAGATCCAACCATTGCTAAAAGAAACCAAAGCTGCTCCTTTCAGTAGCATCCAGTAGCCCAAACTAACACTGCACTTGTGTAAGTTCACACTGTACAATTTTAGGTGCAAGGAGTTTTATTCTAGGTGTCTAAATTTTGGCCAGTCCCCAGATCTGGCTGGGGATGGGCTCAGGAGTGAGAAACCTGATCCTGTAGTCTTTTATTTCTTCTCATGGGGACCGAGATAGAGGCATATCAGCAGCTTTTCCAAACGGAGAAACTCAGACAAAGGAGCTCCAAAATGCTCCTGCTTCCCATAAATTATATGTGATTATGGATTGCAAACATTTTTAGAGCAAAGATTTTTGCCTTTTTCTGAACCACCTGATGCATGTATCTGGGACTGGGCTGTGATGGAAAGGAGCACTTCTGGAAACAACCAAACAAAGCAGCTGCTGTTGCTTTTCAGAAGTAGATTAACAACCTCAGTCTTCACTGTTCACTGCTTGAGGTTCTTCTGCTCCCTGATGAAAATCTACAAAATTTCCTTACTCTACTATCACTCTGAATTGCCAAATTTATTTTTGCTCCAAATGTTTGATCTCTCTGCATAGTGGTGACACTGTTGGTTGAGGAGATACAAATGTATTGTACTAAAAAACAAATGGATTATGTAGGATCAGAATTTTACTATATTGCCTACTTGTTAAAAAGAGGGTTATGCAATAAAGACATGGAAATAAAGCATTGCTGAATGACATGAATAATTTTAACAATTTTAATAAAACCAGCTAAATATGTCATTGTGTTATAAATAGATACTTAGCATTTAAGCATATAGAAGATGGCAATCAGGAACAATTATTTAATGAGAGGCAGAACCAAACCTTATTTTAACTGATAGTCTCCTTACTGCAGGCAGCATAAAAGATTTTTACAGTTCTTAGAGATTTTTTTCAGTTCTGTGTTTCTTACAAAACAAAAGAAAATTCCTTCTATTTCTTTCAAAGTAATCTTGCAATGAATCTTTTTTATTGGAGGTGCAACTCTCCTTCACTATTCATTAGGTTCTGCTCTCTGATTTAAATAGAGAAGTTAGATATATTAATAAACAATAGGGCTTATTAAAACTATTATCAGTCTCCCTCCCTTCCAGAGGTGATCATAACACAGTCCCCCAGTATGGACTCAAGTTTCAGGCAGAAGGGAAATGGACAAGTAGGTAGATGTGACCCCGAACAACTAATTTTCAAGGGTACAAATTCTTTCCTTCTGCCTCGTTAAACATTACTCATGATTTCCCTCCTTTAAACAGAAGAATACAGAACTGCCAGTTCAGAATAGAGCAATGGTCCATCCAATGCATCCTCCTAATCCCAACACTGGCCAACATGGCATGCTTCAAGAAGGCATATAAAACCCCATAATACATCTAATTGGGCAATAATACACCATGGGGGAAAATTTCTGATTGACTTCAGCTGGTGATCAGGTTGTTATCTGAAATATGAGAAGTGACAACCCTTGTAATTTTTCATTGTTGCTACTGTGTTACTGCAGCTGCTGTTCCTCATCATGAAAATATCAGTGCTATTGCTTTCAGTTGGACAAAACGTGTTTCCTCTTATTCATTCATGCTTTAAAAACAGCCATCTAGTGTCACATTAGGTTCCTCTCTAGGTTCCTCTTATGCTGTTTTTCTGATGTGTTTTGTGAGCATCTGAAACGCAGGGTTAAAAACTTGTGCCAAAGATGCTCTAAGTTGCTTGTTGCATTTGAATTATCCCAAAAAACAGGAAATAAAAAGAAAGAGAGCAATAGCAAAAGAAACAGAAAAATGAAAACAAAAATAAACGCAAAACTTGTCACATATATTGCTAAAGGAAAAGATAAAACACTGGTATAATACATGGTCAAGCATTTGAAGGCTTTTGATGTGACAATACTAAATTCTTGTAACAAACTACTTCTGCAGATATGAGACATCAGTGATGCTGCACCAACAACTGAGAGGAATTTAATGCATGCCATATACACATAAAGAGTCCTTCTGGGACCTCAGTTCATCCTCACCTTGAATCCAACAGATCTGAAAATAACCATTAGTTCTCATGGAATGTTTTGCGCTTCCAATGATTTCCTTCACAGATATTGTTTCAACCTTCCAGTGCCATAAAAAAGGTGGTGATTGAAAACAAAATGCAAACAGCTAAAGCAGATCTTTATGAGGTTAAGCAAATTGCACAGATGCACATATCCACACAATAAAAGACTGTTCCTGCAGCACAGGGACCCTGATTTGTCTTGCCCTTCAGCTGCTAAAGATCTGCCAACCTGCAAACATGACAACTTCAGTAGCTTGGCAATATCTGTGTCTACATCTAGAACTCTATTTGAATGTACATGCAGGGAGAATGGTCTGCAGTTTGCAATATCAGTTTTGTGAACACATTTAGGGCCTAAAATTAATTCCACCAGGTGGTTATTATTTTAAATCCACTTTGTTCATGACCCACACTAGAAAAATTCAACGGGTGAGCTAAGTGACAGACTTAAACATTCTTTAGCAGCCTTCACCAGAATACCCAGCTATCAGGCAGTAACCCTTCAGGCTTAATTTCAAAAATCCAACATGTAAACACCAAAAAGAACTAGAATGTTGATCAGTGTATCTGATTGCATTCAGGAAAAGAACAAAGTCTTACATTTATTTCTGGTGGTTTCTTCTGTATCATCCTCTTTGCAGTCTGGGGTTCAAGAAAGAGAACTCTTTCTGGAATGTGACTGCTCAAAGGTCATACCTCAGATAACTGCTGTCATGATTTGGGAGTCCTCTTTCAGAAGAGTGGGAACACTGTCTTCAATATCCATTTTGCCAGTGGACACACCCCAAAGAATGGGACTTTTCACAGTTTAAAGAGAGTGTGAGGTAAAGTACCGTGTCAATAGTATCAGAACATCTGGCACCCACCAGTGTTTACTGGGAGGCCAGTAAGCTCAGTTTTACTGCAGGGCACGTTAGCAGAGGGCACATGTAGAACAGAGATTGATCAGCCCAGGAAGCCTGTGCTCCTACAAACACACAATTTTCCACTCACTGCTAGGATGCTGCTACTGCTCAGTTCCTTAGGGCATCTATGTTGCTAAACCAAGCCAACCTGTGAGTTTTCCGTGGCCTTGGGGACAAGTGACATTGCAGTGGCATCCAGTCTTTCTCCCAGGAGAGAGTCCAGACTAACTATTGGAAACAGTGCCTAAATTGTCCTGTCCTCCAAATTAGGCAAGAGTTTAGCTCTTTTGGGGCTGGAATGAAAGCTGACATGAGTCAAAATCATGCTGCGTGTTTGCTAGTAATTAAACTGGAGTTCTCAAGTCCCTTCCTTGACCTGTTGTATTTTGAATTGTACCTTGAAGTCAATTTACCAGGATGAAAAACTAATTGCACACCTGGCATTTATGATTTCTTCTACTCCCTACCAATTATCCATCAAAACTGAGGATCCCAAACACCTTTTGTCATTTTGCCTGCCCCGGAAGCTCTCTCAGGCCCAAAAAGATAGGAAAAAAGTCACAGTGGGATGCTGTTACCTTCTGTGAACACCAAACCCTTCTGAGTGAGCATCACCTACTCTTTGCTGTCTTCCCTGCTTATACAACCATTCAGCTGCAGCTGCATCAGTAACTTGATGCCCCCAGTGAGCAACAAAATACCAGGGCACATGTCTCAGTGTCTGGTCATGCAAGTGTGTCATTTCTGAGGTGTGAGAGCTGGAAGGGACAACAGCAATAATCTGGTCTGACATTCTTTATTACATAAAAAGATCAGACAGACATCGCCCTTTACTTACACATTGTTGCCCTAAGCAACTTCTGCTCGAGCTGGAACAGACTGCGAGAAATTGCTTCTTTTTTAAAGGCATGGCCAAAACCTTTAAAACACAGTAGGAGTCTATTGGTGGCAATTGGATTTTGTTTAGTGGTTGCTAAGATTAACCACAAACATGTTAAGATTTCATTTACATATTCTAGCATGCATTTGCATATTTTTTTCCCAAATGTTAATCTTTCTTAAGGAGGATAGGAAGTAATCCAAGCATGCAAGCATCCATTCCCTCACCAGAGCTTGGAGAAAGCCCTGGGGCTTGGTAAACTCAGCTCCCAACAGATCCCTTTACTCTAAGTAACTTTTAAATAAAGGAGCTCTTTTGTAATTACTGATCCACTTCCCATCACCACAGCAGAGGGAAACATTTTAAAAGCTGCTGTTCCTCCAAGAGATTTCTGTTGTGTGAGGGATGACTATCTCAGTGGGAATATTTGGTTAAATGAAGGTATTGATTAGACTTTTTACTCTCAAATACCATTTTACACAATTTCCTCACTATTCTTACTTATGAATATAAGTAACAACAGTGACAATAATCACATTTTCACTTTACAAGACTAGCTACGGAGTAACTTTACTAATCAGTCTGAATATGACAATGGTGGGATTGTATTCAATGTCACTACAAAATAGTAACAATGAAAAATTCGGCTTGTATGCAGAATTTCAGAGACAACAAAAGCTCCTCGGAGGCATGGATGTGCCACAAACCTTCTGATTTCAATGAGACTAGTTGTCAAAGTAATTTTTGGGCACTGAATCGGAGCAACTGAGTAGATTGCTTTACTTCCAGTAGGATTTTTTTCCTCTCAATTAGGTATTTTTAAAAGTAATTCCATCTCTCATCATCCAGAAATGTAGCACATGTGACCTGCTTCAATGGTGATGAGCAAAGGAATGTTTCAATTCTTAAAGTACCAAATTGGAGATGCCAGACCTGCAGCAGGACTGTGGTGTTGCCTCAGAGGCAACCCAGTCCTCACCCTACTGGCACCCAATTTACCTGAAAGGTCACCTCTAATCCAGGACCATTTAACCCTGGGGAGTAGACAGACAATTTTGGTCTACAAACTCCCAGTTACCTCCTGGATGCTTTCGCTCCAACCCTCAGCTGCTTCTCAGAGCGTAGCAAAACTTTGATGTAACAGTCAAAATGCAGACTGACTGTCCATTTTTACTGTTCCTTTATGAACTTTAATACATTCTAGGAGTTATTTCTCTTCTAGTTTGTTTGAGGTTTTCTGGTTTCTTTAAAAAAAAAAAAAAAGGAGTTTTGATAACTTAAAACTTTTTACTCTTAGAGAACGTTGTTATTCTGGGCTAAATGCAAAATTTCTGAAGACATTAAAGCAGGTTCTCATGCACTTCCCAGATCCCTGTTGTGCTGTATCTCTGCAAAAATGCCCCAGTTCACTGTGGCTCTCACTGATATGTTGGTGCAGCTGAATTCTCTTTCATTTATCCTCAGGCTCCTACCCTTCACTTAAATAGTAAAATTCTCATTTTACAGATGAGGAGCTGAATCACAGAAAAATGTAAACATCTTCTGAAGGTCTGCATGAAGCAGGGGATTCAGCTCCCTTCTTCTGAGCTCTAAGCAGTGGGACTGAACTTATTTCAGAAGGTGAGGAGCAGATTAGGGCACTGAGAGACATGCCAGAACATTTCTGACCGATGGGGAGATACCTGAGGATTTGTTTGACCTGACATCAGAGATTGTCAGGAAGCCATTAATCTCCTGGAGATCCCATTAAAGGACATCCCACCCAACATTAGCAACAGCAGATAGTTTTGAAGATATATTCCTGAACACATGAGACAAAGAAAGGATGCCTAGGCTACTGTACACCTAGAATCATTTTCATCAGCTTTGCAATGATTAAAGGTGGATATTAGAATGAAGAATGCTGATTTGTTTGGCTGACAAAAAATGCTAATGCTAAAACAAAACGAACACAAAATATTGCTATAGTCTGGAAACATTTGATCATGATCACTTCGTAGGATGAAGTCAGTTCAAACACTTAGACAATTGCACCAGTCTCTATTTCTTTCATACATAAAAGAATTAAATGACAAGGCCATATATCTTTATGTAAAAGGCTAAGACTTGATGTGTCATTCAAGTTTCAAGCTGACAGCTTGAATAGTTGCCGCTATGAATATCTAATTCTCAGCATTTTTTCTCAGAACCAAAATTAACCTGAAATACTGTTATTGTTGCAGCAAAGCCTTACTATTATTTGTGTTTCAGCAAACATTATAACTCAGTAATTACATGTTAGATAATAACAGAGATCCACTCTGATGTCTGTGCATTCACTGCTGCCTTGCTGCTTGAGCAGACCTGTTGGAGCTGTGTTTTGCTTATTTTATTAGCAGGACTCCATGGCCCTGGGCATTGCACACACCAGGGGTGGTGAAGGGGAAGCTGCGGAGGCAAAAGGATGGAAACAGCATCTTCATTTCATCCTATCTTATTTTTTATGAAGCTTCTCTTGGATTTGACAAAAACTGGTGAATACAGATGTTTCAATGTAAAATTTTTTAATGTTTCATCTGGTACCTTCAAAAAAATGTCGGAAAATGCCTGGTCTACTTTTCTTGACACATTCTCTTGGGTGGAGGAGACAGACTAATGTGCTGGTTTAGTAGGACAGTTGGAGCCTTAATTTAATTTTTTGATTTCTGGATCCATAATTAAAGGCTCTGGATTTGGCTATGTATTATCAGTTCTCCAAAATGGGCTCATCCCCACACCACAGTATCTTGGCCTACAGAGAACACTGTCCAGCTCACTGGAGCAGAATGCAATTCATTGTCCAGAAAGCCATAAAAAATAAGCATGTTTTATTTAATAATTAGAATATATTAATATAAAGATATTAAAATAACACCAATTCATAATGGTTGTATGAAATGCATATGCTTTTTTGTAACTTATCTTAAGGGACAACTTGGTCAACTTGTGTCCAATATTATTCTGGTTTACATAACACTGTACACAGACTTTCAGGATTTATAGCAGAGCAGGAGGAAGTAAATCAAGTTTCAGTTGAGTTCCTATGAAGTCAGCCTGTGCTTCCTTTTCCAAATGGCTCTTTTTTAATGTGTGACAAAGACAGGCACGTCAGATCTCTGAAGGGTACAAGAAAACCATCATGTGGCATTATGTGAGAATCTTACTTACATATACCTGGATCTATTTCATGATATCTTGAGGTGAAGAGACTAGAAGTGACATCTGAAAGAACCATGTCCATGGGCAGATGCCCAGCCACCTCTGCAGGCTGTGCTGTTGCCAGGGAGGAGAGCAGCCAGCTTTATGACAATAAAAACCTGCATCAGTCAGAGGCCAGATAATGCTGACTGAGAAATCCGTCTCTGTCTTGGGACTGGTTTGCAGACGCTGATTTTGCCAGTTTAATAATTAAAAGTGGCAGCTTCATGTCAGAGAGAAGAAATTCCACAGGTACCAACCCTGAATGATCCTCCTGGCATCCTTCTTGCCTTTCTTCCTGCCTCACACACCATTTCTGCTGGTGTGACTAGTTATATCATAGCATGGTTTGGATTGGAAGAGACCTATCACCTTATTCCAACCCCCCTGCCATGTCCTGGGGTGCCATTCACTAGATCAAGTTGTTCAGGGCAACATTCAACCTGGCCTTGTCTTTTAAGGCACGAATGGCCCTAACTGGTTTCCCTTTGCCCCTCCATGTACTTAGGTACTTGTAAGTCACAATTTAACCTAGGAAGAAGGACTTTTATCAGGGAATTAAAACTACAGATATACAATAGCCATCAGTGAATCCATAATGCTGCATGTGATCTTTGGAGATGACCCAACATGGTATTCAACCAGAATATTTTAAAGACTGGATTCTTGGCTTGGTCTCGAGTGGTTTGAGTGGCATTGGTGGTACCGTGTAATAAGATCTGTGTGACACAGTAGGAGATGCTCTGTGCATACCCAAACCCAGGAATATTGTAACACCTTATGAGGTTCAGTCATGAGAAAATTTTCATTTTATTGATATTTTAGCAGGTGGCTACAAATGTTCTTATATGAACAAGGCTCAGGAAGTTAAAGCAATCAAAGTTTTTAATGTGCATAAATAAACTTGCACATAAATGCACATACACACATGCAAATACAGACATAAATGACTTTGTCTACTTGTCTAAAAAGGATTTTTAGGCCAATTCAAGAAACTCCCAAGAAGTGTCTTATTTTTTGTCACTGAAGAACAGCATCAGATTTTACAGATTATAGTGATTTGTTCATCAATCATTTATAAAATTGAAAATGCACTCTCTACCACTGTTTTTGATTTGGTGGTTTGGTTTTTGGTTTTTTGGTTTTGTTTTTTGTTTGTTGTTTTTTCCTCAGTCGTACTGTTGGGCTTCATGGTTTGGGTTTTCTTTTGGTGATGGTGATGATATATCAAACAAATTTTATGTGTGTGTGTGCACGTATGTGTGCATTACCAAATGCCTTTGACTGCTGGGATTTGCAGATTATTTGGGGTTTTTTAATAGAAAACCATTTTGAAATAGAGGTTGAAAACACATTTCAGCTACTTAACTTTAGAGAAACAATTAGAAAAAATCTTTGGAGATACAGTATTTCTGCAAAACATATCACCTTGGTATCCGCATAATTACCTCTTCCTCTAAAAAACAAATCGAGATATTCCAGAAAGAGCCCCAATTTTCAAGAATGCAGAAAAAGTTATGTAGCAGCAAAAGGAGACAATCACAAAGTTCGCACTTTAAAACAGGGATGCGATTTTTAATGAAAGTAAACTCAGGTGTTGCTACAAAAACAGTTTAATAGAACAGAGAAGGAAGGGGAAATAATAAGAATATACAAAACAAGTGATGCACAATGTAATTTCTCCCCACCCAGCTCAATCTCAGGCAGTAGGCTGTCACACCTTGCCAGCAACACTCAATATTGTTGCTCAGCATGATGCCATATGGTTTGGAAAATCCCTTTGGTCACTTGGGGTCAGCCTGTCCTGGCTGTGTCCCCTCCCAGCTACTTGTTCCCCCCAACCAGCTCACTGGCAGGGCAGTGTGAGAAGCTGAAAAGTCCTTGGCTTGGTGTTAGTGCTGCTCAGGAGCAGCTGAAAATGAGTGTGTTGTCAAAATTATTCTCATCCTAAATCCAAAACACATCACTGCACCAGACACTGGGAAGAACAGGGAAGAAAATTAACTTTTATCCCAGCCAAATCAAGACAGGTCTGTTCTTAAACACTTGAGATGGCAAGTTATTCTGAAGAGGTTTGTACCTATATATACACATACACGTGTCTATGTGCATTAAATGCACATATATATGCCATAATCATTTCTACATAAACTGTATAATGCCTTCTGCATGTAGTCGACATCTAAAAATGTTGACACCTTGATTACTAATGTAAGAAATCACTTGAACATGAAACAGTTAATAAATTTATCCAGAAAAATTCTTACTTCAGTCAAACCTATGAACTAATGCAAATGCTGACAGGAGATAGAAAATGAATTCTTGAATGTCGGCTTGTATTTAAAGAAAGTAATTTTAAAATACTGAAATATTTATTTCATTTATAAAGAGAGTATTTGTACTTAGTTGAACTTGAATGCCAGTTTCTATTAACCTCTGAAAAAATAATCATCTAGCACAAAAACAATTTGCCTTAATGGAGAAGTTGGATAGCCAATTCTAAAAAAACTTCAAGACCACTTGTCACAAGGACCACAAAAGGCAGGGTGAGCCCAGGAAGGGGGGAAGACTCAGTAATACCAGGGCAAAGCATGTTCTGATCTGAATAGAAAAGCCTAATATTAAGGAAAATTATTTTTATTTCTTCTGCTTCTCTGGTGGGGGACATATGGCACAATACACACGAAAAAAAAGAAAAAAAAAGGTTTGTTTTATTTTTTCACAGCAGGAGAGTATTGAGAACCAGAGCCCCTCTCAGCAGGAACCTGCCTGTGCTCAGGAGACTCACGCTGGAAAGGTGCTTAGATAAGGTAAAAACAAACCTTACTGGTCTCAAATCGACATGAATATGCAAGATTTGTGTTGTCTTCTGCTGGGGACAGGGCTCACAGCAGCTCCTGCTCTCCACGGTTCCTCAGCTTCATAGCCCTCAGTGTAGTTCATCCTCTTCACTCCAACAAGCAAGTGGCACAAGGCAAAGGAGCAAAGGCCAAAAGCCAAAAGAAAACAGCATTAATAAGAAATTACTATTCTGTTCCCTGCTCATTCAGCACTCAATATGACAAGACCACTGAGACCAGCTCAGTGAAGTCTCAACAGAGATGATATTACAAAGCACAGAAAAGGATTAAATTATTGGTTTTATTGTTTTCGATAGGCTTCTCAAATCCTTTTGTAATTTGAGATACTAACAGCTTCTCCTACTACATATGGTGTTAATGAGACCAAAAATTCCTCGTGAGGATACCAAAGTAAATGGTGTGATATCCTGGGAATTAAATTAGATTTCTAATTCCTCCTGTTCACTAATTTGCCCACTTCAAGACAAATCAATTTAAGTGAAATCTGCCAAAGCTTTCATAGTTCTCAGAGCTCAATTTCATAATCAAGCTACTGTGCTTTATCAGGTTATTGCACAGAATCAGAGCTGCAGGAGCTGCTGTCCCCTCTCTGTTCTCAGCCCTTCCCACAGAAGGCAGTGGGGCTGGCTAAGTGTTGGGTTAGCCTAAGTCCAGATATCTTACAAATTCAGCAGCTAAAAATACGGAATGGGAGGTTCTCCCTAAACCAACCAGAATACCAAGTCTTTACTTAATTTCTCCCATTTTCTCACTTAAAAAATCACTAGGCAAGACAAATTATGTGCTATTCACAAATGTTTAAGTGCAGTTATAATGCTTATTTATAAGGTGGGGTTTATTTTCCTGTAACATCACAAAACTGGATTTAATCAATAACATGTTTGATGTCAGGACTCTGCGGAGCCAGTGGCAGCCTGGAGGATGCAGGGGCTGGGAGTGGTGGGATATTCCCCAGGCATGCTGGGGAAAGGGACAACTGAGGGACAACTGTTTCTTTGCCCCAGGGAAACAACTTCCAGAAAGAGACAAGTTCCATCTGACTAAGTGGGGCAAAACCATCTTTGCCAACAGGATAACCAACCTGGTGAGGAGACCTTGGAACTAAGAATGACCAAGGAGGGAGATGATGACCTGCAGCCTCAATTTAGATTAGATATTAGGAATAAATTCTTTACTGTAAGGATTGTGAGGCCCTGGCACAGGTTGTCCACAGAAGCTGTGGCTGCCCCATCTCTGGGAGTGTCCAAGGCCAGGTTGGACGGGGCTTGGAGCAACCTGGGCTAGTGCAAGGTGTCCCTACCCACGGCAGGGAGTGGAACTATGTGGTCTGAGGTCCTTCTCAGCCCAAACCACTCTGTGATTTTATGAGTTGAGAGTTTGGGGAAAGATGCAATGATGTCTTGTGTTTCCTCTAAAACTGAAAAATGGAAGTAGAAAGCTTTAAATCTTTCCACAATTTGTGAAATCTGCAAAAACAGACAACCTTTTCCAAGGTGTCACCGAAGGTTTTGTTTTGACCATTCTTCACAGATTTCTCCCTGAAACCTCTGGCTTGCATTGTGATATGCCTAATTACAGGCAGCATGCTTTTGGGTGCAGATCAAGGTCTGGCTTGAGGCACAGTGGCAGCAGGGAGTTGCCATGGGCAGTGAGACAGACAAGGTTCTGCAGCTCGCTTTTCTTATTCCAATGCCCTGAAGAATCTTCCTGGCAGCTGTTGTTGCTGCCCCTGAGACAGGAGTTATAACAAGTTGGAAAGTGCTTTCCTAAAGAGATGCTCCATCAGGGAATCTCTGCCTTCACCCCTCTGCTTCCCTGACAGCAGCAGGAGCACAAGCCTCATTCCCCAAAGTTTTTCCTGCTTCTACTTCTCCCCTTGTCTGCTGTTTTCTCCCACTTTTCCCTTCTTGCATCAAGCCCTGGGAGGCTTCTCTTCTGCTGTACATCAGTGTTACTCTGACTAAATATCCAGACAATGCCTTAAGTTCAGTCCTGTTGCTGCTAATTTAAGGAAAAGGCAATTTATTTTTTTTTTCACACAGGCTTTAATTTCAGTCCTTAGCAACTGTTGACTATTGGAAGAAATTGTAACTCTCAGGTTCTGAAACAAGAAGGATTTTGAGGTTTTCCAGAAAACCTGTATGCCATTCTTTGGCATTTCCAGCAGTAACTACTCATTTTATGGCACATCTTTTCACCATGTGACTGTGAATGTGTATATTTTGTATAATTTACATTTTAAAAGACACCCAAATCCGTTCTTTCCTGTTTCCTAGGAGACAGCCACTCAATCCCTTTCAGATAAACAGTGAACAGTTTAGTTTCCATTATGTCCTTCATTATTTCAGAAAGTGAAAATGATCACCATAATTCCAATAGCCCTCTACGAAAGAAGTACGTCACTTTCAGAAAACAATACATTGAAAAGTATAATGATAATTACCTTTTTTAGAAAGAAAATGGCTTTTTTTTGCCTTTTTTTTTTTTAAAAATCTCTTTCAGCAGCTCGGAAGTAGAACTGTCCAGAACATTTTCAGCAAAACATGTTGGTCTGTCAAAACTAACATATTCCATTAGGTTCTGTCAGCTTTGATGAAATTTTTAGGGAAAGAGATACAAAGGAGACTTCCAAGGCTTCATGATCTTTTCATGACTACATTTATTGTGCTGGATACAAGGTCATCGGGGTGAACTTGGTTAATATGGGTTTTCACCCAACTTTTTTACTGAAAGATGCAATCTCGTCCTCAAATTATAGTCTGCACTTCCACAGACAAAAGAAGACCCAGAAGGAAAAAAATCCCCAACCAAATCCATAAATTTCAGCCAGAAAACAGACTTTCCATTACAGGCAGGGTGGAAATAAATCAAAATCCTTTATTCCTTGCTAAACAAAAGGGTTATACTCCAATAAGCTTTGCCCAGGAGCATTGCAATGATTAGGGCAACACACTACAGTAATTAATAGGAACTGTTTTCTATTGGATTATCACAAAAGGCAGACAATGCCAAATCTGAGATAATCATAATTCCCCAGAAAGGAAGAGCAATGGGCACTATTGATGAAAAGAACTAAATCCATTTTTTTCTCCCTGAAGCTCACCTTTACTTAGCCTTGTCTACATGGCCTTGTAGCATCCTCTGCTGTCTCACAACTCTCAGCCTTACTCATCGCACCAAGACCAGGTCTCTTTAATAAAAAATAAAGGTTTTGTCATGCTCACAAAGCCCGTGCTTCACACTCTACCTATAAAGCCCCAAAGTTCATATCAGCCTAATTTCAGAGTAGCCCACAAACCAGCTCTTCTTCATCCTGGGCATAGTCCCCTGGGTCATCCCAAACACTCTCACAGTCCAGTTTTCCATCTCTATAATCCAGTTAGGAAAAGGACTAACAGGATTTCAAGTCAGGGTATTGAGAACACTCTTCTGAACTTATCAAAGTGAACTGCTTTTTCTCTGTCTGCTCTTTTGTTTTTCTTCGCCTGGATTTATCCTCCAGCTCAGCAGTTTTTCTTTAGCCTCTGGCAGAAAGTGCTCATCATATGAAGCATGACTTGCCAATCACAAGCACCATGA
Source organism: Sclerurus mexicanus (assembly GCA_013396755.1). Lineage (NCBI taxonomy): Eukaryota > Metazoa > Chordata > Aves > Passeriformes > Furnariidae > Sclerurus > Sclerurus mexicanus. The sequence goes on from VWZF01003767.1 coordinate 438,911, forward strand.
TTCATATCTGACCTCATGTTTTTCAAGTTTCCAGGTGGGCTTGAAACCTATTCCTTTCTGATGAGTCATCATCTCTTTAAATAGGAAAGCCTCAGTCAGCATTGCCAATACTCTCAAATACAGCAGACATAAAATTGTCAACGCTCCACGATTTCATTTAAAATGAAGTTAATACCCTGCATTTCACAGTGGCCTACCCTCCTCCCATTCCCAGCTGAGGTTTAACAAATACCCAGGAAAACTTGTTTGCACCAAGTTGATATAAATTATATATTTACTGTACAGGTATGAGGGGAAAAAAGTATATAATCTATTTTCCTATATCAATTGTGAAAGAACTGAGAGTTACACATTCTTTTTCTTCATTCTTTTCATGTCCAACTCCTACTGTTTTTTTTTATTTCTGTGTTTCTGGTTCAGTAAATTGGCTTTATTTACCCACACTTCACTTTTTGTCCTGTTGACTCCTACACGCAGAAAACGACAGGTTTATCCACCTTTTCTTCCTTTAGGTTCCTCATCAAGACTGACTTTTATCATAAAAATAATTAGCCTGAAGATAGCTGATTCTTTCAGAATGAGACATGTCATCTCACACCCTGTATTGTTGCTAATTTCATTTGCACAGTGATCAGGGAACTGCCAAGGCTGTCAGAGCACATGTTGATATCAAAACACTCTGTAAAACAGCAGTCTGGTTAAATTGCTAGTGATAACTGAGGTGTTCTGGGTGCGGTTCTGTGCATTCTGAATGAATGAATGAATAAGAGGAGCATCCCTGATTGCTGCTGGTGAGCTCCCCTCGTGGCTGCAAATGGTCGGAAAAATTCACAAAGTGAAAATTATGGCTAAGGGCTGGCAGAGAGTCAGTTATATGGTCAGAACTGACACAGTGTGGAGGGTTAGGATTTAAGATTTTAGAAACAGAGATAGCTTAACAGTGGCAATTCTTTACAAGTGAGGAATTTCACTTATATTTGGAAACATCCAACAGCTGACTCAACTAATCCCACTGAAAGAAATAAAGGGAAAAGTAACATTATGTCTTTGATTGTCAGTGTCTGTTTTATTCGCTAGATCATGTCTCCTTTTCTGTATTAAATAATTTCCTTTTCTTTTAAGACAACAAATAATGATTAGCCATCGCCCTAGAAAGGTTAGAAACTTCTCCTAGAAAATGCCACTTGCCCTGTTGGAATGTCATCAGATTAACCTAAGCATAAGGGNCAGTTTGTTGTGTTCCAGCTAAGAGTGGGATTCTCTTTATTGCAAAGCAATTAAGTCCATCCTGAGGTTTCATGCATAGAGTAAACCACCATGGGATGCTGAATCATATTTCATTGTAAGAACCAAGAAGAATTGAAAGGGAAAAAAAATTACAGTTCTCTAGACAACTGTCTACTAATCCTCTCACTGTGCAGAGGCCAAGTGCCTCTCTGACCGCAGTCCCCAAACAAAGGTGAGAAATGATCCACAGGCTGAGTGGTCTCAGAGCTGGCCCAAACAGACAGGCTGTGTGTCTGCCAGCAATGCTTTTAGGGGCAATGTTAGAAATCATCAGGAAAAAAGGTGACTTTCTCACTGACTTTCTTTTTCATGCATATAAACCACCATAACTGCAGAATTTATGTCAATCCACGATCTTCCTTGTTGAGCAGAGTCATGGGAATCAACAGGAGCACTACAAAGTGAGATGGAAGCATTTGGTGGGAGGAAATTAAGGGGTGGTTTTATCCAAAAAGAAATTTATCCTGGAAACCGCAAAGTGAAATGGTGATGCAAGGATGACGCAAAAGGGTGTTTTAGGCTCTGACCCACTTTCAAGACCCTCAGGGATTGATTATAAGACAACTTTTAGGACACTGAGTCCACTTTGCTGGTATCACAGGCAACTTTGTCATATAAACTTGTTCATCATTTTCTCAAGTTCTGTCTCCAGATGAGGATTACTTTTTTTTCAGATCATTATGCCCACCAGCAGGCTTTGTACCATTCTCATTTCACCTGACATTTGGAAACTTTCTTCCATTCACCAGCTTAAAGCTATTCCTTGGTAAGCTTGTATCCATTTTTCAAAAATTCAATGTTATCCATTAATTTAAATAAGCTGCACTTTGCTTTTCTCTATGACCTGATGTTTATTCACAAAAAATGCAAAAATATCTGAGCCACTTGACTGCTGTTGTGCTTACATCCCTCTCTGGCCAAAATTCCGCGCAGTAAAGATAAGGATACACCTAAAGCTGAGCTCATGTTTATATGTCTTCAAAAATAAAGGCCTTTCTAACAGCAAATGGAAAAGTCACCAGAACTGCTACTGATTTTTGTGTCTACCCTGGTCTGCTGGATTAGGGTCACTTCTGTGTCTTATTTCAGTGGCACAAAGGAAATGGCTTTGTAAGCAATCTGGCCCTTAGAAAAACAAACAAAACCATCACATACCAATTCAAGTAAATTTTGTGGGATTTCTGCTGCAATTATTTCAGGTGCTTTGTTTCCATATTCCAACTCAGCTACTAATCAACCGCTCATTAATCTTAGCTATCTCTGTATATCAGAGCCATGCATCTGAAACAGATGAATAAACCAGACAAATTGAAATGTAATGAATTTGGGTTATCTGTTTCTTGCAAAATTAAATAAAATTAAATCTAGTGTACCAGTTTACACAAGTGGATATAAGTGAGTGTAGAGAGCAAGAAACTCATGTGAAACAGTTGCAGCTAAACCCACTCAGTCTCAGTCCAAATTTTCAATATACCTTAATTTACAAATCTCTTGTTTTTGTTAATTAGCTCCAATATCTCTATAACTGTGGTGCAGCCATAAAAGATGAAATCTTCCTCTGAGCAGAAGAATATGAGGGAAATGTATGAGGACTTCCACAGCTCCTACAGCTCAATAACTGCTGCTTTATCTTCTTCTTGACTTCTGCATCAGCCAAGTCCATCTGTAGATCTCAAGTGACTTTGCTTCCTGAGGTCTTTTTGTAAGCCCTGACACCAGACCTGCAGAGTTCTCCATTAGACCTTGGGATAATCACAAAGTGGAAAACTATCCCTGTTCCTGCTCCCTCTTGTGGCATCAGCATTGCAGTTCATAGAGGGGAAAAGCAAAGCACAAGAGAGGAGCTACAGGAGCAGTTTCACAAGGTTTCTTTGTCTGAAATGTGCGTTTCCCTGATCCTTTGCCTCTCTGATATCTTAAGGTGGAATGATGCTTTTTTGTTGTTTTTTTTTTTTTCTTCTCTGTTCTCTCTTCACATTCATGTGTCACAGGGTTAAAAGCTGTTCAGCACTGCTTTCTTAAAATTAGCTGTGAGTCACTGGGGCTTGGCAGTGATAGGAGTGTATTCAGGACAAGAAGCAAATACAGCTGAAAAGTACAGCCAGTGGGAGAAAATCAAGAAGGAGAAATTATGTTTGTTTAAAATGAGGGGGGAGGGGGGGGGAAAGTGCTTTTAAAATTAGAAAAGTTAATTAGAAAATCCATCTGGACTTAAATCTCTGCAAGTTAAGCACAGGTGTTCCTTTTTACAGCAAAACTTCACAAAACTCTTGTAGAGTCTCCAAGGACACTGCGCCGATGGACAGCTTGTTTCTCCTCCCTTGTGATGTGAAATCCCAGCCTGTCATCCACAGAATCACGGGATCATCGAGGTTGGAAAAGACCTCTAAGACCATTGAGTCCAACCATTCACCCAGCACTGCCAGATCCACCCCTAAACCATGTCCCTAAGTGCCACATCTACATGTCTTTTGAACACTTCCAGGGATGGTGAGTCCAGCACTTGCTTGGACAGGCTCTTCTACCCTTTCAGAGAAGATTTTTTTTTTTCCAAATATCCAACCTAAACCTCTTCTGGCACAATTTGAGGCCATACAGGTAAGTATAGAGGAAAGGTTTCCTCTCTGCCTCCACCAGCTATTGTCCTTACACATCCCCTGTCTACATACAGTGCAGTAAAAAGTGGATCTGCACTTTATTCAGATTAAATCAGCAAGGTAACCCTGGTACCATCTGGGGACACAGAGAAGCCAGCCCATCCATTCCCAAAGGTAGCAAGGCTTGAAATTATCACCTCATCCAGCCTCCCAGTTGTGTCTGTCCATCTTCCACATTATCAACAAACCACTCCCAAACTCCCTTTGACAGCAAACCCAGACATTGAAATTCAGGTGCAACACTCTTGACTGAGGATATCAAAAGGATTTAGACTATATCCAGTTTAAATTATAACTTTTGATACAGTACCTTTGGGAAATATATGCAAACCTGTTGATATTTTGGGAGTTAAATAAGGTCCGTTGTGTTGCTTGGAAGTATGAAAAACCTCACTTCAAGCCACTTGTGGCAGCAGTCTGTCTATTTTATCAGTTTTTTATTATTTGCATAATGTACAAAAGGAATTGTTGAAAGCAGCTGACATGACCAACCTCATGCTAATTAAAAAAGCTTTTAGAAATGAAATTGCAGACTGGTGGCTTGGTGAGTTTGAAAAAAAAATTAAAAAATGCAAAAAAAAACAACCCAGAGGAATCGAGTAAAGAGAGAGGAAAAGTCTCCATTAATAATCTGATTAGCTCAAGCAGTCTGGCACGGAGCTGTTCTGACCTCTCCTCTACAGTAGGGCTGTATCACCGAGGTTAGTGAGATTAAGGCAGTGGTTTTCTGATTGAATTAAAGAAAATTGCATCACTATTATAGTGGCAAACCACTTAAGGCAAATGATTTTGCAGTCGTATAATGCATTTTATTTCCTCTGACAGACAGGAACAGATTGCTTTTATCATTATATATGGCAAATGAAAATGTTTTTACCTGCAGTATTTACACATTTTGGGCAGCTTTTCTCACTGTCATTTGAGTACACATGTTGTCACAGGCTCTGATTATCCCAGGCCATATCCTGAAGGCAATGGTCTACAGGACAGAAGGGGTTTGCAATGCTTTTTTAAATAGAAAATTCTTTTGAACTAGAGGGCGAAAATACGTTTCAGATATTTAACTTTAGAGAAACCATTAGAATAAACCTTTAGACATACAGTATTTCTGCAACAGATATCTCCTTGGTATACACATAATGAATGACCTTTTCCTCTAAAAAGCAAATCAAGGTATTCCAGAAAGAGTCCCACTTTGCAAGAGTATAGAAAAAGTTATGTAGCAGGAAAAGGAGACAAAGTTCTCACTTTAAACAGGGCTGCGATTTTTAAGGATAGTAAAACTCACGTGTTGATATAAAGACAGTTTAATAGAAGAGAAAACCTTAGATGTCAAGGGAAATAGTTTCTAAGTGAAGCCATCTAAGTTTTATAGCCTCAGATTAATGCTGCTGTCCTGGAGCCAGCAAGGCTCCCACTGTTCACTTCAGTAAGAGCAAAGAGCAGCTTTAGATTTGACTGGACTTCCTTTTCACTCCAGACTATGCAGCCAGAAAATCTGCCAAGAGCCAAATTCACAGATACAGGAAACTCCATTGGCCTGGATACATCCACATGCTTATCTTGCTGTCCATGGACAGAGGACACATTACCAGGCACAGCAGCCCTGTACGTGGCAGTTCAGGTTCCAGGCTGTCCTTGGAGGCCTGATGGGGCAGAGTGGTGAGAAACTTGCAGAGCACACGCAGGGGACACATCCCAGAGACTGTTTATAGTTGTTTAATAGAGCTAAAAATGAGCCCCTGGTCTGCTGCTCCAACAAATATCGTATGGATGGATCCCTGTCTTGATAGCAGGTTGTTCTTCACCTGTGAATACAGTGGTGTTTGCTGGCAATTTCTTCTATGGAAAAAAAAAGTACATATATGTTCACTTTTTGCCACTGGAAAAAGTAATTGTTTTATGTATATCTTTTTAAAGTATTACATTTGACCTGAAAAAAAAAATAAAAATCCATTTCCTCTTTTTTTCCTGTTCTCTCTTTTTCTTCTGTGTTCTATAAATCCTGGTGAAAACCCTAAACCTTTCAAACAGATACACTGTCACTCGGGGAAGAGATTTATCATTATTATATTATTGCAATATATTTCTAATGGTTACCTATTGTTGTATTAATAACAATACAAACTACTAGAAAATTTTTAATCTTAAAACACCCTTAATTACTCAAGTTTAGCACTTGCACTTCAAAATTACTGGTTTTATGTGTTTAATATGACTATATGTTCTTTCTTTTCAGCTAAAGGGGGAGATTCTCACTGATTATATTGTGATTGTTGGTGTCAAGAAAAAAACCAAAACCAAACCAAAACCAAACCAAGAGCTGAAAGCCAAAGCATTGAATGAGCTGAATTCACAACAAAGTTTTTATTTTTTAAGTGAAGAAATATTAAGGACAATAATGCCCATTTGGACTTGAGTTTCCATATTTTACTGTGCTCAGTTCCAGAGTTCTAGTCCATACATAACATCTGAACAGGGGAAAAATAGGTAGAAGTAATTTATATGAAATATGAAGAAATAAAGACATGAAAAGGCAGTGCAATCCTACCTATGTAATAAGAGAATTTAACAGAAAAAGGTATATAATTATTTCCTCATGATTTTATCCTACTTCTAGGTCCAGAATCATCTTTGAAACTATTTGGAAACCTTGAAAAACCTGTTCCCCACATGGAAGTCCATGGGGAGTAAAGGAGGACAATTCAGGGTCAATCCCAAATCTAGTCAGAGCCACTTGTTAAGTTAAATGGGAATGGCATAAGAAAATAATATATATATATTAGACAAGAGTCAAAGTAAGAGTGAAAAAAGATATATTATATCATACAAAATGCTTCCAGACCAATTTAAAAGGACCCTAGTCCAACCTCATGCATCCTTAAACACCTGGAGAATAATATACAGGCTCGCACTGAACTGGTGAAGTTACTGAGAGTGCAAATCACAAGCTGGAAGCAAAGCCTTCCACAGAGTCTTATGTTAACTTGAATATTAAAGGAAAAAGTCAACCAAATTGAAAGAAAATGTCAGAAATTGCCACAGCCTTTTACCCTAGGTGAAGGATAAGTACAGCCTTGTACAAATTCTCCTGCCTAGCACTAGATAAGTAATTAGAGGCATTCTGGAGGTGTTCCAGCAGTGACATTTGCACAGACCATTGGGGTCATGATCCCTCTCTGTTTAGCACTGAGAAATTTTATCTCTCAAAGCCCCCCTTATTTCAGAGCACTCGGAATTACAGGGCATGACTTAATAGATAACAGATTGCTTACCTGGTGTGTCTTCTGTAATCTGAAGTCTCAAAATCTATGCCACTGTTTGGTCTAGCAGTGTTTGGACCATAACACGGAATGGAAGTAGAAAAACTGCTGAAAAGAGAGGACATAAATTATAGATTAGTTTTTGCTTTACCTCTGGGGATAAAAATGACTTCTTAAGAACATTGAAAATGTCCTGGAAATTTCTAAGGTTTTGCAGAATTATAATTGACTTTAAGTTGGTGTTTTAGTTAAAGAAACAGACTGGGGCAGGGAGGGGTTGTGTATCTGCATTAGCATCAAAATAAAGCTGTGCAATTAAATAATTCTTTTAAAAAAATGAAAAAATCTTGTAAAAAACCAGCAACAGTGTGAAAGGAAAAGTTTAAATAATTCAAGGTCTCTGTTTTTCTTTGGAGTCTTTCAGAGTGACTAAAATAAATCTCTGAATTTCCTCTGATTGTTAGACTGTAGAGATAATGGAAGGCAAATCTGTGGTGTGTGGTTGTCTTCTGATCCTCTGCTCTTACCAGCAAAGTTTATTTACTGACCACAGCTAACCTTACACTGACTCAGGAAAAAATACTCATGATTGAAATCACAAACATTTTCAGTGCTGAAAAGGACTCAGACCTTTACAAGGACATTTAACCAGCTTGTTTTAATGTTGACAAATGTAAATATCCACGAGTTGGTCTGGCAAACAGTAACAACACACTCGTTTTTAGAAGTTAAGTGCTGTACAAATTGGTTGTTGTGCTGTACAGTCACACCACGTGTCAGATCTGTGGTGTATGACAGCAATTTTAGAGCCTGTGATGGGTTGGAAATTTGAAGAATTCTGGAAATGGAAATAATGTAAAAGATTTTAATTTCAAAAGAAAATTGCTTTCACCCAAGTCACTGTTCATGTGTGGACACCAGCAACCGTGGAAGGCAGCACACTACATCCTTTTGGTTTCTTGGGCTGGCTACACAAATTCCCTTTAGCCAAGTGAAACCTTCACAAGATACTGTGTTTTCCAGCCCTTCTCAGACCATCTCCCTGCCAAGAAGTGCATCCATTGTCATAATTTGGGATTTATCATGTTTGAAAGTGCTGTAACTACTCAATCTGTTTGCTGTACCACTCTGCAAAATCCTATCCTGTTGTCTGCCAGGACCACAGCGAGCAATCAGAATTCTGGTCTTAGAAAATGTTGATTTCATTGTTCCCCTAGAAGGCCCAAAGGAAAATATGTCATCTCTGGTTCATCTTCCCATTTAACTGTCTTGTCTATTCCCTTCCTAACTACATGAACAGCCAAGATCACTTTCTACAAGATTCTACAGGGATGAGATATTGGCAGGTACCTTTGGGAGCTCTTTTATGAGGTTTTACCACTACTAATTGTAGGACGTGTAATGTCCCTGACTTAATAAATTTCACAAAAATTTAGGTGAAAAAACCCCAACCTGCTGCATCATCCAGAGTCTTCTACAAGCCACAAGAAAATCTATTTCATGAAGAGTTTTATTTCAAAGCAAGCAGTAAGAGAAAGATGATGTACTAAATAATGATAAAGAGCCAAATGGACTTCTGTTCCAACTGAGTCAATTAAAAAATAAATAACAGTAAGGAATAGCTATGATCCATTGATCTTCTCAAAACCAACATTCTGTCAACAGGCAACATGTTTTATTATGCACTATGAACAGTGAGAAAAGTTTGCTGTTATTACAGTCCTGGTCCATACAGTAATTGACCAAGGGTTAGAGGGATCCTGCCTAATAGAACTTGGTCCCCTATTCCAGCTTTGCCAGAGCTTAAGCTGTTCAGTACCAATCTATCTTTTTATTAAGAATGATTCTGTGCAAATTCATGGTATCACTTCATCTTTGCATTCAGATCAGATTTCCTAAACCATGCTCCCCTTATCCATCATTTTTCCTTCTGTTTCTTTTTGAGCACATTCTTAGAACTGTACCCAGAATATCTGGTCATCACCAGTTATTCTCACACAGCCTCAGAATTTTCTTTTACTAAAACTCTGTTTACATCGCCAGTTTCTATCACTAATGGTTTTAGGCAAAGTTTCAAATACAGGGGGTTTTATGGTTTTTTTGTAAGAATTTTTTTTTAATATTTATTTTTAAAATTATTTTTTATGAAGAAGTTTTGAAAAGTAAGGCAAATAATCCTGTTTTGTGACCCAGTGAATCACTGCATTTTCTTTTGTGGTGTTATTTTAAACATGTTCACTGGACAGGATTAATAGTGCTTGACTGTTAGCCTATTTCAAGAATAGCTTTTATTCAATCAATAGTGAATAGTTCCCAAGTGATAGCATTGTTCATCATCTTCTCTTGAATCCAGGACTATTTCCCTGAAATGCAAAGTCCTTCTAATATTAAATTACATTTTAACAAACTTCAGCTTTTTTATTCTAATATTTTGAAAACTCACTTTTAGAAACACAATTATTAAGAATTTTATTAGTAGATTTATTCTTTATCCTGTAGAACATGAAGTTATGGTTATGATAATGATATGAGTTATCATGTTCGTCTAATAATCTGGTTTTCAGAGCAGTTATTGTAGGAGTTAAGGTTTTTATATATTATTTCCCCACTTCAAATTGGGATTTCTTTGGTTTATTTTGGATGGCTTTCTCTGGTATACAAGAAAAATTATGTTGCAAAAATGCAAGAAAACCTTTTTGTAACCCATCATTTAATCTCTAATTTTGATTTTACGAGGTGCTTGAATTTTTAATTACTGTTATTTAACAGTTTCACTGAGTTCCCCACATTTTCAGTCTTGGGAAGTTTCATGAAAGGCATCTTTCACCTGGCAGTATAACTTTGAAGATGCAACTTTATATACTCCATATCAGGACTCTGTCACCACTTCCTGAATAAAAGATAGTCCCTGCTTCCAATTCCTGATAGTCTTCACAAAGGCTCGAGGATTCACACACTGCCAAGGTGGGTGCTATCGACCTGTTGTTTTTGAGTCCTATTTGATGTGATGCTTCTGAGTGTCACTTTATGAAAGGGCAGAGCTTGTCAGTCCATCGGCTCCTTTTATGCACCTGCTTGCTTGTATTGTAAATAGCAGAAGTGACCTTCCAAAGGTGTCAGAAATGCTTCCACTACCAGAGCCAGCTGTCTGCTGACAGAATAAAGATCAGCCCATGGAATGGGGAAGGATGACAAGGCACAGAGTGCAGCTGTCCCTCTGTTTTAGACAGTGGTAAAAAGCAGTACATTGAGAGGGAATGGAGAATTCCCATGTGAAAAACAAAACCTTGAAAGGTGTGTCTTTCCAGAACTTGGAGTTTAAGGTTCGAGAGTCAACAGCTTTAAGCACAAAATTTCAGCAGGTCAAAATATGCAAAGCATCACTGAGAGAACCTGTGTTGCAGTGAGGATTCAACCTTGTTTGTCTTCTCCTAAAGCAAAGGTATCTTCTAAAGAGAAAGGTATGTCTGAAATCAATAAAAACACAATTAAAACTTTACAAGCTATTTTTAAAATTACCAAGCTCTTTCCCCTCCCATCCTCCCACCAAAGGCCTTTTCTCAAATTCTTTGCAAAGGTGATGCCCCTTTAATAAATCTCCTTTACATCTGGATGTACCTGGCCAGGTGGGGACTCTTTTACTTAGTTATAAGTTCCATCCCAAGTCATATCTACAGGTCCAGCTCTCACTACAGGCCCATTTAGCAGCACTGCTACTGCTTTCAGACTTCTTTTTTAACACTTAGAAGCTGACAGCTTCCATATTTCTGAAACACCTTTAAAATTGAGAATAAAATCACCAGAAAGAAGGGGGGGTGGGGGGGAAGTACAAAGTTAAAGGAAAATAAAAGAAGACAGCAAATCTGACAAAGCTGTAAGTGTGCAATGGTAATTTACTCAGTTTTGTTATTAGCCTCAAGCCTATAAATCCCTGGAAAACACTTTCCTTAAAAAAACCCTTTATATCCTTAATAAACAGGATATATAGTTTCCCTATTAACCTGCTGCTTTCTACCAAAGTGAAACAAAGCCAGGGTGTTGCAAAAAATTGTTAGATGTGGAAGAGAGTTGCAAAAAGTCCTAGGGAAAAATAGGAAAATATATGGAAATAAAGGCTACAGGACATTTTCAAAAGCTCCTGAATAGGTGTCACCCACTGTCTGTGTAGTTTTCTGTCCTCTGCCTGGCTGGTAGAGGAAACAGAAGGGAGATGAAGTCCCATGGCAGGGCTGTGAAACAGAACTGAAAACGTGCAGCTGGAGAGAGACTTTGCAGAAAATTCCCTGGAGGTCCAGATGGACAACACCTTGATCATTAGCCAGAACCTGCCAGAAGCCTCCTGGGCTGCTTTAGGAGTGTTGAAGCAGGTAAAGAAAGGTGGTACTGCCTGTTCTACTAAGCACTGGTGAGACATATAGGGAGTAATGGGAACTGGTCTCAAGCACTTACTGGACCAAATCCAGGGAATAGCCCCAAGGATGATTCAGGAGCCGGTGTATCTGTCATATGAGGAGAGGCCTGGTGAGCTGGAGTTGTTCAGCCTGGGGAAGACCAGGCTCAGGAGTGATTTGATCAATGTGTGTGAAGACCTGATGGTGGGGTAAAGCTGCAGCCAGACCCTTCTTACTGAGCTCAATAAAAGGACAAAAGGACATGAGCAAAACATTGAAATAAAACCAATTCTGTTCAAACATATTAAAAAACCCAAAAACCTTACTGTGAGGGTAATCAAACACTGGATCAGCTTTGCCCAGAGAATTTGTGGAATTTCCAGTCTCAGACATGCTCAAAACCAGTGTGGCCAGTCCTGGGCAGTCTGTCCCAGCTAGCCCTGTTTAAAGCAGGGGGACTGCACTTGATCTACAAACGTCCTCTTTGAACTGAAAGATTCTCTGGTTCTGTTGGGTTTGGATGAATTAGGAAACTATTAAATTTACTGCAAACAGCTACTCTTAAGAACTGGGCATAGATCCCCAGGAAACAAAACTTTGCCAGTTCATAGATTAAAGAACACTGTCATTAGACATGCAAATGCAGTTCGGATGGCAGTCACCACCTCACCTTGCCTGACACTTTTAATTCAGCAACAAAGGTTCCAAATAGCTATGGGAAGAAGCTTTAGTCAAGGAACTACTCAGCTGGAAACAAGAATGGTTCCTTAAGACTCCTCTACTCATTGCTGCCTGCTTGGATGTTGGTACTGGAGGTGTCAAGGACCAGCTGAAGTGCCCTTAGTCTTTGGATATTAGCACTTTCTTGAATTGCTTCTAGGATCTGCTAGAATTTATTCTTAAAACCATTCTTTATTGCCCTGCTATTCTTGCTAGAAGAGTAGCTATGTGTTTTAAACAAGTACCAGTCATCTTTGATCTTGAATATTTCCAAAGTATCATGGGTGAAAAACAGCTGTTTCCCGAGTATTTGCCTGTCTAAAAAAAAAAGTAGCCATAATAATGTATCCCTTTTGAAAATAATTAGCCACTTGGGGAATTGATGGTTTCTATATTTAAGTTGTTGAATCAAAGCCATTGTGATTTGCAGAGAGCAGAACATTACACGTTCTGGTAGCTGGATAATAGGATCTGTACACTGGGGACTTTTCTGTGTGTCCCCATGCACAGATGTTCTTGTGGCAGGAATCACAGGGAGGATAAAAATCATCTGTTTCACAGGAACACCAAGGAATGAATAGGCACAAAGACCTCAAAAACAATGCCCCTAGATCAAGATAATGCCTCATTGACAGAACCACATTTTGGGAGAAAACAAAAAAAAAAAGTGATAACTTGTAGTATTTCTGCCCAGGGACTACAATGTCCTTGGTTCTGTTCCCGGGACTGACACTGGCCTTCTGAATGACTGTCAGTCACTTTGCAACTATATGTCCCAGTTTCCAATTTTACAAATTATCCTAGTTCTTTGTAATACACTCATTGAGATCTGCTGATAAGGCCCTTTTATTCTTGGTAATAATTGCAGGGCTCATGTTTTCATCTTGTGCATGCGCAAACTCGGACACACCTCACTGAATGACAAGTTTTTATCTAGCACTGTGTGTGTAGTAACTCTCCCTGAATGTATTAACACGTACTCCTGTTGAACTACCTCTGTCATTAGCTCACTGTTTCATTCATGAGGACCTAATTATGAAAATTGTTGTTTCAGTTTACCACAAAAAGGGCTTTTATTTCAGAGAATGAACATCCTAAATTTCCTTTTCACTTTTAATTTCAGTATTAGGGATCGGAGCATCTGTCACTGAGGAGAGGCTGAGAGAGATGGGACTGCTTAACCTGGAGAAATGAAGGCTCAGATGTACCTGGTGGTAGGACTGAAGAAGACAGAACAGACTTCAGTGGTGCTCAGTGAGGGTAAAAGAGGCACAGGTCATGCTGGTCACTACAGGGGAAACTGCCCTAGAAACAGGGGCAGCAAGAAATGAGAGGGAAAGAGTGAGATCTTGTGAAATGAAGCCCTTGACATCAGCTGAGTAATATGAGTTCTCACTGCCTGGCTCCCACTGAAGTTTAAGTGGCTAAAAAATGATAAATTGCTTTAGAGATGTGCAGAATGGGTTAGCACAGATCCAACCTTTTCATTACACAGAAGGTAATTACAAAATCCCAGACCTCTGATTTTCTTAAATCCAGTGCCCGTTTCGGTGTGTGTGTGCATGTGGAAGTTGTGTTGAATCAATATGTACATTAAGAATAAAATTCATTGTACCTCATAGAGTTGAGAACAGAGAAATTTAAAGAAAGACTATTGGTGTGCTTGTAACTTAAAAATTTAGTGCTTTTTCACATTTGTATAATTAATTTTTATCTTCCACATTCTCATTTTAACTTAAAAGAAGAAGTTGAAGCACTATAAGCCTTATGGCTTTTCTTCTTTCCTACAATTTATTTTTAAATGAATGAATTTTTTTACTGGAAAATGAGCAGCATGCACAGAAAGTTTATCTAAATGTTTACTGTACATAATGTGATTAAGGGACACAGATTTCTACTTTTTATAAAAAGTCACCTGAAAGGGGAAGGGAAGCCCTTGGATCCTGTAGTAATCTTCAAAAACCAACTAAACCGGTCAGTGCCCTGTAGATCCATCCTTAAAGATTTTAATCTCCCTGTTTAACACATTCTAGTCAGAAATATGGCACAGACAGTTTAAGAGACTTGAGCATCCACAACACCCACAGCAAGTCTTCCAAGAATGCCTTTTCTTTTGTCTTGTTTTGCCTAAGCCTTTCCTGTCTCACTTCAGGGCCAACATCTTTAGCCTATCCTGTCAGGAAAAATTACACAGCTTTAAAGGATTTGCAGAACATTTGTCAAGATTTGATACTGCTCTATTAGATCTGATGATAAACATCACACTCAGACCTTACTTCCATATTAGTCAAATAAACAGGATCATAAAGATCATTTGCATTCTTCCCACCTAACTTCCCCCTGTTTGAATTATTGCTGTGCTCTGTGTTTGCTTTACTTGAGGCAGTCAGGTAAGGATTATATGGCTCAGTGCAAGACATTTAGAATTTCTTTATCTCTGCCTGGGGTGGGTGTCAATACTACAAATGAGAGTTGTTCTGTCTGAAGAAAACTGAGCTCCAAACTCCTAATGATGAAAGACAAACCTGTGCAGGGCTGCTTACCAGTGTGTTCTCTGACACTGTTGCAGCCTTTTTCCTCTCTCTACTGGACAGTTTTCACATATGTAATATAGTTAAATAAACTGTAGTCCTTCTAGGAAAGGGATTCATTCATCTGTCTTGGAAGGCAAGTTTTCTGGCCTCTGTCACTAACTGTTGGACACACAGGAACAGCAAGAGAGACCCTCATAGTCTGAATCATTCAGATTTTTGTCTAGTGTGTTGGGTTAAGATATGCATGTGTCCCACTTGGCAAGGAGGGGACTTAGGGATGGTCTAATGACCATGTCTAGCTCTTTGATTGCCCAAGACAGCACATTTAAGTCAATCTTCTGTCCTTTTCTGTCTGAGTTGTGGAAGTGCTCAACATGCACGGCCATAGCTGGAGACAATGATCATGGAAAGCGGGAGGTTAATCCCCAGTCAGCCAGGCAGGATTTGTAAGGAAAGTTAATAAACATCTCTTATTATGTGTGCTCATGTCTGGGATAAACAGGTCAAGCAAAAAGGCAAAACCTTCTGGGGATGTGTGTGGGGAGGTGGTTTTTGTTTTGCACATGTATCAATGCATCTAATTCATGACTATGCTAAGGCCTGCAAATCCATTTTTATTTATACCTCAGACCATCAGACTGCAAAGCATCACTACTACTGGAAAGCTGGTATCATTTTCAGCCAGGTTGCTCTATCAGATAAGATCTGATAAGATCTCCTGGCCTTATAGAGGTGTGGAGAAGAGAAAATTTGTTATTCAGTGAAGGGGGTGTGACCAAGTCTGTAATTAAAATCACGACATAACTTGGTTCCTGTGTTTGTCTTTGTAGCCTTAGGCACTGTGCTCCTATTGAATTATTAAAACTATTTTAACAATTAAGGGGAAAGCCTTTTCTTACAAGTTCTATACTGCAAAATGTGTAACAAAGGGCCTTAACCTGTTTTGGAAGCAGGTTTAACATTTAATCCACTAAATTTACCTTTTATTTCCACTGCCATAACTATCAAACACACACTGTGCTTCTGATGGAAATGCTGTAAACTTCCTTTAACATTTTTCCAGAGTGCCTATTATTTCATTTTTACATGAATAGTTATAGCAGCATGAATCCTAAGTTACAGGAGATGCTCAGCTTCAAAGCCACCATCTACCAAACTTAACAACCCATGCTGATGGTTACTTTGAAGCCATGCTCCTTACTTTCTGAAAAATGGCACACAAAGTGGGCGAGAAAGGACTTCCAGTGTCTTTCAGAGAGCTGTAAAACACCTCTGTGTGATGCAGACCAGCGATTAGATTGTGTTCTTGAGAGGAGGACAGCGTCACTTTTCTGCTCTTGTGAAAATCCTTCAAAACAAGCTCTACATTGACGCACTGTCACCAAAGAAAATTGCACTTTTATGGGGGAATTTGAATGCCTGGATGTTACTGGAGTAGAAGTGGGACGGGTGGCATGGTTGTCCCCAAGATATTTGAGGACCTACAGTTCCACTGTGGGCATCACCTCAGAAAAGCCACTCGTCCCTGTGGTACCTGCTTCCTTCTTCTACACTCAAGGATGAGCATCATTTTTTTTTTTTAATTGAGGTGTTTGATTTGTTTAGGGTTTTATTTTGTTGGAGTTTTTTATTGACATCTGTGGTTGGAAAACCTGAGTGAGTATATGTTTGGGGCAAATGGGTTTCCTGCTCTGCATTAAGCTGCAAATAGATATCCTAATTATAGTTTTCAATGTTTTGATTTTTATTTCAAGCTTTTGTAAATAAAACAAATTAAAACAACCTTTGACTTCGAAACAGCAAATGAGTATGTTCAGCTTTAGAACCAAAAGGCTGCCATGGTGGTACCATTCCAGTTTGAAAAACATGCAGAATGAAGTGTGAGACTCAAAGAGTTTCTGCTTTCACAAAAGTACAGTATTTCACTGTGAACATCTTTTGACCATGGAATTTCTCTGTGGGACTCAATCCACAAGTAGAAGTTTCCAAATGTGGTCACTTACTCTACGATGAACAAATTCAAAGCCTTTCTCTTTCAAAGCAAAGTAAGGTTTCCATGGTCTAGCTCTAAGAAAATACAAAGTAGAATACAAGTCTTCTAACTTATCATTATTTCCTTCATCAGGACAAAAGATAAGGCAGTTCATCTGCATCTCTTTCCTGTCTCACTTTTCTTAGAGTATTTCCTCCCCTTTTCTGTATTTATTATTTTCTACTGCCCCATGGTCAAAGCACGTGCCTTGATTTTGACAAGCCAACATACCAAGTATCTAAGCATGTAACAAGCTCAGTAACAGGGTGCCTTTCTTTTATCAGCAGTTCCATGAAAGGCTTCAATTTTCTCCTTCTATACTCAACTTTTATGCTGTGATTCACAAAAAATATGTGCGTGCAAAGTGGTGTTTCAAAGAAATTTTAGCTGAGGATTAGTAAATTCCTTCATTTTGGCAAAATGCTTAAGTACTTTCATATGAGGCTTTAAAAACAATTAAATTAGTTTCCTATTATTATTTTATGACCATTACAACGGTTGGAAATGAATGGAAAATGTGCAGGTATTCTGCTGCCTAAACAGGTCTCCTTTGTTTTGTGTTCTCATAGACTTGAAGTCACCAGAAGAGGTCAGGGTTTTTTATTCAAGATTCTGCACAATACAATTCTGGCATAAAACGTACAATACTTTGTCTTAAAAGATTAGTGCATGGCTGTAACATAAGAAAGCATCTGGTTAAGAGCTCTTGAATCAGTATTTAATCAGCCAAGAAAGGTAATGAGGGAGAGAAATGAAACAGCATTACCTCTGTCTTAGATGGGGGTCTGGGAACAAGAACCCAAGTGCCTACACTTTGCCTGCAGAGTCTCAAGTGGTATTTGAGTGTCCTGTGGATCAGACCAGCACACCAATTAGAAAACAATCCCTTCTTTGGCTGCAATGAAAAGGTATAGAAAAAAAACACTTCTTTCCAGGATTTTCTGTAACTGAGTAAGAAAAATAATAGAAGAAAATACTGGAATAAATTTAATCTCCTGTTGTTTTTTTTTCCCTAAAATTATTTAACCAGTGTCAAATCCTTTTAATTTTCCCTCAGTTAAAAAACAAATACTTCTTTAAAACAAATGCTTTATTGTTTGGCAAAATACCCATTAATTGTTAAAAAATTGCCTTCCCAAGGGCCAAGTTTATGAGTCAGCTTAAGAGTGAAGAATTAAAAATATGAATTTTTATAGCATTTAGTCTGATTTTTTTATCTGACTTCATACATCTCACAGACCTTGCCATCATAGTTTTTCTTTCCCCAATGCCTTATGGTTTTATGAAATAAGTAATTGAGAAATACACTCTGTCTTCATCTGAAGTAATCACAAGATGTAAATCGTAAACTCTGGTGGTTAACCTGCATTTTTAATCCCCATGACTTTTACAAAATTGTTCCTTATTTATAATCTCATGCCATATTTATAATTTCAATATATAAGCTTTAACTTGTAGCTATTGGTTCCTTTCTGGTACATTTCTCTTTCTGGTACATTTGAAATATTGAAATGAAAAAAGGTAAGGGAAAGCCCTCTCAAAGTTAATTTCCTCTTTGCTATGGTATTTAATTAGGCACCATAATCAACTCACTTCTTGATCTTAAATTAGAAATGTTTGAGTTCAGTTAATTTAGTTTTATGTTTAACTTCTTGCTCGGCTACACAAAATAAACTAAAAATTTCCAATTTAAGAGCTATTTTTCACTTCTAAGTATTATTGTTGTTATTATTATAACAATTAAAATAATAATTATTAGAATACTTTTTTCTAAACCTGTATGGATTTATGGAATTATCAAAACTATGACAGAAGTCTTGGTCCATGTCTATATTAGCAGCAGTTTATGCAGAGGAGAAGTCAGCTTATAGTTATTTATTGCTTTAGTAATATGGTGTATTCCCCAAAGATAACAGCAAAATAAGCCCTAAATACATCCTGAGCAGAGCATAAAAGCTGCTGGAGTTGTATTGGAAATGATGTTAAGTGGTTTTCACAGACAAAGTGGTATGTACCCCAGAGTCTGTGCCTGATTACGGTTTATTAATTCAACAATTAATAATAGCTATCCGCTTAATCTTGCTAAATGGCTTGCATATATCTCCATTATTAATTGTGAATGCATTAATAAATGTACAACACCAAGAGCAGAGACATAAGTGTGTAGGTAAGCTAAAATTTTTTCCCTTTTTTCTTTTTTTCCTTCTAAATTCACTGCTTGAGAAGCTTTTCTTGGTACAGAGACAGATCTGTGCTTTTTTTTTTAAAAAAAAAACTAAAAGGAACGGTTGTGTTTCTCTGGAAAGCAGGAGAGCGTCTGAAGAGATTTGGATCAGAGGCCAGGACAGAGTTTTTCAGGAATGGTCTTCACTGGAATAATTCTGTTCTGAGTCAAGTCAGTTCAGCACCAATAGCAGAGTAACCAAGCAAATCCTGAGATCTTTTGGAAAAACTGTTATGTGGCACGGAGTCGCTTTTACATCTGTGGAAACAGAGACCCTTGAAAAGCCAACAAGAGAAAGGATCAGCCTAACCCTGGGTGCTCTTTGTAGAAGTACTCAACAGCAGATGTCTGCAGGTTAATTTTAGATCCAGGCAGGCATCTGGTGATGCTTTCCAACAATATTCTTCCATCTCTGAAATTATTTTCTTCCCAGAGCTTCCCATATCAAACTGTTTAAAGGCTTTTATCCTCCTGCTTGGCAGCACAGCAACAGAGCTGATGGGGAAGGTGTCAAACATGGGAGTGAACTGAGAATGTTATTGTCTTCTAAACCAGCACAGGATTCTGCACTCAGGGTCTGTTTGGCAACTCCTGAGACAAGTGTGGATGTTGTTGCATGCCATGTACAGCAATAGTCCTTTTTATTATCTCAGAGAGGCAAATATAAAGGCCTGCATCTGGAATAGAGTAACTTCTTGCAAAAATTCAGACTAGGGATCAGAAAAAAACTGGAGAACAGCGAAGAAGGCCAACTGCATCCTGGTTGTTTGGATCACAACACAGAATCACTCCAGGCAATTGATCCTTCCATTCTGTATGGAATTTGTGAGTCCACAACTGAAGTTTTGGGCTGGAAGAGTACACTTTGGAACTCACAGCACAAAGAAATGCATTGGCCAGCCCGCAGAGAAAAACACACACATGATGACTCAAGGATCATTATCCAGAAATGCATTCTAATAATGCCCTTTGGAAAGGAAAATGCTTCCACCCTACAGCAGTGTTTGAAATATTCTTTGCTTCATTTCCAGTCTTCATGCGAGAGTCCATCAATTGCTGCTGATGGCTCCATTTCAAAGGGAAATCAAATCCAAAGGTGATGGCTTCTATAGAGGTCTCCATGGATCCCTTCTAATCCCCATGATTAAGCTTTGATAATGCTACACACATTCAACAAACGTTTGATTATTGTACAGTGGTCACTGAATGGTCCTGGTTAAGTGGAAGGTTTTGTCAGAGCAAGAGTTCTATTAGCAGTTTTGTGTGCTGTCCTGTTAATTATCTACCCTTGGAAAGTAAAAGCATTTATATGTTTAAAGTGGTTATTCTTCTCTTTGACCATATTATTTGAAATGTTTTCTGATATTCATATGTCATGATTTGCAGTTGCTTAGATGGATTTCACTTCAGGTTTTTAAAGGGGAAAAAGCACTGCATGGCACTTTGCAATAAAGTTTATCTTGAAGTGATTCAATTTGCCTAGACCTTGCCCTGCATGAAAATATCAAAAAGA
Organism: Sclerurus mexicanus; assembly: GCA_013396755.1. Lineage (NCBI taxonomy): Eukaryota > Metazoa > Chordata > Aves > Passeriformes > Furnariidae > Sclerurus > Sclerurus mexicanus. Next base: position 459,532 of record VWZF01003767.1, read on the forward strand.
AAAGGCAAGAGTGAAGTGTCATCACCCCCTGAGACAGCAAGAGGTCACAAATTATCCCTGTTGTCCTTGGAATAAGAGACATGACATTTTTCATGAGCCATTAACTTTCCTATAGACTGAAGTGGGGATCTTGGGGAAGGGATTTGGGTTCTGTATATCTAGAAGACTAGTTGCGTAAAAATGATGACAGATGTTATAAAATCAGTAGGAAATGCGATCAGTGTGTCACAGCACAACCCACCCAAACCAGAAAGGGCACAAAGTGATTTTGTCTGTTGCAGCTTTTCAATATGTAATGGCAAATGCTTAGGTTTTTTACTGGTGTTGATAAACATCCCTCCTGCTAAAATAAGATTACTGTAAAGTATCTGCTATTTCTTTCTTTCAATTGGAAATATGCAAAATTTTCAGGTTTTAGTGAAGTACCTTTTTTACAAAAATGCTTTTTTTTTTTTTCACAGAAATGCATTTTTTTTCTAACAGTAAAAAAGAAGGCTCTTAATTAAAATAAGTACTTCTCACAGCCAACCTGAAATAAAGGTTACAGAAAATATAACTGAGAGCTGCCCCAGTGAGTCTACTGTTGCATCAACCTCCAAGATATTTGGGCAGGAAGAGAGTGTTGGTAGGAACCAGTCTGAGACCAAAGGAGCTCACACTTCCCTCTTGAGAGCTTCTGTGAATCCTGCCAGACTCCATGGACAGGAACTCAATGCGTGCACGAAGAAAGAGCAGACTTCAGCTCATTGCTCTGGTAAAATACCCAGCAGCTGGGTGTGCAAAACAGGCGATTTCTGCAAAAACTGCTAATCCTGCTGAAAGCAACGCCACCTTTTTAGCATTAGGCCTCATACATTGTTAATGAAGAAGAGAAACAATTAAATGGGTAAAGGGGACTATTAAAACAACACTTAATTCTGACAACTTGATAAAGTATCCCACCAGCTGATCAATACAGCTCCTGGCAGTCCAGCAGGCCTTATCGACGTTACTGATGTCTGCAGATTTGCTAGTTTTAAGTTCCTGGGCTACACTGACAGAGTGCCAGGGGAAAAACTTTTATATTTCAAATAGACTCAGAGGAAGGAGAATCCACTGGACAAGCAGTTTTCCTTGGGATAGAACATTTAAAACCCTTCTGTATCATCCTGGTTCTTCCCCAGGAAGATGGTTGGGTGCTGGAACAGACTCCAAGGAAGTGGTCACAGCACTAAGCCTGACAGAGTTCAAGGAGAGTTTGGACAATGTTCTCAGGCACACAGTGTGATTTATGGGGTGTCCTGTGAAGGGCCAGGAGTTGGACTCGATGATCATTGTGGGGTCCCTTCCAACTCAGAATATTCTATGATCCTGCTTCTGTTCCTGGTAATGTTTTACCCTTCTTTCTTTGTCTCTTTTTTTAAAAAAAAAAAAAAATCTAGATCAAAGCTAAATGGGAGATTTCATCTGTAATTTACTCTTCAAGCAAAGCTGCAGGTTGGCCACATTAATTATCAGAAGCAAAATAAGCAGCTGGTGATATACAGTGAAAAAGCCATGCTGGCCTTCAGTGTCCTTCAACACCATCCCTACCCACAAAAAAATATCTTCCAGTTCTACCTCTTGTTTCCACATTACCCAAAACACCAAAGGTGTCATTTATTTAAACCGCAAAATAAGTATTCAATTAAGCTCTGTTCAATTATATTATTAGATTTGGTTTTCATCAGTTCTGCATTATTTACTCACCCTGGCTACGATAATGGACTGTAGTTTAATGGTAAAAATGTTGTTTGGTGTAGGTGAGCAGCAGATACAGTTAATAAAAATGTGATTGCTGCAGGATCCATTAAAGCAGTAAAAGACTCAAGTGGCCACTACATGAAATTTCATATTTGTTTGCCCATGAGATGTTAGGGCAGGACAAGCATAACAAGCTGACTTTTATTCCATAGTCTCATTTTACCAAGGTCTCTGAGAAACAAACCAACAACTCCTTTACTGTTTAAGTGGTAATTTTTTTTTTAGAGTCTGTCCTTTTTTTTGGAAAAGCACAGGAATGATTATGAAACTTGTTAGGTTCGATTTTTTTTAACCCTAAAAGTGGCAGACATCCACTTTTAGTGTGAACTTTACATGGTCTTTGATAATTCTGGGGTGAGACTATAATAAACTTCTGCACATCTTAATGTTTTCTGAACACTTTTCTATAAAAAATCTTAAATTTACTTCAAGATCAGAGCTTCCCATTCCAAAAATATTACAGCAATGTTTTCTTTTGTGTCTCCAAATGTACAAAACATTAAGCTTGATGGTAGACTTAAGACACAGAAATAGTCTGGGTCTGGCCCAAGCATGACACAAGCCATTCTTCCTCAGCTCTCATTAAAAGTGGTATTGATAATGATAAAATAATTTACACTGAACAACAGCTCCAAACTCTGTCTGTATTGTCTCTTGTTCATAAAAGTATTTTTTCTCACACTGTCATCTGAGTAGCTATTTCTATATGTTGTAGCTTGTTGCCCCCTCTGTTGCACGGGTATTAAAAGATCTCTGTCCTGTGGGACCCAACAGCAGGAGCATCTGGCACACTGGTAATATTTTCCTTCCTTCTACAACAGGGAAATTGTCTCAAATTGCCTAAGTTCATTAACCAGGGTAAACCAGGGACAATTGTTACTCACCTGTGTTTAGTTTGACATTTGCTTCTGTCCCAGAACAGAAGACAGGCTTTTGTGCTTGAAACCTTTTTTCATTTTTTCCAGTTATGAACAAAAATAAATTTCTCCTTACAAATCTACATATTCTTGGTTTTAATTGAATTGAATACAAGACTTGCCAGAACAAGCTGTGACAGAAAAGAATATTAAAGATATAGAGTCAAATAAAAATGTTCAAGAATATGAGAGTTCATCACAAGTGGTTTACAGATTAAACTCTGGTATCTCTTGCTAAGGACTGATAGGTGAAATTGTCTAAAGATTTGTGTAAAGATTTCCAAAAAATTTTGATCAAACTGTTTAACACTGTGAATCAAGTGAGTTAATTTATTTCAGTGAACACCTCTAATATACCCCTTGACTGATTTTTGTGCACACCAAACAGATTAGGAAAAGAGGTGGAGAGACATTGCAAAAATATGAGAAGTCTTGGTGGTACTTGAGGTGGAAGGAGGAAAATACAGTGCTATAACCCAGAGAGCTTATTTTTATCATCATCATTAAATTAAATTCCTAAGTTATTCCTTCTAAAAGCGGAATAATTAATTGTTTCATAAAATGGAAAAGTCAGAGGTGAAAATAATTTCCTGGGGTTTAAAATACTCAGCATTGCTATAAATTTGGAGTCTTAACGTGATTGCCAGTGCTGTTGGGTGAGATGGCTGAGCTGATCTAACAGATCCCTACTGGGGTCCCTTTTCCCTTTCCCTCCTCTTGATTATATTACCCTACAACTTCCTTTGTAGCAGCTCTGGTACTCCTCTGACCTTCAGTGAGCCTTTTCTGTTCACTTGGTGGCAGAAAACTAGGCCACCAAGAAAAAAGAAGAATAAGAGAAAAGAGGAAAAAAAATAGGGGGAAAAGAAAAAAAACAACCAACAAACAAAACTGAGAAAAGAAACATCAAACAAAACCCACAAACAAACAAGTAAATCAATAACACCAGCCTAAACAAAACCACAAATAGTTTTCTGTTGGTTTAGTAAGTTCACATCCTGTAGTTTTCAGAAATTCAATCCAGTCTGACTTTCATATATATTCATGTCTAATTTGGGATTCAAAACCCAAGAGGGATTTGAAATCGGTAGAATGCAGGCATCCAGATATCTCAGACACTTTTAAACACTCAGAATACTATTTTAACATATAATCTTTTTGCTCTCTTTTACTGGCTGCCTGTGGGAGGAGTAAAAGAAATAAATAGAACCATTATTTTTTTCCCAGTCATAGTCAATGGGAAGCAGAGAGTTTCACCAAGACTTCTATGGGAATCAAAATCACAGGTATAACTTGACACACAGCCACGGGACCCGCCTGTTAGAGATACTGAGGCACGAATTGCCCATCATGGGGAAAAAAATGATCAAAAAAATTACCAAACTCTCATGAATGTCTTGGATATCCTGCTCAGCAGCCTCCAGCACAGAGGCAAGCAATGGTGTAGGGTCAGGAAGAAATTTTGCAATATATTATATTGGTATTTGATGATGTGAGTGCTATGCTTGTTTTTGTCTTATGTCTTTTGAAGCCACTGTCAAATTTTTGGAATATATTTGGAGAATGTGCAAATGGAAACACATGCAAGCTGAAAAGGAAAAGTGGACAAAACCAAGGAAAAAGGTGAAAATTAGGGGAAAAGGATATTTGAAGAAAAATACAGGAAGAGAAATGGAAATTACTTCTGAAAATTCTTTTTTTCTTTTTTTTTTTTTTTTTTGAAGTATGAGAAAAGACTTATGACATCTGTGAGTTTTTGGCCTTTGAGCTTGGAAAGATGCTTTGGTTCACCTGGGGAGCACCCAGAATAAATGTCTTTTCCAGCCAGGTGAGGCAAAAGAAGAAAAACCCAATGGGCTTAAGTCTTAAAAGGAGCTGTCACTTAGACACACTTTCTCACAGATTTCCTGGCATGAACACTAAGATTTCATGAGGACCTGGAGTTCAGAAGGGAAGGCAAGAGGACAGATTTGCAGCATTCAAAATGTAATATAAGTAGAGAAAAACAGATATTTTGCTAGTAGCCTGGCAGCATATTCCATCAGTGATTACACACTCCAGTATTTCCCTGCATAGATGTAGGAAAAAATCCCAGCCAGATATTGGACAGAACAGGTTTTTCCGTAACTGATGGGTTAAAATTCTATATTATTATACAAACAGTGAAAACCTGTGTGACAATCTCTATTTTTCATGATGACACACTGACAAGCACTACATATATAACCTTTTTTCTGACTGTGAAATCCATTCTCTTTCCTCTGGACTGACCTCTGTAGTTCCCTGATCTCCATCATTCCCAACAAACAGGGTTTTTACGATAATGTATTTTTTAGGTGAATGTTTAAATTGAACCTTCAGTTTTCTACAGCACTTGTGGGTTCATGTTACCTCAAACAATTGATTCAGGAAACATAAACCTTTATGTTCTGCCAACTTACCTCTTCTTCCATTGGAAATGTCTCTTTGTTTCATCTCATGGATTTCATACATCCTCCGACTTCAGTGTCTTCAGTGCTTTGCTTTTCCTTTATCACTCCTTCTTTCTGTGTCTTCTATTAAAGCTGGGTGTTGGGGCTGCTTAATACAACCTTTTTCTTTGATCATACATGGTCAAATGGTTCTTTTAAGTTTCCTCACTGACTATCTACACCAGTAAGGTTGCAATTTATATTCGCTTTCATCAACTTCATCTTTTCTTTTTAAATTAAGCTTCATATATAAATGCGTGGAATAAATTCTATATGTTGGCTCCATATTTTTGCTAGTTTCTTTCTGTATCTTATTAGCTAAGATGGGATTTTGCCTGGATTTTTGGGGACATTTCTTCTAAGGATCAATCTGGGTAAAGAGCCTACTGGCTCGTAGCATTTTCCCTCCTAATCTGCCAGACTGGCAAATGTTTCAAACTTTGGGAATGGCCTTTTTCAAGTTCCCAAGTACACATGAGTCTCTTGGGGATACCATGGCTTATTTACACTGACACAACCAACAGCAGTATCTATATAGATAAAGGAACTCTTTTCTTTTCTGCTATAAGTTCAAATCAGGTACTTTGTTTCAAGGATTTATTCCCCAAAGGTAAAATAGAGTTTTATTGCCCATTATGAACAGGGCCATACCAGTTGCTCCAGAAAATCTGTTCTGTATTAAAGATTCCTTGGTAAAACACTCTCCTTTGCTTGGTTTTCAGGGCCCTCAGTTGTGCCTTTGTGCCACAGCAGGTCCAAGCAAGGAAACATCAAGTTTTTGATAATTCCTCTTCTGTAGTCCTGAGTTTCTGTAGCTACATCAAAACTTTGCATGGCCAAAGACATGGGTTTAGTTCCCATTCAATGAGTTCTCCTAGGAAATGCCTGATAAGGAGAGGTGTGAAAGGGGCCAGAGATTATACCGAATATGCAGCGAGAGCAAAGCCAGCTTCTCCTGGGAGGAGAGGAAAGAGCAGGAGATGTACTGTGTCACTTGTCTTTAGGAAAGAAGAATAAAATCTGTTCCCTTTTTATTGACAAAAACAGAAACAATCTGTGGTTCTGCAGCCATGGTTTTCCTTCCCCTTTTAATTTCCATTGTTCCAAACAGAAATTCCAATGGCAGTGCTGCCCGTGATGTGCAGACAGGTTGGTCTGTGCAATTCTCAGCCTTGCATTCAAAGTTGTGGTCTGTGTCTGGGCTGAATCTTGACGGAGCTTAACATGTACATTTCTAATAAAATCACTAACAGGGCAGTTAAAAGCCTGTGGTAAGGTGGGAGTCCCTGTAGTTTTTTTCTCTTCCACTTATGGGTGCTTTTTGTAAGCCAATATCAGACATTTTGAGTAAAAAATCAGCTCCCCATAAATAAAGACTGTATTAAGTCAAGTAGCTCACCTGCTGCTGCTTATTTCATTAACACTCTTCACTGGTCTCCAATGGATGTTCAAGTTCTCCTTGGGGAAAATAAACACCTCTCCAATCTGTTTTTCGCTTCTGCATTTTTTTATTTATTTACTAATTTCTGATGAGCCTAAAACACGCTGTCATGTTTCAGGAGCTTTTATGTTGCATTTAATTTCCTTCTAAGATGCTTTTCGCTGTTGGATCCTCTGCAACACCGCAAGGGTTTTGCTTTGAGATTAGTTTCTTAGCTGAACTAATTCCTTCTGAGGTAAAATAAACTGCATCATGAGCCTTTTTAGAAATGAGTAGTGAGGCATTTGTTGTGTTAGTCAAGCCCTACCTGCCCTCTCTTCAAGAGCTGATACTCATTTTCTGTCCTGTTTTTGACTGACCTTTTTAAGGGAGACCTTTCTATTTCAGTTGTGTTAGCAGCCCGAGGTAGGCAAGGGCCACAGACAGGTTAGAGGCTTGTGTTGTTGAAAGCTCTACAGACAGATGAAGGATAGCAGCTCCACACATGAACTCACAGTCATTAAAAAACAAACAAAAATAAACACACTAAAAAATAAGAAAAAAACAAATGTAGCAGATGCAGCTGACAAAATCTGATAAAGATGCTGAGTTATTTTAGGACAGCCTGGGTGTGTAGGCAATTCATAAACCATCCAGCTGCAATAACCACAGGTACTCTCCTGCCTTGTGGGTTTCAGATAACAATTTTCTGCAGGCATTATGGAAGGGGTGATTTTAGGGGATGTGAGAGTCCTCCACAGAGAGGGTTTAAACAGCCATAACATGAAACTTCTGCAGCCTGGACTTAAAAGTCACATAAAAATCAAACACCAGTCGGGGCCAAAGATCATATGATCAAGTGGAGAGCTGGATGGCACTCTGCTTGACTCAAAATTTTAAAAATGTATTAGAATAAGAGGAGAGTTGTACACGTTCTTGACAGTAAGAACAAAAAAACCCAGCTAAACCGTATTGTTCCCATTGTACTTCCATATAAGTTTTAGCATCCATTAGTCTGGCTTTGTAAATGAATGATTTTCACAACTGAGTTGTTAAATGTATGTTTGAATTGCAATACTGAATTTGTTTGCAATTTCTTTCATTGGTCTAATGTATTTAAAAATGTTCAGGGGGCAACATCCTTCTTTGTTAGTAAACAGGAGGGCCTTACTAAACATCAGTAGTTTAATTTGGTAATTTACTAAAGGTAAATAGTTTTCTATAGTCATGAATGCGAGTTTCCACACTATGCATCTAATTCCATAGGTGCAAGTGGTTTAGCTGAGCAGTTTTTTGCCTGTTTTCTGACACTGGGGACCACCAGAGCTCTATCTCCAATGTGCTACAGGAACACAGAGGATGTGACACCTTAGCATCCACAGTCAAGGTGTTTAGAGCACAGTTGGTCACCCACACTGGGATTCAATTCCCCAGAGCTGGATTTCTAATGTTCTCTGAGTTGCCCTCAGGACCTACAGATGAAAGATGCCCTTTTAGACTCCTGGAAGTTCAAAGGGATGCCCAGAGTATAACAAAGGGGCAGAAGGCAGTTATGTGTGAGCAACTAAAATATGCCCTAAGTAGGTCAGTGGAAATCTAGTATATGTAGGCAAATCCAAGAGCCTGGACAAGCGATGAAATCCAGTTCTCTTCTTTAGAGGAACCTGAATAATTTTCTGGCTGCACTGATTAGAGTTTCTGAAGTGCCTTCCCCAGGCTAGCAGACATTGGACAGAATACATAAGAGACCTGCACTCTTCTGGAAAGTAGAGGGAATATTTTGGGGAATAAAGTGTATCACCAGATGCCATTAATTGGTGCAGTTGGGGAAATTGCTTAAAAAAATCTTCACTGCAACATCAATTAGCACTTCGACACCCTTGAAAACTAGTTTATGTGAAGTGTCCCAATTTTTTCATTATAGAAGCAACAATACCTGCTTTCAGATCATTCCTTTCATCAGGGACTTCAAAGCACTTAATGAAAACACATTTTGTTTGTTTACGTTACATAATGGACCACGGCACAGTAATGTCTGAGTTACTGATACATACAGTGATATAGCCACAAAATTTAACTTCTTGTTTTGGCCTTATTGGCTCAAATATATCATATCTGTTTCCAGGTTAACCTCAGGCTAAGGCTGTGTCTGTACCCACTTTTGGAAAAAACAGATGAAGAGGTGGCAAAATGCTGCAAATAAAAAAAAAAATCCTGCTAAATAATTAATGAAGGTTTGTTGAAATTTATAAATTTATTCAGAGCAGAGAATCAAACAAAAGGAATGCTGATATCTGCATCATTTTGACTCATTTGGTACCATTTAACAGCAAGTTTTTCCCCTAGGAACGTTTATTCAAGACAGCTCATGATTAATTCATATATACTGCTTGCACATAGCATATATCTGGAGGAAGATCCCATACTGCATGTAATTAATATGACTTTTTTCTCAAGTTTTTCGGCCAGTCTGGTTGGATTCAGCCCACAGGTTGAAGACATATATATTTAGATGTTTAGAGAGTTGTTACTCACAAAGATATAAAACACAATAAATATTTTGTTGGGTTTCAATTCCTTATACACAGATGTCTAGTCACACTTTGCATTCCCTCAGGTATCCAGTGTATCCAGGACTCACCCATCAGACATATTTTACCTAGATGTGAATGTCTGGAAATAAAGCTATTACAAAAGTAATTTTACATTTTTATTTCCTCTACTTTCAAATCCTCTCTCCCTTGGAGAATTCAGTGCCATCACCCCCATTCTGCAGCTGAAAAAATGGAGGTGATTGCCCGTGGTTATTCCCAGCCCTGCCACTGCCAGGCTGTGCTGGGCACATTCCCAGTGTTCAGCTCAGCAGAGCCCGGTGTCCCCTCTGTTAGAAGAACAGAGATCCAGGGGGTTCAGTGGCTGGGATTTGTTTTGTTTGTGGTGGTGAGGGGTGAAAAGAGTGTGGCATCTGGGTAAACACAATTTTTCGTTTCAACTTATGCAAAAGCTAAGCCTACTTGGATTCAAACACAACCCTCTAGTTACGGTTTAGGCTGAAATGTCACATCCACTATGGGGAACAACAGCACTTCTTACAGGAGTGTAAATACCCAGTTATTCTTCTGACTTGGAAATTAGCCCTCAGCACTCCACTGGAATCATTTTAAGTGACTCAGGCCTCCAAAAAGCCTCTGTACAAAATATTGCTCTGCTAAAGAAATTTCCCTTTCAAGCTTGCTTGTTCACATCCCAAAGCCAAAAGGAAATGAAAACTGATTATTTTCCCTTTGAATCACATGGGCTCTGCTCATTTTCTGCAATAATATAACTCAGAATAAAATAAGAGGATAGATATAAATTTTCATTGACCATATTAAATCGAACAATGTACATACTTTTTTGGGTTTAGTTTCCATTACAAAGAAAATCGAATTGCAGAAGATGGTCATTTGAAGCTCTATAGATTTTTCTGCCCCATAAGCTGCAAAGAATATACTTGAATGTGTTCATCCTTTCTTTATATGTTTATATGCATATATTTTTATATATGCATATGTACAAAATACACAAATAAATGTGCTACAATTATGAGGAAAACAGACTCATGCTATTTCACTTGATGGAAAGATCCACGTTTAGTTTTTGTGTATTTCTCCCTATGTTTTTAATTTTTACAATTTTTCACTATATTCTAGTCAGATCATTGGGTGTGGAGAGGGGAGAAAAAAGAGGGAGGAAGGAAATAAATGAAAATATACACTCAGCGTCTTAATTAAGATTTATTTAATCCAGCTACAAAACAGTACTTAGCATCCTGATGGGAGCAGATTGCTTTCACATTTGATGAGATTTCCCATTTTCAAATGAGAAAAATGGCACTGTGTTAGACCTGAATTATTCCTTCAGTGCTGAGATATTTGAGATTTCAAAGCATGTACTTTCTTCAGGGGTAGGTTGGCTCCAAAACCAAGGCAAACATCCCAGCAAAGCTTTTCCTTTGGTGCAGAGCTCCCTGTGCCAACTTCAGAGGAAGAACCTGCAGAAGGGAGGGATGAGTTACCAAGGCAGCTTTCACTTGCTGAGTGGATCTCTTTTACAGTGTGACCTGGAAGGCTCATGGTAAGCTATAAAATGTTAAATGAGGCTTATTGCTCTGGGCTGTGTCTTTGAAAAAGTCAACCCATGGAAATAAGAGTCAGATGGCATTTTCTAAAGTATGTAGGAGCCCAGCTCCCACTGAAGTGAATGGCACACCTAAATTATTTCTAGAAGTATCCCTTAAATACCTAAATACTTTTGAATAGATGTTTCTCAGTGCCAAAGGAGAACTAAAACAGTGAGAAACAATACCTGACCCAAATCACCTATGATACTGTCGCTATAACTATACCAGTGAACTAAACAGAATACCTCGATAAGGTAGAGACCTTTTATCAGCAGCAGGTTTTGGTGAACTAATGAGATATTAGGAAGAAATTCCTCCCTGTGAGGGTGGTGAGGCCCTGCACAGGTTGCTCAGAGAAGTTGTGCCTGCCCCATCCCTGGAAGTGTCCAAGGCCGGGTTGGACGGGGCTTGGAGCAACCTGGGCTGGTGGAAGGTGTCCCTGACCATGGCAAGGGGTGGGAACTGGATGATCTTTATGGTCCCTTCCAACCCAAACCATTTTGTGATTCCATGATATTGTTCATAACCTTGAAGTATGGTACCTTTGACTTGTGTCTTGGTACATTTGGTCTGTGTCTTGGTAGTTCTGAATCGCTGTTCCAATAAATTATTATACTGTACAGTGACAGGGTGAATCTTGTCATTGAATTTCATTAAGCTGCACATTTGCAACATCATATTAAACCCACCTTTGCTAATACCTTTTACAGTGATTCTTTACATGATCCAAATCACCCATTTGCAACAGCACTAAGCACTTCTTTCGTAAACTCTGCACCAAGAAACCCCCCAAAATCTCCTGTGTAGGACAAGAAGGCAATCTCTGCGAACATGGGCAGGGGGTAAAAAGTGTTCTTCAAGTTCTTAGTCTAAAGATAATCTCAGTTATTAATTTCTGGAGCTTTTCAATAGAGAGAACTTCATTACCAGACTGTTTTTCAGGGAAAGAATATATGTGCCCTCCTAAACCAGGCAGTCTTGATATAAAGGTATATTAACTAGGAAGTTTAATGCATTTTTGACAAGGCGCAGTGGAAATAATACCCCCAGTATCAAGGAATAAAATAAGAAACATAATGATGCTGTTTAAAATGCCAAAGAGCTCTAGGTTAAAAATATGAATATAAAGTCTGATCCAAAGTCTTTTGAATTTAATAGAAAGAGCCAAGATGAATGCAGCAATTCTGGAATAACACCCAAGAAGGGAAAAGCCACCACTGTGTATTAAGCTACAGTTCAGTCCTCTGCACATTTCTCACAAATGAACAAGTTTCTCTCAAGGCCACTCAACAAACTGTGCTCGGGTCAGCGCCAGGCAGCACAATGCCCTGAGAGCAACACAAGTCACTGAGGGCACCTGTGTTTGACCTTTGGGGCAAAAAAAATATCAAACTGGTTAATTTATAGGGAGCAACATATGAATCCTGTAGCTGGTAACTTATTCACAGAGGGTATATCTACTGTAACAATGTCTATAGATACAAAGAATATTTAGAAGTTGCTTTAGCTTTTCTAGACCACAGTCTTTAAAATATCCTCCCAATTCTTTTAATAGAATATGCAGCTTCATTAGAATAATTTAATCAACAGGAATAGAAAGTAGCTTTGTGATCATATAATGGGCATTTCAAAAAGCTGAGTGTAAATTCCCACACTCTCTGATTCCTGTTTCTCCACCTTCTCCTTCAAGAAAAAAAAATACAAAAAACCCAAAAAACAAACAAACAAAAAAACAAACAAAAAATCCCCTATAACAAAAGAAAGTTTTACATTTACCTAACTGCTATTATTACTACTGTTACTCTTCAGCTGCGGCTTTTGCAGTCAGTGAGCTTTCATCTGCCTGAGTTTGCTGAGCCATTAATGGTAGATTGCTCAGTTGTCCTTTAAGCAATATGTGCTTAATCCCCACTGTGGCTGGTGGCACTCACTCCATGTGTGACACTCAGCAGAGCTGCTCTCTTTCCACATTCCCTGAAAATCCACTGCTGTGGACAAGGCTCACTGAAGGTTCCCATCAGTGATGAATTTTAACTGCTTATTTAACTGTTACCTTTCTACCAATTTTATTCACTTTTTACTTCCTCCAGGACACAGACCATCCTATTTCTGCCTAAAGAAAACACGAAATTTTATTGATTGATTTATTTGTTTGTTTGTCCCTTCTCTCTTTCCCCCAAAACAGTAACAAACAATATCTGTTGTAACCTAAAGGATTACCCAATATGCAGGTGTGTAGAAATTATGATCATGAATACACAGGATTCCATAACAGACAAGGACACAGAGGCTTTTGGCCTCTGAATTTCTATACTTTAGTATAGATTACTGTAAATATTATATATATAACCACTATCAAGTATATCTATGATTAATAAAGTTAATACATACATATACATGTGTATATATATAAAAGCTATTATAAATTATAAGCAACTAATAATGCAGTACTGATCAACAACAAGGCAGTATTTAATAACAGTAGCAATCAATCAAATATATTTAATCATATATATGATCAAATATAATAATAAAATGTAAATCAAATAATCAAATATAAAACAAAATGCAATATATAAAATCAATCAAATATTGCAAAAACCAGTAAGAACAACAACGAAACAGGTATGTACTATCACAGGTTGCTACAAACTTGTTAGTGAAACAGCTTATCAATGATTTAAGAGCAAATATACTTCAGAAATACTATTTAGATGGATCTATATCAAGTGAAATATATTGCAGAAGAGACTAAGCCACCTCAGAGGGAGAACAAATCAATCCCAGAGGGGGACTAATCATTCCAGAAGAAAAGCAAGCCCAAGAAAGGGTCCAGAGGGAAAAAAGTTAGAGGAGACCCCAGTCAAAGATAATCTCTACTTGAGGATGAAGTACATCCAGCACTAGAAGCTCTCACAGAGAGAGGCTTCATTTTGCATCAAAGTTAAGCCCTTTTTATATCATAGGGACACAGGAGGGTGCAGGACACCATCACTTCAAGCAGTGTGTGCTGTTGAATTAATTTTTTCACCTATAACAGCCAACAGATGATGTTTCCTGTTCTTTCAGACTCATTTCCCTGACTGTTTTCATTTTTCCTGATGATAAGTTGCTGCTACAGTTTCTTGGGTTTGTGTACTTCCAAGAGGTCTTCAGAATTTTCCAAGGATATTTCTGGTTCCCAAGCAGGATTTTCAGGCTCCCAGCTCCCAGACTGCCAGATCTTTCTCTGTTCAGCAATTTTCCCTTCTAACCAGGCCACCTTTATGGCTGCTCACATCAACATCCTCTATTTCACCATTAAAGTGACTGAATTATTTTTCATTTGAATTGACCAGAGGAAAGAAAAAACCCAAGAAAATATTGATCAGGTTTTTTTCTCTCTCCCTTACTTTTCAGGCCTTTGAAAACTGTTTTTGACAACAATGACATTTTTGTACTATCTGAAATGTCCCTTGAGAAACAAATCTACTTAGGAAAGCCTTTATCCTCTCAGGACTTACCACTCTCAAACATCTGTTTTCCATGAGTGATAAGAGGTAGCAAATACAGAGAAAAGAGAGTCATGGGAGATGCCAATACTCCAGGGAAGTGAGAACGTGAGAATCCTCTTTGTGCTGCTCTACCTAAACCCCCACAAAACTTAGCACATTTTATGATTTTTGGGTCCATATTTCTGATTTTTGGGTGTATATTGAGGTCTATATTTCTAAAAGTGTGGCTGCTCTGATATTTGAGGATTACCTGAAGCCTGACCCACACTTACCCAGAACACGCAGTGCATCCTTCCTTATGCAAATCATTTTTAACAGTCTGTACCAAAGCCCTTTATTTCAGTATAAATCTGATGAATGCCAAGCTCATTTGTGCCATGCACAGGGAGACCTGGGAATCAGACTATGCATTTGCTTTTCACTTCTGACAAACAGAGTTCAGAAATGTGGGAGCAATAAATTTGGGGCTTTCTGTTACCTGACTCAGTGTACTCATGATCCATGTGCCTTCTTTTCAAATCTGACACTGCAGAGCACGTGTGCAGGTGGGAAACAGGCAGGGAGAACAAGGATTTTGTGACCAGAGAACATCAGAATTTGCAAAGCAAGAATGGAATCTTCCAAGGCACAGAATTTCCAAGCATGTGTTGGAAACATGTTTTAAAGTCTGAATAGTTTGCGACTAATAAGAATCTAATCCTATTAACACAATAATTCAGTATTGCTAAGAATAGAGTAACTTGCTGTGCTAGGAAGACATTATTTTCAGATGCTGTGTGTAAATTTACAGATAATCAATTTAACAGCTGCCTTTAGGAACTTAAAGTACTAAAATAAACTGAAGAGCTAAAAATTGCTAATGACAGAGAAATTTTTTATTATGCTTAAGTAACGGTGTACTTATACAACACAAATTTATAGCTTGTTGCGAAATGTTAATGTATTTTTAAAATCTTCAACTTCTTATCTCTACTTTTTAGTAAACTGATTGCTTTCAGTGTAACATTGATAACAGATGATCATTCACAGCCATCTGTCTCCCTGCTTTCCAGTGCTAATAAGTGAAAACTACTGAAGCAAAAACATAACTCCCTATTAACAGCCTGTGCTAATGAAGAAGGGCTAGAGCACACATACGTAGTTCTCAAATGAAAGTCCTAGGTGTTAAATGTCGGAGTATTTTTAAACAATATTTAAATAACACCTCTTTTCTACAGCTGCAATTGTTTACAAAGTGCCTGAATTTTACCTGCACTTTTGCACTAATCTCTAAAATAACATTTTTAAACAGCTGCTAGTTCTGTCAATATCTCTTGCTTTATAATCACCACTAATGATTCAGTGTGATTCCCACTGCATTCTCTCAAGCTACAATATGCAAGGAGGAAGTTTGCTAACTTATTTTTAAGGAACACTTCAAGCACAAAACTTGAAAAGATTTTTCGATGGCATTTATGTGCAGAAAAGGGAAATTGTTGTTTGATAAAGATGAAAAAACTGTTCATCCCTCACCTACCAATGAAATAAAATGGTACCTGTAGTTGGGCTGAGGATTCCTTCTTCGTACCGAGAGATAAAGTATTACCAAGCTACTAAACAATCCTGTAATAACAAAGAAATAAGGAAAAGAAACCTTTTATTTGTGACAGAGAATTTTTAACTTTATCTTGATTTATTTTAATCTTTCAATGCAACATTTAGTGCCATGGAAAATTGAAAAGTCTTGTACTTTTACTCCATGGTATTTTTCAAGCAGCTCCTTGGAAATTAACAACAACATTAAACACACACATCTATTTTCAATATGAGTTGTAAAATTAAATTCTAAATAAATCAGTGGTGGTACCTTAGAATAGTGGAAAGGTTTGACACAACTGCTCACACTTAGAAACCCTGAGCCCTCAGGGATGAAGAGCAGAGTTCTGCTCCACATCAGAAAAGGCATAGAAGTGTGACCCTGAGTGACATAAGCACTTAAAATTCCAGAAGACAGAATATTTTTGGAGAGTTGAAAGGTGCTTTTACATGTGCTACTTTTGGTCCAGTGTTTAGGACAGCAACCAAATAAATGTGACTTAACAATGCACCTCAGTGTAAAGCTTTTCTCCTCTAAGGGATCTAGCTGTGGGAATAATGGACAAACCTCAGAGGTTTTTGAGCTTAAACCCAGACCTCCAAAAATTAGAAGTGCAACCAAACCCTTCAAATGCCTTTGGATGTGTAAGAGTATTTATTTATGTGCCTGAGTATCAGAATTGCCAGACCCTTCCTGTGAGGCTGCATGAGTCTTTTCAGCACGACTGAAGTGTGTGGAAGGAGGTTGGTACAATAGCAGGACACTCAAG
This sequence comes from Sclerurus mexicanus, assembly GCA_013396755.1. Taxonomy (NCBI): domain Eukaryota; kingdom Metazoa; phylum Chordata; class Aves; order Passeriformes; family Furnariidae; genus Sclerurus; species Sclerurus mexicanus. The sequence goes on from VWZF01003767.1 coordinate 476,123, forward strand.
TTCAGGAGCTCCTGAGTTAAAGTTTAAATGCTTTTTTGCAGCTTCTGCACCTGGCACAAGGATGACATGTCCTTTTTCCAGCTCAGAGGGCTTTGGTTTTCGTTGCGTGCCATAAAACACCGATATCATGCTATGGGACATAGAGTGAGTTTCACTCATAGCCATGCTCCGTCCCACAGACACGTTTCCCTTTGGGATCTCAGTGATATCAGGGGGGACTTCAGGCAAACTCATAGTTTCACTCACATGAATCCTATTTTATGCTTAGTATCACAAAACAGGATTGAAGACAATGCATAAAGTGGACTAGAATTACTAGAGCTGCAAGGCCTGAGATACATTTTGTGTCTCCTTAAAATAGCTCGGAAATAAACCCAAACTACTCACGGATATCTTCAGGGTTTTTAGCTGAAATAAGCCCAACACTTACAAATGTCCTGCTGAAAATATGGTTTTATTATCTGATTGAACTTTCATTTTTCCAAGGAGAAAGGTCTGGAAGATAAGATGCATGCTGAATGAAAATTTGACAAGCTCAGAAAAAAATTATTCCCAGTAGCCTTCATTGTCTCTGAATAAAGGGTAGCAGTATCATTGTCTCTCTTCATAGTCCAATTACTTCATACTTGCTCCTAGTGACACTTGACTGTCTTCTGCCTACCAAAAGGAGCTAAGTAAGTTTCCACTGAGTTACACTGGGGAGGAAAAAAAGGTGGGAAAAAAAATCTGTATTCTAAATCACAAATCTCAAAGTCAAAATTTTAAACTTTACTAGTCTGGATTTATCTCAGTATTTAAAAACCATGCAAAAGACTGTCCATTGTTCAAAGTCATTACTGCAAAATATAAGCCAAAAAAAGGAAATCTTATACCATTAAAAGAAGCTGGAACTGAAACATGGGGAAAGCTGCGCTACTGCCTTAAAGAGCAGATGGGATTTCAAAAAGACTACTATTTTAATTTTCATGATGATTATATTTATATTCATATTAGCTGGTTTTTTTTTCCTAATGAAATCACAGAACAGGCCAAATTAAAAGTTAAAAATTATACCGAGATACCAGGCTCAGTTTGTAGGAACAAGCTGATAATGTTTATGTAATACTGAAGGCTGAAATAAAGAAATGTGCTAAGGGGTAATTCCAATCAAATCATATGCAACTGGCTCAGAATTATATCCCCATTTGCATTAGAAAGCACAATCAGTGGGCCCATTATTTATGGCCTGGACAGCAGCAGGCACCAACACGATCACAAACCAATCTTCACCCGGTAAGGAAACACACTTTTCAGGGATGAAAATTTTATAAAACACCAAGGAATGTCACCCACTTCAAGCTACTCCTTCCTGGGCTTTCTCAGGAGCTGTCTGATGTGCTCACAACGGGCAGGCTGATGCTAAAGGGCTTTGATGGATAGCACATGACAGCGTAATGTGAGTAAAATTATGTGACAGCTACAGGGACAGTGGCAAGTACGTGGAGGGAAATGGGGGGTGGATTCAGTCCACGCATTCATTCCCCATGGAAGAGAAGACACTGCAGCTTGGAGGGATGAGTGCACTCACACCTCATTTTCTGCCTTTCCTGGGAAAAGCTTCCATAAAACAGAGTTTTCTGACCAAATGGGACAGTGTGTGTTTCACTGTGTGTGAAAGAGATGATACACCATTGGAGATAATGATATATCTGATTATTAGACAGAGGTCAGGTAGGTTTTGGTAACTCTTTTTCCACACTGACAGTGATTATTAATCTGTACTTTCAAAACTTCTATCACTGGGCCACTACTGTGTCCCACAATAAAGATTGTTCTCTTTCTTCACCCTACTTTCAAATATAAAAGGGAAAAAAGCCTTTTTTTTTTTCTTATCAGGCCCAATTTTATACAATACAGTCAATTACATCTGACTATTTTTTTAAAGTGAATTTTTTGAGCATGTGCCCTTTCTGACTTCCTGATTGGAAAATGCACATTAAAACTGTGATGATTTAGGGAAATTTTCAAATTTAAATGATAAAAATATGGTACAAAATAAATCCAGTGTTAAAAATGGCCTTTTTTCTCTGAAAACTTAGGGCCGACCTTGGAATGAGCACCTACTATAGAAACAACTCTCAAATGTTTTATTGGCATCATATGGCATGAAACAGTGTCACAATAAGTTTGATGACTGATTTGGATTTGAAGGTCTGTTTTACCCTGTTTAGTGGATCTTTGTCTAGAAGCTGAAATATCTGCAGATGGAAACTCATTGGAAAATTGACAAAAAGTCTCATGGAAGTTATTTTAGTCTCTCCAACTATACCTTCCTCTCCATGAACATCTGGAGAGTATGGTAACATATGCTTTGCTTAATAGTGAATTATCACACAAATTTCAAGAAGAGGAATTGTTATTTTTTTTTTATTCCACCACAGTTTGCATACTTCAATAAAAGCAATTCTTTTATAGGTCTTTTCTAAAGTAGCAGCTCCAGAACATACGACGTTTGCATGTACTATGTAATTTGGTGAGCCATTCCATCCTTTGGTTTATTCTATCATTAAGTTGTTAGTAAAAAAACTGTCTTTTATTTCCATAAAAGGCCTGAGTTGGGCTCCCAGGCTTATCTACTTGCACTTTAGTTGCATCTGATTCTCATATAGGGACAGCCATTGCTATGCCTATTCACTGACAATGTTGTACGTTACAGGTGGGTTTTTATATGCACAAAATACAAATTTGGATTGATTCATGGCATGACTCCCACAAATATATATTTGTGTTCATGACTGCCTTAAAACTCTTGCTATTTGCTGCTGTGTGTATTTCTACTGACCTGAGTTGGTCTTCCTAAGGAAAAGCACCCCGCAGAGCACAGCAGAGAGTATTGGCATTCACAGTGTTTACCTGTTTTCTCTAGGCAGCTCAACCTCTCTCTGACAGACACCTGCAGTGTGACTCTCATTCAGAGGAAACCTGGGCAGTTTGGAGACTGTGATTTTTGAATGTCAGCCTCCACTAAACCAAGTCCTATTCAGAGTAATTTCATTTCCACAGGTGAAATCAAGAGCAGAATTATGCCCAGATTGTCTAGTAAAGAACAGGATGTAATGAAGGCTGGATTTACTTTTACAAATCCTCTTAGGGCATTGCCTCAGGAAAGATAAGAAACATAATTTAATTTCCTGAACAGTTCAGCAGTTGCAAAATCCCACGCAGTGAAACAGAAAGGAGTCTTTTGGAAAAGGCTTCCTTGGGGTATCCAGCTGCCACGGTGCATCAGAGCATCTCCCTGAGGTCCCATGTCCAGACACATCTCAGACAAGCGCTGCAAGCACTCTGCTGTTTGGAAATGAAACATGCTTTGCCTTTGACAAAAAATGCTACCTTTACTTGAGAAATTAGTCCTTTTTTTCCCCATTACAATGAAATATTATTTTTGCATCAGAGAGGAAAGGGTTTTTTCTCCATTTTTATTCAGCATCTGAACATATAAATTGCAAGTAAACAATATAATTTTGCTCTTTTTCTCCCTCATGTCTCTTTTGAAGTATATATTTAAATTGCTAAAATAAACCTTACTTCTATTTCAAGCCTGCTTTTTTATTCTGGACCTACTCAATTAATTTTCTTCTTCAAGATATTTTAAATGTATTTTAAAATTAGACAAAAGACAGTGAATACGAACCCCAAATGCCTCATTAATAACAATTTGAGCTTGCATAATGAGCACAAATCCTTCTAGTAGAGCAATTTTACATCAATTATGACATTATTATTTTTGAGCTTGTTACTGGTTTTATAAATAAACCAGTAACCTTTGATCATTATAGCATGTGGATGACTATACTGCACTGTGTCATGACATGAAATGGGTGTCATCTTGCACTCTCAAGGCTGCACAGTTATTCCCCATGTTATTTAAGTATTTGACAAACTCATGAAGTGCCATGCAGAATAGCACCACATGAAGTGTGTATTTTTTCTCTAGAATCACGAGGAACAAGAAAGTTTTTGCACCACCCTCTGTCAAGACATCTTTCTCCCTAATTAACGAGCCACTTGTTTCTTTATATTATTGTTTTGTGCCTTTCCAGATCTTTTTATGTCACCTGAAATTTGAATATGTGTAAGACATTTGTGCTTCATTTAAGTCAACACCTTGTGCTGGAAAATGAATATACAGCTAGTGAGTGTCAGAGCTTTCCCAGAGATGTAGATGATGTAGAGAAAGTGGTGAGGGACCAGTTCCATGTCATGTGATAAATCAGAAGCAGAGATTAAAATTGAAAACCCCACTCCTAGGCCAATCTTCATCCCCTCCCAACTGTGCCTGTGGGGGAAAAAATTGCCATGTAGATTTTGATACTATAATGGCAATATTCTTCAAAAGTCTTTTCCATCTTGGTCATAAAAAAACCCAGATTTTATACAGCTTTGGGCCATCCTTATTCATGTAAAAGTTTTGATCCTGAAAACAGCTATTCAGATAACCAGTGAGTTATTGAAATAAGTTGCTTTCATAGAAAAAAATATGGGTTCAGGCTGTCACTGGAAAAGGGAATGTCATTGACACAGGGATGAGGGTGCATTTCTTGAAGCAGACTTTCAAGGACAAGGAGTTAGAAATGAGGGGACAGAGAATGTGACACTGAGAGCAGCCTGCTGTATGACAAATTTATTCCAGGGGCCCCTCTCACTCTTGAGATGTGGTGACCCTGCCATTCTTCACCTCATCTTTTCTACTCAGCATGTAACCACAGTGCTGCTCAAATCAGGTTATGAAAGGAATGCTGAAGCCAGGAGCTGTAAACATGACAGTAGCACATTCCCAGACCTCTGCAGTGCCTGTCTGAGGCTGTGCCTACACTATTAACTAACAGAGCCTGTCCTCTGTCCTTGAAACCCAGTGGTATCGCACAGTAGCTAAACTGTCTTCCCTCCTTTGGAAAGTGTTGCCTTGTGTACTGAGTGCTGATAAATATCTCCAGCCATGCTATCCTGCAAACCACCTTTGGGCTGGGAGAAGGCTTGCTGACCCAGCCAAAACTGTGCCAGGTAGCACACAAATAAGTAAGCATTAGGAGCCACCACGGGATGGTTTTGGAGGCAGCTCCCTCACCACTGCGAGTGAGTGGCTTTAAGTTCTCAGGAGATCTGGAGCTCAAGAGGTCACGGCTGCACACTGGACCATAAATCATAAATAAGCTGGAGGGTTCCATGTGGCCCCATTTCAACAGCAGGCAGATAGCCTCCAAAAAAAAAGTGGTTGTTTGTAAAAAATGCCAGAGAGAAAGGAAAGCACAGAGCAAAGGAGCATGGGCTGGAGACCCCTGGGCAGCTCTCAGCGCACTGACACATCCACAATGGATTGCTGGTGGCCTGGGAAAAGGCCAGGCTTTTGGCAGCACCTCAACATGGCATTGACAGCACTGCTAAGGCAAGGAGGGGCTTCTCTTCTACCTTTCTTTGGAACTCCACGTGCCAGTGGGGACAATGACAAGAAAGCAAGTATGTGTTTGTCCCTACCATGTTTGGAAGCTCCAACTCAGAAACCACTAAATGTGTTGGTGCAGCATATTTGCTGGGGGCTGTAGTACCTTACCACTGCCGTGCGTCCCTCTTCTCTGTGCAGTGTTCCTTTTCACAGCAGCCTAAATCAGAAAGATCAGAAATCTTACAACAGAGGGAATTTGTACTCCTAAGATTTTAGTCTTAAGTCATGGAAGGAAGCAACATCCTGCATCCCTTGCACTGATGAGGACACACCTCAAGTCCTGTGTCCAGTTCTGGGCCATTCACTTCAAGACGTTGAGGTGCTGGAGCATGTCCAGAGAAGAGCAATGGAGAAGAGGAAGGGTCTGGAGAGTAATTCATATGAGGAGCAGCTGAGGCAGTTGGAGGTGTTTAGCCTGGAGAAGAGAAGGCTCAGGAGCAACCTTATTACTCCCTGAAAGCAGTTCGTAGCCAGGTGGGGAGCTGTCACTTCTCCCAGGAAACCAGCAACAGGATGAGAGGGGAGTCTTAAGTTGCACCAGGGGAGGTTCAGGTTGGACATCAGAAATAATCTGGTGTTGTCAAGCATTGAAACAGGCTGCCCAGGCAGGTAATAGAGTCATCATCCCTGGAAGTGTTCAAGAAATGACCGGACATGAGACTCAGTGTCTGGTTGACAAGGTGGAGATCAGACAAAGGCTGGACTCGATGATCTTGGAGGTCTTTTCCAACCTCAGTGGTTCTCTGGTTCTATCATTACTTTGTTGGTTTTAGAAGAGGTCTTTACCTGAACTGAATCTGATTTCCAGATGGTCTTAGCCTTCTCTAATAAGAAAGTACTGGAATCCATGCCTTCTAAGATAGATGAATCCTGACTGAGGCCAGGAGGTGTAGGATAAGTCCTAAGGATGATTTCTTTCCAGAACTTTGATTTAACATCTGTTTATTACACTATTTCTACACTCTACTAAGATGAAAGCATGAGACTTTCACATGAAAACCATGCATAAAACTCTTCACTTGCTGCCACACTGATAGTTTTCTTAGTGACAAACTGATCTTCCTACTGCCTTTTTATTCTGAAACATAAGAATTTATTACTTCTCTTCCACAATTTTCAGTGCCAGACAGGATATGAGCTTTCTAGTACAGTGAGTCTCAGTTGTCAGGTGGTTGCCAAAGTACTGTGACACTCAAATGTCTGTGGTGAAGCCACTTAAATCCATGGAAAGGCTAAACTGGTGGGCTGGCGTGAGCAGGTACGAGACTTGCACTTTATGAAGGGAAGTTAATGCTGAGAAACAGCCTCTAATGGGATATGATGCAGATCACAAAACTGCTTTCAGGCTTCAAACCAAGGTTAGAAACCTTCAAATTCCTGCCTAACATGACAACTAAATGATAATAATAAAAATTTTAAAAAAGAGTAATAAAACAAGCAGAATGTGCTAGTTGAATATAATTATATAAGTGGTCAAGGTTGAGGTAAAGATGATCCCTTCATAAAAATTTGTAAGACTTGGCATAAGCTTGGTGTTCCATCCGGTCTCTCTTCTGCCATTGAAGTTTTTCTAATACAAGGTCCAGTAGCAGGAGAAGTTGTTATTAAGCTCTAGGAAGATGGAGTGAAAAGTGGCCCTAGTGAAATTCATGGCTGGCCCAGAACTGGAAGGGCAAGTGAGCTTTTTGCTGAGGATAAAGTTAAATGGCTGTGCTGGATGAATGTTTCAGAAAATGTGTTGAAATCAACCATATCCAAAGCACTAAAGACAAACACAGATGCTGCACAGCCTGAGTTGACCAAATGTATGGGTATGGAAAGGGAAGGATTGCTGCCTAAGCAATATTGTAATTAGGAAGTGTTTGAAGATAATTAATGGCTATTTGAATAGGGATGGGTCGTACTACTCCCCCACAAGTAATCTACATCCACAGGGCAGAACTCAGGAGAATTTAGGATTCTTGAAAGTGTCTGCATCTATTCCATTTACCAAATGACACACACAGGGCACTTGAATTCCAGGGGACAGTTGAACAGATTTCTCTAAATAAGTAAAAATACCATGTCTGATCAACCATAGCCCTAATAAATCCTATTGCCTTTTATCTGAAGAAAGTTTCTTCTATGGCTGTTGCAGAGTGGAATAGAAAACTTGAAGCCAAAAATTGAAGGTTGATCTCCATCATCATATTTATACCTTAATATAAGTATCTTCCATTATTGGCTTAGCTTTATGTTTAGGTTTAATTTGAATGCTTTAGAAGTGCATGGAATATTTGAAGGCTGAACAGCTGAAAGATGGAGAATGGAGGGGTGGAAGGGAATGTACTTCTCTATCCTGTCTCCTCAGTGAAGAAAATGCATTAGATGTGACTGAAGTACCCCGATGTTCTAATATCACATACCACTCCTTCACAACTATTTTGTGTATATATATGTGTTTAATAGGCTCATGGTGAAGGAGAGAACACAATTTACTCTGAATGCTCCAGCTCTCTACTGTGCCTTACACTGTCAGAAATTTTCAGACACAGAATTATGACATACAAGGCATGAAATTGAAAACAAAAAGCTACAGCTAAATTATTTGCAAAGTTACTACTACAGAGATACAGATCCAAATCTTCTGAAAGCATAAACTGATGAAGCTCTTATGTCTTCGATGGAGCAATAATCTTATCAGCTTGCAGCAAATTATCTTTTCCCCATTTCAAGGGTAGTGCACTATCATAATATAGGCAGCCAAGGCTGCCTAAAATATGGGATCTGTGTTCAAGGTGAAGTTAGAGAGTTTCTGAGTGTGGCTGCATATGGAGTGTCCTAACCTCCCTCACAAAACCATCCAAGTTGTCTGCAGCTCAACACAGGGTGTAAAGAGAGCAACTAAAACGACAGAATTCAGCAAGTATAGGAAGAAAAGAGAAAATTTTTAGCTTGTTTTTTTTTTTTTTCAAACTGTCATACACAGCTCCCTAGTGAGTTCCTAAGATATAAAGCACCTTGAAGTCTTACATTTCCTCATCTTTTTCTCCTCCTCCTCTTATATACATAGCAGGGTTTGACTCTGAGGTACAATGTCAAGTGCTTTTTAGTGCTTTGTAACCAAAAGCTGGAGAAGGAAGTTTTCCCTCAGCCTTCTGCTATTCTCGAAACCTTCTCCAAGTGCCCCATTTCCTTTTAAGAATTACTAATCAGAAAAAGGAGCATTTCTGTCCTTGAAGTAGGTTTAAAATGGGATGTTACAAAGGTACACCTCACCTTGAAAGTTGACTGTAAGAGGCACAGAGCCTTCTGTGAATCCGTTGGGCTCAATGGCCACGTGGAGACATTCAGCGTGTTTTGCATTATGGATTTGACAGTTGTTTTACTACAATTCCTTGAAAAAGGCTTTTAATGAAATTTTCTGGGCAATTCATAAAGATTGATTGCTAGTTATTTGTTAGTTGTAGCAGAGATTTACTGAGAGGTTTGTACAGTTTTACTAAATATTTCTTTTTTTTTTTTTTTTTTTTTTTGTTGGGGGGNTTTTTAAAGTTTTTTTAAATTTTTTTTTTTTTTTTTTTTTTTTTTTTTTTGTAGGGGGGTCACATTTACTCTCTGACAGCGATGTCAAAGCCAACATGAGGAACTTGGTACAGATGGCCAAGGCATCGGAGTGGGAAAAATCCACCAAAGACAGATACTTACTCAGGGCAAATGGTGGGATTACTATTTTGCTGACATACAGACTCCCAGTACAATGACTTTTGCACTGCCTGTGATCACAGTGAAGAGAGTGATCTAAAGGAAGTGTGAGGAAAATGGCTGAGCTCAAAATAACAAAAAACATTAAAACTAAAGTAGTGAAAAACTGAAAGCCTTCTCTGTTGAGGTTTTGAATCACAAAATTTGAAAGCATCAAAAAAATGAGGAAAAAAATAGGTGTATAGTTTCAAAATGTACTTGATGTTGTTCACAATGTTAATTCGCCTTTAATGAGATGTGTATAATATTCAGCTCCAGCCACAAAGGCATTCTATCAGAATAACAATTAAAAAATCCCATACTTTGAAGGAAATATTTTTAAAATGTGGTTTAAAATAGACAAATACGCTCTAAGAATAGAAGTATAGAAATAACCTGAAATAATTATTTGTTTTGCTACTGTTATTGAGCGGACCAAGCCCATGTTGTGATAGGTTATTGTACTAGAAACACACTGGACACACTGAGTAGGGTGTTATATAAACCTGTAAAGGAGCAATTGTCATTTATATTCTAGATGGAAAAAGAAAGATATCCAGGGAAAAGAAGTAATTTTTGCAAGATTATATTCAGTGTCATTTCCAGAAGAACTTGAATTTCACAAATGCCAGAGAACTCACACTTCCCAGACATTATAAATCTTTGTCATGTGTTCACCTTGCTACATGTTCCCTTAAAACTTCAGCTCACAAAGGCAGTTATCCCCTTCCTTTTAGCTGTCCTCTTGTATTTATTCCAAATCCCTTCATTAGATAGCCTACACATAATTCTGTTATTTTCTATATTTTCTAAAAGGCTTTCATAATCTTTATATCCATTAAGGCTTTTCTGAGGGAGTAATGCACTTTGTCAATACAGCAGTTTCATGAGCAGAGCATTTGAAAGGTATTTATTAACAACCTCTATCCCTGGCTTCATCCTTCTGCTGCTGCTAACTCCCTAAAAAAAAATTGCATTATATCAAGCATTTTCTCAATGTAAAGTCTCAGGTGTCAAGAACAATTAAAGTACACACATTAACCCAATCTATTCCTCAGCAGATCTTTTTTTTTTCCTTTTATTTTCTTCTTTGCTGCTGTTTGACCTCCTGAAAAGGCATTACTACACAGTACCCTGCATATGTCAGATGAAGGTAACTGAAACCCAGCAAAAGCAAAATCCTGCCTTAAAGAGTTGATTGCAGTGGCAGAGGGAGGGGGGAAGAAAAGTTTACCTTCATTTAATTGACTCACATAGCTGTGTAAATCAGTGCAGTGATGTAAAATGCTGGCTGCATAGCAAACAGAAAAAAAATGTCACTCAGGCAGTAAAGTAGAATTTCAGTTTAGATTTTAAACTGGACCTTGGCCATTTTCTTACTGAGTTTTCCATGAGTAAAATTTCCTGTTAATACTTCAAAAATAAGGTGAGGGCATGGGAGGGAAGGAGTGGGAGGGATGAGAAAGAGAGAGAAATGGGGGAGAAGAAAGTTGTAAACACCTAAATGGTGCAATAACAGCAAACACTCCTGCCTTGCAAGCTATTTGAGCTAGCTCAGGTAAGAATCCCTTGCTTTCTGAGTCCTGGGCTGGTGAAGGTTGATCATATTCAGTCATTCAAACTCCTTCACTTCTGTGTCAGGCAGAACTAGTGAAGACAACTTTAATCCAAAACGACGTACATCAATTATTTTCTATCGGTCACACATACAGGAAACATCCTGTTTCATTATTTTAGATGAAGGAAAGTTAAATATTAAATGCAAAGGTTAGATTGTCAGAAACGTGGAATTTCTCTACTAGTTTTAACTGTTCTGATAGTGCTAGGGTGATTTATAGCAGCCCTAAATCTACTTCTGTCTTATATTATGTCTTGACAGATGTGCTTAGCAGGATATACACCAGAGGTGTTTAGTATCCAAAAAATTAGACCTTGAATTCAGAAGGGTGGAAGTGAAAAGGTAGAAGGAAATGGAAAAGAGGAAGGAAATATGAGCCTGTCTGTGTGGATTAGTTCCTTAATCTTGCACCATCTGCTCTGCTGGTTTCCTTATGTCTATATTAGAGTTTGCAACTTGTTGTATGACAATGACTGGCAATTGTGGTGTTAAATACTCCCTTCTAATGTTGCAGTTACAGCTTCTATTGAGATCTAAATTAAACAGCATAAATTCAGGTATTTGAACTTCATAAGTTTTTAAAAATATTTTCAAGCAATTAGAAAAAGGTGTGTTTTGTAGCAGCTCTTTTTGTAGCTCCCCTTTGCTTACACAAAGTGTGATCGTTTTTTAATTATTCTAAGTTTCCACGCCCCTTTTGTATCAGACTTAAGTCAAGCTTTTACTTTACTGACACCTAGGCTAACACTGAATTGAAAGAGGATACAGGATGACTAAATCTCTGAAAAAGATATGTTTTGTTGCAAAGACAATACCTGCACATGACACTTGTCTGCAATCAAGCAGAGATGGGAAATGAGATTTCAAAAGCATCGAATTGTTGATACTCAGTGAGAGTTGTGTAGTTAACTCCTTTACTTTTTTGGCTTCTTTGCCTTAACCTAATTTCGTTTCACAATTTGCAACACATAACTGATGTTCCCAGTAAGATTATTCAAGGTCCCTTCCAACTGAGAATGTTCTGTGTTTCTGCGATTCTGTGTTTTGTAGCCACAGATACTCAGTGACACCTTCATTAGGACATACCTGAAAATTGTCCAGGAGCATTCACTTACTCAAGGCCCTCAGTAGGTGCCACTCAGGTAATTTTGAGTGGTGTATTTGGTGCCAGTTTCTTGTTCATGAAGAAAATCAAGGAGGAAGTTACTGCATAATTTCAAAGCCCAGCTGTTTCCATAGAAAGCTGGAGATCAAAAAACAGCCAGGCTGCCATGTGAATTTATCAAGGCTAAAGTAAAGAGAGATTTGTGTTGTGTCTTTATAATTCCTCACTTCTGTTCCTCCAAAACTGAAAGGAAAGGTGTTTGAAGGAGGAGGCTGCAGCATATTGTACTTGCCAGGCTCCTTTCGTCAGGGTGCCAGGATCCTGCTTGAATCAAGGAATATGAAGACGTATCAGAGGGGAGTTTCCATGCAGGGTGCCCTTGCTGCTTTACAAGAGCTGACACACAGGTCTCTGGCAGAGTCCCTCCCATGCTCCAGGAGTGGGGAGGATGAGACACAGGAGGAGAGAGAACAGGTAGTACAGCACGTGAAGAGAGCTGTGACAAAGCTGATGGCCAGTCCTTCACTTCTGAGAGCCAATTAGGGACGTTGGTAGTGGAGTGAAATCAGAAAATACTTTAAATACACCCTGGGCAGAACCTGAAATCAGATAAAGGATGTACATTTTACCTCTTAATTTCTTGATCCCTAGGAAAGAAATTCTGTAGCTCATTTTTTAATCAATAAAGGGCTTCATGTTTTCCCCACCACATGACTGTGGCATTGGAGAAGCTGCAGCAAACATCTATAAAGGCAGCTTAGGGTGAAGCCCAGGGGTAGAAGCAGACCATGAGCTCCTCTCTTGCGCTCAGCCACTGCCACAATCTGCTGATAAGCCCTTGCATGAGTCAGACTGAAGCTTATTTCATTTGCATGGGTGAGAACCCCTACATTGCTGAAAGCAGTTCAGTAACTTTCATTACAATTCATTGAGTATTCAGTGGAGGGAGAAACAAAATTACATCATCTCTCTCATAAAATGATCTCTGCTCAGACTAACCTGTTTGCTGTGATCAAATGTCTGGTAACAGATGCTGGATACAAAATAAATAAATAAATAAATAAATATTTTGTAAAATGTTGCAGCTCTGTCAAATGAAAAGAGAACAAGATCATTAGTTTTGGAAGAAAGTCTTAATTCTTGGTGGCATATACTCTAATTCTAAAAAGGATCTTTCCAGATCAGTGTGATAAAGTGAGTGGTGTTCCTGGCTCGTTGACAAAGGTGTTGGTCCTTTACTAGGACGGTATTTAGGAACCTGAAGATTAACATCACAGGGAGAAAAGACACAGAAGTTGCTTTAAACAACCAAGAGGGCATTCCAGTAATGAATGTTCTCCAGGAGAAGATTTCTTTTTATTAACCATGGAAAGAGCAGAATCAGTGAGCAATGAACCAACAAATAAGGCAATCCATGGAAAAAAAAGTGGAGAAATTACCACAAAGAGATGCAAGGCATTTCTGTCAGCTCAGGAGAAAACAGACTCATGACCTTCCTGGGAAGAGATTTCAGCTTTTTGTATCAATACCTATCCCAGCATCACAGAACAGCTGAGGTGGGAAGTTAAGTTTATGTCTCCCAGGGCTCTTTTGTGTGGTATTCAATGCATGTTCAGAACACTGGAAACAATTAATCTGCTGAGCAAAAGCTCAGACACCTTCCTTCTGACTCTTGTCCTCATCCTCTCATTCGCGAGGTTTTCCAGCAAAATCTTAGCACTGGAGTTTATTTTAATGGGGTAGTTATTGAATTTAGATTGTGGGTAGATGACACAACAAAATTGCTGAGGAAACCTCTAAAAGAGAATAAAAGAGATGGAGTTAAAGAAATTAGACCCTGAAGATTTTGTTATAGTGTTCACCACTATAATAAAAGTGTTCAGTGTTCTCGGATTTGGTGAGTACTAACCCCAGGAGCTGGCCAGAGAACCCTCTGTATATTCATTTTGTGAAAGCTTGCAAATATCAGAAGGTAAGGTTGCCATGGATTGTTTCTCAATTGTTATCTAAAGTAATGGAACAAGAACTGTTTTAGTAAAGTGTTGCTTCATACCTAGGTTTGGGGAGATGGAGGAGGAATTAAAAATAAAAATAAGAATATATTTCAAACATTGTCATGGAAATATTTACTTAGAGGAAAAAAGAATTCCATTTCCTTTTGCAAAATTTTCATTACTATCTTCCATACGCTATAAACTCCACTGGAGAAATTATCCTCTTTTTTCTTTTTTTTCACAGACACTTTTGACTCCTCCATATAAATCTTTGGTATGAGAACTGAGACTGTCTGCATATATAAGTGCACATCTTTATTTATATGTCATCTGGTAAAAAGAATACAAACATACTTTGGCTGACTTCTTGGACTAATGTGGTGACTAGCAACTGCAGAAAACAAGGCTGAAATGCATCAGTATATAAATAAATGAGAAAAGTGGATGAATCCAGTCAAAACAGAATGAGGTTAATTCAGATAAATTTGGAGTATTTTGCTTGTAAGAGAAAAGAGGCAGAAAATTTTTGAGTCATTACAGGAAAGATTTCCTATAAAACCATAAAGAATCTGCAGCGTTTTAACTACTTTTTTTTTATAATGACTAGCTAGGACAGATGACTAAGGCTGAAATAAGAACTCCCTCCTTTGGTGTCCTGAAATATTTTCCTAAAGGATTTACTCTATTTCAAGAGTGCATGAACAAATTTTAGTGCACTGAAAAGGGGCACTGCAAGAGAGCTAGGACTCATTCCATAATCTTGGGGGAAAAAATCTAAGAATCCCTCTATGCTGTGTGACAGTAAGGATTTGTCATTGCTGAGATGCACAAAATGCACAGCAACATGTGCCCCAGAACGTGAAGGAGGGATTATTCACCTGTGTGGATGCACCTGGAGATGACAAATAGGATCTTTTCTGTTTGGATTCCCATGCAATCAATTCACCTCACAGCAATAAGGTATTGTTGCCCTCTGAGTGGTGGTAATTTTCTGTCTGCCCTCTTAAACCCTCAGAAGAGGTGAAGTACCATAATTTAGCTAAGTCTGTAATGAAATATAGTTGGACTAAATCATGGGACTTCACCCTTTTTGTGCTCATTGAAAGTCTGAACAGATACAGTGGCTCAGATAACCCAGAAGCACAACAGACTATCCTTCAGAACATAGGAAATGTGTCTCTGGGTAAGGCCAATAATCCACCTGATCCAGGACTATGCCATATAACAGACCCTTTAAGGACAGGGTGGTCTGGTCATTTCTGACAGGTCCTTCTCGAGCTGAATGGTGATGTTAGAAACCACATCCAAGTCCATTTCTTTCAGTCTCTGTTGTTCAAAAGTTTTCCTGAAACTAAAAAGATTGTCCTCACAAGTTTTTGTAACAAAAAAAAATTTTGAAAGTTCACTGCCTGCTGAGTAAAGAAATCCTAAAATCAATATCCTGCTGATTTTACTGAGCACCCTTTTGTCTTCACACTGTCCAGAAACATGGACTTCTGCCCACATACTAAAAGCATCTCATCTTCTGAAGCGGCCTTCATTTCTAATAAACACAGCAGGAGCTGTGGGTTTTGTCTTTGTGCCTCAAAATTATGATGTTTAGGAAGGCACCAGTCACAGCTGACAGCCTGTCAGTGTCCTGTCCTCAGAGGCTGTAGGATGACACATGTCACAGGCACAACAGTCCGCCAACCTTCTTTTCAAAGCCACAAATGCACTTGTGAAAATTTGGAACGAGGATGAGACACAAATTTACACTGAACTTGACTATTGGTATGATTATTAAACACAGATTTCTTTATCAAATATCACTGCAGAAAAGGTGTGATAACATAAAGTTTAGGTTTATTTTAGAGTGATTTAATATGACAGGAGGTTACTGAATAAAGTGATTGAGGCCATTCAGTAAATGCTGTCATGTCAGTGGTACAAGGATGTGCTCTTGCTCTGCTGTTCCCTGCTCAACCTGAGGACTCATCACCTTCACTGAGAAGCAACAAGGTTTGGGCAGGGAGTTTCTTTTGATGCTGAGCCCTCTCTTGAAACCAATTGTGCAGCTGTCAAAACACTTAAACTAAAATTTCACAGTGCTCGGAGCCTCATTTTCTGGTGTCTGATTTCGTAACTATCTGATTTTCAAAAGATTTGTGCACTCTGAGTCATGCTTTGAGACAAAATAAGTGCTCTGCGTTAAGACTCCAGAGTGCTAATGACTTTTAAACTCTGTTCCTTATATTAAATATCCCAAAAATGGTATTTTCATCTGTCTATTAGTTCTTTATCCTTATGATGGGAAAACAGTCCATTGCTCATTTCTTGGGGAAGTCACAAAGGTATTTTCAAGTTTGAGATCCCCAGTTGTGAGATGGATAGAAAAAACATGAAATGACTAATGAGTAATTAATAGTTCTGCCTTCAAAGCCAAGTAGGCAGAAAAAGCACTTAAACAATGAAGAAGAAGGAATCTGGGTAAGCCACTTTCCACTTTGCACCTTCAAGGAGGCAGAGATTCAGTGGGGAAAAAAACAAACCCAGAAACCCAAACAGAATTAGTGTGTGATCATACTGAAAGGCTGCTTCACAATGCAGTTTCTAATTTCAAATTATTGATTTAGCAATAGATCCAGGGTGAAATTCGTTGACAGAATCATTTGCTTTGTCAAGCCAGAATTCCAGCAGAATGGAAATGATCACAAAAATGTGTTGGTTTTCTTGACTTTCTGCATTGGAGGGGAGAGAGAAATATATTTCATTCCATTTTTACTTTTTCAAAGTTAAACTTTTTATATGATTTTTTCTCTATCACATATGATAATATACAATACAAAACATAAGTGATGAAGCCAATGGAACAATAAATATACTTTCACAACAGAACTTCAAAATTATAGAGCATAACATAATTAAACTGGAAGGCAGTTCACACAAAAAATTTGAATCCTTTATTTTTCTTTTGAACTTCTCTACATAGATATATTTCTATATCTAAATGAGGCAGGAAACGGGACTAATTACAAAGCAGTGAGCTGTTGGTTGTTCTGTTGGTTTTCTTTTGATTCCATCATGGGCCACTGAAAAAGTTGAATTATTTGGAGGTGTAACGCAGTGCACCGTTTCAATTTTTTGGTAACAGTAATAAGTTGCAAACATTACTATGGCCTGAGATGGTAGCAAAGCAAGGGCAGACTTCATGACCCAGTTCCTGTTTGCCTTGCCTCCCTCAGGGAGGTGAAGACCATGACCAGTCCCCATAAGAGCCTTCCTCTCTTTCAGTGTTCCTCAGATGACAGAAGGGTTTGGACTGAAAGGAACCTTAAAGATCATTTTGTTCCACCTCCTGCTATAGGCAGGGACACCTTCCACTATCCCAGGTTGCTCCAAGCCCCATCCAACCCAGCCTTAAACACATCCAGGGATGGGGCAACCTCATTAGCTGTCAACCTAAAAGCTCAACCCTTTTGCTCAGTCAGGTTATTCTTCCCAGGGCTCTTTACATCTATTCATTATATAAACCATAATTTTTTGTGTGTGTGCAAAATGCCAGAATGTAGAAAATGCACCACCTTTAACATGGGGGTTTCCATACATTGGTTCACTTTATTTATGTTAACACTATTCTCACAGCGACTGCTGCTGTCTGCAGGACACGTGAACTGTCGGAACTGCAATAGCAGAAGCCTGACTGCTGCTGTGCCCTTGTGTTGGGCTCTTCACTGCTGGTGGTGCTAATCTTGTTTCACGGAAAATAAGCCAAGTCTGGTCTCATGCTAAAGACTCGATCATATTTATCACCTACAAGACACAGCCCTAACATTGGTTACAAAAATATGTGAGCTCTGTGCAGCAAGGCATTGACACAAAACTACAGGAACAATGCAAGGTTTTTTTGTTTTGTTTTTTTTTTTCTTTTTGCTCCTTCTTTGTAGAGTGGTCAAAGCAATGATACAAAAAAAATGATAGATCTCACCTAATCTGGATGCATATATTCCCTCACTATCATAGATGCCACAGAAGTGGAAGTCCAGCTTGCACTTCCTAAGCATACCTCTTTTATTCCCTTTCTGAATCAAAAAATACCCTGTACCAGCTACCAGTATCCATCATCACGTCCTTGCTCAGACAGCCCAGCTGGCAGTAATGTTTCTGTGGGATGCACTTTGCCTAATCCTTTAGCAAAGACTTTATATTATTAAACATGCTATCCAAAGTTCCACCCAGGTCTCTGGGTACCTGCCTCATAAGGAGATGACTCGTCTTTTGGAAGTCTTTATTGATCACTGTTGGTTCTTAACTGAAACTTATTTAACTCATTAAGTGGTTTAACCAGTGTGTTTAGAGAAAATGTTAACTCTGCAGGGACAAAGTTAGAAGAGAGGAACTTTATCACTTCTAAATTTGGGAGACTTTTATATTAACTAAATTTGCACAATTCTTGGTGAAAGGGGGGAAACAGTCCTTTATAAAACCTGTTCTGCACTCTAGCACATTTATGTGGGCACTGATTATCTGTCAAACCTCCTTTTAAACCATCCAAGTGGATAAGGCAGCTAAAGAATCCCTGCAATATGTTTTATATAAATACATTTATACAAGTGCGTGTCTGTGTTATATTTCATTGTCTCATTTCATCCAGTATTACCGAACTTCATAAATTTCTACCTGTTGTTGGTAGACCTAAATTATTCTGCATGAAACTTTGCAAAATAAGCATGCAATTATATCTCGCCAAAAAGGAAGGAAGGCAGCAACCTTTAACTACTGCATTACAGCCTTTGACACTTTAGGAATCACTGATACTGGCTGCTCTATAATATATGTAAATTTGTCCTTATCTCTTTCTTTAATATTCATAATAGTTCATCTCATCCTGCATATATCACCCATTTTAATGACAACACACCATGAAGCATCTGTGGTGGGCTCCTTTTCTGCTCTGCCCCTGAGCCTTCACTCACCCCATTTCTGCTTCTGAGAAAACTAATTTACTTGCAGAGCAAGTGCTGAACCCACCAGAGTTCAGACTTTTAACATAACCCTAGTGCTGGTTGATCTTTATATTTGGGGTAGTAATTTCAAGCAATGGCTTCCCAAACAGCTGGCTCATCACTGAAGGGCAGACAGCTGGAAATGGAGACCATTAGTACTGAGGGGGAAAAGATAAACTATTCCCATTCATACAAAGCCCTTGTAATTTCAGCTCCTTGACTAATCCTCTATCCTCTCACTTAGCCTTGACCTTTCCTTCTGGAGGATCAATCCCATTTGGGTAACAAAAGAACCAATAGAAAGACTGAATGCCAATTTTAACAGGTCCAATGTTCCTGCTTTATTTCAATTAGTGAACTTTTCTTCAAAGACCATACTTACCTTTGCCCTATGAATTGCAGTAAGTTACAGCAGCATAAGAAGCAAGTCTTTTGGGTTCTCTTTGATTGCAGTTTTTAGGAGGGTTGTTCTGGGTTTTGGGGGTTTTTTTTGGGGGGGGAGGGGGGATTTTTTTTGCATTGAATCTGAGACCAGCAGAACATTTCATGATACATGCAGAGGATGCACAGAGTCTAACAGTAGCAAATCAAAGATACCAGGGTTTTAATTGCCAAGAATAAACATCTTATAAAAGAAAAAAGGAAGGTAAATCTATAAAAAAATGAAAGCAGCCTATGGAATTGATATTCTCTCTCATCATCACACACACAAGTGGTACTGCACCTTTTTATCTTACCAAGCCCACCTAAGCAGCAGGCTGCTTTATGCACTATTTTAGGTCTCTTTCATCAATGCTCCCTTATTCTGCCTCTCAGGCAACACTTCAGATTCCTGGATGAAACAATTTGCCAGGCTATAAATATGTGAGTGGTCTACTGGGTAGGATGGTTCCCAGCTGACAACACAAAGCCAAATGAGTAAAGAGAGAAGGAAATGAACACAAGAGATGGACTGAAGTACAAAATAAGTATTAAACTTGCCAGGAGTGGGGGAAGATACACTTTTCTTTGTTCATAAATAAAAAGGAAATACTATTTTTATTTGCCTTGCAGTGATGGCACAAAAATTACTTCTTTTTTTTTTTTTTAATGTCTCACATATCCTCTCCTTCTGCTTTGGTTACACTTAATTACATTAACATCTTCTACTGAAAGCAGACTGTCATCCAAAAATTAAAAATGGCCATTAAGTACTATAATTTGCCCTATTTTTAAATAAGATTCTGTGGCAACAACTCTCTCAAGTCTGTTGCATATGAAAGTCTGAATAAAAGATGTGTTCTTATAAGTTTGTGTATATGTGTACGAACAGAAACTCACATCCTCTAGCATATATAGCCCCATTATCTACTTGGTGTCTGTAATGTTTTTCTTCAGATGGTTTACATAAAATGTTCTCAAAGTGGACATGATGCTTCCAAAGGGTCTTGAATGGCTTCACGTCTTTATCCTATAATTGTACTTCCCTTAATACTGGTACAGAAATATTTTTTTTGCCAAAATAGCTAGAAATGGCTAGATTGTTACTTTGGACTCAAAAATCATGTAGGTACTTGGGAACAGGGTTTACTGGTGGACCTGGCACAGTTAGTTGATGTTTGGACTCAATGATCTCAGAGGTCCTTAATGAATCTGTGCTCCAATGGGCATGAATTTGAGTAGGGGTAGTTTTGGAGATATCCATTCCTCCAAGATCACCCCCATTTATTCAGTGCCCTCTGAAACAATGGTTACTTCTTCAATTTATCAGTTTCCAACTAACCACTATGAGATGGAGGAAGCCCCTCATGAACCAGGAAACCCTGAAGCTGTTGTATACCCAGAGCATCAGGGCAGCATCACTGTTCCTATCCCAGCAGGAGAGAGATATGCAGACAAGAGCTGCAGTAAATGGGAAGGCAGCCCCCAACAATTCTTCCAGCCCCTTCTTTTTCCCCTTTAACTGCAGCAGCTACAGAACTGCTTGTTCTCAGGGCGCTCACTTCTTTAAGCAATATTCTTCTGGTTGATGTAGCACAACTCAGCATGGTCTCCAAGCTGGTACTGGCCTTTGTAACACATCTGCTGTGGTGCCTTTTTTCCCCCTGCCTCTACGGCTGGCCCAGATGTGAAGGTCGGTGAGCAAACAGAGGAGGCTTTCCCTGCCTGAGGCAGGACAGCTCTGCATTGGGATCCAGAGTAGTGAGGATCAATGTCTGCTGTCTGGCCATTCAGCTGCAGGCACATCAAAACACCTGAACCACTTCCTCTGCAGAGATGGCTTTAAATAATGATATATTCCTGTCTTGAAAGTCCCAAGGCCAAAGCCTATTCCTCTTAAAATCAGTGTCAAGGATCCTATTGATTTAAAAGGATTGGTTTCCAGCCATCAAACTAGAAATGTGTGCCTTTACTGACAGGAAGAAATATAGGGTAGGATAGAAACAGGAAGGGGAAGAATCCAGGATTTCAGTCATTCGGTAATGTGTGCTGGATTCACTTTTGTTATTTGAATGTCAAAGAAATGTCTTTTCTTCCTTAAAGTACAAACATCCTCAAGGTGAAGGGCTATATTTGTTATTTCTATATTTGTTATTTCTCTTGACTATAGAAAGCTTCTTCCTATTTTGTCTTTTTAAAAATGAAAAAATAGATTATAATATTAGAATCACAAGGCACAAATTTGTTGGTTGTGTTCCAAACTTTGTTTGAGTGTTTTAAACAGAGAGAATAATTAAATTAAAAAATAGATTCAAGTGATACTTTTGAATGCATTTACAAAAATTGTGTATGTGCTTACACGTATAGAAAAAGTTTAACCCTGGATTCAATGAAACTGTTTGATTCAATAAATTCATGTGAGAGCATTTTTGCAGAATAGACTGTCAGTTTGAACTCTGTGAGGCAAGGACTTGTCCTCACCACCCTGTCTGTGTAAAGGCTAATAATATTTGAGCATTATATAAATAATAATTCACCTCAAACATTAAGTGACTCCTGTTAAGAATCCCACTTGCTATTCAACAGGCAAATGACATTTAGAAGTGATGACTTTAAAGCACTTGAGGTAAAATCAATTTGCTACTAGTAAAATTTTAAATCTTATTGCCCCCCAGAAAGGTCCACTGAATTCTTGTAATGTGGTTAACTATGTGAATGAGGTTCAGGGCTCTCAGATTCATCGTAGTGGGTATTTCCATAAAGACTGTTTTGGTACATAATGAAACTTATAAATGACCTCTGATTTCAACATATTTTGTTGGTGTAAATATTCACTGCATATTTGGTAATGATGCTGAGGTGGGGAAGGATGAAAACAGTTAAAAAGTGGAACAGGTGAAATAACCTTCAGAGATTGAGTATGTAGGTCCACCAGGGTCCTAATTGCACTAAGGGGCTCCTTTTCTTATCATGCTTCCAAATTACACTCAAAGATTGAAGGTCTGCAATATTTGATCATTCTGAGTGCAAAAGTTTCATTTTTATCTTATTCACAAGACAGTTGATGAATAGCAAATTTAGAGACATGTAGAGCCAAGTATGACAGAAAAAATGCACTGATAGTAATTCCCTCTCAGAGTATCATTTTGTGCCTGTGGGTCAGTGTTTTAGCCACTCTCCAATCTTAGAGTGACAGTTTTACTTTGTACAGAGAAGAAAGTTCCTTCATTTAAAGCATCTTAAATTTAGCCCAAGTTAACACCAAATCTTGTTGAAACAGGAAAAAATGTGCTGAGTAACAAATATTTAGGTGACACAGAGCATAGATGACCTTCTTATACAGGCAATAATGTCCACACCTGGAGGTTTTTCACCTTAAGGACTATTAGGCTACAATCCCAGACCACAGGGACAATTTGATAGAGGAGTTTGTCTTTCTCATTGGCAAGGAGCTATCCTATTTAAGGGAATTTCTTTTCCTATTATAATTCTCATTATAAGGTCTTAATCCAAGTATTTCCCGTAAATATTTCCTTTCTATCCAGCTTGACTGAATGTGGAGGTCTTCCATTCTCTCCCTTGACTCTTTGAAGTCCAACATGAAGGGTTGCAGATACCTGAACCATAAGACATCCCATCAAATTAACTCAGTAACACAATACAGGTGCTAATGGACCCAAAGATAGACCCAAAGTGATCATGTATGATTATGGGCATTGATCTGACACAAACCTTTCAAATGTTGTACCGAGAAAGACAAGCTGGAAATAGGAGGATAATTAGGCTCTTTCTTTAGCAAGACCACATTTCTGCAGTGCTGGAGTAATTGCAGCCCTACTGTGAAATGTAGAAACTTTCTCAGAAGGCAGAAAATTGGAAGGAAGGCCTTGGAAAGGCCTTGGAAATTGTAATCATTCAAAAAATCACTGGGTCTTTATTTTTGTTAAATATTTAGGAATATAAGCAAATATAAGCTTTAGGTTATACAAGCATGAAAAAATTAATACCACCTCTGATATTTGCAAGTATTGCTCAGACTGAATTTAATTTTCCCATCAGGGTTTTGTTTGTTTTGGTTGGGTTTTTTTACGAGCAGTTGTATAGTGTGTTTGGGCACAACAATTACGGCTTGCTAGGAATCACTTGGAAGTTTGTCCCAAAAAGTTACATATGTACAAAATCAAATCCAAAGTCTCAGAAATTTATGAGATTAGAGTATCTATAAACTTCATCTCTCCACTTCCGGTGGATCTGGACACTAGTGGTTGTCTTCATCTCCTACAGCTTTAGCAAGGTAAACATTAGGAACAAAAGTTATTCAGAGCTTGCTCAGAAATGAGGGAATATTTTTCTCATGCAGCTTTGGGATGGAGAGATGAGGGTTCCTACAGGAAAAACTGTCTCTCTTTGTGGGAAACTGCAGCAGGCTGCAGATCCCTTGACGGAGCAAGAAGAATTTGACCTTGGCCAGATTGTTGTGTGCCCGTGAAGATAAACAACTTGCAGAGATTGAGAACCCATGAGAAACGTATGATAAGAAACCTGGACGAGTTTGTACAGACAGTAGTTTGTAACTGTGGCCAATAGGTGATTGTTTGTGTGTAATGAGCACCAATAATGTTAGTGCACGTACACTTAGGAAATATATAAAAGTAAGTGTGTGGAAAAAAAGATGGAGATATATATATAATAAAAGAAAGTTTCATTTTTATCTGTTCGGGATCTTTGCCTGCTTTTTATCGTCCGTCCCATCAACGACATCTCTTCTTTGATTACTGAGGTATTTCTTTGTCCAGAGAAGCTGTGGCTGCCCCATCCCTGAAAGTGTTCAAGGCCAGGTTAGATGGGGCTTGGAGAAACCTGATCTAGTAGACGATTCTCCTGTCCATGGCAGGGGCATAGGAACCGGATGATCTTTGAAGTCCCTTCCAACCCAAACCATTCTATGATTCTACCATTCTAAATTACTATATTTAGTAAAAAACACAATACAAATAAAGAGTATGCCCCAGAATCTCACTGATCAATATTTAACAAAGTATATGGTTCTTCTAAGTGAAAGAAAAGAGATCCTTGAAAGGAAAGAATATAATAGTCAAACTCTGGTGCTTGGAGATGTCACATTTAAAACTGAGGAATCCAGATGTGACTTTAAATTGCATCTCTGGAGTTAATAACCTTGGCCTGATTATCAGGACTTTTGCTTTGATATACGAAAGGCAGTGAAGTTATAGTGACTTGAATTTTGTCAGATCAAAATCAAGACTCTAGATATTTATTAAATGATTCAAAAAGATTCTGGTTGAAAATACCTAGTGGAGAAAACAATAGTCTTGAAACAAGGCCCTGAAAATAAGCAAATGTGACCTGTGTGTACATATTAGTATAATTTTATGCTCCATTTCCAACATTGATATTACAATAATATTTCACAAAAATTATAGGTCAATTTTCACATAGATGCTGCCCTAAAGGTGCACAAAATTACATTAGGAGGGGAAATTCACATCATACTTGGCAATTGCAATTGAACAGAAAAGTAATGTCTCAGTAACCTCACAGCTCTGAGAGTGATGGTGGGTTTCACAATGTAAAACGAATGTTCCACCAGAATGCACCAGCTGTAATTAAAATGGTTTGCATTGTTCCTTGGTCTATGAAACCTTCCATGAATGTTAACACAGGCACCTGCCTTACCAGAGATTATGTAGTTTTATTTTAATTTTCTAAAAAACCCAAAAAAGCCATGTCATATATTTTCTTCCTTTGCTATTTCCCATGACCTTTAAGCTTTTTCTTATCAGCGTAAAGACTTGAAGGGAATTGCAGCTCATTCCTTTTCTTGATACTTGACTGCATTAGCTGGCCAAAAAAAGAAAACCATGAAGTCCAAGTCAGGCCAGATTCTGAGATTGTTGGCTCATGGAATGGACAGTCAGTTCTCCTTCCAGTGCCCAGATTTACCTGGCCTAAATCCCTGTGCTCTGTGCTTCTTATCAGCTGCCACCAGGATTCCAGATGGGCTTAATTAGTTAGGAACATTAGTCCCAAGGACTGAGAAAGAATTAACACTGCATGACTTTTGGCTTGGTTTCTTGGATTTTTTAACCCAGAGTACAAATTTCTGGGCAGCTGATCTATACCAAAACTTCTTATATTCCTTTTGTCAAGACAATTTTCCTTCACAGTTCGCTGACTCTTGGTAGGTGCCATAAAGAGCAGTTAACACCAGATTCTCTCCCTGCAATAGATTTATCCTTAAATTTGTCTGCCTATTGCATTCCAACTATCTCCAAAGGTCTGCATAATTAAGGTCTATGTAATCAACAGGAGCCAGGGAATGAAGAAGGTGAAATTCCTGGTTTTGCAGCTCAATAGATGTAAGAATTTTTCTCATTCTCTACTCTTTATGTAACTCAGTTTATTTATCTAATAAAAATATAAAATTTTAAGGTGCATAACTCTTGGCATTCTTCAGAACAAAATTCAGATATGGCAACACAAAAAGAGCAATTATCCTCACCTGCATGTTCTCAAAGAAATGAGAGTTGAAAATGCCATTTTATTCAAAAATAACTGCCTTGTATAAGCAGACTTCCTAGCAAATACCTCCTCACACCCCTGATTTTGTGTTTCAGAAAACAACTGGCACGGAACCCATAAGAAAGTCTGATGAAAAGATTTAATGTCCCCAGACATTTCACATGAAATATATATTCATACGAATATAATTAATCATTATTTGAATACTGTCAGCCAGAATGTGCATTTGCAGAGGGTACCAGTCTCCCCTTCTATCCCAGTGTTTCTAGCACTACAAATTTAGAGAAAAAATAGCTAAGTAAATGTTTTTATGAATTCCAAGAACATAGAAGGCATGATTTATATGCACCTTTATAGTCTTAGCTCAACAGAAATCAATATTGAATCCACTGTGTAGGGTGGCTTTGAACTGCAATTATAGGACTCCCTGCTGTGAGATGTTGTAGAAAGAAAGGGATCTCCTTAGAAAAGTGAGTCTTTTCATTGGCTGTTGATTTTGTTTCCTATGAAGAATTTATATGCAAACATTTTCTTCAGGTCTCTTTGAGAAGCAAGTGTTAATCTTTATTCCTCCAGATGTGGAAAATGATAGTTTTCTACTAAATGTTATGTAGGGGACTAATAAAAGATCATGAATGAAGGAATTCATGCATCAGTATTTGAAACTCCATTAACATCTTTCCTCCTCCATAAAACAGGTGCACCTTTTCACAGCAAACCGTGCTACAATCAGATGCATCACTATAAAAAATGATACACGCATTTTGTGTCACTGGCTTTGGAGAAATCCCTGAATTACTGAAATAAATGTCTTCTTCTTTCTCATTAATTTTATGAAAGGAGTACCAGTATGTTTCACATTTGTCTTTACACTCAGTGCTTTCTAAAACAATGCCTGGTTCCTCTGCACTATAATAAAAAATTTACAAATGGATTTTTTTTTATTTTTTTTTCCTATTTAATGAACACCCTAAAGACTGGGATAGCCACTTCACATAAGGTATAATATCCATGCTCATAACAAATACAAGTATGAAGCAAATCCTCCACCTCATACCCCAATATAGTTCATTTTCATTTTAATAGAACAGAATAGAGTTTGACAGTCACTCCTTCATCTGCACCATAGATGAATCACTTTTCCCTTTTTTTCCCTGACAGATGTTTACAGATGTTTTGTTTGTCACAGGCCAATTAGTGACTTACTAGCACGTTCCACAGCCTGGGAGCTTCTGTCAGACCTGTTTTTTCTCACTTAAAAGTGTAGAAAAGCCTCACTGCCCTAGTAGCTGATTGCCATGCAGAACAGAAGTGGAGCACCTGCTCATGCTGGACCCACAGGACAACCCAGAAGCATTCTTCTTTTTGTGGATGTGTATTTTCTCTCACAGCAGAAGCTCTTGGTGCTCCACAGTGGGCCATAAAACTAGGATGTCAGAACTGCCAAGGTTGAGTAGTTCATATTGTACTGATGGATAAATGAGATAATTCTTCACTCTGACTTGTGATACGTCTAATCAATAATTTAGTCTTTTTTTTTTATTATTTGTCCAGAGAAGCAGTGGCTGCCTCATCCATGAAGTGTTCAAGGTTAGACTGGGTGGGGCTCTGAGCAACACAGTCTGGTAGAAGTGCCCACAGCAGGGAGTTGGAACGAGACGACACTTAAGGTTCCTTTTGATCCAGACCATTCTATGAAAATATTCATGAGTATGCCTCAACTTTTTCTTTGTAGACTGAGAACTCAACATCTCGAACTTGCAGTTGCTGAGCTTGATCAAAGCTAGGAAATCAGTGACCAGCATGGGGGTGGGCTTTGGATCTGTGCTGAAAGGGAGGCCCACCAGGGTTTGGGAAGGAGGGTCTGGCATCAGTCAGGTGATGAGCAATTGTATCATACATGACTTGTTTGTTGGGTTTTTTCATTTTTATTGAAATCATCATAGAACTACAGAATCAGCTTGGTTGGAAAAGATCTTTGAGATCATGAATCCAACCTTTGACTTTGTATTCGGGTGGAATTCGATGCTGGTATTTTTTGGTCTCTGTTTGGACCAGCCACCTGTGAGGAGTCGTGCTTCTCCTGCCAAGTTATGGGAAAACAGACTGATAAAGATGGTCTCTGGTCTTGAATGAGACATTTCTATGTAAACTAAAATTAATTGGTCTCTCATGACTTGCTGATGGCCCTCCAAGGGCACTTGAAGGAGAGGGAGAGGAGGAGGAGGATGAAGTAAACCCCCAGACCCAATTAATGAAGATCCTCTGAAATGGACTGTGCAAGCGCAGAGGGACTTGAGCAAGAGCAGAGAAGTATCAGTTATATAACAGGGGGAGGTGCCAGGGGCTTTTTGCCTCAGCGGCCCTGGCCACACCGCTCAGGTAAACGTCATCTGGCCAGTTAGATAGAAGGCAGATGGCTCATGCCTCAGGGCTTTTTGCTTGATTCATGTGACTAGGACAATATTGCCTTTTGGCGGGGACGCCTGCCTTCACAAAGGGCTGGCCTACCCTTGAGGATGCAGCCACTGCCCTGAGGTGGTTGGACATTCTGGGGTCAGTGAGACAAGCCTGTGGAAAGACATCTTGGGGAAGTTGGATATGTCAGACCTGGGGGCCTTTTCCTCTTCTCTCTCTATCTCCCTCTTGGTGGGGGCTTTCTGTCCTGTTTACTTGGCCACTCTTTTGATAATAAAGCTACTGTTTGGTTAAGCTTTCAACGGTGTCCTAGTTTGAATCTCAACAGCCTGTCAGACCTCCTGTTCTCCCTGGAACAGGCCTAACACCACATTGTCTACTAGTCCATGGCAATAAGTGCCACATCCAGTCTTTTCTTCTGTACCTGCAGGGATGGTGACTCTACTACCTCCCTGGGCAGCCCTTTCCAATGCCCAATCACTCTCTCTGCAAAGAAGTTCACGTAGTTGTGAAGAGTGATAAGATCTGTCCTACTTCAGCAGGTGAGACCAGTTATCACTGTGTGGGGGTGATCAAAGCTATGTATTCTACCCCCCTCTATTAATTTCCCAAGAACAATGGACCATTTGCAGCAGCTGCCCAGGGAGTCGTTAGCACCTTCACACCCAGCCTGAGGGGGTGTGACTGCTAATGGGCCATCAACAGTTCAACAATGCCCCATGACTCAAAGTTAATCACCCATTGTGTGAGTCCCCGCCCTGGGGGAGGGACTGGGTGCTCCCTGAAGGTACATAAGCGGGGGGTAAGAAGACCTTGGGGTGAGCTTGTTGGATCCAAAGGAGCAGCAGGACCTCAACAGGAGGAAACCATCACTCCTGACCAGACTACAACCATCACTCCCAACTGGACCCCAGCTGTTATCTGCACCAACAGGTTCTTTACTTTCTTTTGCTTTGGACTTGTGGGAACCACATGGGTCTCAGCACAAGGGCTAACAAACCCCTTTGGGCTTGTGCCCTGGGATACTGGGTTATACTGCTGGGTTTTGGTGAGTTGAAAGCAATTTTCTCTTTGTGTCAGTATGTTTATTGTAATACCTTTCATTAAATTGTAACTCTTGTGGTGGGTCCATTTCTCCTGCTAGTTTACCCTTGCATGTGGGGTGGACAAAGCACAGCATATCCCCTGTCATCCTTGAGCATGTGCACTCCAGTGCCACGTGGATGTTGGAGCACCTCCCTGGCAGATCCATCCCCCTGATGGCTGCAGCCTGAAAGAGTGTCCTGGGGGGGGTTTCAGGAACACAACCAGCTGGTACAAGATTTGGTCCCCAAAGTCATTCCAGGATTTGGTGGTGCCATGGTTCCCAGTGGCCGGGTGCAACTCTGGCATGAAAGTGTTCTGGGAAAGCACTTGGCAGACCTCAAGGAGGTCATGCATCAGCTTCTTCAGAGTCCTGCCCATGTAGGGCAGGTCCTGTGTTAGTGACAGGATGAACTCTGAAAAAGGCTCTGCATCACTGTGGGCTCCACTGAGGTCTTCTTCCTCTTCTCTTCTGGAGGTGCCCAGCTCACGGCACCTGTGAGGGGCAACCTTCCTTTGCCAGATCAGCCAGCAGAGCACAGCTGATGCAGGCACCCAAAAGAGCCAGTGCTGCAACATAACAAGAAGTGGGGCTTCGTTCAGGGACCTCATCCACTCAATTTCCTCCCACATCTGTGTCATCTTCTCATTCAGAAAAATCTCACGTTCCTTCATCTGCTGGGCAGTGATCACATCCATCTGGTAATCGTGTGCCTGCTCAGGCAGGATGGCCAGCACAGACAGGAGGATCACGATTGCCTTAGCCATGGCCTGGAGGAGATGGGAGAAAGGTTTGCTCAGCAGGTCTGGGTGGGAGGGAGCACAGGGCTGCAGGCTTGGAGGGAATGCAGTCCCTGGCTGGAGACAGCACAGGGACCATCCTGCCCGAGCCACCCTCAACATCAGCCCCTGGCTGAGCTATGCCCTGTGGAAAGGCAAGAGACACCCGAGCAGAGTCTCCCAAGGCCCCATCCCTGCCACACCACAGCATCCTGTGGAGCCAGGGATACCCAAAGCCTCTTTGGGCACCTGTCAACACAGAGAGCTCTGAGCACTTCTGTCACAGGCGTCAAGGGCAGAACTGTGCCCTGCTGTGAGGGACTCAGCTTTTCACTCAGTGTTAGAAAGCCCCATTCCCCATCCATCCCAGCCTTCCAACTGCATGTGCACTCACTGATCACCCAAGTCCAACTGCAGTGGGGCTGCCTGGTGATGTTGTTAGGGACGGTTCCCATTATGACCTGTCTTGTGTGATGTCATGGTTACCAGAGCCACATCACAGAGCCAACAAGCCTTCACACCGCTCACCTGGAGATCAGTGGGTTCTGAGCATCATCACACCAGTTACCAAGCCACCAGGCAGGAGTTCTCTGGGGGTCTCTTGTCAAAGTGGGCAGCCCCAGCCACTCCAATGGCCAGCTGTGAGGGGGAAAACCTGTGACCATGAGGACAGAGGTGCAGAACTACAGAATCTCTGGAGTGGAAATTGCCCTGCTGGGTGTGTCCCCATCTTCTCCAGCCCTTCTGTGCCCTTGGGAAGGCTGGGTTTAAGTCCAGCTGGTCACCAAGCCCAGCACAGCCACTCAGTCTCTGCCCCACCATCGGCATCATCAGTGGGGGATGAGCTCCCCAAGGCTCTCCTGACAAAGTGGCAGACACTTACCAAAAATTTAATTGGAAAAATAAAAAATGTTACAGGATATTTTTTGCCATTTCTCATAACTTTGTAACCAAATAAAATATCTGCCCAAAGAAACATACTCCTAAGGGGTTTATTGTTGAGTATGTCTATGCCAATAACCAATAGAGGAAAAGGGATCAGCTTCAAGCAACATGGCATTGACTGGCTTGTATCCCTGGGTAAGATCTAAAATGTGTTTTTTTGTGGGAAGATAGCTACTTTGAAAAGTGCAAAACAGAAACAATGAGTAAATGACTGAACAGTTTATAGAATCAGAGATCCCATTATTAGCTGACTTCTAGACTCTTATTTCCTAAGAAAACATTTGTCTATTTGAAGAATAATAATTTATTTCTCCCACTATATTAATTTGCCTGAATGCATACTAGCAGCCATGTGTTAAAATTTGTTTGTTTTTACAATTGCAATTATTTGCTGAATCAGATCTCATAGATCTTATTAATCTTTTGCTGACACAAAGACTGAAAAAGCAGTGTAGCAGATGTGTGTTCTGCTTGTATGTCGTATCAAACAAGGCAAAGCAGCACCTCTTGTGCTGCTACTTCAATCAATCTAAACCTTTCCTAGGGTAGATGAACTGCAGTTTCAAAACTGCTAAAAAGCAATACAATTGCATTTTCTCTGGCAGTGCCTAAAATACAGATCAGGGATCTTAAATGGATGGATTACACTGACTGTGGTGTTAATCAGTGCCATGGCAGGAGATAACTTCATTATGTGGGCATGAGAAAGGGGCCATTGGTTTATTGTCATCTACCATTCTTCTACATTATCTGAGTCAGAATGGCTGTGGCCAAAATGTTCAGCGAGGTATCTAAATGGAGCACCTTGCTCCCTGTTTGGGCCAAGCCTTCCTTCGTGATTTATCTCTGTCCTGTCTTTTCAGTTTCACAGTAGCAAGAGCACTCTCAGCCACAGTTTTATTCATTTTGGATTTTATAGTTATAAATGCTGGTTGCATTAGCCCCTTAGACAAAAAAAGGGTAATGACATTTTCAGGAGATGGTGTTGTGTGTCTTGTAGCTCCCTCAGACTCAACAACATTAAAAATCCCCTCCTTTCTTTCTTATTTTGATGGCTAATGCAGTTAAGGCTCTTCCCCAGTAGTCTCAACAAAATGCAAAACTCATTCCACTTCCTATTTCTGTTTGGTAGATATATATGTATATACCAATATATTGGGATTCATGAAATTGAGTTTTATCTATTCTCACTCCACTGTCCCTGTCTCTCCTCTTTGCTCCCTATATCCATGTTTATTGCATTAACTTTATCAGTCAGCCCTGAATTTTAGCGTGTCACCAAATCAAGAATCTATTTCATCAGCAGAGGAATGCAGCAATCCTTCTGAAAAGGAATTTTTTTTCCTATTAAGAAAAAGCATTTCCAATAAAGGTGTTTGCAGAAGTCTGATTTTCAGCTGCTGAGCACACCTGGCCAACACCAGAGTTAACATTTACTGGGACATTTTATAGCTTTGGCAGGAAGGAGTTTGTGTGTGTCTATTTAAAAAGATAATCTTTAACATAATTTTCTGAAATGCTTCAATAAACTGTATTCATCCTTTTGGACTTGATATTAAGGTATCTGCTCAATAGACCAAACCCATGAGGTAAATTTATAAAAGATACCAACACGAAGAGGCAATCTGTCTGACAGAAAGGATGTGTAAGCAGCTATAAGGGTAGGCAAGAAGAAAAACCCTCTAGTCTTTTAAGCTGTCACTGATTTTGTTACATACTCCTTTCCATTTTGAAGCAATATTAATTAGAATTAAGGATGAAGTAACATCTGATTTACTGGTATGAAAATAAGCATTGACCTAAGCTTAGAAATTTACCCACAGAACATGGGAAATGTGTCCCAGTGCTTCAGTGGCAAAAAAATAAAATCTCCTAATTTGTATAATTTTGGGACCTAGACCTAAAGGTGAGAGTTTTCCAACTTGTTTTGCCTATAACCTGGTTCCACTCATGGTTTATAGTTTTGAGACTGCACTGCCTACTATGGATTGGAAATATGTTTTCAAACATACCCAAGAATTGTTGCTGGAAAACAAGATGTAGACTAACACTCAGTTAATTCATAAAGAAGAATCAGAGAACATAAAGATATGTTGCAAAGCCTGGGGAGAGTATCCTCCAAGAGAGATAAAAAGAGAGATCCCCAAAGGCTCCAAAAGAATGAATAAAACCAGAATGTTTCTACTGCTGCCACAACATGATATGAACGCTCATTTCTTCAGGCTTTCCCTCCCATATCCTTCAGAGTAGGATATCTTTGTTTGCTGGGTTTTCATTCATTTTGGGATAACTATTATTTTCTTCTGTGGAGTTTTGCCTTGTTCCTGGTTTTATGTTGTACTGTCAAGGCCTTGTCTTGTATTTCTCTCCCCTCTTTTTCAGTTTCCTGTAGGATCTGTCTATATTATTTCTCCATAAGGACTTTTATTTAAGGGAATAATTCCTACCCCACTGCACCTTTTTCAAACAGCAGCTGTGCAAGGCTGGCCTAATAAATTTATTTAGTTAACTTTATTTGATGTGAAGCATTAACTCTTAAATAACTCCAATTTGGGTTTTTTTTATTTATCCCTACAGAATAACATGCCAAATCCCCCTGCATTCAACTCTATATCCATTTCTCCCTCTTTTCTATGTTCTAAACCCAGACTTTTTCATTTTAATTTGCCTCAGGATATTTGATGATAGTATTTTCTTGTGTCTAGGCCATAATTTCTTCTAAGGTCACATTTTTTTATACTATAGTGAAATGTGCCAACACCAACTTTTAGCCTCGTGGCTTGTCATGGAGAAGACCAAAAGCAAAACCAATACTTGTCCTTTTGTCTACAGATGTTTAGGGTAGGTCAATCAAAACTTCTAGATGGACTTGATCTTCATGAAATTTGAACTTCCAAACCCCAACCATTATTTTAATTTATTTTTAGGTATAACTTTCATCTATATCTCTCTCTCCACACACACACACACACATATTCTAATTGCTGTGACATTTTTTTTCCTTCAGATTTCTTTTTTCTGATAGAAAAGAAATTATTATTTTGTAGCTGGTGCCAGCACTTGAGGAATTCTCCATTCCTTCCTATGAGTAGAGAAGTGAATTTGGTTTTAAATCTATTACATTCATGGCTGCAGTTTAACAAAATTGCTAAAGATCTTCTAGGAAATCTGTGTCCAGATGAAACAAAAAACAGTTTTATGTAATTCTTGACAAAATATGCTGACATAGCCATAACAAGGAAGGAAGCATTCACTAGTAACTAACAGTTTTGCTCAATCTCTCCCTTAGAGACTGTGAATAGCAATCTCCTCAGCAGTGATCAGTCGATTTTGAGTGAATTCTCTTTTAGAGGAAAAGTTCTGTTGTTCATGAGTTATGAAGGAATAGAAATGAACAGACCCATTGTGGATGCAGGGGAAAGGGGAACCCTCTATACCCCTTTGGAACAGTATAGAAACTATTTGGAAATATATTGCATCCTGAAGCTTGGAGGACACTATATACCCATCAGCTATAGATCCTTACATTTCTGCTTCCATTCTTTCCTATCTTCTGCTCACAGTTCATAGATAGTCATTAATTTTCTGCTTTTCTGTGTGTACAAGTGCCTCTGGAATGTGTGTCTTTCAAACTTCCAGAGGAATTAAATTATTAGTTGCAAAACTTTTCACATTTGTGCAGTTTCACTCCCCTAACTCTCTGCAGACTCTGCTTTCCCCACCACAGACACACAGTAATTGCATAATATTGATGTTATTCTCCTATTTTTCAATTCTAATTCTCTGCTGCCATACTTCAAAATACCAATTTGCTTCCTAACATCTACAGTGTATATGGAATAAGACTGTACTGTTAGCTAGGCTGTCCAAACTGATCTGTTCCTTTTCAGGCATTTTTGGTGTTTTAATTAGTTTACTTCCTTACAGTGGATGCAAACTTTCTGATTTTTAAAGTTTACAGTCTCTCTATTTGCCACATCCCTTCTGCCCAATAATCTTTTTCTGTTTTTTAAAATTGAATCACTAATAGTGTCCCTGTTTGGATCATGACAGCTTTGCTTGTTGTAGTTGTCATTTTCAGTGTATTAGAGCTGACCCAGAGTGTGGCTGACAGTGACACTATTCTGAAATGAAAAATAAATGGGGGTGCCAACTCCAGCTGGATAGATAGGTTGTTTGAGAATATGTATTCTAAATATCTAGTTATAAATCATGATGTATGAGAAGGAAAAATAGAAAATCTTACAAGACAAGATGTGTTGTACAGTGAATAAAGCAAAAAGACATGTGATGATATAGAAGGAGAGTAAAATAAGTGATGATAATAACAATGTTGTTACTAATAATGTAAATTCTTAGTCTTAATAACTGGCAATGCAGGATGGCACTGTGAAGTGCCATATATAGGCAAAAATATTGCCCTAAAGAAATTGTAGTCTGGGCTTAATGATAACCTGTAGCTAAAATTAAATACTGCAGCAGACAGAACAAGTTGGGGAGGGAGGGGGGGTGTGAAAAAAAAACATTTTATTAAGAGGCAAAAGTCTAAGGGAAGAAATGGGATATTGGAGGGTATCTGAGACAAAGAAGGGAGAAGAAGGGAATGCCTGACCAAAGGAGTCCCAAGGGCTGGAAAGAGGACGAGGGGCAAACATCCTGGTGTGGGGATCTGCCCTGATATCCCTCTTAGTGTAAGAAAGACGATTTGAGAGGACAATCTGTTCTTTATTTGAATTATATTCCAGTGTATTTTTAGGTTAAACGTGTTTTGCTGCATGTCTGGACTCTTTTTTTCCTCAGAGGGAAAGTCCTTCCTTCATATAGAGGAAAAATACATAGAAGCAAGAGGAAAGCTGCAAAATACTGCAAAAAGGACACTATTGACCCATCAACACAGCTGCAAGAAGGGATCACTGGTTCATCCAGATCTTTATAATGCAGGTTGAAGACAGAGGAAAAATAAACCATGACAGTGAAGTGCTCTGTGGGGGAGAGGAGGAAACACTTCAGTATCTCTATCCCATAAGACAGAGCCCACACTGCAGCAGCACCAACACTGACATGAGCGGGTGACAGGTTCCTTTTTTCTCCCGCACTAACCCAGTTTACTCAGTGTTGATTTCAGGCCACAAAACATTCCTTCTGAGCATGGGAATCCAGCTCAAGTTAAAGATCAACACTTAAACTAAAAGACAATGTTATTTTTTTCCAACCCTGAACAATTAAAAGGAAAAATCTACTAATAAAGGCAGAAAAAAATCACGTCAGTAGCTGTATGGAGGGTATTTCCAAGTTGTCTCTTCAGTCAGACTTGAAGTTTTTATGGTTTATGAATAAAAATGTATAATTTATTAGAGGGATATACATGTACAGATGTACATGTACCCTTAGTCATTCTTTGTAATCGTCTTGAAGGACCTTTGTTAAAAAGGGTCCAAATTATCTTTCCATGAAACAGGCCATCTGACAAAGATAAAAATCATGCACTGATTATGGGAAAATATTAATTAAGATCAGTTCAGGACTTCACACAAATATCATTTCAGTGGAATAGCAGGAACAATTTTCTGAACAGTGAAGATTCCTTGAGTTCACACCACTGAAAGTCAGCAGAGCCAGGTAGATTTTTGTCATCTGAGTTCTCCTCTGATCCAAATCCTGTAGCCTGAATGCCTTTCAGAGCTGGAGGATATAGGGCAAAGGAGCTGAACAGTTCCATCACAGCCTACTGCTGCAAACAGTTTTGCGTGTCCTCAGATGGATAAATAAGTGAAGAGGTACTTTTGTAACAATTTGGAAAGTGACTTTTTGTTTCACAAAGAAAGGAGCCAACAGAGTCTGTAATGTAATTACTTCTTAAAATGTGTTTGTATTTGGTACTCCCTAAACTGCATTTGGTTTTGTTGTTCTTATTGCCAAGTCTAATCCAGAATGCTGACTGCTGACTACTTACTAGTAATTTGTACACCTTTGGGTTTGCTGAGATGAAGACTGAAAAGTTTGTTTAAAAGAAGAGAAGATAACAACTCAAAGGGAATGAATTGCCTCACTGCAGAGTGTTTATGCACGAAGTGTTACACCTGTGCTCAAGTCAGGGCTGTGCTCTTGCCTCCGGATTGTGCAGCACCACGGAGAGCGGAGCCAGGGAAAAGGATCATTGCTGGCTCTCGGAATGGATTAACCAGGAACGTGGGATTGTTCTGGCATACAACTGGCCCGTGAAGTATGGTCTGTGATGCTTCTGCGCACAGGACTCATGTCGGTGGGGGTGGCAGAGTGACAGCGGCCACAGTTTTGGTTTGGTTTGATTCAGTCTGATGCTCTGCAGGCACTGTTGGGCTGACATCTAGTGTAGAGTTTGAAAATCTTCCTCCCAGAGGAAGATCAATGCTTCCGATGACAAGGATGGAAAGGCACATTGGGCCTTCTGGAAAATGGTGCAGAGCAGTCAACACGAGGCAGATTTAAAATCCATAACAGCATCTATAGTTCTTGATGAGCAGATCCACTGATTAAGTGAGGATTGCTTTGAGTTCACACACATGGCACTGGAATGAGCATTTTCAGTCTGAACCCCCTTCCTAGACTCAGGGAACTATATCTCCCTTTGGAAGAGGAGTGATCTCCCTTTGCCACAGGGCTGACTGGCTCCCTCTCTTCACTCAAAGCCAGGCAGGGATGGTGCCACCACCTCTCTGTGCCAACCCAGTGTCTACAAATCCCAGGGCACCAAGGTGAGGATTTCCCTGAGGCTGAGCATAGAGTTAAAAGCACATCTGTCAGCAAGGAGAATGCACCAGTTCCCTGCACAGGCACTAGGCTGGACCCAAGGCACATTATACCCCTCCTGTGATGCAGTGATACTAAAAATCAAAAATAAAGGGGAAAAGAGAGTCAGTTTGCAGACAGAGCAAAAGTAAGTCTGGAACCTCATGGCCAGTGCTCCCTTTCTGGAGATGGCATTGTCAAACCCTTTTCCTAAAACTGAATTAAATAGTTTTTGAATAAAACATGTGAACAACATCAGGAACAACGACTAAAGCCTCATGTGAGTCACTGTATCACTGGGCTACAAAATGAATCTGCTTTTCCCTCTCTCTGTGTCCCTGCACTCATGAATCTTGCACTGCTGAGCACGGCAGCACAGCTTGTCTGTGTCTCCACACAAAACTGTACACTCCATAGGCATGACTGGGGACAGATACCAGCAGTGAAGAAAACACTGATCCCTTAAAGAAGTGCTGTTGGTTTTTCTGCCCTACAATAATCCTTCACACAGGACCCCAGTGTGTGTCCAGACTTTCCTGTTGCTTTTATTTCCTTCTCACATTTCAGCTGCAATAAGGGAAAAGAGTCATGCTTTCCAAGTATTTCCTCCTATCTTCATTCAGATTCAATATTTCAATAATTTCAATAATTGGCACTTTCAATTGATCTATTTCTCACAAGTGTCAGTCTCTCTGTATGTGTGGTACATTTGAGAGCTTCACACTGACAGAATATCCAAATAACTCATCTAACCTTGTGTCAGTCTGGCAGAGGTGGACTGCACTCAGCAGTTCATGAATTTTAACAGTTGATTTTGTTGCCTGCATTTCTTATGAAAAGAGTTTACAGGATGTTAAATGCTGGCAGTAAATGCTGAAAAGAGTGTGATAGATATTATACATGAATTATTGTATTCCATACTGTATTGGTCTGCTGAATATCCAACCCAGGAAACAAGCCTTGACTGTGTGTTCAGTCTTTGTTTCCATATTTATGGGTTTTTAACTATCTCATTCCTTTGTAATCTTAATCAAGGGCAACCTGATTATTTATTTATTTTATAATGCCACTTGAAGCATTACTCTCTTGTCTTTGATTTCATGGGACTTCAGGGAAATATCTCCTTTCTAAAACTTAACTCCATTAGTGCTGGTCAAAATCTGCATTTTCCAATGGATTTTCTTAATAAAAAAGTCATGTATACATATACATACACATAAATATTTCCATAAAAATAATTCAAAAAATTCTCAGTGCTCATTAAGTCAGAAATGCTAGCTAAAAAATATAAATAAACTCTACACACTCTGAAGACCTCAAAATATCTAGAAGTAGTTCTCCAAAACAAATACTACTTCAAGCACACATTTTAAATATTTGTGTATTGCCATTTTCTGAGTAGAGCAGCATATTTCTCATGTAATACATTTTTCTATGCTGGTCAATGGATTTCTGCAAGTTGATGCTTTGTAAATAAACTAATACTTAAAATTATTTTTAATACAAGTGTGTTATAAACAAAACTTATTTGGCATGCATTGCAGTATTAGAAAACATTTGCAAGCTCTTAAAAACTATTAACAGTAGCCCATGAGTAAGAATGTTTATTAAATATTCTTTTTGTTATTGTCTTTTGACCTCCTGTTTTCCTCCTGCTCTTTCAAAATACTGAACACATTAGAATCCCCCAAGATAAGATAAAGAAACAATGTTTATTTGGAAAAAGGTGAATGTCAGTGATTTAATAAGGAGACTAAAGCACTTTAAAAGGGAAGTAATCTCTCTCATCAAGCTTGTAAGCAAACTTCTGCCTAACAAGTAGGCAGAGGAATATTTCTCCATGCTTCTTGTCATGGTCAGCCTGTTTCCATAGCTTTTACTATGTTTTCCTCACACGCACCTGGGATTGGCATCAGGACAGTGCCAGAGCGTGGTACAGGAACCATCTACCAAGGCATATCCAGCAGATCTCATGGTATGAAACTGTCACATCCATGCAAATCAGGTAAACTTCCATGTATTCTTCTTCACATTAATATTCACAGCAATCATTTTCAGCATAATACATCCTTGGAATTCTCATATATCTGATGAGACTCAAAACTGGAATCTTCTGAGAGACAGATCACCTCTAATTTGTGAGAGCTCTGGAACCACTCGTGTCTTTTCCTAGCAATAAAGACCATATAACTGGAAAAGACACCTTAGGAGTGAATTCACTTATTTCTGTTGCCATTTCCTGTAACCAGTTCATTGTGCTCTGAACCCTTCTGCCAGGAACACTGAAAGCAGAGGCTGCTCCTCCAGCAGTTCTCCCTGCTCCATCAGATTCCAGCTTTGGCACACAGCAAACACCATGTGGCCACGCAAAGCAACCTGCTGCTGCCAAAACTCTCAGTAGTTGCAAACTCCAAGTGGGAACTGCTCCCACAGAGCAAGGGGACATTATCAAACCCTGCAGTGGCTGAGAGTCACATCTCCAAGAGCTGTGGAAGGGACCATGGCATTAACAGGGAGCTGTGAGAACAAATAAATCCAGGATAGCTCTGCAAATGCAAAAAAGAGGATGGCTCCAGCCCATTTACATGGATGGGTGTCTGAATTAGCCTGGAAGCAGCTGGGGTGGGATGGGATGAGATGGCAGCAGCACTGGTTGTGGCTTCAGCCTGGGAAGATATTCAATGACATAGTTCTGATTATACCATTTTGTAAGCACAGGTTGCAATTGTCATGTGTTATTTTCCAATCTCTTTCCAAGAACCTATCTCTTTACTCCTCAAACAGCCCAAAAGGTGGCCTTTCCATCCTCTGGTTGGCTCTCATGGCACAGATCTTCTCCAAGTTCTTTAGAAGAGAGTGGCAGACAATCACAATGATGTAGTGATCACCCAGGGATAATGGACACCAGTAACCCCACAAGTTCTTGCTATCAGCTTGAGCTGAAAGGGTTACAAAGATGAGGGTGATGGTAAGAAGATTAAAAAGTGATCAGTGAAAGGCAGAATGTGCTCTAAGCATCCTTCCCCTTCACTTTAAGTGTTTAGAGAATCTCTAACTGCAACCCATTTCTGTAAAACCTAAACAACAAGAACAGATACATGTCCCTGCTACCTAAAACATGTAATTCTGCATTGCAGGACTTGATTATTCACCAGCAATTAAAGATGAAGGGGGGACAAAGGCAAGGGGGGCAGGCATCAAGAAAAAAAACAGGGAAAAAGTAGAACTGTCCATTATTTGCCTTGCCATAATCTTCAAATACAGAAGCACCAACTTCATGTCTTTGAGGATTCCTTAGACTTTAATCTGTGTATTTGGTTTGCTCAGGCTGATCACATTTACATGGAAGGAACAGGAGGGAAATATCCTGGTGTAACAATTTAGAAGGGTATTTATAAAATATAACTCTTACGTTTCCATGAACCATCCAAACTATTTGACCTTCATTCTTTCAAAAATGTGCTCCAAAGCCTGATTCCTGCAAACATGTAAATAACTTCATTATTCCTGAGACTACAGTGCACAAGAGGACAGACATTCTCTGCATCAGAAAGATGCAAAGGGCCAGACTCCACTTTGCATAAATTTTCAAAGATTCATTTGTTTTAAAAAAACTAAAGGCGTGTACTCCCCTGAAAGTGTGAGCTGTAACCATACACATTCAGAGGTTGGAGTGAGCTACTGTGGCTTAGTAACCTCCTCATCGGGTGAGCTGTAGTAGTTCACCTTTCTGCACTTTGTCCTTTCACAAATGCAAAAAAAAATATATGGAAACTCTGTCCCTAACTCTTAGGCTAATGCATTGTATTTGTTTTTTCCATGCCATGGACATGCACTCAATCAATTATCACAGTCCAGTTGATGAGTCCTGACTGATTAAGTCATGCCAACTCAATTGTGTCGGAGCTGATGATCACTTGTGAGATTCCTTGGCACTGCAGCTTCTACTGGAGACAGAAATCTGTGGATAATACTAAACATCAGTGAATAAAATGTACACACTTGCATGGTCTTCCTCTGATGTGACCCATTTCTGATTCTCTGTGGAGGTCTCCAGTTGAACCAGCTGCCTCAGCTCCTCACAGCAGCCAGGGAAGGTCCCACCAGCTGAGCCGAAAGAGCTCGGGGTCCCAATTCAGTTGCTATACACAGGTAACTGCAGGGTTTCATATCTGGGTGGCTCCTACCTGCTTGTGCTTTCTGTAGCAGCAGCTGAGGGTCAGGCAGGAATCTTAAAAACCAATGTATGACTACGTGGGGAGAAAATAATGAAGCTCTCTGTGCACCTGTGCCACCAAATCTGCTCCTCGTACATACCCAGTTCTGTCCACTGTCAGAGACAGGACAGTGGACTTGGTGGATCTTTGACCTGACTGGATAGAACCCTTTCCAATTCCTATTAAAGTGGCAATGGAACTTATTTTAAGGCTGAGTGGTTACACAACACACAAATTTTCTATGAATAAATTCTCTGCTATAACATGTCTATTGGGAAAGGTGTCCCAGGAGCGGATTTACTGTTCAGAACAAGTTTACACTCAGAGCACAGACAGCAAAGTATCTGACTGGCAGAGTTTGGGTTGTGTACTGTGCTGCCAGCTGAGACCACAGCCTGAACCTCCCCTCGGAACCTCCCTTCAGCCGTTCTCCTTCCTGTTGCTACTGCCCACTCCTCTGG
This sequence comes from Sclerurus mexicanus, assembly GCA_013396755.1. Lineage (NCBI taxonomy): Eukaryota > Metazoa > Chordata > Aves > Passeriformes > Furnariidae > Sclerurus > Sclerurus mexicanus. The sequence continues at coordinate 518,665 of VWZF01003767.1, forward strand.
TACAGCACCCACCTTTCTTCACTCATCTCTGGAGGTCTGCTCACTCAGCCTTGACTGCAAAGTTGTTATCACTCTGCATCCCTGTTCCAGAGACTGTGTGTGTCTGCTGTGTATCCCAGTCCGGGTTCTTCCTGATAGTCTGGGGCCTGTTTCCCAGAGCTCCTAACACAGAAAGGGCTTCACGTTGCTGGGTTAGGAAGACTCCTCTTCAGGTCTTCTAGTTATACGAAATACAGAGGCTTCTATGTCTCAAGTTTATTTTGTCCCATCTCTTGGGGGAAAAAAACTCCCCTCACTGTTTTCTTATCCTGGCAAACACCATCCATATCCCCCCTCTTATTTTGACCCTGTTCCTCTTTATTCCAGGGATGGTTTGCCGTGGGTTTTTATCCCCAGATACATGCACTCTTATTTGCTCTGCTGATGTTTGCAGTTTATAGTTGAAAACTAAAGTCTGAGGCTGTCTTAAGATTTTTCACCATATTTCTAATTGCTGTTATCTGCTTTCCATTTTCATTTTCCTGCCACTAGGACTGAGGCCACATGAAGAGGGACTTTGCAGGAGAATTCAGCTAAGCTTTGTTTTCTTGGATGAGCAGTACTCTTGCTATAAGTACCTGTCATCGTAAGCCTTTAGAAAATATGTCATGTAAACAGGGAATGACTGGGGAAGACAAGAAACAAAATAAAAGAGTACAAGTACATGTGGATCTAGTTTTAGAATTAGAAATTGCGAAAAAGGTCTTATATAATATGTCAAAAGAGTTTTATGTAAGTGATTTATTGTGTTTAGTAGAAGTGATTTATTTGGTCTATTTTTGTTCTAGGGTTTCAGTGTTATAAATAACAGCAAGATCTCTTTCAAACAGAAATACAACATGCACCTTGCTAAGACAGACACTTTTCTGAACCTCATGGAGGAGAGATTAGGTGCTGCTGGATGTAAGTCATAATTCTGGCACACTGTCAGGTATTTCTTCAAACACAAGACTTGGAAACTTTCATTTACAGCTTTGGAAGTTAAAGAGTAGTTGTAAGGACAGAGTTAGTTCTCTTCCAAAAATAATCCAGATTTCTCCCTCAGTCCTGTCACAAGCCCCCAGTGCCAGATCCTCCCATAACGTGTCCATTATCATCCAAGCTGTTGTTTCATCCTAGATGTGGAAGTCACGGTGTCGGATCACCCACAGCACAGGACAAACGTGGGAGAGCACACGGCAGGAAATAGCAGGAAATAGCAGCAGCCTCTTTGAGGGAAGGACAACTCCCTGTGCCAGCTGCTCCCTGGTAAATATTAATATTAGTATTCATTCTTACTCTATGGGATAGGCAAGGTTGTGTTTTGCTTTCCCATCTCCCATGCCTGCCCACACAGATCAGAGAGCAGCTGGTACAGAGTAACCTTGTTCTGTGAAGCCTCTTCTCTAGAACTGTTTCCTGCACTGGCTTTGCATCTATTCAAAATTATCCCTGCCTGGAAGTAGGCATTTCTTTCCCATTCATCCTGGGTTATTGACAAAACACTCACAATCAGTACTGTCCTACAGTATTTTTTTTTTTTTAACTATCTCATTTGAAAATGAAGGAATTAAAAAACATAATTTCAGAAGATGTTTCTGCCCCACCCCTGAATGTGTTCGAGACCAGATTGGATGGGGCTTGGAGCAACCTGATTTAGTGGAAGGTGTCCCTGCCCATGGCAGGGGGTTGGAATGAGAAGAACTTTGAAGTTCCTTGTAACCCAACCCATTCTGTGATTCTGTAATTCTATTCTCACTCTGGACAATTCCCAAACCCCAAAATATTTAATGCCGTTTCCCTTCCTTCACTTAACAAAATGAAGGGTTTCGGTTGTTTCCTAAAAGATCAAAACTTACTCTACCCCAGTGCTTCTGGACCACTCTGACAACAAATTAGAGGACAAACCTGAAGCTCAGACACACTGCCAGACGAAGAAATCTCTCAGGTGGAGTTTCACAGAGAAAAGGAATCATAAGTTCAACATTTCACAAATCTGATGGGTATTTTCTGCACTCCAAAGAGTAGGATGAACTCAAGCCTGAAATATGGTGGTTGTTCTCTGGAAAAGTTATTTTTTGTTGGTTTTTAACGAGGTGAGATGGTTCTTAAACAGAATTTAGATGCCTTGGTGAAAGAAGTACATTCAGTGAGGTCGACTGTCTCAAAGAAGATTGTGCTGAGCTACAGAGGAGCAGGCAGAGCTTGGCAAAGAGCAGAGTTTCTCTTGATGCTCAGGAATATGACAAGTGTTTATTTTTTTTTTCTTTTTTACTAGTTGCCTTGAAAAATTAAAAAAATATGAGTTAAAAGGATGATTTTTTTTTCCTTTGTTTTCTTAGCAAATGGAAAGTAAGTTTGAACATCTTTTTCCCCAGCTGAAGTTAAATATTTTTTCTTCTTTGGACGTCTTTTAAAAATTAATGTCAATACATTTTTAGAGACAACGGTTTTGAAATACTAATGAAAACACTTCAGTTAAAAATGTCAAAATGAAGACATTTATTTTTTATTCTTTCTTTTTTCTGCTGACATTTGAAGGCAAAAGAGAAATGAGGAATGAACTGTGCTTTCTTAGCTAATTTTTAACTTGCTGACACAAGATTTTACACCTTTTCTCCAGTGTTGATTAGAAAGACCATTGAGGATGATTTTCCCAAAGCAAACAGAGTATAGAGAAGAATTGAACGAACACATCTGAGAAAATACATTTTGGTGGGATCAGAATAGAAAAACTCAAAGACAACAGAGACCTGCACCATGCAGAACACTTCAAGATGATCATAAGCAAATGTAAACGAGACTAATTTCTTACAAACTGATACAGTGGAGAAAATTTAACTCCATCTCTAAGCAAATGAAATCTCCTTAGCAACTTTAGCTGCTCAGTTTATTTACTAGTGAGCTAAACTACAGATTAAAAGTGCCAACATGCACTTGCTGTGCTCAGAGGTCACGTTAAGGTGAAATAAGTATCTTTATAAGCTGATATTTAGATTTGAAGAGAGTGTGACAAGGCAAAAACAAAGCTAAAAAGCCCCAAAGGAACAATAGAGCTTGTTTCCAAAAATACTGATCGATGTGTTGCCGTTTGAAGTCATCTTGGCTCAGGCAAGCAGGTGGCTGGAGGAGCTGAAGGATCCGGCACTGTTTTGACAGGAAGGCAAACACATCAGTTTAAATTTAACAATCCCTCTACTCAAGTTGTCATTTCAAATCTTTCTTATGCCATCGACCTGACATTAGATCAATAAAATTATGACATTTTATGGCACATCAGTGACATAAAAAAAATATTGATTGAAAATCCTAGAGGATGGAAAAATACCAAAAACCATATGTTATATAGGTGGGGTTTTTTTGTTTCTTTTTTAACGTAATGAACTTTTTTTACATCAAAGATGCTAACTGGCTTCATCTTTGCCATACCACTTTAGTTAGTAGTTACTAAAATTGTATCAGGGGATCACTTCTTGCTGAAGAAACCTAAAGGAGGCCAGTTAGATGAACACATTAGTTTTTGTCTGAGTGTATACATTGAATGATATCTGTTCTCCTTGACTGTTTCTACTTCAATCCTATTTTCATCTTTCTATTATTTCTCTATGTCAGGGTGTTATTACAATTTTCCTTGGAGTGTAGCTCAAATGTTTTTGAATGATGACCAAATATATGTTAAAATGTTATATTTGTAATGGTACTCTCAAAGTCTACGTGGGAAATAAAACAAAACAAAAACCAAACTTTATTTGGAGACTCTTCTCAAGACAGACTAAACTAGTGGAAGTTTGGAAAAGTATATAAAAACCCCCAAATTTGTAAGATGTAATATCTGGCACAAAATAACTGAAATGCAGAAATACATTGTTTTGTGGTGTTGAGAAAGAGGAACAGTAAAAGAGATGATATTTTGTGGAGTCAAAAATTTAATTTCCAAATACCCCGGACTTTTTCTTAATTTGAAAGAGTGCATCAGAGAGCTGATTGCAACACAGGACACAGATCACAACAATATGATGAGAGAATGGGATTTGACTCTCCAGGGGCAACTTGTTCTTTGAGTAAGATTAACTGCCTAAAAAGGCATGCTTTCAATTAATTAGCTTTGTAGTCGGGGTACTCATCTCAAATGTGGAGACCCTTTGGTTGAGAAAATTTAAACCTGACTTGGTCAGCCTGGGTTTTCTTGACAGTGAAATAGCTGGAAGCCTTTACAGTGTAATTTTTGCAGACCTCTTGGTGAAATTATTCTGCACAGAAGGTATAAAATTTAACCAGGCTGGGGACAGGAGAAAAAGGGAGTTTGATTCTATATATTCATTTGGACACTTGCTGGAAACACACTGAGCAGTGGCCAGGAGTCAGTGACAACCTCAGTATCAATGTAGCAGGTCCTGATCTGCTTTGCACGTGTTCCCCAAGTATTTGATCTTCTTCTCAGCTGATAAAAAGTTCAACTCTAGCATGGCCAGAGCACCTTGGCTGACCAACAGGAGTGTCTGGGGCAGCAAGTGTTGTGCATATCCTAGATCTCCTTCTAACTCCAGTCCAAAAAGCAGAGGGCTTTGGTTCAGCTGCTCACATGTGGACACCTCATGCCATTTTGGGTTTGTAGCCTCCAGCTGCTGCCTCCAAGGAGCACAGATACCTGTTGTAGCTCCTCTGAGGCTCAGGTACCCCAGGACAGCTGACAGCAAGGGTGCAATTATAGCTGCAGCCAAATGGTTTCTGTTTAACCCTAACTTTGTAGACCAAGCTGCTGCTTTCAGCTATGGAGCGTGCTGTAGTCATATCCCAGGGGTTCAACTAAATGCTCTTTCTCAGACTTGGGTACTGAACAAGCAGTTCTTCAGTGGAAACAATCAGATCAGCTTCAATGGCTTGCAGGGAACAATGCCAAATTACATCAGCTGAGGACCTGATCCACTGATAAATTATATAAAAATATCACCAAAATCTTGCTTTGAGTCACAGTCACTGACACCCCATTTCTGAAGGTCTGCACGTGAACATATTCTTACATTTGATGGGACACAATGGAAATAATAAAAACCAGTGTTTGCAGTGCGAAAGGATGGAATCCCTCTCCCTAGCAGACAGTTAAGTTAAAGGAACCTTCATTATTTCAGGAAATTAACCTCAGTGTCCTAGAAACCCAGTTAAGGAATATGGATCTTGTGGTGTTGTATGGAGACAAATCACGCAACTGGTGACACCTCAGAAAACAAAATACCTGCTGTCTGTGGATTAGAGTCTGCCATTTCAGTATTCCTGCTTATCCTTTAATTTTAAGGAAATATTACTGCAGATAATCACTGTAAGCATCGGTGTCCAGCAGCCAGTGGAGGGAGGTAGAACGTAGGAACAGAACAAAGAAATAAGAATTATTGAGCTATGCAGGAAGGTTTTAACAAGAATTGATTTAGCTTTGCTCATCTTCTGAAATATTTTCTTCTTTCATTTTTCATTTTTATGATACATTAGTCTCTTGCAAATAAAACATCATCCCCAAATTATCAGGAAGGGATTAGTTTGCTGATTAATGAGCTGGCACCATGCAGAGAAGTAGGTTTTAGTTGTTTCATTTGAAAAAAAAAAAGAAAAAAGTATAATATTGAAATTTTAGAAGATTTATTTAACCTGAAGACAGGTTTCAAATGCTTTGCAGCTTCTTCTTTACATGTTCAGGATTCAGCTGAGCTTCTGACTTGCCACCTCTGTGCTCGGAGGAGAGTAGAGAGAGGGGGGGAAATGCAATGTTGATAACACAAAAAAACCCATTTAATATGAAGATTAAAGACTTCATTTAGGGGTGGAGAAGGGGTAGGATTCCTCATGGTACAGGTCACAACAACTCCATTAAATAAATCTGACCCTCTTCTTTCACTGATCCATTTTGCTCCTTGACACACTCTAACCGGTTCTGGAATGGATAAGCTGTGCCCATGTCACAGTTCTTCCCTGATGGATTTTTCCATTCCTTCATGCAGAAAAAAATTGTTATTATGCTGCTCCTGGGCAGGGGGAGGCGGTTGTGTTGTTTTTCTTTCCTAGCTCAGGCTCTCCCAGCCTATGTTATTGGTTCTTTTTGTTTGTTTTTAATCTGTAGTCTGGAATTGCTAATAAAGGCAGAATTGCACATCAATAAAACCCTCGTGAAGTCGAATGAGCTATTGGTTCTGTCTGTATGAAATGGAGGTCTGAAAACTCAAAGTTAGGATGGAAATTTCTCATTGCACAACTCTCCATATTTTTTTCGGATGAAATATGATGGTGACTCCTAAGATGGAAGGAGACATGGGCTAACAGGCAGGTCAGAACAAGAGGAGAAGAGAACCCAGACCAAGGCAGTGCTGGTAGAAACTTGTGTGAAAACTATTCTTTATTTGTGTACATAGACAATGCGAGTGAAGCTGTGAAACCAATGCTGTCTCCCTAAGAGAATTTTAAGACTTCCATGTCACTGCCTAAGCAAAGAGATTTTTTCTGGAGTGGTGCTGCCTACCTACATTTGTCTTTGCACCTTTGATGTCTTCGTTGTAGTGCTTTCCTCCATATTTGGCTGAGTTTCCCTGGCTGTTTCTCCTGTCTGGGAGTTTGGTGAGTGACACCGACAGTGAGTGGAGCTCAGCCAGCAAACGGGCAAGTGATGAGCAAGCTCTGAGTAAGGACATGGTGAGCTGCACCACATCAAGGATTCATAATTCCACCCAGGAGATTTGAGAGTGAGCAGAGAAGCTGAGAGTGACCAGATTTAGGATCACCAGCTGTGTTGCCAGCAACCCAAGGAAACACAGAGAGTGCTGTAGCTTCCACTTGCCAATTCCTTTTCCTTAGCAAACCATACAAATACACCTGTGGCTCTTGGACCATAAGCAAAACAAAGCAAAGAATTGTCACTGAAGTGCTACCATGGCTATGATTTCTGTATGATTATTTATTTAATGCGTAAATAAAGCAAGCAGAATATATAACGTGTTCACCAGGCACTTTTCTAACTTAGGGTATAATTTCACAAAACTGTCTGACCCCTGATTGCCTTAATTGTGATAGAACTCCTTAGATCATTTAATAACAAAGCAATTAGTCAATTAGACTTTGTATAAATATACACAGGCACAAACGAAAGCTGTCTCCAGGGCTTGGAAGATTAGGAGCAACACACTGAGCATGTGAAACCCCCTGATATTTGTCAGGGACCACAGCACCATCCACAGGCAGGGAAAATAGAGACTCTGGCTGCTCTCTCAATTCCAGGCTCAGTTATAACAAGCAGCAGCCTGGAATTTGTACACCAGGCTTTACATTTTCATAAAGGCTTGGCACAGACACAAGTCCTGCAAAGAAAATGGGATGAAATTCAGTCACTATTTGAGTTAGTGATGAAACTCCCACTGATTCCTCTGGATCACATTTTCTTCCCTGAACTTTACTGCTTTATCCCAGTGATATGACCGAGGACAAAGTGAGCAGAATGTCAATGCCTGGTTTTATAACCAGACAAACTTTGGCTGCCGTAGCAGCTGCTTTTTTACCTGATGATCAAGCACTGGGCAAATACAGGAGTCAGGGGAGCTGACCTGTGTCTCATTCCTATCTCCACAGGTGAGCACTTGGTGACCAGGCGTGATCCAGCTCACAGCCTTTCTGTCTTCTGTCTTTACAGTCTGTATTAAAGAAAATATGAGCCAGACAGTAAAGTTAGAGTGGATTTGAAATTGGGCTGTACAAGTTCATCCACCACTAATAAAGCATCTGAAAGGGTGCCATTTCTCCTCAACACTTGACCATACATTTATTCAGAAAATAAATGCACTAATCTCAGGTCAGTTAGAACAAAAATTGCCCTTTCAAAAAGCATATCTCATACTGAACTCTCATTCACAGTTTTTACTCAGGAATCTTGCTTTTATGTGGCTGCCCAGAGAGCACATTTAAATGGATCATGGGAAATTCTTTTCATGAAAGACTTGGCCGAAACATTAGTGGGGGGATTTTGAGGAGCTGGATGCTGAAACTGCTGCTGTGACCATGCGAGGCTGCCACCTTCCTTGCGCTCTCATCAGGTAGATGTAAAACACCCAGAGAATTTTCTCACATGTACTGAAACATTCAGCAGCGTGAGGATAACATCACATATTTCTCTGTTATCCCTTTCCCTTGGCATCTGATTTTGACCACCACCAGAGACAGGATACAGCTCCAAAGATGGAACTTGTGCCTGACTCATTAGCAGAGCCATTTTCATATTCTGAAAATACGTTATCTCCCATTTTTTTATGGCAGCTGGGTGGCTGCCACTAACAAGCGGTTGCTTATGAGAATTACTTCTCCACACGTTCTTAAAATAGAAAAAGCAAAGTATGCATTGCCAGAGAGTTTTAATTTCAGACATTTAGATCTCAGGGCGATGCTGCAGCTTAGTGAACAAGACAAGGCACATCTGTAATATACTATAGCCCACATTTTGTCCCACTGGCAATTCATTTTCTACCACGATGCCTTCTACATTCCAGTTAGTGGTGTGAAAAAATAGGAAAAGGGCATCAAGTTATTTACTGGATGTGACTCAGAAAGCAGAATCAAATCTCACAGCCAAGGAGGGCAAATGGTAAGCTGATAAGGAACAATTTTCTTGGGACTTTGTGCTGAATGATGGTTTTTCCAGACCTGTCCCTCCTCTGGTCTCACAGATCCATTTATTCCATCTGATTTACCTTACTCTCTTCAATTCTTACCTTGTCTCTTCAATTTGCACTAAATTCAGGCCTGTGGGATCTACCACAGCAGCTGATTCCTTTGTTATTTTTCACCTGAATGGAGAGGCCAGCACAGAGAGGGCAAAAGGAGGGAGGTGCTGCTGTGCACACACTACCAGAGCCTGCTGCAGGGGAAGACAGGAGCTAAATCACTTCCCAAGTTAATTAAACCCCTTCTTATTCCATCATTGCCAAAAACAAAACAAAACCAAAAGCAAAAGCAAAGCAAAACAAAAAAAAAAATCAAGAATAATACAGATCATCTACTTGGAGTGGTTAAAGATTTGCTGGCCCTCATCCTAGCACAGTCTCAATAATTTAGCTTGTTGAGTTGTTAGACACAGTGAAATTGGTTGTTCCTTAGGCACAAGAATAATAAATATTATTAATCATAATTAATGCCTGTAAAGCTTTTTGCAAAGATGTAGTTGCTATAGAAACATTAAGCTGTTCATATATGTATACAACCATTATTGCAACTTATTTAATTTGAAAATAAGAAAGTCCATATGTGGCAGAGGTTAATCATATGAGTATGTGTGGTTTTATTTTGTTGTTTGTTTGTTTGCTTTATAAAACAGACACCTGAAAGTATTTTCTTCACTTAAGTTACAGATACCAGGTTATCTTAATAACTGAATTATTTCAGTCTCATGCAACTATCAAATCAACCTGAGTTTGCAGCGGAATACAGCTGGAGAAAATCAGAAGTGAATCACATCCATAATTCCTGCAGCTCCTTAGGGAATCGTGGCTGCATTTCAGTGTCCTGTTGCGTGCGTAAACAAGGGGATGCCATTAGCAAAGTACAGGTGTAGAGAAGATTCAGTGTTTTGCTGGTCAGTATTTCTATCTACCAGGCTGTTAACACACAATTTGGGTGGGAAAGTCCGTTCCCGAAAAGCTTCAGAAGTGGTTTATGTATTTTTCTTTATGCTCAGAAAATGGGTTTCCCTTTTTAAGTACACCACCTGAAAATAAAAGTACATATGGACAGGTGCTTCATTCCTTCCTCTCTCTCCGCATTTGAAACAAAATTGCCACACCAGCAGAAAATAAACTGTGGTGGAGTGGATTTTCCGAGGGGCTGTTTCCTATGGGGAATGATGAATCTGGTGAGCCATGACTGTAATACTACATCAAAAGAATTAAAATGAATCAAAGACAAGATTTCTTCTGTTTCCCCTACCACTACTTGTGGTACAAGACATTAAATCTTACTAAAATTCTTAGGTTACCCAGAATTCCAATATTTAATTTTGTTTTCTATGTTTTATTTTGGTCTCAATACTTCATTGCAATTCACAAAAAGAAGTTTTCATTTGACAATATCTACACCCAACTCAAGGTCATATCTAACACTTATAACAATTCACAGAGCCTTTGGAAAGACTTCTTTTTGGGCTGAACAATTTGTCATCTCAAGTTTTAGAGCCATCTGTTTGAAGAAGCATTAAATCTACACTATTTTTAACCAGCAACTACAGTTTCTATTTTTATTTTGTTATGTTTTACAGGAACTCTATTGTTAGCTTTTTCAAAGCCTTCTCAAGAGGGTCAAACTTTGGATGACTTTTTATTTTTAACTTTTTGAATTGCTACCTGTTCTTACCTGCATTTCTTTATTATGGAATATCTCACTGCATCCAAAATGTCATGTTTCCTTAAATCTTAAGGATGACCCATTTCCATTTGCTACATATTTATGACTGTACTTGCATATAATTTTTGAAATGAAAATTTAGAACTCAAAATTAGGTTTTCCATTCAGATTCTCTTCCAGCTGCCAGTGTGCCAGTGGATGAAACGATGGATTAGGATGTCATCCCGTATATCCCACTTTGCAGGTCCACATGCAGGGAATGTAGATCAACCTTCCACACAACAGGGGGCAAGTCTTTATTATTTCATGATATAAACATCAGGAGGGACAAGTTCTTTCAAAGAAACAGATGTTTGCACTCAACAGGAGAGATGGATTGGTTTGTTAGAGAGCAGGGGAAGGATTTTCACAGCCTTCCTTGAAGAAAAAGAGGGGAAAAAAGGTAACAAGAAAATAAAGTAAATAAATCCCAAATGAATCCAGCAGGCATTACAAGAATTAAGGCTGAAGTATATGAAATACATTACTTGTAAGTACTCCCTTCTTCTCCTTCCCCATTTTACTACTACTGGATAAAAACTGTGTTCAGACTGATGAGATGGAAGCAATGCCACAGGGTACTGGCCCTGCAAAACAGAAAGCAGCTAATTATACAACTGGAACTTCTGGTGCGTACCAGGTTTTTAAACAAAATCATAAAAATACCCCATATGGAACAGAGCAACCAGTAAATTAACAAACAGTGGGACAGCTGGGTGTGATGACTCAGTGAAAACTCCAGTGCCAATAAAGCAAATACCAGTTTTGACACTGATTTCACAAGGACCGGTAGCTCACCTGGGAGTGCAGATATTTCAGACAGTAATTCTTGAGAAAAATGGATGAATTTAAATGAAAAGCTTCTGGTTTGAATTCCAATTCAGTCAAAAGAGATGTACGTTTGGGCAAAATAATTCAGATTTGAATTTTAACATTTTTCTTTCTGGACATTTACAAATGTACAAAGTGGGATATAAATGGTGCAAGTGTTGTTGGCCTGGGCTTTTACTGATTAAATAGTATATCTGAATTATTTTAATAGATTGCTTGTCTTAAGCAGCATCTTATCAATTATTTTTGTCTAGGCTAAACGTGGAATGTAGTAGGAAGATATCTCCATGAGATGGGCTGGGTGGTCATTTCATTTTGCAGGCCAGTGGCCAAATTCCTGACAAGAATTCTTCTTAACAGGGTGACCTTGAAGTAGTTCGGCCTCATTTTCTAGAGCCCAGCTTGGACCAGTGTGTACTGAGGAATGGAATGACACAGCCTCTCACCTGGCATGGGAAAAGGCCACTGCAAACCCAAAAAGTAGCAGAAAATTTCTTCTGGTGTGGTCCAGTGCTCCACTGGATGCTGTTTCTTGACCTGAAATAAAAAATAATCTGTATAATGTTGCCTGGACCAGGATTAGAGTTTCAGGGTTAAAAAAATAACTGGTTCATTCATGAAAAGTGGATTAGAGTCCTGTGTATTATGTTCTACATTCAGCCAACAACCATGTTTTGGATGTATTATACGTATTTATGTGAGGAGTACAAATCAAATAAACTCTTTTTTTCCTTTTTTTTAGTAGCCACCACTTTATCACTGATTTTAATCAAGGTCTTTCAACACAGAAAGAAGAAGGTCTGTTAGTTTGTCTCCATTTGTTTTATTTTCTAATAAAAGGCAAATTGATCTTTTTTTGTTGTGTTGATTTTTTTTTAATTATTATTTTTTTGTGGTTTCCTGGATTTCATTTGCCCTTGTAGTGCTGTATGTCAAATGTTTCATTATTAAAATAAGTAAAACAGAGAAAAAGAACAACAGATATACACATTCTGTGTTTTCTACCTTGATATGATTTGCCATCCACAAGAACAGGAACAAAGCAAAAGCCTACAGGTTGGATGTAAAGAAAAAGGTCCACAAAACACTTCGAAGTCTCACCCAAATTATTATTCTGTTCATAAAGACACTATTGATAAAAGCTACGACTATCCAGAGCAAATATCCTGTCATCATCTCGTTTGCAAAGCTGTGCTGGATCATATATTATAAAGGAAAAGAGAGAGGAAATAATTATACTTCCCCTTTAAGTATTAAAAAGAGGTTTGGGATTTTTTTACTCTTAGGAGTTCAGACTCTTTCCTTGTGCAAAGGAAATAATGTAAAAACTCCTTGAAGCACAAGATTAGATCAGAGCTCTGCTGTTCTGTATCCTGGGCAAACACAAATTAAGCTTTAGAAGTCTTAACACCGCACTGCTGAATGAAGGCAAAACCAGATGGGTAGAAATAAAAAAAGATCACTAAGCAGATCAAGAATAAAGAGCCCAGGTGCTAAATCCATGTATGAGCTCAGGCACAGCAATGCCAAACCTCACATGCTGATGTGACAGTACCCAGGACTAGACCTTAAGGAGCTTGAGAAAGTATTTTGTGACAGCTGAGTTGCTCTGAGATAACAAGGAGGGAATGCTAATCTTTAGTCCTGGACACTAAGGAGGATTGGATCCTTTCCAGAGCTGGTAGCTGGTCTTTTCCTTCCACCTGTGAATCTCGTATGAAAGGGTCTTATCCTGAGGTCTGACTGGAGCTTCCTTTTGACATTCTACCCTGACTTTTTTTTTTTTAATTGCCTCTCTTTTTAGCAACAAAAGGAGCTTTTTTATAAAAAAGATATCTTTCCAGAGTTAAAGGTAGAAAGGAAAAAACTGAACTGAAAAATCCCCTGACTGGCACATTCTAAACTGCCAGCTACTTACCATCTTTATTCATACAATTCTATCACCCCGCTAAGCACTTTACAATCTTTATTTCTTTCTCCTCAACTTCTGCAGGCCCACATTAAATCCATTCTGTGTCTCAAGGGGTGTTGAAAGCTACCTTTGGTGACGTACGGCATCTGGGAGAGAATGCAAGGTTTTCACTTTCAGCACAACTATGGGCACCAGAACAGGAGGTACCAGGGCACTGGCTCCCTGTGGCTGTCCTCTGACAGCCTGTCTCCCAAACACCTGCCTGTCAGTGCCCCGGGGTTGTTGAAGGGGAAATTCAATTTGTAACTACTCAAGAGAAGTCACCTGTTGTCCCAGCATCTCCTATTTCAGCAGGACCGGCTCTAACTTGGAATAGGAAACACTTGGGGTGCATCTTAATGCCCCTTCTAAGGTTATATCCGACCCCAAGATGTAGAGCTGCTGTATGGGGGTGTTTGTGCGAAAGTCAGATGCTGGGAGTGGACAGAAAGGCTGCCTTTTGGACATCAGCCATCCCAGCTCAGGGGCTTCATGGGTACAGGAAAGACCTGAGCACAGCAAACCACTGGACAGGTATGTCCCTTTTCCTCAGGTACACAAGTGAAATTTAACATTCTTGCATTCGTGCTTGAGTACGGGCACATGGAATTTAGCATTCTTGCATCCATGCTTTGGTAGGGACAGAAGAAAGAGAAAGCTAAAGGCCAGGGAATAAAGTGTGTAGCTTTATGTTCTCGTTTTCTTATAATTTTCTCTTTCCCGTAACTCAGCACAGAAAAGTTTATTCTCTCCTGAGAGGGGGAAGCAGTGCAAGGGGCAGGGCATGCAGGAGTATGTTTTAATAAGAGGTTACAAAATCAGCAGCAATTCCAAGAGTCTGATATGGGCCAAACCTCCCACTGAGCAGCTTTGGCCAGGGAATCTAATGGAGTTTTTGAAGAGGGAGTGCACAGCTATCAAACAGGATCAGAAAGCCAATATGAGTCAGGATGCCTCTTGCAGGCTCAGAAGTGGGTGAGAAACAAGGAAACCTCAGTCAAGAGAGTGAGTAGTGGAGTAGGAGGCACCCTCAGGGTTATATTTTAGGGAAAAGCAGTTGCAGAGACTGAAGAGAAAATAAACTCTGATTTCTAAATGCTTGCAGAGAGCTGATAGCTCAGAGTTTTAGCAGTTGCTTCCATTACTGCCATTTCATGCAAATACTGCAGGTGAAGCATTATCATAATTGCCCAGTTTGGAATACAATCATCTGTGTGGTGTTCCATGTGAGAAATATTAATTCTGTTTGCCTGCCTCCGCCAGAGGTGCCAGATGAAAACCTCCACACTATTTTCTTTATGTGTGATAATAAAATCAATTGGGCTCCATGACTGTTCAGAAATAAGGAACTTAAATATTTTAAGAGAAGTTGGTCTAAAATAAGGACAGGAAAACAATTCCCTCCAACTGTAATTTCCTGCCTGACTGCACAACAATTTTCTACAAACTATCTTTCTTCTGTAGATTCAGCTGGAATTCAACCAGGATGGATCTTATTAGAAAAACACTTACATTCATCTTTAAAAGACTTGACATCAGCCCTATTCATGTGCCCTTTGCTTTGTGTATCCAGAAACTTACCCCAGGTTTACCTGTCTCTGAGCAGCTGGATGAGGAAGGACCTGTGTGTGGCAGCTCCTCAGCAGCTTCTTGAAAGCCTTTTGACAGGAGTGCAATTCCTGCCCATATGGATCAGGCAGGTTGGAGGGATTCCAGAGATCTTGTGTTCCCCTAAGTGAGACGAACATGGAAGAAAAACTGTCACAGATGGAGAACTGACAGAGCAAACAAGAGAAACAAAACAGCAGCAACAGCTCCCCCCACAAGTAGCAGCTCAGATTTTTGCTTCATCCCACAGGTTGGAATCTTCCACAGAAGTAGTTCTTCATCTTCATTTGTTTTCCCATGATAAATTTCAATCTTTCACTATTTTTTCAATTTTCAACCTCTTTTTTCCCTAGGGAAACCTTAAGGGATGAAGTTTTAAGTACCGCAGTCTCCCTCCTGAATAGAAAAAAAAAAAAGTATATTGACTTGGAAGCTCTTTTTTCATTCTTTTTCCCACTAGGAATCTTGACAGGACAGATCAATTGGGCCTACTTAAAACCTTTTTATTTCTAACCATATTATTTTGTGTTCAACTTAACAGAGACAGGTCTCTGGGCTGCAATCTAAACGCATCAATACGCATTTCTGAGTTACACAGGTGAAAAAAGACTCATTTTTCTTAAATGAAACATATTCTCTGTCACAGTGTCTAAAAAATTGCATAGTACAAACTGCTCCTTCTAAATTACTGAATAGAAACCGAGCAGTAAAGTTGTACGATGCTGTGTGTATCTAAAATGTGGACATCCTTTTGGCTGTGTTTGTCAACCAGTTCATTGAATTTTACATAAATGTAACTTCTGCGGAAGAATATTGACAAGAAGCCACGCAATAGTTTTTCACAGAAACCTCCTCCATCTGGATGTGTTGTGAAAACACAGAGGTGAAAAGCACTGAGGAAAATGTGTTTCCATGTGCATTTGCCAGTGATTAGAACTTTGGTTAAAGTTTACTAAGTGTTGAATATGTCAAAGGTTAGTATAGTCTTCAGGGCATATATATGACCACGTATAAATTTGTTTATATATATAAAACAAAATATATATATGTGGAAAACAAACATTTTTTATATTTATATACATATGAAAGAAAAAAACATGTAATATTTCTTCTTGTGGAGATTGGCAAAATCTTTAATTGTTATTGGTCATTTCTCTCTCTCTCCATCTCTCTTTTTTACCATTGGAAATAGCTTTTCATACTTTCTAGGTGGAATTACAAAAACCCAGTTTCTCCTCTATTTGAATTAAGATGTCCTGGAGGATGCAAGCAGGGTACCCTCAGATTCAGGAAGATGCCAGTTGAATTCCTTTGCATACAGAAGTGTCCACATGAGCACCAAGCACCAAAAAACACAGTTGGAAATCAGTACAATATGGGATGGAAAACAAGGAAGGGCACAGAAGTCAGAGGATGAAAGTCACAAGGAGAAGCCAGTGCTGTATATAAAAGGAAATAGTGTTGTACTGCTCTGAACAGCAAGTATAAACACGAGAAAAGAGGTGACACATCAGTGTGAAGCCGAATGTTTCAATGTCATTATAGAACAGAGGCCAAAAAAGCAGGATTTTCTAATGTTTTTAAATGCAAAGTATTCTGAATATTTGCTATTATCGGAATGGAACACAGGGAAGGAGGCAAAGCTTTCTTTTTCCAGGGAAGTTCAGACTTGTTTCTAAATCTAACTTGTCAATAAGTATAAATATTGTCAATAATTATAAATGGTTCATTACTCTTCTAAAGTGTTGTGCATGTATCTCAATGGTAAAACATAAAATAAAGCCTTTTTATTTAAATACTGTTACGGTGTTTGCATATGCAGTTCGAGCACTTCCACATTCAAATATGCAGTTAAGCCTGGACTTCGAGGAAGCATGTAATGATTCACAGGGCAATCTCCAGTTGGAATATGTTTCTTGCCCATCAACAAGTTCTTCAAAAAGAAAAGAAAGATCATTGTATATGTTTGTGAAACATGAGTGATCATTTCAGCCAAGCCATTTCCATGCACATGCATGACTGCAGGGTATTCAAATTAAGTGCATGTATTTTGAGTAAGAAAACTTCTTTTTGTCTTATTAGTGATAAGAAGATTAACAAGTTCAAAGTTGCTAGATCTGGAATTTAATCTTTGATTGACAGTCTAGTCCAATGCTTTACTTGGTAAGTGTTCCATGATGAGAACTTCCATAGGAAACTCTAAAACATCCTGCAGCACTTCTCTACCTGCAGAAGTAAATGCAGTTATAGCACTTATGGAGGAAAAATTCTCTAGTCAAGTAGTGAAGTTAGAAGAAGGAAATTTAAAATTCTCTTTAGATAAACAAAGAAACAACAAGAAATACAGGATATAACAGTGGCAGTGGCAATTCTTGAAAAGCCTCAATTAAAATTATTTTAATTACTTGTTCTTTTAAATTGCAATTGCTTTAGCAATTTTTGGTGTTGTTTTCAAGATGTTGCGAGCTAAAGATAATTAGAAAACCCCATAAAGGGGGAAGATTTGGAAGGATACTCTTGAAAAGAGGCCACACGAATGAAGAGAAAATGAAGGCTTTTAAACCCAAAAAGGTATGTGAAACACCAGCCAAATGGATAGTGCTTCCAGTTTGTCCCTCTCAGCTCTGGGCACAGGCTGGGTGTCCATCTGCAACCTTTAATGGATATGACTTCCAGGAAGAACAAGCTTCTAATGTCATGAAAACAGGGGACCTTTGACATTCCTTAATGTTGACAACCAAAATCATCAATGCTGAGAACCTTAAAAAACCAAAAGCCATTTTCGACTTGAGTATCTAAATCCAGTTTTGGGGACTCATGACCTTTTGAGACTGCCTTCTTGATTTTGGTCCCTAAGGCCTCCCTTATCATGGGGGAGATGACACCGACTTTATCTCACAATTGTTTTCTGAGGATGATCCCATTGAAACATGAGGCTTGCTTGAAAACTGTGGTGCTGGTTTATGGGTTAGTGAGGGATGGTGTGAACTGAAATCCTCCACGTGTCCCTGGGAAGGAGGATATAATGCCCTCAGACAGTGGTTTGCTCACTACAGGAAATCTCCATCTGAAAGACAAGGTTTGTGCTGCTTGTTTTCACTTCCAGCAACCTCTCCTCTCTTCTCCCAGCCTGGGGATCCACCTTTCCCTCCTCTCATGGTAACTGTGACTGGTTCATAGTGATGCAGAGGGAAACTTCACTTCAAAGTCCATGACTTTGCAGAACTGTAGTTTATCTGTTTATTGCTGTGTGACATTCTACTAATGCCATTCTATTCACGTCATCTTAAAGGTCAAAATAGACTTCTTTAAAAGTCAATAGCTTTAGACTTCTTTTTATTTCTCTTTTTCTTTTTTTTTTAATTTGGGGATTGTTTCTCATTATTATTGAAACCAGCTGAAATCAGAAGGCAGCAGATTAAAGACAGAATGAGGACTGGCACTCATAAAACACAAAGCTATATACGGCACAGAACATCTGCTTGAGTCAGAACCTGGAGCTGTGTAATTTTTCTCACAAGGCAGTAAGGTGCCATAACCACTCATATCAAAGCTATATTTTGGTCAAACAGAACAAGCATTCACCATTTATCAGGAGTTGAGCCTAGTAAATTATTTGTCACTCTTTCCAGTGTTCCCTAAGCACTGTCAACTTCCTGTACTTCACTTTAAAAGCCTTTGCTTTCTTAAATGACATCTGAAAGGGCGGTAAAGGCAGCTTTTCCTTTTTGGTATATAATTGTATATTGTTAATATTTGGCACACTGTCCCAGGCAGTTGACAAAGTACAGAATCCCATTGTCTGAAGGGCCAGTAAGGGGGAAAACAGGAAAAAAGAAAGAGCTGTCAACTGATGCTGTGAAAGAATATAAAGTTTATGTTCTACCTCAAGAACAGATGATAGTTGTATGCAGCAGACACACACTTAAGCTGTAAAGAGTGTGAAAGTTCACACACTTATTTGGTCTCCACATGGGATTTGAAGGTACATCATGCATATTGCAGAAAAGTATTCAAATTATTGAGATATTTATGCAAGACTCTCATTTGGTCTGGATATTGACTTTCATCCCAGCTGGTGCTAAAAGACCGTTTCGACACAGTTTTGGTGAGATCAGTACACTCGAAAACATTTAAGTTTTTGTTACTGACATTTTCAGAGGAGGAAAAGTCCTTTTATCACAGAGCTTCTCAGCTGGAGGACAAGTGGAGTTAGAAGAGCTGTTGCTTTCAAGGCTCCAAACTGTACAATATTGAAAACCTCCTACTTGAATGAAGTAAAACCTGTACTGACTCCAGCTGCAAAACCTGCTATTAAAGCACAACCACGTTGGGGGTGGAAAGTCGATATCTGGGAGAGTATACACAATACAGGGTTCTCTGAGGTCATTAAGGATGTTTCTTTGATGGCTGCAACTTCCAACAGTTATAACTTGAGTTTCTTCAAACCATTGTCAGAACAGAGTTAATGGCAAATTCAGGTGTAATCCCTCAGATATACAACAAATAAGCACACAATAAAGCATATCTGAAAACCAGGAGTGAGTGACCTCCCTTATGTTGACACTGAAAGACCATTTTTATTGGGAATTCCAGCAGCAATTTAAAATGGATTTTTTTTGGGGGGAGGGAATGGTGAATCATAGCAGATCTTACTGTTCCACATACAACCCCTCGTGATTCATCCTATCCAAATTTAAAAAGCACTATATGGATGTCTATTTCTGAGGCAGTCTGTCAACATTCCTTTGTGATCAAAAGAGAGAAATATATATTTTCAGAGCACAGTTTATCTGACCTATTTTAGACGTGCACTTCTGACTGAGATGAATCAAGCCCCAGTTTCCATTAGCTATCCTGACTGTCATGTTTCTGCTGCCTCTAGCAGGAACAAGAGTGAATTGCTCAGATGTTGACACTTACCAATAAGATGAAGCCAACTGCATAACTTAAGTTTAGAAAAGAATCTCTGTGAATCCCAACTGATCTGCAGAGCAGGTCCTAAGGAATGGCAGTCCAGAATGATTCAACAATTTAACACACTGCCAGGAGTTGTCTCCAAGGATTTTAGGCTCCTGTACACTGAACTGTAAAGAATTACTTGTAAAGCTAGAACACTGTGTTTGAATGAGAGAGGAAATAAGGACATTGATGTTTCTATTCTGTCGTCATGATCTAATGTCATGATGATTATGGGAATTGAGAAGGCCTCCTTCTTTCCCTTTGCTCCTTCTCCCTGCATCACAATTTGCAGTGGAAGGAGATCAGAGCACATGTCTAAGAGGGAGATGTACTGTGCTTTGGTTAAGCTTGTCATGCAAATAATTAAGGAATTAAATCAGTATGTTGCCACTAAGTCATCTAGTGAGCCCTTGCAGGGGCAGGCACAAACCAAAGATGGTCTGGTGACATCAGGATAGCAAGCAGAGACCCTGTGATTTGAAGATCTGTAAAGAATTGTGCTAATGAGCTTTAATCAGATGTAACAAAAGATTCAACCATGGGTCTGTGTTCATACTGAATGAAGAATTAATGAAAAAGTTTTCCTACACAGGTATAAACTACAATGTAAATATGTGAGTGAGGCTCTGTCTATGGATTGGGTCACTATTACTGAGAAAGTAAAATCTGAATTACTGTCCAGTTTTGAAAGACTTCTTTGTTGCATGTAGTATAGAGATAGCTTAAAAGGAGAGAAATATGGTCATCAGAAATAATTAGAGCAAAAAAACCCAAATAATCTCTAAGGGCCTGTCAGTAATTAGCTAGGTGATCATATCATATCAATGTACCTCTAGTTTGGACTACTTCCATCCTAATAGGACAACCAAGGGATTTCAGTGCCAGATAAAAAAACTAACCAGGGAGCATGATCAAGAAAGTTGTTGTTTTTTTCAAAGACAAATAACACAACAGTGTTAAAAGCATTAGTTCTGCACAGGACTTGTATCTTCAAAAGAAAATTAGAGCAGAGTTAAAATGAGATTTCAATGAAAGCACCTTCAGACGTTGGGGCCCATAAGGGTGAGAAATAATGAGATGTTTATGGAGAGGAGAAAAGCACTAAAGAAACTTGTGTGCTTATGGGTAATCTGAAGAACTAAAGAATGCAATGTGTGATGCTACATGAAGAGACTGAGCCAGGAGCATGACTGTGAGTGCAGCAAGCACGAAAATGGGCTGAATCAGACCATGAGTGTTCTCAGACCAATAGAAAGTCTTTCAGTGAGTGAGTCAAATGGATTATTAACTTAAATACTGAAGTCCTTCATGCAGTGATACTGTTCAATTTAAGCACATAATAGTCAAGAAATCAGAAAATTGTGGTAAACAAACAGAAGAGCTGAGCTGATCGGAGTGGAGGGGTTGTTTTGACATCAGCTGAAGCAGTGACTAAGGTTAATGCTTGGAATGGAGGAGTTGCTTCTCAGCTATGAATTTCTACCCCCAAAACAAGTAAGTGGCTCATAGCAAGTAAATAAATTTAATGCAGTGTAACAGTACTCACTCTTTGAGAAGTGAAATGCTCCTGTTCAACTGAGGTCAATGTTTTCAATACCAAAACTTCTTCTACACTGACAGTTCACCTGAGGCCTCGACTCTGCAGGAGGTGGGTACTCATTTTGTTCATCACCAGGCATCTCTCTGTGGGCTGGTCACTCCAGTTTCCCTTTGTAATTAGGAGGCAAAAATAGACATCTCCACAGTGCATTTCACCTGAGAAAATCCTGATGTCTGCTACTAGAAGGGTCTATTTCCTTTCATGTTGAAAGAAACAGTGTTGGCTTGCCCACATGGAGCCTTCCTATCACATAGAAACTGACTTTTGTTGTGGGAATGACGAGTGTCAGCAGGAACAGAACAGTCCATGGGGTTCCCTGGAGCATTTCTGGCCACAGGGGCAATGAGGACATGCAGGCAGCCCAAACTTAGAGTGAAGTCACATTGTTCATAAATGTGTTGTGGACACAAGTTTCACACAGGACATTACATCAATCTGGGAGCAGCCAGGTGAGGCAGATCACAAACACAGCTGTGACGGTGTGTCTGCTTCCATCTATGCTTGGACCACACAGGTCTGTGATTCTGCAGCAGCAAAGCAGGCTCATCTCTGTTTGGCAATTCCAGGTTTGTGATGTGATATTCAGTGAAGTGTTCCCATTTATAACCTCTTTGTTGATGACTTTAGGACATTGCATCCATGAAGCACAACATGAACTGCCTCCAAATTTTAAAAAAAAAAAAAAGTATACATTTTATGTTCCTTTTTGCAGTGCTGATTGACTCCATTTTCACTCACCATATACAGGGCTTGCATCTGAACACATGCAGCCTTATTCCAACCAGATACAAAAATAAAGTACTTCCTTGGCCACCTCAGGTCCATCATACTGTCATGAGGAAATGAGACAGGAGGGGAGGAGAAGGGACAG
Organism: Sclerurus mexicanus; assembly: GCA_013396755.1. Lineage (NCBI taxonomy): Eukaryota > Metazoa > Chordata > Aves > Passeriformes > Furnariidae > Sclerurus > Sclerurus mexicanus. Next base: position 540,907 of record VWZF01003767.1, read on the forward strand.
GAGGGGGAGAAGAGAGGTTGGTTTTTGGTAATTCCCATTAAATTTACATTTCTTTGCTATGTTAATGAACTGTATAACAATTCTGAGGTTTGTCTAAAGCCATTGTATGATGTCTGTAAAGAAACTTGACTCAATATTGGTTTTTTACATATTATGGTGCCCTTGTGAATTGGGATCAGTTTGTAATAGACGTCCTTGTCCTTTTGTGTGGTAGTGACTCGGAAAAAAAGAAAACAAGATCAAATTTGTCTTTAGCTGGTCATTTTAAGTGGGTGAAGCTTTCAGGTTCATCAGCTAAGGTCCATATGCTCTCTCCATTGTCCTTCCTTTATCTGACTTGGAAACCAAACTTTCTCTTGCAGTAGATCTTACTTTTTGTTCCATCCCTAATGATTCTTTCTCTCATAAAAATAAATAACTCTGGTCTTTTATTCTATGAATAAAAATAACTAAATAAAATGAAGACAGGAAACAGTTGAAGCCAAATGATCGTAAAAGCCAAGTGCCTCCTGTTTTGCTGTAAGGGAGGGAGGAAGAGTGTTCTTTAATCCAAACTTCATGATACTGTTACATTCAAGCTGTGAAGAAAATGTTCCCTGATGAGCAATTAACAAAAAATCTGAGACTTGAAATCTTAAATTGTACTTGCCTCTGATCTACAGGGTTGAGAAGTGTGTCAGGGCATCAGAAGCTACAGACATCAACTTAATGAGATGTGCTAGTTAACCATAAAACTCCTTTGAACAGGGAGTTTGATCCCAGGGTGTGCTGGAAGCCTCCTGAAGAGGCTTTATTTCCATCAAGCCAACACTCCTCAAGGATCTTCAAGCCCTCTTCACAGACACATAAAACTGGCTGATGAACAGGTCGGTCCTTAGTCCACAACAGGATCAAGTGCAATCATGGTGTTTTTGTCAGATTTCTGTCCAGTGTCTTCTGTGAAGCTCAAGCTCTGTTGCTCTTTCGGGGCAATCCACACTGGTGACCAAGTGAATTTGCCATCAGCAAAAATTCCCTCTTAACTGCAGCATTCCTTTGTGCAATGAACTCTGCCGTGATTTTTGTCATGTGTAGATTAAACAACAACAAAAATAAAAAAAAGAGTTTATAAGTCACTGCAGAGATGCCAAGGAGACATTAACCCAAGCAAATGATGAGTTAATTGCTTGAAATTATTGGCATAGTTTCTATCTAAACATTCCTTTCTAAAAGAAAATAACCAAACAATAGGAAGCAAATACCCAAATGAAAGCACCAATCTAGATATAAAACAGGAAAGTTAAAATGAAGAGATTTGGGGGAAACTAAAGGATGATTCAAAGCTGACCTGGGTGTGTGCACTGTCTCTCTGCTAATGGTGAATTGGTTTTAAACAGCTGTAAACTCAATCATGTATTTAGAAAACAGAGCTGCTTGTGCAACAGCTGCCTTCCACAAATGTGTTCCAAGGACTTAGAGAGCTAGAGCTAAATAAACTCATAGGCTGCACAAATGGATTAGATTTTGAACTCTAGCTGATGTCTCATGTCATTTGGATCTGTCAGAGACAGAAAAACCCTACATATATATAGATCAAAGTCCCACAGGGATATTTCCTCACACCACGGCTCAGAATGAGATCTCAAACATTCACCAGAGAGCAACAAGGCACAGGAAAATAAGTCAAATTATGCAGCCTTTCTTTTATGTGCACCTCACACTTGTTTTCGCTTTTAGGAGAAACAATCCAAGAATCAATGTTGCACTGATTTCAAAGTGCAACTTTCATTGATTGCAGAATACAAATATCTGTATTGATTATTATACCTCCCTCTCCTCTCTGCATTTCAGAGCTCTTCTGTCTCTATGTACATTTCAAACATGAATACATACTGCCTAATTAGCTGGTCAGAGAAGTAAAGTGCATCTGATCAAAATTTTATTGTGACCTTTCATGTGTATTTCATTCATCCTCTCCCATGCCATTTCCCTTTGACCAGCCACCCGAATTCAGTGCCAGATTGCACTCTGACAAGATTTCTTAACCCATAGGGAGGGAAAAGAGAGAACTGCCAGGTTTGAGACCAAAAGAAACCTGACATTTTATATCATCTTCAAAAAACTTCAATGCAGTTAGAAAATTGGGTGATTTGGTTTGTTCTTTTTCCAAATAAAGTGGAAATCAGGGTGAAAAAAATACTAGTATATGTAAAATAGAATTCTGAGATACTATAACTTGGAATATAAAATAATATTTCCACATAACATTTCTCTGACAGAAGCAATAGTAGACTGGAGAAAAATCATGGAATCATAGAATGATCTCTGTTGGAAGAGACCTCAAAGATCATCTAGTTCCAACTAGATGATGGGAGTGAGAAAGTACATTAAAAAATTTAAACATTAAACAACAGTTTAAAGTCATTATCACTTTATCCTATCACTCTGTGCCCCTGTCAAAAGTCCCTCTCCACCTCTCTTGTGGCTGTATTAGGAACTGGAAGGGGACCTAAGGTCTGCCTGGAGCCTTCTCTTCTCCAGACTGAACAGTTCTCCCAGCCTGTCTCCAGAGCAGAGAGGTTCCAGCCCTTGGAGCATCTTGGTCTCCTCCTCTGGACTTGCTCCAACAGATCCACATCTTTCTTATGCTGGGAGTCCCACAGCTGGAGGCAGCACTGCAGGTGGGGTTTGGCCAGAGCACAGCAGAAGGGAAGAGTCACCTCCCTCAACCTGCTGGTCACTCTGCTGGGGACACAGCCCAGGACATGGTTGGTGTCTGGGCTGCCTTCTCATGTTGCTGGGTCGTGTCGAGCTTCTCATCAACCAATTTCTCTTGAATTTCAACCATTATTTATATTCTTTTGCCTATACTTAATAAAGTACAGCAGCTAATTAAGTCATCAGTTTTACCATTGCTACCTGTCCCTTGTTGCCCTTGGGATCCTGACAGGGAAATTGTCTGTTATTTGAGGGGGAGCAGAGAGTGCAGGGAGGAAGATGAAGGGAAACAGCATGTCCAAGTTTTAGCTCAGAAGCAGTTTATGGGAACTATAAAAGAAAATGGAATGCTGCATTCAATCTCTCCTCTATTTTTCTCTTTAGCAGTTAGCCTCTTCTTTCACTAATTAGTCTTACAGAATTCTGAATAACATTAGAAATGGAAACAGTGCATTAAAATGTTTTTGCTTGGTTTTGTTTGGGTTTTTTTGTTTGTTTGTTTTTCATTAGAGAAAATATCATTCTATTGTACAGTTTTCATGAGCAAAACATTTTTGCTGAGAGCAAATACAATTATGCGGTTTACAAAGACCCATGTGGAATGATGCCGTCTGCATTGGCTTTACGCAGAACACCAGATCAGAATTATTATCTACCTCAGATTAAAAAGGGGTCATATCTGGGCAAAAATATCTGAGATCCCAAGTCCAAAACAGGGGACTTTCATGCAAGACCCAAGCACTAAATAAGTCTTGCAGATAATCTGCTGGAAGGTTGTCAGCTTCTTAAAAAAGAACAAGTCACATAAACAGGGATACCAACATCTTGGATACATCCCCTTTCAGTGCTTCAGCCATTCAACCCTTCCCTATCAATTAAACCCCTCAATTGGGCATCCTCTGCAACTCTCATAAGCCAACAAAATGGAAGGCCATGAAGGCTTTGATTCGTAAATCAAATTGTCTGTAATCAAACATTGTTGTACTGAGAAAAGACAACAAGCCATAAATGGAAATATCTGTTTAAGTGTTTTAAAGTAGCCAGAAATTTACGTCTTTTCTATTTATCAGAGCTACAGAAATACACAAGCCAAATGACTCCCACCAAACAATAGTGAAATACCTTTTTACGTGTAAGAACTCTATACATCCCTTCATCCCACACCCAAGTGATTATCTGTTGTTCTTATTTCTACCAGATTCATTAATGTTTCTTCCCATGTAGGCAGATATTCCATAATCACACTGACACATGTGTTTCTACTACTAATGGACATACAGACCATTAATTAGATTGAGACAGCCCTGAAAACTATTTGTCTGAAAGTACTTGCTTTTGACTTTTTTTTAATCAGTGGCCAACACTTCTCACTCTAACTTGGATGGGCTCCTCCCTAATTTCCTCTCTTATATTGAGAGAGAATAGCAAAGCAAGACTTGGTCTCCCTAAACAGGCAGTGACCTTTGTAGGTCCCTTTGCCAGTTGTGCAGGAAAAGACAATATGTAACATTAACTAATACATCCCCTAAATGAGGTGTTTAATACAGGGTGGACACAGGCCTGTGTCCCAGTTCATGGAAGATATGGACTGAGAACCATGGAGTGATGCCAGACAACAAGCCAACATCACTCTGAGGAAAGCAGGGAAGTTGTTGGAAGGGGATTCTTCTGACCATTCTGGACATTAGTGACACCAGGCTGTTTTACCCCTATTTCTTTAACTTACACTGTTGTGGCACTCATTTATGTTTAAAAAAAAACACAAATGGGTTTAAAAAAAGCATCTGAGATGTCTCAATACGGCATATACAGCAAATCCTTTTCCTAATGAAAAATCTGGCAAGATTGACATGTTATGCTGGGGGGAAAAAAATTGATTTTAAAGAATATTTTCCATAAAAATATTTTACGATTCTCTTACAGAAATGTGACCCTTTAGTTTAGGGGGTGTTTTCATTTTGTTGTGTTGAACTGTCTTAGTTTTTTGTTGTTGGAGGTAAGATCCAGTGTTTTCAGCTTCATACAGAGGCAAACAAGAGGATTGTCTGTGCATGAGCTGTGTGAAGATTTTAAATTTCTTAATCCAAATTTGAAACAATAGAGAGCTTTCTTACGGTCACGAGAAATAAGCAGTGCATTAGTCAGCTCAGTGGAGGACTTGAGTGCCTTTATAACCTCCATTTCCTTTGTGCCATCCTAGAAAAGGTTACTTATACAGTCCCAATAGTAATGACTCTGCTTGACATTTCAAGGCACATCTAACAAACATCAGCACAGAGAAACAATCCTCTCAGCACCGTTTCAGGCAATTGATTTGTCTTCATCCACAGTAACTAACTTCAATGTCACGAGGATTAATTAATCTCTCTTGGTAAACCAGTTGTAGGATGAAATTCTGTCAGTTTTAGTAAATTTGGGTGGTTTCTCTGCCTGATTTTTTAATTTGTTTGGGGTTGGTTGATTCGTGGGGGTTTTTTTAAAGTATGAAAATTTTTGTGATGTGTTTGAGAAAGAAAAAAATAAAATAGGGTCTTAATGCATTATAAAAATCAGTGAAACATTTGTCTTACCCAAGGAGAAGTCCTCTTGAAAGTTATACTGAAGTAAAAATATCCAGATTGTCTTGGGATGAAAAATGTGTGGTGGGGGAATATACTGTGAGGTATTATGGCATGAAATAGAACTATCCCAGTGTTGGGCTCTAAAACACTGCTCCTCAAAATTATACAGAAAAAAAATATTATTCTTTCCATTGCAAGTAAAAGAATATTACTACTACTAAAATTGTAACGATGATCTTTGATGATCCCTTGAAGATTCATATGCCCAATTTAGAGTGAACCTTCCTGTGAATTTTTTTAAGTTAGCCACTATCTCAAACTCTACTAAACAGAAGCAGAAGACTGGACCACAGTGAGATTTTAGTTTCTCCATGCAGACAAAAGTGTCATGTTTTCTCCCTCTCTTGCCTCTGTAATGTAACATGTATCTGACAAAGGTATAAAGTGCTATTGAGGGAGAACAGTATCATTTTCGACCTATTTTGTACTGGTTATAAGGAGCCCATTAAGGAAAGGACAGGATAATCAACTTTGAGTTCATTGGTAACAAATTCAATTCTCCTGTGTTCCCACAAAGAGAAGAGAGAGAGAGAGAAATTAATGGTTTCAGGCTTCATCGTGAAAAACTAGAAAAAAACAAACACAAGAGATGATAAGGGTGGATTGGATGGGGCTGGAAGCAACCTGATCTAGTGGAAGTTCTCCCTCTCCATGGGACAGGGTTGGAACTAGATGATCCTTAAGGTCCCTTCCAACCCAAACCATTCTGTGATTCTATAATAAAACTTTAGTCCACAGAAGAACAGTGAGAGTTTTACCATTCACTTCAACAGGGTCAGGTATGTACCCAGTGCCCTCTAAAATCTAATGCTGAAACTTCTGTTGTGTTCATGTAGGGGCTATCACAGAAAATAACCTTTACAGTAACACAAACCATCAAGACCAAAAAGGCAAAGAGAATATGCATTCCTGGAGGGCTCTTCCATGCTCCATCCTTTGTGCCAAAACCAACACATATTCAAAAAGAAAAAAAAAAACACTCTTGAAGGGAAGGAAGCTGCATCACCTTTAGAACAAAAATCTCAGCAAACCTACATTCCAAAGTGGATAACAAAGAGATTCAGTCACTTCCCTACTTTCAGGTGTATTGGTGACTTACCTACCCCACGATGCTCACTTCAATTTTCTTCAGTAGTGGTTTAAAAACCCCTGTATGTGGCTGAAAACAGGAAACTGCTGTGAATTTACTGAAAATGGGTGGCTTAAACAGAAAGAATACACTACAGGCAGCGTAAAGGGGGGAGGGTGACACAATTCCCAATTAATTTAACTATATTTAAATTTAACTGAGAATCAAGGGCACTGTCAGGTGCCATGAGGGCGTTCCCAAGTCACCAGCTTTGGGTTAGCAACCTTGAGCTTTATCCTTGGGCTAAATTAAGGCAAAACAATGCCAAAGAATCAATTAGAAAGTTTTATTTATGTCAGCAATGATTTAAACCTTACGACAGGTTGAACGACTCGTGTTGGCAATGATTTAAACATTTCTGAACAGCCTGCAGATTAAACTTCTCTGAACAGCCCGTGGCTGCAGCGAGTTAGGCTTTTAACCTTTCAGTAGACAGGCTGAACAGATAGAGAGGAATAACATAGATAAATAGATAAAGTAAAATCGATCTGGTTCCCAGAACCTTCCCTAGTCCAGGGTGTACCTGCCCCTCAGTTGCACTACTTATTCTCACACGTGAAGTTTGTTACTCTAAACTTCTCAGCAGAGGGTTGGAGAGCCTGTGTCAAACTCAGTTTCAGAGATAGTTAGCCAAGATAAGGAAGGTGGTCCCAGAAAAGCACTATCCTGCCTGCACAACACCCTCTTTTTAAAGCACACCTTACCTAGTTGGCGTGGTAACATTCCTGTTCTCTTCTGCAGGGTGTTTGAGGCATTACCTCTTTCAGGTTCACACGAACTCTTTTAGCTTCTCAGTTCCTCACAGTCACCACTCTTATTTGCTGTTCCTTTCATCAAGGATCATAAGAAACACTCTATCTGAATTCTGTTCTTCTAAAGCTCTTGGGTCCTCCCCTTAGACTTACACTCTAAGAAGGACTTTCCTGCATTTATTCTTCTCAGTACAAAGGGACACATAAATACTAATGATCATATCTTTTTCTGTCAGTTCTGACTTATCTTTTTGGCTGTTTCGACAGCAAAACCATAGAAATCTCCTCATAAACCGGTGAAACAGTTTCTCTCCCACATCAAATTTGTATAAAGACTTCACTGTCTATTTTCTCTCTTCTTCCTTTCTTTCCTCTGGGGGATGTAATCAATATGAATCAATATAATCCCACAAGACTCCTCTAACTGTCTTGTTCTTCACCCTGCTAAAGGTTGGTACAGATTATTTAATCATTTATGACAGCATTTTTGGATTGAGGAGCGAGCAAAACACACACATGGAACTGTTTAAACAGTGAAATGCTCACCACTTCCCCTAAGGTGACCTTAGACCAACCTGAAACAAGAACCTCCCTAACAAAACTTTTCAGGCAGAAGAATCAGGAGTTGAAAAATTTCTTCTGATACTGTTGCTTGCTTGGAAAGAACCAAGTCAATATTCTTAAAACCTGAATAGCTCCATAGTATGGAGAAAGAAATGCAGGCAGGACTGAGCTATGGTGTTATGTTCTATGACTCTAAAGGGGAAAAGTGCTGTGTAATCTACTCATATGGTGTGCAATTGGGGAAAAGGTGTCATTTTGTTTGTTTATAATAATAATATAACAAATTAGGTCATTTGCAGTGTGTGGAATTCTCTGGCTTAGCAGAGAACCCGAGTACATGCTCACCTTTGGGAAATGGACTGTCCATGTACTTAAAGAGTTAAGCACATGCCTGAGGCTTGTGATAAACAGAGTTATAAAATCAGCACACAGCTACCCATCCTCCTCCTGGCACTGCTGAACCAGGATGAATAACAGGTTATTTGAGTGCTACCATTCTCTGCTTGCAGAGCTCATAGCACGGTACTGACTCTACAGGATGTGGTCACATCCTGAGAGTCTTCCTAAGTTTTTATCTAGTTGTGAATTTCCATTCAACTCGTCTTCCTTTCATCTTTTGGAGACATTTTGTAAGATTCTTAGTACTGTCAAAATCTCAGTCAACCTCACTAACATTAATTCAGGGCTTCATGTAATTTTTAAATGGATTACATGATATGCTGGTTTGATTTGAGTGTGCTTTTCATACCCTTTTATTTTCTAGCCATTTTTTTCCACTGAGCTGTGGGCTACCATTGGTGCCTAACCCTCATCCAAAAACGTGATGCCTGGATCAAGAGTTTAGTCTCAGTAGGAGACACTTTAGTAAACTGATTAGTTCTCTTCCCCTTCATGAAACCATGATTGATCCCACTGTAGACCTGGCTCTATGTGCCCAAGGGTAGAAAAAAGCTGGATTTTGGAGACTGGTGTTACTCAGATGCTCAGAAAGGAAATTCTGATTGAAATCCACACTCTCAGACTTTCTGTCTGATGTTTGTTCAGACCAATGACTTTTTACTACATAATTTGAGGACAACACAAAACCCAAGAGGTGAACCCCAATATTCTTACTATATGTACTTAATCAAAGGGCCAAATTCACACACTTTTCTTTTTTCTCACTTGACTGATGCCAGAAGTTGAATCCTGTCCTGTCTCATTTTCAGGAAAAATGGTGAATCTTCCATCTTAACAACATCTAGTCTGGTGGGCATGGAAATACAGCTTAAACCTATTTACACTAATCCAGAAATCAGTCCCAGGTCTTCTAATGAGGGATTGTGCAAGCACTGGGGGACGGTCGTGCCTTCATTTTAAGAACTGTAAATCCTTACTGGCTCAGCTCTATGCTCCATCTGATCCCTTTGCAGGGGGAAACTGCAGAGCTGGTCAAGAACCCTAAGCCTGCGTGTAAATTAAGGGAACAAAGATACATAGAATACCTGTTAGGGACTGACATGGAGTTTGCCTTTAAAATTAAAGCCTGATTGCAAATTTTATTTTTTCTTCAATTTTTTACTGCTCTTAATTTCTCTCAATCCCTACTTCTGAGCACAGTGGCTGGTTTCAGCTCAATTTTCAAATAACAGTGAGTGTCTCAGAAGTCACCAAAAATGTAGAAGCTCAGTAAGAGGAAGGCTTAAGATCAAATACTTGTAAGTTTATACCTCAGTACAATTTGGTGAGCTAGTGATTCAAGAAAAAGACAGATATCCATAGTAAAGCAGGTTATGCTAGTTTTGATGCCCACAGGGCTACTTAGTTATTGTGATGCTTAACTTAGAGATCTCTAATCAGCTTCTTTGGTTCTCTCTCTAATTGGATTGTTCACAGCACAACTAATTAACAAAGCAGGGGCAGGACCTGCAGCCTGAATCACTCCAGGTACAGGGATGCACTCTTTGCCTATATATTACGGTCTCAACTTCTGTCCCTTTTCTAATGAGATCAGCCAGTTAATACCTGGAGGACAATTAATGAACAGCATCCCAGCTCTTTTACCAACGGCATTATGTACATTAAGATCATTGTAAGTTTTTATTGTCCTTTCAGATTCAATCTGAAGTTCAACAGAGCCAATGGAAACTAATGATAGCAAAAAATGTAAATCTTCGTCTCTGAAAAATCTTCTACTTTTAATTATTTCTAATTTGAACTGGTTACAAATTTTTTTTTCCTCTGAAAATAGATTCTCAAAAATCCATTTCAGGATTTTTTTTTTTTCATTTCAACTAAAATTTATCTTCCTAGATGCCTGTTTTGAAGAACATTGTCAGTTTATCTATTTTTTTTTTTACCCTAGTGGCAAAAAATGAAGACAATAGTTCTTTCTGGACTGCTATATATTTTGCTAGCAGTGTATTTTCCATCAGAAGCCAAATCCCATTCCAAACTCCCAGTCAGATCTCAGAGAAATCTTTCCATGGGGGTTGAAACCATTCTAGCAATATGTATGAGGGACTGATGTTACACAGTTAGGCAAAGCTTTATCACTGGTGAAATAACACCTGTAGGACAGGATTATCTCTCTGTGTGATATCTGGAGGGTGTTTCTATTTGGAATAAATACCAGGGAGAGCTAAGAGTCCCTAATTTGTCCCTAACCTGCAAAGTGCTGTCAAGTGTCTTTATTCTGCAACACTTCCTGCCATCAAAGACATTCAATAATTTCTCATTTTCCAGCAAAAATTTTAATAAGTGTTTTAGTATAAGCGTACTTGAATGGAGGTGCCAGAGAATGTCATCAAAATGTAAGTCCATTCCAAATTCCCATTTTAGAGGTATAATATGCTATGGATAATGAAAGCTCTTGGACAATACAAGTGACTTCAAACTGTTAATTGTAAAATAGTTTTGACAGTGACATGTAATTGAAAGTATGGGTAAAATACTACTGAAAATAAGTATAATTGTAAGGGCACGAAATTAAAAGGATTTTGGTTTGAAATTTAATCTCTCATTTGATTTCTTTTGTCCAGTGATACAGAAATCAGCAGGAGAGCATTCAACATTTTAGAAGTAGAAGCTTTCTCAGCTTTCTTCTGAAAACTCTTCAATTTGACTCAAAATACATAGTATATTTAAAACATAAATAAGTATAAAACACTCATTCTGTACTTCAATCTGATCACAGTCTTAAGGGATATATTCCTTCATAGAAAAATTTCCATTTGGTTTAGAAACATTATCCCAGAGCCTGGAAAACTGCTTTGCTCATTGTGATTTCCACCACACCATAACTTTGTACAGCTTGGTCAGTATGGGGGATCTATCCAGTGTGGGGTCTGTGTTCAACTGGAAGGTAAGTATTTAATATCTCGCAATTATCATAATAAAATTTCTTAATTGTGCTACAAGTGAGCACAGTATCACTATGGGCATATTTAAAAGATATTTTGAAGCACCTGAAAGCACTAAAATAATCAAGGTGCCAATTTTTCCTTTTCTGGGGCGCTGATTCTGCAACACAGTTTCCTGGGACCTCAGGCTGCTAAAGCATAAACCATATACCTTTGTTTTTCTCCAGTTTGTAGTTCAACCACTGAGAAGTTCTCTGTGATACAGAAAGAGGGGGAAAAAGCCCTTCCCAGCTTTGAGGATGCCCTTCCACATGCCCAGCCATTGTGGAAGGGCCCCACAAGCCTCTGTGTCCTCCAGCCAGAAATAAAGGGCTGTAAGGAGCTCCCTGACCTGTTTAGCACATCTCCTTGGACAGCAAGTGCCACAAATCACACTCCATAAACACACTGAGCTCTTCCTTAAAATCAAGCTGTTTCTCTCTCCTATTATTTGCTTTTAAAGCCATTTCCAGGACATCCCTCCCCCATCTGTTGGAAACCCTTTTCTAAACACCAGATCGTAGCTGTGGGCAAACCTAACAGGGTGGGTGAACATGCACCTTCGGTTTAAATAATTGCTGGCACTCACAGCAAACAGGATACAGTTCTAGGATACTGTTTTAAAGGACAGTTTGAAAAAGTTGTTTGGTCATAAACCCACGTAATTTGGCCTAGTTTTATCCTGTTGGCAGCATCACCTACTCAAAAATCAGTGTGCAAAAACTGATGAAAAAGTGACTTCATGTCTGAAGTTCCTTTGTGTACGGACACATAAAAGAGGCAAGATCACACGTGTATGGAAAAGATTAAAATTGTGTATATAAATGAGACCAAAACTATATGTTTACAGGATCCTGTGCAAATAATGGTAAAGAGGGTGGGGAAATGGAATATCTAATTTGAACTGAGGGTTGAATTAACCTGTAGGACATATCAGGAGCTTAATAGCAGACTCATAATCAACATAATCTAAAAACATCATACAAATTAGTATCAAAAATAGGTAGTGCAAAGGGAAGACAGATTATGAAGACATCAGGCAAGTAAGATGCCTCTACCTGCAAGAACTACACAGTCTTCTGGGACTGAAATCCCCTGACTAAACATGGACATTATCATTTTTAGGGCCGTATCAGCAACAGGATTATGGCGGTGACTGTGAAAGGCTTAAGGAGATCAGAAAGATAGAGCAGACAGAAAACTAAGTGCCTTGCTGACCCCTTCAGGTAATAGGCTGAAACCCTGAAACAGAAATTTAACACTGTTCTGCTAATGCTGATTTTTAGGTGCCATAAATATGCTGAAAGCATTTCACAGACTCCCAGTTACAAAGCTGTTCTAAAGCAACCCAGACCCTTCTCTCCCTAAAAGCCAGAATGTCTTGCAAGAACAAACCAAAAGCTCATATTTGACAATATAATCTGATTTGAAGGGATCCCAGGAATTCTGAGTCTAGAATCTCGGTGAGCTTTCAAGGGTTTCTTTCTGGGAACTATTTCCTACTACTACTGAGAAAAATGTCTAATTTATATCCTAAACCATCGTGGTTTATTCTTATTAAACTGTAAATCTGTACAGATTGAATCTGATCCTATAAATGTGCTCCTATCCTTACTAATCAGCCGACCCACTTTCCACAAACAGATGCCAGTAAATAAAATAATCTCTCAGATAGAGTAATTTCTCAGATAATTTTTCAGAGAGGACATCTTTGGATCTGTTATCAAAAGGCTTCCTGACACACTCCTTCAGCCTTTATGGAACACCTTCTCCAATGCAGACTGAGACCTTTATGCAGAATTGCTTCATGTAGGGCCACACCTAAAAGAAAAACCACCTCCACATCTGGCTTTTGATACCTTTTTTGTACATGTAAGGACTACGTCAGCACTTCAGTTATATTTTAAAATAATATTTGCGGTTCATAGTGAGAGATCTTTTTCCATCACAGTCCACAGGTCTGTTTCTGAATTGCCACTTTTCAAGAGAGAGGGGTAGTTAATGGTAAATAATGCAAAGCTGCTTTTATGGGGGATCACATGTATGGTTGTGATCAGGGCAGGACAATCAGTGATTTCTTTTCATATATCTGTTATAGGATAAGATCACCACTTCTGTCAGAACTGAAGGCAGGTCTGTGTCTTCCTTTGTGGGTTTTATTTTAATTGTATTTTTCCCTGCATGGATTTTTGTTTTCCTCCAAGGGCAAAGGGATGCTGCTTGGATTTTTTCTATTACACTTGTAAAAATCACAATTAATAAATCATAGGCTTCTTTCATCTTTAATTTCTGTTCTTTGGTCATTTATAGTTCTTGGTGACATGACGGATGGTATCACTGTTGGAAAATGGCAAGGAAAACTTATGCTTCTGTTTAGCTGCTTGGATATCTCATTAAACTCAAGAGAATTGTGACAAAACACTGATTTCTTGGCAAGGAAGCTTTTTTATACACGAGTTTTGTTGAAATTTTCCTCTGTAAAACATCCTTAAATCTCAGGAAACCCAGAAGGAGGCCTTGATGAAGTGTTGAAAACCAGACTGAAAACTACACTTACATCTCTCATCTCTGACATGTGCCCTGATCGCGACATAGAAGAAACAGTCTGTGGTTTGAACCTTTGATTTTGAACCTCAGGAGAGATAAGGAGAGAACTTTTCATTAATATCACACACAAAGAAGTCTTGTTTTAATTCCCATGCAAAGGAGAAGAACAAACAAAAGTTAGATCTTCCTTACTGTGTTAGCAAATAACTGTGAGTGACCTTGACTCGAGAAGAGGCACCCCTCAGAAACAGCCTTTTCAGCCAGTCCTCCTGACACATTGACGGCTGCAAAATCTTTATTAAGCTTCTCTCTTGAATTCAGAGCTACCCAAGTTAACACCCTTTGTTTTAGCAAGATATGCTCTGCCTGTACATGATTCTGGATAGGCAAGTATCTGAAGGAGAAAGTAATCTTGCTTCCCCCCCACTCCCAACTTTGTGAACTCTGGAGACTATTAAAAAAAAAATATTTTACCAATAAGAATAAATATCCATGTGGCAGTTTGCAGTCAATGCCTAACACTCAAAAACCAGCAGGAGGAAGAACTGTTTGAACAAAAGTAATTTGCTGAGTTCACCAATGTGAATGAACAAGTTACTGCAGCTCTCTATCAGGGTGAATATGAACCTGTCAAAACAAGAAAATCTTGTATCAATGGAAAATAACAAAGACAAAACAATAAAATGACTAAAGCTTGATAGCCTTCACCAGCTTTGTTTGCCCTGAGAAAGTTAAAGGAAAGGAGAAAATGCAAATAAAATGCAACTCTCCAACTCTGCTGTGGGCTGGAGTGATGGAGACATTAAATGAGACCTTTCTGAGCAGTCTGACTGCACCAGAACCTGTGTCTTGATATCTGTGACACCTCTTGGTCTGATTGCTGTCACAGAGGCTGCATGAAAACTGGATATGACAGAGGAGATTTTGAATGTGGAACTCTTACATTATAGCAGTAAAAGTGAAGGTGCAAAAGCCACAGGTGGGTGCTTTAAAAATGCTCTGAAAAAAATGCAGTGGTTAACACAGAGCCTCATTATGCATCAGAGGGGTAACAGAACGTACAAAGTGCTGTTACAGAGCTTAAAAAAATCACCAAAAAGGAGACAGATCTGCTTGTGCTCCTTCATGGGTTGTATTTGCATGTTTTATATTTCTTCGGCCTTGGAAATAAACTGTGCAAGGCATAAATTTCACCATGAAAATAAAAAAAAAACCAACAACAAAACAGTTATTTTCAAACTTCTATCAGCTGTCCCAGTAGCTTGTAAAAGAGATCACATGCAGCTTGCTGATGGTGTTGCATACTGATGGCACAGAGCTGGCAGGGAGGTCAGACCCTGTGTGGTTTCTTCAAGGTGAACATTTCGATTTTTATTGTTTTCCCCATTTTTGTCAGAGCACTGTGCCACACAACCCAGGATTTTCTGTTCACATGCAGACACACACATGTGCATGCAGATATTTGCATTCATGTGGCTCTGAGTGTTTGCATCTGTTGCATCAAGGCTTTCTTTTGAATTTATTTTTTTTTTGCCTATAGGAACAGAAATCTCTGATTGTTTGGGAAAATGAAGAAGACAAGGTACCCAGTCCTGCTTTCTGGTTTGATTATGTGCAGTATAAAAGGGGAAGTTAATAAATAAGAAAACAGAATTAATCCAAAACAGCAGCATCTCCATTCTGGTTATCTTACCTGAGGGCTCCGGAGCTAAACTCTGCTTTGTTTCACCTCCTTCAGCCCTATCAGCTGTGACGACCTTGCTGTACAGTGACCCAGCTCAACAAAAACTTGAGTCCTCTGTAGTCCTGCTCTCCCTTCAATTTCTTTGGTATTATTCAGCGAAATGGACAATGCAAGTCCGAATCTCCTCGAGGCAAGATGAAAAATAAATAATGACGCAATGAAAAAATTGATTAAATTATCCTCTCTTTCATCTGGGCTTTTCAAGACCGTGGCTACCTTCAGTGAAAGGTTGTATGGGAGACCTTGAGGCTAGGTGGGATGCCTTAAAGCATCTCTAATGGTACTAGAAACTTGTGCTTAAAACAGCTGGTTCGGGTTGAACAGCTGCTCTATGGATCCAAAATGGCTTTAGGTAGGAAAAAGATGAATAAAAGCAGTGCCTGTAGGCATTGCATCCAAATGATATCGAAGTGTGTACAGCAAACCTATAGTCACTCTGGACAGCATTCAGCTCACCTGAAGACACCAGACAGGTGTGAGCTGAGCATCTAAACTCACACAGTTAACAGTCAAGAACAACTTCATCACCAGCACACGGACATGTAGAACCATAGAATCATGAAGTCATAGAATATTTTGGGTTGGAAGAGACCTCAAAGATCATCCAGTTCCAACCCCACTGCCATGGGCAGGGACACCTCCCACTATCCCAGGTTGCCCCAAGCCCCATCCAACCTGGCTTTGGACACCTCCAGGGATGGGGCAGCCACAGCCTCTCTGCACAGCCTGGTCCAGGGCTTCACAGTAAAGAATTTCTTCCGCACATCTAATCTAAACCTTCCCTCTTTTAGCTTAAAATCATTGCCCCTTGTCCTGTCACAATCTGTCCATCTACCATGAGAAGCCTTAAAATAGCTCCTCTAGACTCCAGCTGCTGCTCCAGAAGTATAGCAGTCACCTCTAGCTCCTGTGTTGTTTTTATAAACCCCTGTGCAGACACCTTGGACACTCCACAACATGACAAACAATGCTCGACTCCTGTATTTAAGCGACTGAATTGTGCCCACAAAGTGGACTTGAGACAGCCATTTGGCTCACGCGAGGTGAATGCCAGTCTGTGATCTGGCAGCTGAGTCGCTACATGTGCTAAGTCGATCCCGAGTGGGCAGAGCAGGAGTGAAAGCACCACTGCACACAGATGACCCACAGCCAGGTGTTTGAATTTGTGATCTGAATCATTACCTTCTGTCAGGTATTGAACTGGCCAGGAGGAATTTCTGCATAACGATCTGGAGGCTCAGAAACTTAAATTCCCTTTAAATCGCAGTTTACATTTACATGCAATTTTCAGAACCTTCTGTTTGTACCATATCAAAGCATTCAGAATTAAGGTAGAGACACATAAACATTTCTGAGTCTAATAAATTTGCAGCATGTAAAGGTTTCCTGAACAAGGATGAAGCATCTTTATTTTTTGACATTCTGCAATTAATATTCTTCCATTTTCCAACTCAAATGGCATTTTTACTTTTAAATTGGCTAATTGATACAAGGTTAAGGGTATTAAATAATCAAAAAATGAAACACTGAAAGTAAAACAGATCACTTGGGTGACTGCAAATATTCTCTGCAATGTTGTTGGTATTTTCTCTTGTTGCAGTATCCATTTCATCCTTCACACTCCCAGCATCTATTCCAGTTATAACCACATCATGTCCACACCTCTTCTCACTGATCCACATTTTTCAGCACGGTGAAGGAGTGAGAAGTTTTTTCACCCAGATCTAGAACGAATTATGCCCATTGTTACATCTGAAAATTAGGGAGCTTCCTGTGGCATCAGATTTCAGAGACTGCCTGGGAGAAAACCTATGAGAACTAAAAGCCTACCACTTAAAAGTTCTCAGGCAAATTATTTAGCATGGTTCCATAAATTATACATATGTTTGAGTTTCAGCTTTTTAAGGTTATTGTCTTTTATTGCTTTTTTAGATAAATGATCAGTAGGTAATTACCTTTATTTGTTTAAAAAGCTCTTTTGTGCTGGAGAAATCTCTACCCTAGGATGAATGGGCAATTCAGATAATTCAGAATAGCATTAATACACTCGTTTGTGGTTTAAGTGGGTCTTGTAAAGTTTCATATTGAATTAAGGAGAATATCAGGATGGAGGTTCAGAAGTTTTTTTAAGTAAGAGAAACTAGATAAAACTTCAACCTTCAGAAGTGTAGCACAAAAATATGACTGATTTGCAATCTGATGCCAGCACATAACTGCAGTTCCCTGAATTGAAAATACAAGCTGCTTCTATTTTACTGGGCATTTATGAGATAGAAGAAAACATCAAGGATGCTACAAAATGGAATTTGGAACATTCAAGCCATATAAACCACAGACACAACTGCAAGGGGGTGATTTCTGTGGTGTTTTGGAAGATGTATTTTACTTTTCTCATGACATACTAAAATTGTTTGTTCCTTCCATGCACCTTTGGATATAATGCTGCATTTTCTATTTCCATGGCTAGGATTTTTAAAAGAAACCACAATTCTGTTACCAAAAAAATATAATTCCATTGCTTTTAAATACTTTTCAAGTTTTACTATGCACATTATTAGACAGAAACTTATACAAAGTTTTTATAAGGCACTAGTTCTTACCAGTACAACTTATTTGTGTTAATTTCATGCTAATGTATACTTAAAAACCTAATTCTGCTATTTCCTGATACCAGCTCACCTCTTTCAGTAAACAAAAAAGGAGGAAGGATTAACATTTTTATCTTTGATTACTATCACAAAGCAAAAAATAGACCCAGTTCAGTCACAGTGAGAGGTAAATTTTGCCCTCGAGAATTTGCCATCTGTTCAGATAAGTCTGATGAAACACAGGAGGAACGGGGTCCTGATCTCCTGGTTTTTTTAAGAAAAACATAAGAAGGTAAAAAAGCTCCCAAGGGAAACAGAGGGCAAAGAAACATATGCGTTTCCTGAACTGTGCTCCAGAATCAAAATATTAAATATTCTCTCTCTATCTGTCTTAGTATGTGTGATGACAATGCAGGGAACATTTATGAGAATAAGTATGAGCCCAAAGAGTGGTGGTGAATGGCATTAAATTGAGCTGGCAGCTGGTCACAAGTGGTGACCACCCAGGGTACAGGTTCAACAGGGGCAAGTGCAGGTCCTGCACCTGGGGAGGAATAACCCCAAGTACCAGGACAGGTTGGGACTGACCTACTGGAGAGCAGCTCTGCAGAGGACCCAGGAGTCTTGATGGATAACAATTTGTCCACAAGCCGGCAGTGTGCCCTGGGGCCAGGAGGGACAATGGTACCTGGAGGTGCCTGGGGAAGAGTTTGGCCAACAGGACAAGGGAGGTGATCCTCCCCCTCTGCTCGGCTCCATCTGGAGAGCCGTGTCCTCTGGGCTCCTCAGTACAAGACAGACAAGGAGATACTGGAGAGGGTCCAGTGAAGCCACAGAGGGACTGAAGCATCTGTCTTATGAGGAGACACTGTGGGACCTGCCCCTGTTTAATCTACAGAAAAGGAGACTGAGAGGGGATCTCATTANAGAGGACCCAGGAGTCTTGATGGATAACAATTTGTCCACAAGCCGGCAGTGTGCCCTGGGGCCAGGAGGGACAATGGTACCTGGAGGTGCCTGGGGAAGAGTTTGGCCAACAGGACAAGGGAGGTGATCCTCCCCCTCTGCTCGGCTCCATCTGGAGAGCCGTGTCCTCTGGGCTCCTCAGTACAAGACAGACAAGGAGATACTGGAGAGGGTCCAGTGAAGCCACAGAGGGACTGAAGCATCTGTCTTATGAGGAGACACTGTGGGACCTGCCCCTGTTTAATCTACAGAAAAGGAGACTGAGAGGGGATCTCATTAATGCACATAAAAGTCTCAAAGGCGGGTGCCAAGAGAATGGTGCCAGGTCTTTTTGATGGTGTCCAACAACAGGATGAGGAGTAATGGGCCATAAACTAAAACACAAGAACTTCCACCTCAACATGGGGAAGAAGTTTACACTGGAGGTGGCAGAGCCCTGGAACAGCTTCCCTGGGAGATTGTGGAGTCTCCCTCTCTGAAGACATTCAAAACCCACCTGTGTTCCTGTGTCACCTGCTCTGGGTGACTCCGCCTTGGCAGGGAGGTTCACAGATCACAGAATGGGTCAGGTTGGAAGGGACCACACTGGGTCATCTGGTCCAACCTTACTGCTGAAACAGGGTCATCCCAGAGCACCTGGCACAGGGTCGTGTCCAGACAGTTCTTGAATGCCTCCAGTGAGGGAGACTCCACAGCCTCTCTGGGAAATCTGTTCCAGTGCGTGGTCACTGCACAATAAAGAATTTCTTCCTCGTGTTCAGAGGTCCCACAGACAGACAGTGCTCACACTCTCTTGTTTCTGGACTTCAGTAAAACATTTCATGTACTGAGCCACAAAGAGGATTTTTTTCCAAAACAGAATAAGATGGAATTGCTAAAAAGCTGTCAGATTAAAAAATCCCATTAAACGGCATATGGGAATGGATCATATGATAGGAAGAGCTTCCTCTTGGGAAGCACACTTCAGAAGGCTTTTTGAGGATCAGCATTGGGCCTAATTTTACTTGATATTTTCATCAGTGACCCTGGCACAAAAGATAGGAAATTGATCATCTGGTTTGGCAGCAAGTAAGGCAGTGCTTTCAATAAACTGAGAGGAAAAATGTCAGATGGGAAGACACAGACCTGCTCGACTACTGGGGTAATAGAAACTAAAAAAGTGTAGGTGTGCAAGTGCCAAGAAATGTACATATACTGAGAAAAATCACTGCTAGCGACGGAGAGTTTATTAATGGGAAATGAGAGACAATGAGAAAGAACAGGAAGCTATAAAAAACTGATATAATCCTGGATTTTTTTTGGTTTTTTACTGTTGAGATAAGGAATTATTCATTCTGCTATATGTGACTGTGGAGAAGTGTCAATAAGCACAAAACACACAGTTCTGATCAGGTTATTTGTGAAAAGAGAGGTGGCATAACTGTAAGAGAAGCAAGAAAAAGATAATTGGGAACATACTGACTGTGCAACAAGAATTGGAGAAATACTTGCTGCACCACTGTCTTACCAAAATGAAGAGGGGACACCATTGCCCTTTGTAAGTGATGTATGAGTACAGATAAGAGGTGACATGAAAACGTTGAAGTAAATGACCAAAATAAATTTAGACTGGAGATTAAGAGAATGCTTCTGAAAATCTGAAGTGACATTATGAGATGGTTTCTCAGAAGCAGTGGGATGATTTACACTCTGTGAAACAGTATTTGTTAATGCCAAGGCAAGATTCCCTGACACACTAGGCTGTTAGACCAAGGAACTGGATTCAGTTCAGAGAACAAAAGTTAATCAGCAGGAAACAAGTGTAGTAAAGAGAAGAGCAGTTGACAAACTGCTCTCTGAGCTTTTCAGCTATTCAGTCCACCCCTCAGTCTCAGTTGTTACTCAGTGAATGTTTCAGCAGGTCCCATCTCAGCAAGGCAATAAAGGAACTATTGCTCATGAGGGCCACGATAAAAATAGCTCCCTAGTCCTTGGAAAAAGTACAAACTCACTTTTGGAAGAAGACTTTAGGGAAGTGTGAGGAAGGGAGAGGGATCTTTGAAAGACAACAGAAATAAGGGACCTACCGAGCCCTGTGCCTGGATTGAAAAAACAGGGTGATAAGAGAAAGGAGAAAAATCCAAATTTAACCTGTTGAGAAACCCTGAGCCCTCTCTGCTAGCACTCAAGAGAGGGAATGCTCTGTCCCATTCCCTGAGTGATGAGAACATTCCTGCAGGAGAGGCCACTCAGAGTCCTGTGCACGGGACCAGGGACTCCCCAGAACTCATGACTGTTTAAGCCATTACTTTTTTCACTCCTAAGTGGCTGTTCTGCCATTCTCAGTCCTTTAGCTGAATTGGGCACATTTCACTTTAAGTGGATCCAGTGAAGGATGGAACAGGCCAGGCTGAAACCTGTGGTGATGACTTCTGAAAAACAGAGGCATTGATTTCCTGAATTAGACTTCAAATGGGAAAAGGCCATTTGAGTTGAATCCTCTCATAGGAAATCAGCTTATTACTACTGATAATGCTTTTTACTCGATACTATTCTATTGTGTTGTGTTTTTTTTTTAAAAAAGTTAAATACAAGAAAACACCAATACCCCAAAATAAGCAGCTCTGTGTAAAGGGCTGTGCCAAATCCTTCTGTGACACATTTAACATCTCTCTAATAATGTTTTTTATAATTGTTTCAGAATGAAAATGTGCTACATAACAATCTGAAAATGGATCATGCATATTTATGCCTTCCATGTGTTAACTACTGGGGAACGTTCTCAGATTGCTTCACATTATAAATTGTTACTTATATACCATGCCAGTTGGCGACTCTGAGGTAGCATATGTGAAGTGAATTTGCAGTTTCTATTACAGCTAGTTGAAATTTTCCAGTGAAACACTTTTTAAATTAAAAGCAAAAAGCAAAAATAAAGGAATCACCCCTACCCATTGATCTGGAAGGCGGTGCTTTGCAGAACAGCACTTGTTCAGATTATCTGACAAAAAATGGATAGGGTTTTATGAGAAGCATTTTCCAGATATCCAGGAAGATCACATGGGTGATTTCTGGGTGCTCCATAATAGTTCTACCATAGCAGTAGTCCCCACATGGCTCTAATCTGGAAAAATCCCTGTTGTGGAACAAGAAACTGAGTTTGTGAAATCCACCTCCTGTCAAAGGTCACCTCCTGGCTCCATAGCAGGATCCCCCTGGCAATTGTGTCTAGTTTGAACCTCAAACCTCCCAAAATCTGTGCTATTGAAACAGCAGCCAGGACATTGAAGCTCTGGCTTCCAACCCTCCTCACATAAAACATTATATGCAAAACTAATAATGATATGCACATATTATTAGAGAAAATAAAGTCTTCCTGGAAAGCCCACAGTAATTTCCAGCTTCTAAATGCAGATCTGGTTAGAAAAACCTTTTTTTCCTTTTCATCCATGAATAAAAATATTTTCCCTCAGCGTTATTGTATTTATTTTGCCCTAAAATAATTCAAAATCATTAAAGTTCCCCAAAAACAGACTCTGAAGTTTTAAGACAAAAACATCAAGAGATGTTTTTAGGAGACTGAAAATGTGAAAGATGAAAGGATCAGATTCCTTGTTTCCTTCTTTGTCCAGGCAGTATAAAACTGAATTTACAGCAGGAAAGGCAAATTAGTTTGAGGATCCAAACCCCTTCGAAAACAATGGAAAAGCTCCCACATGTTTTGAATAAGGCCCTCTATTAGCAGAGATGGTATTTTATATGTATGTGTACACAGACTCAGACCAAGAGATAAACTGTGCACAAATTTAATGGGAGGGACTATGGAGTAGGTGGTTAAACTCTCTCTCAGTATGCTGTGTCTCTTGCTGTGCAGAATATTCAGAACACAAAAATGAACTTTCTTCCCTTTTCTGTTCAGATATTTGCAGGTCACCTTTCCACTCAAGGGGAGAACTGAAACTTTTTCTTTCCTGCAGTCATGTTCCATCTATCACACTGTACACTGAGAGAGGCGGGAGCAGATGTGTCAGACACAGAAAATGAGAGACAGAACAAAGAGAAATAGGCCCCTGAAGGAAAGGAAGACACACGTTCTGAAAGCAGAAGCAGAAGAAGTGAGAGAGATAAGGGACCCTAAAATAGACATAAATCAACAGAAAATCAGGTCCCTTGAAACAGAAGATAAAAAAATCTCCCTACAGAGAAAAAGGCAGCGAGGGATATCTGTCCATCAGAAGGACCTACAAGTCTCCAAGAATTTTAATGTCATACTGTTATTCCAACCACAAGATGAAAATTCATCTGTATCGTTAATGAACATCTTGCTAATCAGCCATTTCAAGTGCACTGTTTAACAGGGATTACAGGACGAACAGTCACTCTCCTCCAGTCCATCAGCCCTGTGATTCTCTGCCCTCTTGGGAAAAGAGAAAAAAATGATCAATAAGAGATGCATAAAGACTTAGTAAGCAATTGATTGGGAGAGCAGGTCTTCATTGGTGGGTAAATATTTGATTTGCTGTGTAAAAACCATTTTAGCACAGCACTTCATGTTCAGATATTCTGCAATTCGCTATAATTTCACCTGTACTAGATTGCAAGGCTTCCCATAAA
This sequence comes from Sclerurus mexicanus, assembly GCA_013396755.1. Taxonomy (NCBI): domain Eukaryota; kingdom Metazoa; phylum Chordata; class Aves; order Passeriformes; family Furnariidae; genus Sclerurus; species Sclerurus mexicanus. The sequence continues at coordinate 564,488 of VWZF01003767.1, forward strand.
ATCATAAGGAGCAGTTGAATCCATCAAGATGAGCTGAATGGGTCATCTAGGGCTGCTGGAAGTGAAAAGAACAAAGGGAGGATGACAATACACTGAAACAGATGTCTTGTTTTGTTCAATCAGATATCCAAGGTCATCTGTTCTTTAGCCACCTGCAGAGGTGAGGCTTGAAAGTGCAGTATGATTTGAGTGACCGGTGTTTCTCTGAGAGTCCATTCCATCTGAAGACTTGTCATCACAGTTTCACAGGTCCCTGAGACAGGTAGATGTGCTCCTCCCTCTCCTTTTACCTTGTTTTTTCATCTACCATTAAATTTCCCCTGGTTATTTTGGGGTTTGGGCTATTTTTTTGCACCTAGCTACACCATTTGCTTAGGTAACTATTTCTAATACAGAAGTGAAGGATGGGGAGGATAAATGACCTGGATATTCTGATTTTTATGTGGTATCCAAATTCAGCTTGTTGAACAGCAGCTGACAGAAACTTGGCACCTGAAGGATGAAGGTGTGTCATTCAGCAGTGCTGAGGAGCTGCTGTGAACAAAGAAGCAAACATATTTAAAAACAGAAGAAAAACTGGGCCTTCATCTTTTGATGTGTTTGGTTTTTCAACTCCAGCTTCCTTCTTTGGAAAGTATCTTCTTCTTGTGCCTGTTACAATACAAAATGAATTCTTGACAGCGGTTGGGACTTGCACACAAGCAATAGAGTCACTGAAATGATTGAAAGAACAGCTCAAGCAATGGTTGGCAGCATTGACAGGCAGCTGTAAGCAAATGCGTATTTACTAAATGTCAGTTATCAGCACGCTATAAACCATGGAAATAATGAAAGAATTAGTCATGGAATAGAAGGAATTTTTTAGTTTTTTTTTTCTAAATTTACAAATGCTGGAGAATTCCTGAATGTCCTTGAAAAGAATAAAAACCTGGTCTTATACTCTCTCAGGTGCTAAATGCCAGGCTTTGGTAGAAGAAGGAGTAGACAGAATAAAGGGCACTTTCAATCTGCTTCTTATTCATAACGTTCAACTTGAAGACCTGGCTGACCTGGCTATGATGGGTTGTTAAATGAATTGGCCTAGGGCAAGAAAATGAAACTAAGTGTACTCTAAAAGTTTGGGAATTTGGATCAGGGATTTTTCCATCTGTTTAACGGCGGAACAGACACAGTGTGGCTGATGAATGATGGAAGTGCTTTTTATCACTGTGGTGTTAATGACATAATGAAGGTCTTTTAAGAGTGCAAATGTGGTGTCCTATAAATCTGCTTCTATACATTTTCCTTCATTTATCAAATATTAAGGGGATTTTCACCTTCTGTTCTAGAAATTGCTGCAGAGCTCCTACATTGATTTAGGAGAGCTTTTAGCTGCTTTGATGTCTATTATATTTTACCGCATTGGTGAGCAGGGTTTATTTAATCACATACTATGTTTAAAAGGTTTCAATATTGATAAAATCTGTGAAGATAGGTATGTAATAAATTTTCTTCTTTTAATAGGATTATTTCAGAGAACAAAGTGTGAGGATAGGACTTGTACTAGGCTTATACTTGATAATCAGTTTAACCCTTTTGAGGATACACCTCCTTGCAATCTGTTTGGCAGACAAGTGTGAAAGTAGATTCTTACCCTCACATCCTTCAAAAAAGATCTCTGCTTGTTCCATCTTTCTATTGTTAAAAGTAATTAGTTGAGAATTTTGGCAATCTGGAGAGTCTGTAATTCCTTACAACTAATCCTTCCTAAAACAAAACCAAACAGAGATTGATTATTTTCTTATCATTGAAGATTATTCTTCCTGTTTCTTGATCTTGCCTTTTCATTCCCACTTTCATTTATTCAATCTTGCATTTTCCTTTCTTTTAGTATTTCCTAAGCAGTACTTAATAACTGATGATACATCAGTCTGAAATGTTCTATAAAGAAAAGATTGTATTTGGACATTTAAAGAGCATATAAAAAATGTTTTATTTCAAGTTAGAAAGAAGCAAAACACAAATATTTACTGTATGTCCAATCTCTCATCACTCAGTAGAGACTCGGTAGGAGTTTGGCAAGTCTGGAGTCCAAGGAGCTATTCTGGTGAGAGAATGCATGTCAATTCAGGGTAAGAGGAACACCTCTAAAACTTCAATAATTTTATTCTCTAAATCTCAGTGACAATAAAAGGAACTTAGACATCTACCTTACAACTTGGGTACTGACATTTAAGTGGCTACAATCTCGAGATGAGTATCAGCTACAATTTCCTACAGATTATAGCAAGGTATGAACTATTTAAGCACTAGTGTAGATAAGAAATTTAAGTTCTCATTATCAGGCCCCCAGAATTTGTACCAAGATATTTTCAGTGACTTTGTTCTTTAATTTGTGCAGTTCCCTCCACAAGCACAGAGATAAGAGGCACCCAGATAACCATGGATTAAGGCTGAGAGTGTTACTTTCTTGATTAAATGACAATGTCACTTTTTGTACCACTGATGGAATTATGGCATGTTCTACTTCCAGACGAAAGTGCATCAACTGGCTGTCCTCAGAAAGACAGATATTCTGTCCCTCAGGTATCATAATGTATGGTCTTGTCTCATCTATGCCCTAAACATAATATTTTGTCTTGTAATATGTAATAAAGAGAATATTTTTTTCTTGTCTCCCTTTTCAACATTAAAACGGATATGGATGAAAACCTAACTTGGTAGCCAGGAGACACTGCACTGACATTTTGAACAATCCAGTTTTAGAATTAAGTTAAAACTTAGCTGGGCATAAAGAAGTGTTTCAGGTTGCAAAACTTATTTTATGTTCTTTTCTAACACAATGCCAAGGCACAAGAAAGGAAATCTAGAATATAAAAGCGCAAGAATTTCTTTCTTTCTTATGTACATGACCTGTTTCTTCCTTCAGACTGTGTCAAGTCCCCTGATAAAATGAGAAATGAATCTTCTCTTTATAATTCTCAAACCTGTTACAATGAAAACTACAGCTCTTCTCATCCTAGAGGAATCTCAGTGGACATAAATAAATAACACTTCAGGTTACACTAGGAAAAAATAAACAAAGAAACACCTGCCCCTCCACTCCCCACCCCCTTCCCCCCCAAAAAAAATGGGTACAGGCCACTTCTTTGTACTTTGCAGAACAAATAACTATATTATTTACAAAAATCTCAGAAACTTACATCAAGAACTTATATGGATCCAAGTAGCCAAAAGAAAAATGAGTTGAAAAGAGATTTCAAGTAATCTAGTATGGAAGCAGGACAGAAGTGGTAACATAGCCCAATTATATCATGGGAAGGAGAGAGAAAAGAGAAGGAAACTGGAAACCAAGAATGTCCAGAATCAGGAAATGATTTAGATACATAAGAAATGGATCTTAAGCACAACTCTGGCACTTAAGAGCATAATTTTAGATTCTGAATTTCCTCAGGCATGTGATACTGTCCCCAGAAATCCTCCCTAGAACTGAGGATCCAGTAAATCCAAATTGGTCTTCTGCATGAACTCAATGGGATTTATAGAATCCATTGAAATAATGGAGCTGAGCAGTGTAAAGATTTGAGAGGCATGGTCAGAGGGAGAAGGACTTTTGTCTGACATGGGATGTTTCTCTAGGTAGGGCAACCATCAATGCTCAGGGCCCATGGCCCTGTCCATTTGGTTGGGATCATGGATCATGTGTTTCCCTGGTGCCCAGGGTCAGTCAGTGCATCCCAGGAGTCTGTCAGTCTGACAGGAGCGGCTCTGCCACCCTTCACTGGGTTGTTCCCTAAAGGGTCGGGGTGACAGCAGAGACCATCCTCTCCTCCCCTACCCTCTTCTCACCAGTGTCACCATCTGGGATGGAATGTCATTCCTTTGGGGAATCACACTGGTTGCCCTGCTCCAGATTTCCTGCCCTTTCATCGCAAACCAGCCCAGGGATCACCCATGGCCACCTCCTTTCCCTCATGTGGGAGCAGAGCCAGGTCCAGGTTGGATTAGCAATGGGGTCAGGGCTGGACTGGTGTCACCTCCGGGGCTCAGCTGGTGTCACCCTTGGGACTTAGCCACCTGTACCCTCCCAGAGCGATGGGAGCTGCCACCACAATGTGTATGAGAAGGATGGCTGAAGGGACCGTGGAGCTGATGAAGGGATGGGGAGTTTGAGGGACTGGTGGGGCTTGAGGTCTTGAGGAGGATCATGGGTTGGTGGAGACTGAGGTGGTGGGGCAACAAGACAGACACTGAGGGGCTGAAGCATGTCCAGAGAAGGGCAGTGGAGCTGGGGAAGGGTCTGCAGCACAAGTCTGATGAGGAGCAGCTGAGGGAGTTGGGGGGGATCAGTCTGAAGAAAAGGAGGCTCAGGGGCGACCTTCTTGCTCTCTATGACTCTCTGACAGGAGGTTGTGTCCAGGTCAGGGTCATTCTCTTCTCCTACATAACAACTGGCAGGACCAAAGGAAATGGTCATTAAGTCATGCCAGTGGTGGTTTAGATTGGTTATTAGGGAAAATGCCTTCACTGAAAAGGTGGTCAAGCACTGGAACAACCTGTTCAGAAAAGTGGTGGAGTCACCATCCCTGGAAGTCTTCAAAAAACACGTGTATGTGGCACTTGGAGACGTGGCTTAGTGATGGACATGGCCGTGGTGGGTTAATGGGTGAAGTTGTCATTCTTAGAGGTCATTTCCAATAGTATAAATACCATAATTGTATAAGATATTCCCCTGAGACATGGGAGACAAAGTTCAATGCCTGTCTCAGCCTCAGGAACATTCAACACAAACTATTTTCAGGAAGATGCTAATCAACAAGCAACTCTCTTGTTCAAAATATTGAAAAAAATCTAATTTTATCTGTACAGATGAAAAACCCAAGACACACAATTCTGCAGACAGCCCAGCAGGAAAAAATCCAAGCTTATGTACAGAAAGCACATTTAAGGAAAAAATCCAAGCTTATGTACAGAAAGCACATTTAAAGAGTGCTGAACAAAAGTCTGCTCCAACTTAATACTGCACAGTCATCGCTTCAAAACAGTTTTTAAGTCATGCCTTTTACAGTCTTTCAGAAGTATCTATTGCTGTGTACATGCAAAGAAAATAGTACAGATAAAAGGGAAAAAAAAAAGAAAAATAAACCTTACAAAAACCATTCCATTTTAGTCTAGTTTTCTAACAACTACTTAGTGGAGGAAAGTCTGAATTTTGTTCCCAGTTCTGACATTTTCTACACTGCTCCTTTTTAAGCCAAAATCCAGCAGCTGTATTTGTGATTGGAAAATCAGAGTGTGGGTCAGACACTGTAATCACACAGCTGAGCTAATGGTTTTGCTGAAAAAAAAGGGTTATGGGTAATGTATTAAAGACTCATTATGGGTTTCGAATAAAAAGTCAGATGAGATAGTTCAAATCAAATCATAGCAAAAAATCTCTGGTCAACTAATTCAGATCTTTCTAGGCTTCAAATATTTTCCTGTAACTCATTTCCCTGTTGAGCTTTTGAAGCTTTCAAAACCTCAATGTTTCCTGCAAATAGAAGCCATCTGATTTTCTCACCTTAGTCTCTTTGAGACCACTGTCAGGCAACCCTGTGGCCCACAGGATTTAGGCTCCAAAATGGACATACCAACATGATGGAAAAGTTATTTTCATAATATTACCAAGAGACTGGCAGGGAGGCAAATTGCAATACAGAGAGCTGTTCTGCTGTGATTGTCAGTTGAGTTTTTCGGTTGGGTTCATATACTTTGGGTGATTTTAATCCAAACTATTACACTGCTGAAAGAATATCAGAAATTAACCTGGGAGTCTGTTTCATCCTCTGTTCCCAACTGAGATGGCACAAGACCAATCTTTCAGTTCTTGAATCTAGAGCAATATCATATACAGGCCACAGCAGTGTGAGCTTCCCTTTAACGTGTCCTGATCTGCTAATGCACCTCACTGACACCAGTCTGAAAAGGCAAAAATGGCACCACTGGGACTGGATGCCTTCAAAGGGCTTAAGTGAACCAGCAAATCTGTTGCCCTGAGACATCTCGTTCTTTCCCTGGTTATCACAAGTAAACCTGTTCTGCAGGATGTGTAAGAGGACGAAGACTGAAGTCAATAAAGCACCCAGAAAACCTCTGAGCAGGGTGTATAACATAGCTCCCACTTTAGCAAATGCCAAGGGGTCTAACATTCAGTTTGTTCAATCCACCAATTTATTAATTGGGTTTTTTTAGTGAAGACACTACTGCAAAGCCCAGTACAAACGCTGAAGGATTTCTCTAGGGTGAAAAAAGTAGCTTGTAAGAAGTGCCTAAGTACCCACTTTCCACAGGGAATGATTTAGGAAAGGGGTTTCCTCGTGATTCTCAGATGGGGCAAGAACCCTGGATTACAGTTTCTGTTCTCCTACACAGATAAATAGGATACCTCAGTAAGGCTCTGCCTACAGAAGGATAAAAGGCTATACTGGTCTGGGACAAGCAATGGAATTTCATTTTCTTCCAAGGGTTTTCTGCACCCACAGAGATAAACATTCAGCCTTTCACTGTAAAGCCATCATTTTCCTGCAAACCCTTTTGCTATACTTTCTGGACTGAAAAGTCCAAAAATTGCTGTACACCTTAGAATACAGATTGTTATTATAAAAGACTCAAGTATTAGAGAGCGAATGTGGAAATTTTGACTGGTGTGCCACACTAAGGTATTATGGGTAGGACAGAGCATAAAGAGGTGACTGAGATAACCAGCTGTCACTGTATAGAGAAAAGTTTTTACAGAAACTTCCTGTACCTACTGTGTTCGATGAGGTGATTCTGGAGCAAACATTATTAGTTAAAAGCACTACAAGCTAGTAAAAAGAAATAAAAAATAAGAACATTTGTTATCTTCTCAGTGAACCCAAATACCTACTGGGAGAAGGCGAGTGGAGTCATTAGCATTATTTGTTCATCATTCTAATTTATGAGGAGGTACATCAATGTATGCCTATATATTTAGGCCCCGTGGTTTTAGTGCTTGAAAACAGCTGCAAAATTCAGCTGACTTTTACAAGAGACCCTGGAAAAGAGCAGCCCCTGGCAGTAGAATGAGCTGTTTCTAAGAGAAGTTCAAAGAAACAGTCATTAAGGAAAATGTCAGTTCTAAATTTATTTTCCCTGTTTCTTTCCTCTCTGTCATCTGCTATGAATTGGTCCCGAATGGCTTTGCCATTTTAATTTAATCTGGACACAGATGTGAAGAAGTCTTTCAGAGCACTGCTTTGGCAAGAACTTCTGCCCATTCAGGACTGTGTAAGAAAAACTATGCAATTCCAGGATCTATGTGGCTTTTTATCAAGATGAGTGTTTTCATTATAAAAAGATTTGCAGCACATGAAAGAATAAATTCAGTCAAGTCTGATGACTTATATATGTCTGAAGTCAGTTGCTAGGGTGGAAAAACACTGGAGAAGGCATGAGTGTTGGATCCACAAATATGAGGAGAGATAAGTCACCACCTGAGGTTAGATCAGTCTCAAGATATCTTGGTTCATGCTGTTTAATTGCATGGACTTTTAGGTAATGATATCCAGACTACAGCTGGCTAATTCCTTCCATTCTGTGCGACTTAAAAGTTCTCCTCTAATTATTAAACAACTTCAGATATGCAGTTCTTAGTCCCTCTTTGTCTCTAGTGAGGTCAGTATTTTATTTTTCTGACAGGTTTTTTGCACATCTGCAAGACCATGTTAACTTCTAAATCTTGCTTTATTCAGCATGACTTCCTCAGACTGGATCTGTTTTCTCAAGGATTTCATGCAACTCTGTTGTTGCAGGTCACCAGGAGAGACAGAGAATGACTGTCAGTGCAAAAGAGAACAGTCAAGCACTTTTTGCTGTTCCTGATCCTGCAATTACATAGACTGTGAGAGTGAAGTCCAGAACTTTTTATCATTAACAGAGTAAGGAAGAGATCACTTTGTCTAATTAAATTTATTCCTCTATTTATTTCACCTCTGAACAAATATAGACATATGTTTAGATATCTCTAAACTAATATATATTGATAAACACATTTGACTGTTGTATGGCATCTGAATTTATGTTTATGCAAGCACTGCAGAATCTTAGCTCATCAGGGGCTCATCTGTTCTATACTGAGAAATGTTTTTACAATTCCCAAGGAGCCTTAAACAACAACCCAGAGTAGCACAACTACAAAGCTCAAGACCCCCTTTTTCGTGGGATGTTCACACCTAAAACTTCACCCAAATATTCTCAGTATTTACAATCTACCATATTAGAACTGCAGATTAGATCCAAGTGTACCTAAATTTAGATCTCTTCAATTCCTGCTTATAATTTGCATTTTAGAAAAAGGTGACAAAACAGGACAAAAAGCAATCATAACAAATAGCTACATGCCTAATTTTAGGTGACATTAATCTCACTCTTCGTTGTGTACCTTCTGATGTTTGCTGTGATTTACATAAGTGTCAGTCATAAGGCTGAGTATTGATCACTCATATCAACAAAGCAGATGCTGCAGACTCATTTATTACTCGCAGGATAAAGTTCCTGAGGGACTCACATCATATGTATGCCAAACAAACAAAATAAGTCACTGAACAGAACAAGACTGAGTTAAAATCCAGAAGTTTCCAGGTATTGTTTCAGGCTACTATAAAGATTGATGTCACCCAGCAAGCTGAGCTTCCTCACAGAACTAAAAGAGTTTAATGCAGGGTTTAGGCCTTTTACCTAAATATTTTGCAGTTCTAGTAAGGCTGAACAACAAAGAGCAAAGCTAAAGTACAGTAACAGTTTAATGGGAAGTCTGTTAAGAAGGAAAAATGCTTTGCAAATGTTTTCCTTGGCCCCTCATGCATTTCTAATGCAACAAGCTGAAAAGGGCTGATAATCATGAAACTGCATTAAATCTGCTATGAGATAAGTCAAACACCTTTCAGAAATTCTAATAAATTCTTTTCATAATGCATTAACATATTCTGCCCCGTGGATCTCATTTTTACCTATTAGAGAACTTGTCTAAGATCAGACAAAAGAACTTTTCTGTTCCACTGGCGTGCTGAGTGGAATTCATTATTAAGCACTGTGCTAGGTTAATCTGATTTGGGAAAAAAGCATTAAACATGCAGGAGATGCTTTTATCAAGATAACTGAAATTAGATAACTGAAAGAAAATGCCCGCCAGAAGAAAACAGAAGCTTGTGAGTTTTTATTTTCTTTTTCCCAAAAATTTCTCCTTTCGAACTTTGAAGGCAGTGCAGATTTGGTTGACTGAACTGTCCAGTTGACAGTCTTGAATTATGCAGCGTGCAATGCCCAATACACTTCTTCATCTTCTTTAAGAAAAATCAAAAAGTCTTATGGAGCTCTTTTCAGAAAAGATCTTTGAAGTTCCTGGTAAGGATTCTCAGACAGAAGAATGAATAGGACATTTCATAAAAATGAAGATTTCTGTCTGTGGTCAAAATGCTCAAGTATCCTGCTCATACACCTGTCTGCCGCTTAGAGACCCAGGCAGTATCAGGACCAGCTAAGCTACACAGCTCCCAGTGCTGCAATGACTGCTCAGACCTTCAGTCTGTGAAATATTCTGAGACAGATTCCAGACTCACTGAAACCGGATCTTTGACTTTTCCTCTGTCCCTGGTAACTTCACTATCAACCTAAATTATGGGGTTAATTTAAAGAGTGGGCAAGTTAAATCCGTAATCAGCTACCCACATTCAGACTGACTATATCCACACATTTCCAGACCTGCATTTTCATGGTGCTTTGAAATTCTGCCCCATGGAAAAGAAGATTGCATTTCCCTTAGTGTTTTGAAACCAAATCTTTCAAGAATTATATGTGAGCAAAGCCCCAGCAAAGAAATTGTGTCTGTCTTAGCACCAGTGTTTAAGCCTCATTGCATCTGATGCTGCTGTCACCACACTTATCCAGAAGTCAGGCCAGCAGTGGTGTAGTAAAATGAGCCTTTCTTGTCATGCTGCTGGAAAGACCTTAAGGATGGGAAGACAATTTGAGATAAGTAGCATTGCTCACACAATGGGGCAAAGGAAAACAGCCTCAATTTACAAAGGTGCGTTTTAGGTTGACTATAAGGAACACTTTCTGCTGAAAGGCAGGTCAAGCATTGCATCAGGCTGCCCAGGGCAGTGGAGGAGTCATCATCCCTGAAGGGATTTAAAAGCCATGGCACCCAGTCCACCTGGACAGTGGCAGCAGCACTGCCCGACCTGCTTGCTGCTTTAGATTCAGTGTCCTGGGTGCTAACATGGAAACATCCCAGTTCTGTCAGATTAAAGGGATTTTTATTCTATTCACAAAGCTTTTGTACCTGCAGAGGAACTTTCAGTTGTGCACTCCCAAAGTGTACTTGGGTCACACCCTCTGTCCATAAGCTTCTATGCCTGTAGGTACTGTGAATATTGTTATTGCCCAGGCAAATCCATTCATAATCACTTGCACGTGTCTCTCTGGGTGAGCTTATGCTTTCTAAGTAAAAACAATCCGCAAACATCGAAACTTCTACTAACCCCATCTCTGTGGGATCCCTGGAAACCCATGACATTTGTCTTTAAGTTCTATTGTACACCTGGCCAGAGCAATTCAAAGCAGATGAAATTCACAATATGAACTGCCTCTTGCTCTTCCCCAGGACACACATTTGTGCTGGACCAACAAAACACCTTCTACATCTTGCAAATCCCTCTTTCCTCAGCCCTAACTAACCTCAGCCCTCCCCTACTCCTAACCACATAATTTTAGCTTTCAACCATTTGCGTTGCCTCTAGCACCTGTCAGACCTTTCACTGAACTAATGTAACTCACTAAAAAGGCAGAAGAGTATCCAGTACTTCACTAGGCTTTTTTTCCTCCCTTTCACTGAGGTATATTAACCCAGAAAAGTCTCTTCAACAGGCATGGGGTGAGCAGTGGGAGAGCAGATGAGGGGGGCAGGGAAGATGGGAGTGTGCAGAGAGACATTGCCTTCTGGAAAATAAGAGCAGCTTATTAATTTGTCTCACCTTGTCTTGAGAAACCATGTCCTTAGAGTCAATTTGTTCATGACAGTACAAGGGAAGCAGCAGAAGTGCAGTTCCAGGAAGCAAGGAGGGGAGAACAGTCCTGCTCTTTGTGCTGACAGAGGTTTTGCAAAACACTGATCTCAGAGGTAGAAAAATGGACAGGTAGAATGAAACATTTGCCATATCCAAGACTGCTGTACAGACTTTCTGGCTGCCTGACTTTCACAACAGTCTCAGAACATGCTGCCATTCACTCTTTTGTTTGGTTGACTTCTTGGTCCAGGTACCCGAGCAACTTCTTGTTCACACCTAACAAGGCTAATGACAGCATTTTTATGCTTAATTCCATCCACAGATAAAGCCTTCAGTCTATATTCTTGATTTTAGCCCTGTCCTAGCCAGTGAATCCATTTACCCCTCAACAAGCTTAAATCTGCCCAGTAATCAGATGTTCAGCACCTCTGCATGGGTCCTCACTGGGTTTTAATGTGGGACCTTGGCAGCTGGCAGACTGCCTCCATTCAGATGCCCCCAGTTGTATCTTAAGCTCAAATTTCTATGGGATCCAGCTACCAGAGGAACAGAGACCCATAATCAATGAGGAGAGTTAGTGCTGTGTCCTGGGTGCAAACTAGAAACTGTGCCACAGAATCATAGAATCTTGGGGACATCAAACCTCCCCTAACAATGTAGGCAACTGTGTTGTCAAAGAGTCATAGAATCATAGAGTTGTAGAATGTTTTGGATTGGAATGGACTTCAAAAGATCATTTAGTTCCAACGTCCCTGCTGTGGGTAAAGACACCTTCTACTAAACCAGGCTGCTCATATTTCTTGTATTTTTTTCCCTTTCCTACAAAATATTATCTATATTTTCCTGCTGAGTTTTCCTGGCACCCTTTCTGGTTTTTTTTAATGATGACACTTTACTTTTACTCTTTTCCCCTTCTAAGTGCTTCACAATATGCTTTTAGAGCACTTCACTCTCAGAGATGTCAGACTGCAGCTTTTCTTTTTTCTCTAAAACTGACTTAAAACCTGCAACTGTCTCCAAGGCAGGTAAATATTCTGCAGGAAGGTAAGTCTCCTATTATTTTGACTCACACAGAGATGAAATAACATGCTGTATTTTAAAGCAAGCTTTTTCCCACTCCTGCTGTGATGTAAGAAGTTACTTTGTGAATCTCATTGCTTACATTGGAAAGATCAGGGCAGAGAAAGCAGTGAAGCAGCAAGTTTCCCGTATGCAGCATCAGTCCTCTGGTAAAGTGAGTTTTCAACTAAAAATATCTGTGATATTTTGAACTAGAAGGAGGACTCTGTGTGAAGAAATCTTGAAATCTCTATTCTCACCTCTTCTGTTAGGTGTTTGCTGCTTGGTGGAGGTTTTTTTTATACGAGATCATCACCATGGTACTTATAGCACCCTGGTCAGCAGAGACTGTGAGGTTAACACTTAAAAAGAGCACATTCTTTTTCTGTAGTATCTGCGGTGCAACTGGTTTTACCTTTGTTCCTCGAGGAATGTGCAATGGCATCCCAGGAAGCCAGTTGTACCCAGGACTGCATCCCTACAGAGTGGCCAGCAGGTCAAGGATGCGATCCTCCCCCTGTGCTCTGCTCTGGAGAGACCCCACCTGCTGTGCTCTGTCCAGGTCTGGGGTCCCCGACATAAGAAGGATGTGAAGCTGCTGAAGCAAGTCCAGAGGAGACTACAGAGATGCTGAGAGGGCTGGAGCCCCTCTGCTATGGATACAGGCTGAGAGAGCTGGATTTGTTCCGACTGGAGAGGGGAAGGCTCCTGGGAGACCTTAGAGCACCTTCCAGTGCCTAAAGGAGCTACAGGAGAGCTGGAGAGGTACTTGGAAGGACAGGACAAATGGGAATGCCTTCACACTGACAGACAGCAGGTTTGGATTAGATACTGGGAACAAATTCTTTACTGTAAGGGGAGTGAGGCCCTTGCACAGGTTACCCATGGAAGTTGGGCATGCCCCATCCATGGGAGTGTCCAATGCCAGGTTGGATGGGGTTCTGATGAACCTGGTCTAGTGGAAGGTGTCCCTGCCCATGGCAGGGACTTCGATCTGGATGATCTTCAAGATCCCCCTTCAACTCAAGCCATTCCATGATTCTGTGCTTATGAGTTTATGATTCTCTGATACGAATATTTGGATTCTATTAGTTTATGATTCTATGGTTCTTTGATATAGTTGCCTACATTGTTAGAGGAAGTTTGTTGCCCCCAGGAACCCCTTCAGGATCTGCAAATCTCTTGTGCTGTTGAAAGATTGGTTAAAACTATTTTTTGTAAATATGGAGCTATGACACAGCTGTACAATTCTGCCTTCCCCCAACAAGGAACAATAACAGAAGCCTCAGTTTTTGCTGTCTCCTTTTGCACCAAAGTTTCTTTGAGTGTCACAGTGAGTCCACAGGAAAAAAAAAAAAAGAAGAGGGAATAGAAGGAGTGAAAGAAAGCAAATCCTTATGCCAAACTAGTCTTCTCAAAATTTGCACAAGCATTAATCAGCACATTGCTGAAAAACAGAACAAATAAGAGCATCATGTTCTTTTGAAAGACCAGTTTAAAGGGTTTTGAACTGACTCAGACAAACATATCCCTCAGGGACATCTTTGATTTCTACATTGTTCTCCTGATCACACAGTGTGTTCCCAGAATGAGATTTTTTCACTGTTTGTCTTCTTTTTCTTACTGGGCATGGTATTTAGGCAGAAAATCTGTCAGAAAGGAATAGCTGCATATAAATGTTATTCTTAGTATGGTTTCTGATATTATAGTTCAGCATGTTTGGAATATTGATCACAGCACTTAGATTTGCAATTAAAATGATCATATCTTTTCCCACTGATTCTTTGACTAATTTTATGCAAAATAGAGCCTAGGATTGACATAAGGGCAATAAAAATTGCACAGAAAAATCTGTACCGAGCTAATTCTTAAACATATGGTCACATGCCATGGAAGGGGGCAGGCAATATGAACAAGAAGTGAACAGGGATCTTGAGTTTCTTTATAAAGACAAAGGTTTTCATTACTGCTGCTACTTGCATTTTCATTTATTTCTCCTTGCCTTAACCTTCCACACATTTTTTTTTTCTTTTTCCATGTTAGAGAAGTGCTTATGTTCTCCCACAGTGGTGAAGAGAACTGCTGACTTCAAGGTGGAGAAAGATAAGCTGAAAGGAGTTAGAAGCAATACCCTGAAAATTCTGGAATACCATTTTTATGGCACACCAACAAAAATAAGGATGCTAAATTCAAAGAGATCACATGCAACAGCAGCATGCTATGATACGAGAACCATGAATTGTTTGCCATTATAGCTGGTTGGATTTATATGTGGTTTCTTCAGTCTTGGAAATTTAGGTGGAAGGTTTTCTTAATTTCTTCTTTCTTATTTTTCTTTCTGTACAAATTTAGTCACTTACAGTCAAATACTTTGCCCAGAGATGTTATGGCTGCCCCATTCCTGGAAGTGTCCAAGGCCAGGTTGGATGGGGCCTGGAGCAACCTGGGCTAGTGGAAGGTGTCCCTGCCCAAGGCAGGGGGTTGGAACTGGATGGTTTTTAATCACAAATTATGTTCAAACACACATACGTGTCTTCTAGTTTCACAGGTCATCAGCACAATGGTTTAATTTGTGAAATTCTCCACTGCTGTGGGCCCCTTGCTCATCTCAGCATACTCAAGCAAGGTCTCCTTGTTTATTTATTTATTGAAAATAAATGGTCTTTAAGGTCCCTTCCAACATAAACCATTCTGTGATCTTGGGTGCACATCGAAAAAATACCTGTTTCTATATAGCATAAATCAAACTCGCAGTCACTGCAACTTGTTTTTCACTTCTACATTTTCCAGAATCTTCTTAGCCCTTGTTTAACCAAATGTAAAAAAACATCACCTTCTGATTTTAGTTCTTATTCAGTGATGAAGTGGATTGGTGATCGATAAGCTCCAGTCTTCTCCAGTCAATATTCGAGCTACAGGTCACTCTGTTGGAACTTTTCCATCCTTCTTCACAAAATGAGTTTTTCTCAGTTTGCCTTTCTCATTCTACTCCTCAGTTTCTTTACTGCATCATTAACCAAGTCTTATTCATTTACTGATCCCCACACCAGTATTTTAGTTTCCCTCACAACTGCTTATGTCTGTCCCATTGTTTTGTCTCTTTGATATCTGATTTCAGAGCCTGCATTAAGTGGGTTTTTTCCATATTGTGTATAAAAGGATATTTGAAATGCTCTTCACTGAAAAGACAGGTAGGATTTTTCATTCTTTGCTTTCCTCAATTTTCTTAAAAAGAAAAGCAACACCCTTACTAATATCATATATGTACAATGATTCCCTTATATAGCAGAAAAGGAAAAAACAGCAAAATCCCCTTTTAAAGGCCTTCACATTTTTATAATTACTCATATAGTACTATAAATACATGAAAATGAATGGAAATTGCTAATTTTTATTACAATAAGGTGTCTTTAATATTTTCCAATCTTTTTTTATTAACAGGGGATCTCATTATGTTATTTAGATTATTACAGCAAACACTGCAAATGCACTTAGTCATTATTGATGTTCCACTGATATTTGTCAAAGGACTAGAATTTCATTAGTCTCCTCATTTTTCCTAACTACCTTTATCTTTTGTTTACCTCCACTATTTCCCCAGGTGACCTCATTCTGGGAAACAACAGGGAACGTGAGAACAGTAGAGAATTGATCACCTACAATTCTTTATTGATCCTATGTCTTGTCTACACCAAGCATCTTTTCCCAATGAAAACAATAATCACCAGTCTTGCATTGCAAGAGGCCTGAATGAAGTTGGGAATATGAATCAGTGGTAGAAGGAAGTACCAATAAAGTAAATAACTGGATAAACTTATTCTCCATTGACTAGATTTTTATCTTGGACCAAAACCTACCAATGGAAACCAACTTCTATCTGCCTCGTCTGTCAAGGTGATAACATGGGATGCAGTGCAGTAATTTAATGATTTAAATTTAGTTCAGTGAAACCAAAACCATCTGGTCCAAAGGATGCTTTGGCAGATTGAGCAGTGTGAGAATACTGTTCTTGTTGCTGTTATGGTCTGATAACAAAGGAAAAATACACAATCAAAGCCATTAAAAAGTCATTTGCAGTCCATCTCCCAAGCAAGTTAGAATAATAAGAGGCAGAGCACTAATTATAATTGTATGGAGTTTCCCAGCAGAGACATTGCAAACCAATTGCCACTTGTCTGTTCTCAAGTATTTTCGACATGCAAATAATCTGTAAATGCATTCATTTGTGGCATCTTTTCATTTATGTGACAATATTATTATATTTGTGTTTTCCCTGGCAATTGTTTTATTACCATCTGGGAGTGATTAGTGAAGCACTTTCGAAAAAAGCAAGAACATGTCTGAATCTGCCCCTGATTTCAGGTCTGGGCTGAAATGGACTCTTAGTAAAATAAAATTGTGCATTTTGGGAAGATAGAGAAGATGCTCATTTAATAGGTAGGACTGGAACAGAAAATGAGATAAGACCACACACACAATACAAGGGGATTAGAACTGGATGCAATGTTCCATTTTCATCAACAGGGATATTTTAAAAGGCAAATTTGTTTATTGTATAATTATCTCTGTGTAGAACCAGGGATTATTCATGGTCCTCTTTGACACATAGTTTTGTGGACAGCTGGGGCAGAGCTGCTTTACCACATCAACTCCAAAGCCACTTCTCAGTCTGTTTTATTTCCCAAAAATGGTCCCTTACATGGACAGAATGCTTTTTATTCCTCTTCTGAAAGACATAGCTTTGGAGTGGTATTAAAATTCATTTTCTTTAACAGATACCTCTTGTGAGGTGACTGCAGGCATCTGACTGCATGTGTGACTGCATGTCACTTTGTGATCCACAGAATTCACATTTCTTATCAAAACACAGATGAAAAAACTTGAATTCTGTCAAACTAGTAACCATTTTTCATAAAAATCCCAGACAAGCACTCCAACAATGAAAATGCCACTTCTTATTTAGCTATTAATTAATCAGGTGGCAAACACGAGTTCTTTCATGATTTTCAAATGCTGAGCAGGACAGGGAGTGCTGAGTGTGAATCACAGGATCATAGAATTGTTACGGCTGGGAAAGACCTCTAAGACCAACGAGTCCAACCATTAATCCAGCACTGCCACGTTCACCACTCAACCGTGCCCCAAGTGCCACATCCACACATTGTTTTGAACACTTCCAGGGATGGTGACTCTTCCACTTCCCTGGGCAGCCTGTTGCAATGCTTGACAGCCCTTTCAGTGAAGACATTGGTTCTAATATCCAATCTAAACCTTCCCTGGTGTAACTTGAGGCCATTTTCTCAAACACACATCCTGATGACTTTAGACGCTACAGTTCAGCTCCTCACTTTGTTTCATTCTTTCTCAGTATCACTTTAAAGAGCGGGTAAATCTTGAAGATGGAAAGCTGCTACCACCTAACAACCCCAGATGTGACTAGCAGAAAATATGGAGGAAATGAAACAGAAAAGAAAGGAAAAAAGAGTGGGATATGATGTGAGGAAGGAAGAACCAACGGGGAAAAGAAAAGTAGGAATAGAGAAAGTGGAAGATAATTTGTCATGATTGGACCTGGCTACATGCACAGCAGTCTTTCTTGAGGCTGTTTTGCAGGTTAGGCTTTGGAGTGGCGGAAGGACCAAAGGGACTGATGAATACACCACCTGTCAGTTTTCTAACCTGCCCTTTCAAATATTTTACTATCTCCAAAGGAGAATTTAAATCAAATCAATAATGAACATAAAAATTGAAAACAAGAAAAAAGCAATAAACCAAACCCCTCCTGCTGCAAACTCTCTTAGATTAACAATTTAATCTTATTTTTTAATATATCTCTGGAAAGAATAGAGGGACAGAACTGGTTAGTATAATTGAAAATAATAATAGTATAAATGAAGCAAAATTATGTGTACAATAATGAAGCTGGATGGTCATTTATACTCCATATCCCACAAAAGTTCAGGCATCCCACCAGCAGCCAGCAGTGTTAAATATCTGTATATGGTTGTGTGAGAGTTGAAAGCAAAAAGCAAAGTGTTACACTGCTTTGTTGGTTTTTTTTGAAAAATAGTTGACTTGAATATTGTCAGACAAGTAACAATCTGCATAAGGGCATCACAGAGCATATGGTTTGCAGATAAGATTTTCTTTTACAATTATAACCAAGCATGTGCTGCTTTATGGCACAGTTATAGAGGGAGATAAATGAATGTATGTTCTGCTTTTCTGCACCGCTTTCTACAATAAGAATTAACTTTCCTGCAATCTTTACCTTTTCCTAAGAAGGAAATGACTCAATTTCCAGGCATGAATAAACAAACAACTTTTATATATTTGGAGGTAGTTAAAAAAAGGATAAATTAGGCCCTCCAATTATAGTGTTGCAAACATTTTCTTCATTTGATGAATTTACAAGGATGCAAAATACCTGTGTGAACAAATAAACATTGCCTGTATTCAATTAAACCACTGCTTCCTTCATGCTTTAATTACATAATTAATGTGAAAAATTAAACTGTTTCTCAGTGAACCATCCAGTCTAAGCTCAGAATTTATATTACTGTACTTTGCTACATATGCACAAAAAAAGTAATTTGGATCATGAAATTATCTCTGAATTACTTCCTTGTTTTCACTTCCACTTTAAAGGAAAAAAAAAAAACAACCTATAATAGACACTAAAACCTAAGTGTACTTTGCAGCAGTGGAACATGCAGAAGAGTCAAGATATTTTTATGATACATGGCCAATATATTTTCCCCATAAACTTTGGGTTAATGCCCAAAGGGAATCAGAATAAGATGTCCTAACAGTGCTAAATCCCATCCTCTTACATACATAGCTCCATTTGGCATAACTGACTGAAGTGTCCTTCGTCAAGGGCACCAGAATGGTTTGCCTGCAGGATTCTTTCCTGTATCCACCAGCACACAATGTGCTCGGGGGGGGTTTTACTGCTTATTTCCATGGTATTCAGTTAAACTGCTCAACTCCCTGCTACACGAGGCTATGGAGGGCTAATTAAGAAAGTTAGCTTCACACAAGAAAACGTCATTAAGAACCAAGCTGCACACTGCTGAAAGCTGTGAGGATGCACAAAGGAAATGTTGTTATGTGTTCACTTTTTTCTTATAATCTGCCCCAGATTTCTGTGTCTAAGGCTGTTAGAGGGAGTGTGTTACTCCCAGCTGGGAGATGGATACAACACTTTTAGCAGCAGAGAGAATTACAGCCTGTCTCACAGGGCAGATACATTATTTAACACAACAAGCATAGGCTTTGGACAACGAAAATCAATCACAGGCATCTGAAGGATTATCCTGCTTGATTGAAAGTCTCCTCAGACAGAGAGCTGGTCTCTCCTTGGGCTTCAGGACCTCAGCAAATGTAAAGCTTCTACTTTATTTACAAACTTTATTGCTGGTAGAAACAGTAACTGTTAGTTAGACACCCACCCAATACTCATTCCCTGTACTTTTACAATTCCTTGCTCAGCAATTAGATGCTATTAGTAGTATGTGCTAAATGTCTAGAATCATAGAGTGTTCTGAGGTGGAAGACATCTTAAAGATCATGTAGTTCCACCCCCTTGCCATGGCTGTCCCAAAGCTGAGTCTATCAAACCATTCAAAAAACCTGGGGTAAGAATGAACTGTGGAGCACCTCACAGGGTTCCAGAGCTGCACAAATTAACACCTTTGCTAATACCTTCGGGTGCGCAAGATCTCACAGCTCACAGGTCAGGTGGTTTTGCCAATCTGCAGAGAGGGAAGGGGAGGTGGTGACTAAGACTAAACAAGTAAGACTGTACATGTCCTTACTCTCTTTCTCACATGATGGGGATTATTGGGAAAATTATGAAAGAAAATTCTGGTAAATGCAGCAGCACCAGGAAAAAGGATGTGGTCTCCCAAATTTATCAGAATAATGTATCCTATTTGTCCATCCCACATTTCCTACCATTTAATAGCGTAGGAAAATCCTAGTGAGGACAAGGCTGGGCTGGATGGGGTGCAGGTTTGACAGGTGGATGCTGACAGAGCAGGTCCAGCTGCAAAACAAGGCAGGGGGGAGAATAAAGCTATGCATGAGTAAGCTACGGGACCATTCATACTCCTGGAGTACCATCTGTTGATCTTTCCCACACAATTAAATTACCAGCTCACACCTTTTCTCCCAGGTGTTAGATAACAAGAAGTCACAGTTTTTGGAACCTCAGAATGGAGCACAATCCCAGATGTTCATTAGAACTGAACAAATACTCAATTATTTTTAATTATGTTTGAAAATGGAGTAATTCAGAAAGAGGCTGAACAGTGCATATAATAATTGCCAGAGGGATCTTTCTTCTCTCCTTGTCCCAGGAAGATGGACTCGGTGTTTCTGCTAATACAACTGAGCCCATATGAAATCTGGAAAGAAAAGTGTGGTGAGGCTTTAGAAATTTTACTGTTTCTCTGGTGCATTTGATTAAATCAATGCAACCTGTATTAAAACTGAGAAGTTTTTCCCATACAGAACTTCCTGAAACGTCAGAGACAACAATTCAACAACTTCTAATGAATTCTTACCTTTCCACGACAAAACATGCGAAACACATACAGGGCAGGTGGGAACTGAAGAAACTTTACCAAAACCAAAGTTGCAGAATCTTTCAAGACCATGAAGTTCTTGGGAGCTGAGTTCACATTAAGGACAGTTGGTAGATTATACGTAGTGTATAGTCAGGGTAACTTCTTGGCAGAATAATTTCCCTTGAGAAGGAGGATCAAGGTGTAAAAGAGGTGGACAAAAGTCTGCCCCAGTCTTCAGAAGATGTGGAAACTAAAGGGCAGATTACAAAAGGCTTCTAAAGAAGTAGTATATATAATCTCAGAGGTCTGAGGAGTGGAAATGGTATTTCAGAAACTGTAAGTATAGGCAAGCCAAATAAAACCCCTTTGGTTAAAAACCCTGCATCACACTGAAACATTTACATGAATATCAGAGTTCTACTGAAAGAAAAGGAAAACAAACAAAAAAAGAAAAGACAAAATACACATTTGCTGTGGCTAAAAACGCATTTGTGTTCCAAGAAGGAAAGGAATATGGTGTAAGAATGCAAGAGAAGCTTCACCGCATATTCGAACTTCAAATCTCCCCAAAAAATTTGAAACAGTCTGATGTATTTTTTCTTCATTGCTCAAGACCATCTTGGCTTATTTCTTCTGGGTGTTAATTATTCTCTTTCTTCATAATGTAGTGCTCTGATGAGATCAGCCTCCTGATAACCTTATGAGCAGTGCACCCTATTTTCCCCTGCTGCCTCAGGTGTCACCAAAGCTTTGTCTAAGTAACCCAAAGTTAGGAGAAAAGGTGTACAATAACACCATTTGTTTTTTTTAAACTCTGAAGCAGCAGAAAAATATGAAAACATTGAAATAGTGCTTTCAGGATTCTTGAGCCTAGGTGAAATACCACATTTGGCCCAGTTTGACCTGTCTCATATCCTTAAGTGGCTGCAGTGCCTTCAGTGACAGCTGAGCACAGTGTGGGATAGTCACGCTCTCTGCTTCCAGCACCACACCCTGATGCCCGAGTTGGTGTCTGAAAGCTTTACTGGCTGTATGTGAGACTCCTAACTCTATAGCCAGGGTTAAGTACCTCGAGTTAGTTAAAGCAAACCTCTCGTGTCAAGCACTTCTCGCACGTGATGTAAGGGGTTTCTTTCTCTCTGTGTGGGTTTGATCCTGCAGTCAGGGGAATTTCTTTCATTTCCTTTCTATTCGGCTGTTACCAGGCAAGAAGAAGAGTTGACACAGACTGAAAACTTTTTATTTGCATTCCTGTGTAACCTTCTCTTTTATCAATTTGTCATTTTGCTGATATGCCTCTCATGCACCAAGGCATTTATTAGAGTCATTATCAGCAAATTCTCAGATTACTTTGTTGTCATGACAAACTGAGTTGTGCTATGCCCAGCTTGATGGATGGGCTGGATATTTTTATACTCTTCTGGAAGGCAGAGTCAAGTATTTTTGATACTCAAAGTCCTTCCTTGGTATGTAAAACCAAGGCCAAGCATGAATGCACTGTAAGAAACAGTAACTTCATTGGCATTAAAGAAAAGCACTGAGCTCCCACAGCTGAAGTATGAGCTACTGAATATAGACCTAAATCTGGGGTTTTAAGTATCTCATCAGCCTCAGTTTGTGGAAGGATAAATTACCTCTAAATTTAGCCACCCAATAGCTTGACATTCACTGACCCAATAGCAAAGCAAGATACATCTCAACAGGTGTCTAAGACTAAAGAGAGAATCCAAATGGCTACTTAAACTTCACACCAAGGCTTAGCTTCATCCTGATGAAAGTAGGATCAACAACACCTGAGCAAGTCACCCTAAACTCCCTTTAGACTCCATGAAGATTTAATTAGCACACACAATAGAAGGGAGCAAGGAATCCATGCCATCCTCAATTGAAAACCTACTTCTATTGCTTTGGATGAATCTCGTCCCAAACTCCACATTGATGGTTCAGCTATCCTGAGTCTGGTATGGAGGGATGTAAGAGCCAAGGACATGCAAGAGCCAAAGATCTCTTCACTTCATTCTCTTCTTCATTCACCTGCCTATGCCAGCAAGGAGCAAACCTGAGTAGCCAGCTCAGCCTTCTGCTCTGCAGAGAGAGCAGTCCAGAAAGAAATGAGAAGTTGTCTTTGTTCCTCCATAAAGAATACCTTAAGTTCTTCTTTTATACACTATGGGAAACTTTTAATTCTCCTTCTTACTCTCAACTAATTATTTTTTATCTTAGAGGAAAAATTCTCTGAGTAGTTCTTGTTTTCTTTGTGACAAACACTCTGCTAGGAATATCTGGACAGGAGCAGTGACTCTACATTTTTTCTCACATTATCTTAGTCTTTCTGAGGTCCTTTTTTATACCTCTGTAAAGTTGTGAACCAATCGGTATGTACTGAATTTATGTCTTTGCCAACATTTCATTGGTTTAGGAGCTATTTTGATCATAAGCCTATGCATTTAAATTACAAAGCTGTTGGGCCAAATTCTATAAAAGACAGGTGATAAAATAAATTTTGTGCTTCAGGGTCATTATTGCTGCCTATAAAGTTACACCCAGCATTGGACAGACATCAGGATCTACTATCAATTTCCACCCAAGGTCCTGTAATGCTGCTCTGCAGATGCTGTAAGAAGCAGTCAGTGTAATACGAGCGGACTAGCAGCTGTCACTGTACCATGTTTCCATTTTCCAGATATGGTTCTGTCATACTGGACCAAAAACACCCTTCCTGATATACCCAGGAGTTCGTCAGCATTTGCATTTGCTGGACTCATATGCAGAATGCAAGTCTGGAAAAGCACAGCAAGGCATTGTGAAGAAAAGTGATAGAAGCAGAAACCTGTCCTAAAAGGTTTGTGTCTGCCGGCTACATGATATGAGCTGGCATGAATAAGGACTAACCCTAAAAGTCATGGTGCCTTACTTGTCTCCACAATCCTTCACCATTTCTCACGCACCTGTTTCTATCTTAATAGTAGGGTTTCCTAGGGACTCATTTCCAAGCTACAGTAATATTTAATTCAAAATAAAATATTCAGATTCTGCGATCAAAAACTGGCAAGTCTGTGCTCATACGTAAGCCAAAATACTATTATAATAAATGTAGAGTATCTCATCGCCCTCTTGTTTCTTCTGTTTGCCTCACCTGTGCTTTGGAACTGATGTTTAATGTGTTCATATGCGTGTTACATAGCAAATAAATCTAATGAGCACAGAATATATTGAATAGCTATCACCCAAGGACAGCATCTGTTATATTATTTGATACGAAATATGAACACTTTCCTTGGTGCACTGAAAATTATCCAACTTTCATCTGTTCTGTATCTTTTTGTATGTTAACCGTTCATATAAGTTTTATGTGATTTTTTTTCCCATGTGATATGTAAACTCTAGACTTAAACCTGAAACATACTGTGCTTCTAAAATACAGCTTCAAAATAAACAAATGTGCCTTCTCTGGGGTTGGTTTGTTGTTGTTGTTGTTTTTGTGGGTTTTTTCCGGAATCATGAATATCTGCAAACATAAAATTGACATTACAAATGATCAGTGAAGAATGGAGATACATACACATATTTTATAATTTTTTTGGACAGAATACCAAAGAAAATAATCCTCCTGGTACATAACCCCAGGCAATTCAGCTCTCCTTTAAACTGTGACAAACTACACAAGAAGTTGTTTGGTTGGTTGTTTTTTTTACATATATTATTAAGTATAAACTATTTGGATAGCACAATGTCTGATAAGCATCAGCTCACTGATTTATTGTTACAGATAAACTTTAGTGCAGCTAATGGATTAGACATTACTGAAATATGGAGGAACTCAGCATTTGCTGATGAGCTGAGTCCATTAATCCTAAACAAATTATAGTGTACCAAATGCAGAGAGATAATTAATCATGGCATATTTATAGCGTATTAAAAGCTCATAGTCACACTCCATGGTGACTATTAATAAATACATTTTTAATTTAAGTTGGAGGAGTTGTGGGGATCAAATGACTATAAAGGAAATATTGCAAACTCTTCTTTTATTAAATTACCAGATAATATTATTTACCATTTGAGCACCAAGGGACTCTGACATGACTCACAATACTGGGTAATAGATGGGCATGTAGAATGCAGTCTCAGTCCTAAAGAGTTTACTAATTAATACAATAAAACATTAAAACATTAATTTTCAGTCCTCAGTAGCTACAGGAATTCATGTTAACATGAACAAGGTGCTGCAATTAATCTAAATTAGAGCCCATTTTCAGCAAGAAAAGGTAGTATTCATCACTAGAATTGTTTCTACTGTCAATAATGATAATATGTGGCACTTTTGAGCCTCAAAGTGCTTTACAAATGTTAGGTAATCAGACTTCTAATGTCATAAAATTACTTTCAGGCAGGTGAATATTCATTTTACTCATTACTTCAGGAAATTAAAAAAAAAAATGAGTTTGTTGAAGAGAAAATCATTATAAGAAATCACACAAAAAAAAAGGTAACTATTAACCTTACATTAATTATCATCTCATGGCTCACAACACCAGGACACAAATGTGTCATAGTGAGAATTGAATATGCACCCCATCAGCTCCCCTTTAATAACAGCTTTATGAGAAGGAGCTTGTTTGTCAAAAAGCTTTTCTGATTTAGTTTGGTTGTGGTTCTGGTTTTTTTTCTGCTATGTGACTTGATCCAATAAGATATATTGTCTCTCCTTATAAAATTAATGTCGCTTAATCAGTGGCACATTCCAGCCCTTTACGAGAGAGGCTGATCTTGGCTTGTCCCTTTTAGAGCAGTCCCTCATTAGCAAAATAAAGTGGCAATATGTGCAGACTGAGGTAAGGCACTAAAACTGGGAGCAGTGTATAAATCATTGCATTAGGTCTCTTTCTCAACATACTGAGGAAAAAACCAAAAAAACAATAATAAATAAATAAAAGAAGTAAATATAAAAGACCAAATAAATTTTCTAATAATTACAAGCTGTATGATGCAGAAAAGTATCAGTCATTTTTACACTTCTTTTTGGAATGATCGTCTCTGCACTCTTGGAATGCCCTGACATCACCTAACAAAGTTTCTGCTGCAGGAAAATACTGCTCTTTTTCAGTTTTGCTTGAGATCTTTTGCAGTTTCCAAAGTTATGTATTCATTGTGCTCTTTGATTTGTAGTTTGGTATTTAGCAACAAAGTTCTGGTTTGCCAAGAATGTTTTTTAAAAGCCATCAAACATATCCTAGATCCTCAGTTGCCCTGGAGTGGAGCATTTTTACTGGTTTCAAGATGAACTTCATCTACAAGACAAGAGCAATAAATCATTAACACAGGCAGAGTTTTGTTAAGCTTTGTATGATGAAATTAATGAAATTCATATGAATGAAATTCAGCTGGTCAGGTTCTGGAGGAGGATTTGTTTCACCTTTTCTTTCAAGTCCTTAAATGTTTACTGACCAATAAATCTAACAGAGCAATCTCCCATAAAATTGTGGTCTATCTGTTCAGATTAAAAGGTTTTGTAGACACCCAGCTCCTTCCCATCCACTAGATCCTTGAAAAATGAACTCATCCTTCCCCTTCATAGTTTAAAGCCAAACACCTTTGGCATCCTGCAGTGGAACAAATATCAACACATTCCTCTCTCTGACTGTAGAAAAAGCTTCTTCTGTAAATATAGATGAGAAAACTCATTTTAAAATATCACCAGGGATCATTTCCCTTCTCTAATTGTTGTATCTGCTCATGTAAATGGACAAAGACTCAGAAACATTTAAAGATTTCTTCCAGATCATGAATCAAGTGTTTGGCTGAGCCAACAAGTGTTGGTATTTACGTTTCTTGAATGTCTTCTTTGAAAAACATCTTCAGAGTAATTTTTCCTTTTTTTTTTTTTTAATCTAACCTCCTTATTCCATAAACAACAAGCAAAAGGGTCATTGTACTGCAGCTGCAGAACTGCTTCTTGATGCCTGTATTTCAGGAACATTATCAGGCCTCAGAGTGTTGGGAAAAGTCCCCAAATACTCTGTTTCTCAAAGCACTTTGAAGTTAGAAGGGTACCACTCTCTTTCAAAAATATTGCATTTTCTCAGTCTGATTTTATAAGGAATTAGGAAGTCTCTTAAAAGATCTGTCAATGAGAAATGTTGAGTTAGATTTATGAAAAGATTGAAATCAGTTGAAAATGCAAAGTCAGTTGTTTCAGTTATCAATAGTCTTTATTGTACTGGCTAATTTAAAATAACAAATGTAGCCATTAGTTAAAAATTCCTATAAAAAATCCTACGAAGGTAAATGTTTTCAATAAATTAATTTTCAAGAGCTTTTCTTTTTTTTTTCTCTTTAAGGGCATAGCAATATCTAATACAGTAAATATAGAAAAGTAATTATGTTTCATTTAGCACAGAAAAAATTAAATTGCTTTGGGTTCTTGAGTCCTTAAGTTTCATTTATGCAAACTGTCTGCCACTGAAGAATGATTCTGAAAGACCACATCGATCACCTTGTGGTTTGGTCAGGAAGCTGATTGTAAAAAAAGCATGAGAGAGCAAGTAGTTAGTAAAAGCAATTTTTTAACTTTACTCAAGTCCTATAATTCACAAGGAAAATGCTTCAAGGGATTCGACATCCTTACTTTCACCACATCCAGACAGCAAACGAAGTGCAGGAAGCCTCTTGACTGTTCAAAAAGCGAGGTGCATCTGATGGAGAATACATTTCCCTTGCTGTATGGTGGTACAGAAGAGAGTTCAGGACCGCAGTCTACAAAGATGTGCAGGTTTAACACACGTTTTGTTCCCTCAGGATGACAGAAACACGTTGCATTCACAGTGTTAATTGGGAAGGTTCATGGGATCCATATCTCCGTTCTCTAAAGGAAATCTACTGCTGACCTGGCAAGCCAAACCTGACTGCTGAAGTGTCAGGACAGATTAACTAATAGATGCCTTGATTTAGCATAAACATAACGGAATTACACCTAAAAGGATATAAAAGTACTAGTTGCTCTTAACAAACTACCAAGGCTGCCAGCTTGCCATATGCTCCCCATAAAGAGCTGAATGTTCTCATTACCTTTCCTTGCCAGTAATGGACAAACCATAATATCACCCCCTGGAAAGCCTTATGCCACCCTTAAAATACAGTTGCTTGTTTTGGTGCTGAATTTATGTCAATATCTTGTCCCTTCATCTGCTCATCGATTGAGGTACCTTTAACTCACAGGCAATACTGCAGCTTGTAGGGATTAATGTGCAGAAGAAGGTTTTCAGATACATATTGTGTACCTAATGAATTCACAATTCACAAGCAAATTGCAAGAAGGAAGGCAGAAGCAGTAATTCAGAAAGCTGAAATGATGTGGGTTTTTTCCATTGGAGAAAAGTAAAATCACTAAAATATTCAGTTCTTATAAACAAGAAAATTACACATGAACATGTATTGGATTTAGTAAATTGATTTAACTTGGAGAAAGGTGTGAAAACACTGAGTTTTTGATAGTGTCATATAACTTTTTCTGAAATAAAACTTTCAGTTTTATAAATGCTGGAACAAAACCTTTCACATCAGAAAAGCTGAAATGTTTTGCTTTGACATTTCTAGTGCAAGCCTTCTGAGTTTCCAGTTTACTACGGATTTTTTTCATTTAAAATTAATGCCTAATTTTATTTACTTATGTAATTTATAGGAGTTAAGTAAGAGGTTAAAGAAGGATAAGTCATGAAAAGATGTAGATCATTTCAGGTTGAACAACTCAAATGAAGTAATCCATTAGTTGTTTAATGCAGTCACAGGGCTATTTTATAGCCTCAGACTTATAAAACAAGCTCTGCATCCCATGTGGGATAATAAAGCAACCTTATCTAAGGCTTTTGTTTCTGAAAAAAATAGAGGGTTCAAGATTGATTGCATCCTGGAATTTTTAAATACTGACAAGAAGATTGGAAATATCATAGACAAAAATAATTTATTCCTCCCTAAGTATCTCAGTAGTATGAAAACATGGATATTTTTAAGAGACCAAAATGCTGCTGAACCTCTTTCTCAGCAGAAGTTCACCTACTGAACAGGAGGGCTGAAGGGAAGCCTGATTAAGTAAATGACTTGGCACAACTTCCTTCTGGGGCAGTCTGGGCTACTGGGTTCAAGTTTCCACTCTGCCCATGGCATGGTTTATTTTTGTCCACTGACCCGAACCACTCAGGAAATGGAGCCACCACATGGCAAGCAGTGACAATTAGGGGACCCTCCTCAAAAACGAAGCACTGCTCTGAATCAACACAATAGTGTAGCTGCAACCTGAATGACCTTTTATTTTAATGCTGTTTTCTGGCTTGAGTGACCAAGGCCATTGACACCACTGGCTGGCAGAGGTGGGGTTACTACAGTCACCAGTCTGCCTTAATGGGCTGGGAAGAATTGCTGTCCTGATACAGTTTTCTCATTGCCTGCCTTTTTCTTTGAGTATTAGAAGATCCCTTCTTCTTTGCAAATTGTTTTATAACCTGAGTTCTGTATAACAAGTAAATCCCATTAGGGTATCTCCTTATTCTCCCCACAATGCAAAATATAGCTATTCAAATCTGTTCCAATACCATTGTAATCATTGATCCAAGAAGTTCAAAGCCAGACATTTCTTTTTTTCTCAAGCAGATATGTTCAATGTAATGAAATATCTTGTTCTGTAATAACCAGCTGTTATCTTAGTCTTCCTCCCAGTAGAGGTTGTTCCTAATACCAACAAGGGATTTTCCACCAGCTTAATTATTTGATCTCATGATTCTGAAAGTGTTTGGAAGAAAAGCAGAGGGAAAAGTAAGCTGGTGTGTTTACTTTAATGGAAGAAGGAATGTTTTGGAAAACTAAGCTCTGGTGATTTTCTAATTCATTTAATTTTCTGGCTGATAGGGCCTCCTTAATTTGACCATCTGTTTATCAGTGTTTGAATATGGATGAAGATGGGAAGGATATGCCTTTTCACACAAGGAAATGGAAGGGTGCAGAACCTCTGATGGAAACTTAAGTCACATCCTGAAAAATAAACAAGACCCAAACCTAAAAGCAAAAAACCCCATAACACACTTATTTTTGTTTATTGTCTTTTCTGCAAGCTCTAGGCCTTGTTCAACCATGCATTATGTCCACGTTCCACCTCACAAACAACCTCAGTTTCTTCTCTGGAATTGAAACACGTGCTTCTCTGCTTTAGGTCTTTTGTTCCAAACAGCTTTGCCATCAGAACCTGATGAGTTGTCTTTTGCAGCGTTGACTCAGCACAAAGACTGCAGGAAACTCCACTGCAGGTAACCCTGCAGGGTGTGAGATCTGCTTGAGTTTCCTCCTGTTGGTCAAGATCAACTTCTCACGAAGTAAGGACAACGTGACCCTTCTCTTAAACTGTATTAGTTTGGGTCAAGGGAATTATCAGCAAGTGCCCATATCAATCTGCAAAAATGTTTGAGAGAACAGGTAGCCTTCATTACCTGCACCTGGTACATGAATCTTAAGAGCTTCCTTTCTCCATTGATTACAGATGGAGCCTAGAAAACCTTCTTACAACAAATACCTAGTTCAGAATTTGGATAAATTTAGGAGGAAAAGCTTAAACACATCTACCATCAGCCACATCAGTTGTACTTAAAGCAATGTTAAATTTGGTTTAGATATATTTATTATACCCTGCCTTTTATTCTTTTGCCAGATTTCATGCTATACCTCATCAACCAAATAGTCAACATGAGTCTGCGAACCCTCAAGGAAATAAGTCCTGCCAGCACATTTTAAATAAATGTCAGACATTGATTCAAAATTCAGTATTTTGAATCAAAGCACCAGGAAATGTGAAGAAATACCCTTTCTAGCTAAGAAGAATACTGAAGTTTTCCTCTTTTTCCCAGTCTCAGTGTCCCAGGTTTTTCCTGTCTCAGTGCCTTCCTCTTTTTTCCAGCTCAAGCAAGAAGAAAAACCATAATCAAACACATATCTAATGAGAAATGCTCTAGTTCAGTCTTTCAATAGGGGCCATGAGCACAAAAATTACCTTATTTTAAAATACAGCACAATTTCATGTGATGTAGCAACAAGGACTTGCTGGAGATCAGGCAAGATTATTTTAACCTTACATTTTTATAATGAATTTAAAACAATTAAAGATTAACAAGATTCTAAGACATCACTACAAACTTCCAAGCTTTAATTTTATTCATTAGGTTGTTTCGTAGGGACCTGGGAAGGTGTTTTCCTAAAAAACAAGTTCCCAAGACAAAGTAACTAAAATATTCTTCCCATTCCCTCTATGCACTCTTCTTTATGTGCTTGCATTGTGTGTCTACAATGGCTGTCAAACAGCAGTTGCTCACCAAATGCAAATATTCCGAGATGAGTTTTGAGGGCAATAAATCTTTCACGCCATGGAAACAGGTTTTTCAGTATTAGCCACCTGCTCCACATAAAAGAAAAACCTGCTACTGCTCTGCAGCAGGGAGAATATGAATTCCATGCAAACAAACCCATTTGATTTCCTAGTAAAAATACAAACAAGAGTGTAATTCCGTTTGGTTTTACAGGTTGTATCTGCACATTTATTGGGTATCCAGGTACAGCATATGGAGCATCAATCTGTCACAAAGCTTCATCCAATACTGGAGATTTGGGGCTGTCTTCCCTGAGCAAACCTCTGCATGGAGATCACCAATATACACAGGAATGGAATGTGCCAAGCAACACATAATGTCCAAAAAAATGCAAAATAACACCGTATCCAAATTACAGTCTGATTTCGAAAGGAAGCATGTTCACAAATGTGACTCATCTGGTGGGCATCTAGTTTGATGCTCAACTCGTGGAAGTTCAGACTCATTTGAGCTCAAAGAGGCAAAAAACGCCTCAAAATGTGTCCTGGAAACAATTAGCTTCTGCATTAAAGTGATTTTCTGATGAATGAGAAACAATATAATACTCTAATGCTTTTAGTTTTATCCCTGTCTCTAAGTAGCTACAGGCAAAGGTTACAAAATTAACTGGATAACCAAATTGCAGAAATAGGTAGTCATATTTTTCCCCATTTTAATGAAAAAAATAGTGTTGATAGGAACTATTCTTTGGAAAATTAAATAAAACATGTTAACCTAAGACACAGGCAAAGCAGATATATTAGATTAATAGTTTAGCTGCTTTAGTGAATTTAGAATTTGTCATTACCTAAGAAAAGTCTTTCAGTGGCAGGAAAAGTTGGAATAAGTGAAACAATTTTGTTTCCACAGTTTCTCTAGTTTTGCTAATACTTATGAAAGCTCTGTAAAGGGAAAGAAAGGACATATTTCTATAAAAGATTTTTTTCTTTTATAACTTGAACGTTTATTAATTTGCTTCAACTCTCAACATTATGAGTGCATGGATCCTCCATAAATAAAGGAAGAAGTGCTTAGTTCTAATCTCACATGCATAGAACTGCTCACTGTTTACCCCAGTCTTAATACTTCAAGAACAAAGCTTGTTTATATTTTCTTAGATCCATCTAGTCCTGGGAGCTTAAATAAAAATGAGAGAAGCAAGTGAAAAAGTAAAAGGGTAGGAGGACTTAAAAGCTTTACTTAGAGCTTATTTAACATTGAAAATTCAGAATATGAAGTATCAAACCGGCTGCAGTAATTTATTATATCTGCAGCTTTTTACTATTCCAGGAGCTCTCCACTTCCTCTCTACCTTTTGGAAAATTTTGGCCATCCTGAAGAGGATTTTCATTTCCACATTGTCTATTTGCAACATCTGATTTTTTTTTAGAACATATGAAAAGATGGTAACTCCTGCACATCAGATAGCAAGAGAAACTGCTGAATCCATTGAGGTGGACTTTGTCCCACTATGGCACACAAATGTTTATGCAGAGGGATAGATATAGAATGGAGCAGGATACAAGCTACTATGAAGAAAATTAACTTTATCCCAGCCAAAACCAGTGCAGTTACATAAAAGAAATTTGGAATGGCAATGGTAATTTTTATAATAACAAGAAAATGCTGAGTATCTGTGGTCATTACTTCTCTCTTTGTGCCTCCTAATTTTCATTTCTTTATTCTGTTCCTTGTAGCCTATGAGCAAGAGTCTGATTTCTCTGGATAATGACAGCTCTATATCTGCTCTCTGGAATTATGTGTGGATGCATTCAGCAGCTAGGCATCAGTCTTTCTTACATTTGCAACGTGCTTATAGTTAGTCAAATGCTCTCCCTTTCAATTGTGCTGATAAATGTAAAGGATAAAATACTACACAAAATTATCTATCCTGACACTAAGATGATGGGATATGCACTCCACAGGAGAGAGGGCTGTCTAGAGGATGGAGCCCTCTCAAGGCTGTAAGATACTTGGGTTCATCTTTCAATTTTTCCACTACATCCTGAGTCCCCTTAGATAAGAGTGCTCCATCTTTTATTTTTGCAACAATTATATAAAAAATGAGACATCAACATTCTTCCTACTTCAGGGATTTGGAGAACTGTACGAATTCCTGAGTGAATGAGATTTCCTGATTGCTGAGGACTCATCATCCAGAGCATACTACCCAGAGCAAGGTCATTGCCATCTGTCTTGCTCTTCGGCCTATTTATTACCAATGTTGGACATCAAAAGAATGAGCCTTCAGGAGCATGTGAAGGTATAAGTGCTTTCCTTCTTTCACTCAAACGCTGGGTGACTCATTCTGCTGTGTAAATTACTCATTGTGAGAATTCTTTAATCTTGAGCACTTGCCCTAGTTTTTCATTTCTAAAACCAGCTCTACATTGACATGAAGAGAGTTTTTCAGCCAAATTCCTCTTTTGTGGGCAAAGTTTGTGTGCCCAACGTGTAGCAGAAGTAGGGCAACGTTGAATTGCCTATTTCTCCCAGTACATCAATATTTTTAGCATGAAGAGACACAGCATCATGAGGGCACATATTGCTTCTTGTGTATCTTAAAACACCTTCCCCCTGCATCTCCCTTCTTCCTAGGCTCAACTTCTCCCCCTCCTCCCCATCAGCAGCACAAGGGACGGGGAATGTGGTCAGTTCATCATTCGTTGTCTCTGCTGCTCCTTCCTTCTTACAGGGAGGACTCCTCACTCCTCTGCTTCATTATGGGTTCCTTCCCACAGGAGACAGTCCTGGAAGTCTGAAGGCAGATATATCTTGTGGTTTTCTGCCTCAGCTCCCCTTTTTCTTCCATTTCTCATCTTCCCTTGCTTGCCTTTTTAATCTTGATTATTTATCTCTGGGGCAGATTTTTTGACACTCCACTAGAAACCTATACTCAGCTAAATAAATAAGTGAAAATACATTTCTTAGTTCTCTGAATGACCATGTAGCTTTCAGCATGTAAGAGACAAGTGAAATATGACAGCAAATAAATACTATGACCCAATGATACATAATAATTTAGAAAATTTAAATGGGTATGAAATTACTCTTCATAGAAATAACCCCCAATTAGTAATTGCAGCAAGTGTCATTCTCTTAAGAAAAATAGACATTTCATTTGCTGAGGGCAGCAACAACTCTTGGGAATGTGGACTGTGCATACATTTCTTTAATTTAATCTCTTGGACATTTCCAATTGGAAATTCTTTTGGACATATAGCTTGGATAGTTTTATTTTTATGTCATGCTTGATTTAGACTCTAGATTGCCTGTATTGGCACAAGTAAACAAAATATTTTCCTTCTTTTGCTTCGTATTCAGTAGTCCTTGCCAGTTGTAGTGACTGCATCTCAAGATACCTAACTCCCTGTTAATATTTCAAATATGGTCTAATTTCCAGAGACAGTTTTAAATTAGGCTTTAAAAGCTGGACCTAGGAAAATTTCAAACCTGTGAAAACGTATTTTGATATCTATATTTTAATATGCAATAACCATCTTGCATCTTGGTAATATGCAATTTTGTTTTCTGACTTTTATACCCATTTTATGACACAAGGTTCTCATGCATTGAAAAATCTAAATGCTCAGAGTTATCAATGAAAATATCTGTATCCCATATTTGTTTTCATGTTCTCAAATGTTATGTCCTTGGTGAGGTATGTTTTCTATAAACTCCCATTACTGAACTGGTAACAAATCTCCTGTTGCTTTTATAGGATTGTCATGTTGTTGTTCCTCCACAATTGACTTTGAGGTCTTTATGCAGAAATATATTACCCAAGTATATTAAGTATATTACCCTCTGCAAGAACAAGATACTGGGCAAAATGAAGTCTGAGATTTTTTTCTAATCCATTCCTGGCCAAGTTTGATTTTGCAAGGGATTCTGCTGGAGACCATTCCTTGGCTCTTCTGCCATTGTTTTCCAGCTAACCTGAACTAAGGAGATCTAAGGGGAAACGTGATGATTATGAAACTATTTTTGGAGAAGTCAGCGCAGTCTAAAGGCTGTTCAAAATACACTAAATATTTCCATGTCTGGTGGTACATGTCTTTACTGATTCTCAAGGAGTCTCACATCCATCATCTTTCTTATGACCTATTCTACTTTGAGGGAGGTTAAATGACCTCCTGATACTCAAGGATCCTCCAAGAAGGTGAAAGTTATCCATAGACAGATCATCAAAGGTTTGGGTCAGCTGGAACAAACATGTACATCAAAAAGTCTAAAAAAAGTTTTCTTCCTTCACACACATGAAAATAAAGGTCAAGAGGACAAATAGATGGCAGGATGTGACATAATTTTCCATAGCATTCATTTTTCTCATTTTAATTTGCAGAGAAGAAAACATTAGAATTTTCAGAGCATTAATTTGGTTGTGTAAACAGAGGATTTGAGTAATGTCATTTGAGATGCTACAGACATCATGTCCAGACTGCAGCTGCCACTCCAGGATAACTCCTCTCATTGCTTTGTCCTATTTGTTACCCTTATATAAACAAGTTTAATGTCCCAGGGCACTTGAAATGGCATAAACCCCCCTACATTTGGACAAATTAATTGTTCCATATGTGCAACTAAGTTACCTTCTTCAAAACTATTTCCAATTAGCATATGTTCTTCTCTAGGGTAGAGTGTGCCCTCACCTCTCTCACTCCAGCATGTTCCTGACATCCAGCATCCAGTCTCACCCCCCTGGGAAATTCTGACTGTTCTCCTTGTGGTGGTTTCTTACTTGTGTTACTAATAAGCCTTAACTGTGTCTTTTAAAATGTTTACTGTCAGTTCCC
Organism: Sclerurus mexicanus; assembly: GCA_013396755.1. Classification (NCBI taxonomy): domain Eukaryota; kingdom Metazoa; phylum Chordata; class Aves; order Passeriformes; family Furnariidae; genus Sclerurus; species Sclerurus mexicanus. Next base: position 600,349 of record VWZF01003767.1, read on the forward strand.
AGAAGGAATTCAGAAGACATTTTGAACTAATCCCAGAGAGCCTTGTGTACTCCTTCTAATCTGGAAGTGAGATCTCTCTATAGGAAAAACACAAACCACACCTGTCCCTTCTGTAGTCTCATATTGCTTTTCCTACAAACACCGGGTGGTGGGCTTATATTTTCCCTGCTGTTTTCTTGTCTTCCACAATGATCTGCTATCATTCTTATTAACGCTGTATTTACTGAAATCACCAGAGGTAAGCTGATTTGTGTCACCTGAGGATTTAGCCCATCACTTCTCATATACTGTATTTTCAACATACTTTGAAAACTTTAATCCTGCTAATCTGCTGAAAAGCAGATTAAAAAGGTTTCAGTTTTCAAAAAAAAAAGTTCTTATTCGTTCTTCAGTGAAGTGATTCTGGATTATACCAACACCAATGAAAAGAGAGCAATGACTATAAATACTCTTTTAATCAAAATTATCTATCGCTGCAATTCTAAGAGCACATTTCATGGTTTCTGTGTTCTTCATTTGTTTTTTGTTCCCCCTCTTTATGCAGTAAAGCCTAAGGAGGAGAAAAGTCAATACATAATTTACAGCAATGATTTTTGAAGAGAGACTTTAGTATTGTGGGACCCTGTATGATGAACTGGACCAAAAGTTCTAATAAGAAATCTGTAACCCACCAGACTCCACTCCCATCTGTCTACATAAAGACTTTGTCTCTCATTCAGCAGTGCAGTTTCTAGCTTAGTTTTATCCATGCAGAGTTTTTTGCCAGGTTCTCCACAACAGTGTCTGAGCACCTTCCACTGCTGCGTTAGGCAACATGACTGAGATCTGTCAGATTGGTTCTCTCATCCTCTCCCCAGGGTGAAAATGGTCACCAATGAAGAATTTCAGATTGGAATATATATATGATTAGAAGTGCACTCGTCACTTGAAGCAAAAAAGGAGTGAGGAATGCAAAGGCCTGTAATTTCTGTGAGAATTTATTCCACATTCTTGTCAGACTGCTAAAGTGAGCCCAGTAAAGACAATAGCCTATAGTCAAATGAATTAATAGACACCTCCTTAGACAGCCTTAACATTCATAAAAAATGTTGCAATGCATCTCTTGTCCCCTGAAAATCTGAAGGGTCTTGCTGTGACACACAGATTAGCCACATGCAGCCTCAGAGTGGACAGGGAGCAGAGTTATGCTCAAAGAGAGACATTTTCATCACCTTCCAGGAGCACAGAGCCTGTGATGTGCTGGGGTTTCTCACATGTGCATTTCTATTTCAATGTAGATGAGCCCTTCAAAAAGTCAGGGTGGAAAGTCACATCAATTAAATCAGGAAAAATGTAGCAACTCTGTACCATTTGCATTTTAATTACTTTATTTTCACGCCTAATTCTATATGTATATATTTAACAAACCACTCTTGTAAATGTACCAAATTCTTCTGAAGAAACAGACTCTTTTATTTTTTTCCTTTTTTCCCCTCAGTCAGGAAAATGAATGACTAAAGTCTGATTTCATGATTTTTCAGCATTATCCTACAGTACTGAAAAACAATTTGGAATGAATATGAAAACGTATTATCAAAATTTCAAACTAAGGATAAACAGCCAAAAAAGGTAACTATCCATCTCATGGTTGTTTTTTTTAAAAAAAAAAGGCAGAAAAGCAGTAGGGAAGTTATTTAGAAATATATTTTTGCTGTTTTGTTTCGTCAGTAAAATGACAAGTTTTCCCTTCACGTTCCCTGAGTTTCTGCCAGTTCCACATCCCTGTATTTCATTCATAGCCAGTGATTATGTTTACATGGTCTTAAAATGTCGTGACTGAAGTTGGAGCCAGCCATGCAGTTAATTTAAAAACTGACAGATTGTATAAACTTTATTAAACAAAAATAAGATTTACAATAGCAATGCAGAAGACTTTGTCGCTATGGGCAAGTCACGCTGAAATACATGGGAATTTTATGTTCCATCAATTCAGTGTTTATTTCTTCAGAATTTTCTTTCTTACCCTTCCTGCCTTTTTTCTCATAAATGATTAACACTAAAACCAAAACAAAGCACATTAGTAGTTAAGAAACAAGAATGATAAGGCCTGGTCCAATCAAATTTTACTGCAAAATTTCTTTTCCTCCAAATGTTGTTTTGCCATATGCGCATTTGATGTGCAAAATTATTGTTTTAATAGACTAGATTTCTGAATTTGAAATTCTTTGGCACCCAAACCCATTTCATTTCTGTTTTTGTTCCTCACTTTCAAGACAGAGTGGCCTGAAGATTTAGGCAACCTGGATTCTAGTAATGACCCAGTCGCTAAATTTTGAATCAGTCTGGGTAAATCACTTCTTTGAGGCTCATTTTCCCTTCTCTTTCTTCCTCTTAAGTAATCCATTCAAGGTAATTTTCCCTTTAGCAGCCCCTGCTTTAGAAGGCAGCACACAGGAGTGAATACACACATCTGTGCACTCCACTGCCCTTCACCCAGAGAGTCTCACAAATCTTTCATTCCATCTGGCACGACACCGTTACTGGAGCAGCCTTCATCCTGCACTCCAGTAAAGTGGAATTGAGTGCACCAGCCCCAACATAGCTTTTTTTTTATGAACACAAACGTTTGTGTACTTCCACATACACAAATATACACCCATAGATACAAACAAGTATTTTAAACAGCATTTAGTATTTTCCTCATCTTGTCCAATATTAATAGTAATATTAATATTCAAAATGAATAATGAGTTTCATATTAAAATTTATTAAATTTTGATATTGCTATTAATCTGACTCCAACTAAGAGTGCAATGGGAAGAGGCATAAATGAAAATTGTGTATAATGATATTGTCGTAGTACACTACAAGAATAAATCTTTTGGAGATGTGTAGTGCTAGAGGGATACAACCAGAATTCTATCATGATGGGCTAAATTCAGCTTCATAAGGGCTGAGACAAAACATCTTGCTGATGGTGAGAGTGGAGAGCAGACAAGTGGACAGTTACTACAAAGAAGGAATTTGTTATTATTTAACAAAGAATCACCCCAAATAAAACAGGTGGTTTTTTGAGATAGGCATTATCTGCATTCAAATATATAAGAAGATGAATTCCATACCTTCAACACATGCCCCCAGTTTGGAAAACACATTGTAGGGAGAAAACAGGGAAAATTATACAGAAGAAGCCATTAATAGCCATGGGAACACAAAACTGTTTAGACATACATTAGAATGTGGCTGCATGCTTCTCTGAGCAAACCACAGCCTTCCTAAAATGCTGCAGCAAACACAACCCCCTTTGTTTTGTTGCATGTTTTCCAAGCAATATACCACCATAATGCTCAAGATCATAAACATTTTTATTGCTCGAAGTCCTGGTGAAATCTATGGTGCCAAAGCCCTCTTTATCGCCTTTGGACCTTATGAATTGCTGCCTCTATTGGTCATAAAGCAGTGTTCTGGTCACAGAATATATACCAGCAACCACTTGAGCCTTAGTCTGCTGCACCTTCTTATGCAGCATTACCACAATTTATCCTTACTCTGCAAAATTCTATTAAAATCAATAATGCAAGTACCTCACTCACCAAACGAAGTGTGTATTGTAAAGATTGCCTGCTAAAGCCTTCCATATATTACTCAGTATGTTACATTTATGAAATATGCATGTGACCAAATTGCAGACTTAATGCTTTATGTCTCTTTTATCTTCTTTCCATAAAAAGCAGTGAGAACTGAAGCATACAAGCAGACTTTCTGCTTACCTATCAAAAGCCAGAAATTCAGAGTATTTATAGGACTTAAAGGCAAATTGATAAATAGAGGTGTGTCAGGTAAAAAGCCTGTATGGATAGATCCAGTCTTTACACAACATGTAATTATCAAAAAACCTATTTAAGGAGCTGTGAAAAACTGCCAGTGGAATCTACTTTCAGTGAGCAAGCCAGAATTTAGGATGGAAGAGATTTTGAGAACTCATCCAGATCACCTACACACATATTCACACACATTCTTTAGAACAGATTATACTTTATTTGTGCTATAATTGACATGTTTTTTCTAGCCTTTGCTTAAAAATCACTGTTGATAGAGATATTCTTTCAGAAATCTAGCCCAGTGCTTCCTTAGCCTTAAATTTAGAAATTTAATGTTCAGACTAAATACCCTTTGCTTTAATTTAGGCCTGTTAAAACTTGTAGTCTGTGCAAGAGACATGGGAAATGCACGACCTTCTTCACAGCAAACTCTTATGTACTGCGAGATAATTGCCACATCTCTCTTTGGATTTCTCTACCGTAGACTAAGAAAATCCAAACCTTTGAGATTGGCAAGGAGGCCCAATTAGGAATTCATACAGCTGAGGAAGCTCTTATCACAAGTGTCTGAAGATTTGGTGATGTTAATTTTCAAAAATGAAAATTCTTTCAGAAAAAAACAAGTAATGTGGTGTGAACATCTCTCCTAGGTGAGGTATTTTAAGTGTATATAGCAAAGCCTGAGAAGATTGTTTCTGCTGTCATCATGCAAATGAGAGAATTTTTATAATAAATCAGCTCTGAAGAGGGAAAGAATGGAGAAGTGTGATCTTTGGATACCTTTGCCCGAAGCTTTCCTCCACACTGGGATTTTTCTCTCCAGAGATGTGCTGTGATTACTCCTGGCAACATGAGCTCACAAGGACAGTTTACACAACTCCCCAGCAACCTCTCAGCTCCCACTTCTCGAATATCTTGGGTAGGTGGGATCCCAAAGAACCAGTGGACTTACCTGCTAAGCATAGATACAAATGCAGCCAAAAAATTACATTTGCAGGGCTTAGTAATAGGTTTTCCTTGCCCCTAAACCCCAGGATTTGGCTTCACATCCTTGAGCACCATCTACTGGCTTCTCCTCTGCTGACTTCGTACATCCAAACCACCAGACATTGTGTTTGTCTCACTGTCACACAGCAGGAACTCGGGGCAGTGAATAACAGGCAGCTTGAGACCAGCCTGTAAGTTGGACTCTGTTTCCGTAAAATGTTCGTCAAACAATTTTGGGTAATTAACAATTTCATAATAATCAAAGTCTGTTTCTGGACAATTTTCAAAGAGATAATAAGGCTTAACTGAGCCAGTAAATGATCTGCTGTGAACAGTTCAACCAGCTGTATGCTGTGTATTGCAGATTCTATCCTTTCTGTTTCTTCAACTCAAGTGACAGTTGTTATGTTAAAACGACAAAATAAAGCCTAAATCCCTAAAAACAATAATTAGGCACTAGGGAGCAGTAAACAAGCATAATAAATTTATTAGTAAACAGTTGGTTTCTAGTGCTGTAAAAAAAAAGGGTGTAGTTTATTTCTCAAGTCTTCTCTTTCATAATTTGCTTTCATTGGATGGTTTCCAGATTCTCTGTGTTTTTCTTCCAGATAATCACTGACAAGCCAGACATCATGTTTTACTTTACTGATCCTGTTCTACAGATCCACAAGTGAAGCTTCATACAGGAATTACATAGATAAAGACCCACAACAGAAAAACAGAACATGAAATAATTCGAGCAACTCTGAGAGTTTTACACCCAGAGTATCTCTTCTTGTTGTGCCACAATCACACATGTGACTGTCCATGTGTCCATGGTTTGTCCATGTGTCTGGTCTTCCATTTCTACGTATGACCCCAGAGACTTCAGTATGGAATCCATTGCAGCAAGATTTCCAAATGAGATGGAAATGAAAGGCAGGATCAGCATATTTGAATTTTGTCTGTAGTGACACTTCCACGTTCTAAGTCTACAGCCTAGATTCAGTTGCAAATTCTACATTCTTGTTCTGCAAAGCACTTCAAACTATTCTTCAGCCCTTACTAATTTCTTGAGCTTAAATTCACTTCCAAATCAAAGATGTAAGGAAGGATAAAAGACCACAAAACACTCATATCTGTCATTTTTATACTTTAAGAAAGGTAAATTACCATAAGATACATGAATAAAGTTAAGCAATCTATCCATTTCAAAAATCTGGTTTGGCAGCTTGACTCATGAAACTTGCACAGACTTGATTATTTTTATTTTTACACAGCCCTGTTCAGGCAGACACTTTGTCAAGCTCTGTGCACAATGTAGAGAAACACTGAATTAATTTTTCTGTGATAAAGTTATATACACAGTCATAATGGAAACTTAGGGTGTTTAAGTGTTTGTCAGAACTTGAGCATTGAACTGTTAAACATGGAAGGAACTAGAATTGATACCTACATATATATATNCTGACACCACATATTTTCTGTATTGGAATATTGGCAAAAGGTTTTGGAAGTACAAAAAACTTCCCTTCCTATCCTGATGGGTCTTGGGCCTTGAAATAGGTGCTCAATGTAACGCTTCATTAGCATGGCCTCGTTTGGTTAGATGGCTGTGCTTCACAAACCTGGCAGTGGGGCACCAGGAGAAGCTGAACTACCCTTCTCTGCCTAAGAGAGAACCCCCAGTGACAGGGCCTTTCAGCTAATAAGGACTGATAAAAGTCTCAACGCATTTCACTCCTCTTTCAACTTCATAAGCCTGAAAATTCAATTAGAATTAGCACTCATGGTACATTGCCCTTACTGCCACAGATAGGACTTGTGCAAGAATTTCTAATTAAGCAGCAAACGAAGCCTGACATCACCTTTCACTCGGGATGCAGGGGGGTGCCTGCCATCGCTGCTAATGGAGTTTGCTGTCTCCCCACTGCCCCTTGTGTAGGCTCAGCCCCTTCTCATGGCTCACGTGTAGGAAGAGCTTGAGAGTCTCACCAAGCAGTGGGAAAGGCAGGAGCGAGAGCTCTGATTCCATCCCAGAGGATTCAGCAGGGTGTTCCGACACACTGAGAGCACAGACTCTCCTGCGTCAACGCCGGTGACTAAAGCTGGGTAAGTATCTCCAGCTGTGAACTGACTCCTACCAAGAGAAGAACCATAAAAGCCTTATCTAGGGCAGCTGAGTGTGAGGCAGTCACGCAGCCTCAAAGCCTTCCTATCACTTCACTTTACCAGCAGTCACGACTACTACTTTTCAGATAACTTAGTCCATTTTGCTTTACTTTACTTTATTTGCCAGCTGAAACTGGAACACACAGATCTGCAAGCTCAGCCCAGAAGGATTTACCCTTAACCCAGTTTTGTTGAAGGGAGAATATTGTGAATATATCAGGTAAGTTGTTTTTAAAGGTCAGAGCGGAATTTGCAGAGATAAGAGTTATCTACTTCTTCCTCTCCTCTAACCCAAAGGAAAACTCGATTTGTACTTACCAACATCAGAAACACGAGCTGCAGAAATAAAGATAAAATTGTTTTGTACCAGTTACTTTTCCCAGCCCTGACAACCATTGCATTAGACTTGAAATCTCCCCCCACCCCCAAAACTTCACTGTGCACCAAGAAATGTAGTTAAAATTATTAAAAGCTAGAAAATTGGTTTTGTGTTTGACCTTTTTCTGTGCAGAACTACATTTACATAAATCAAGCAACCCATGAAGCAGAAGGCTGTGGTGCAAACATTGCTTTTACTAGAAAGTTTTTGGCACCTTCTCCCAATGCATCAGAAAAAAAATGCCCAAACCATCTCAAAACCATCATAGAATATGCTCGGGATGGTATTCCCCATTGCAACAGTGTTTTCTCTCTTTCTCGTTGTGGCTTAGTCAGGTAATCCTTGCTAAGCACTCGAAAATTCCTTGCTGAGTCTCAATTCTCCCACAAGTAAGACTAAGCAAAAAATTATGTTAGTGATTGAGTCACGCAAAAAAGTGCTTAAAAATTACTACTTTAAACTTTCCCCATACACACTTCTCTAAAATTATTTTGGAAAAGAATAAAGACAATGCTTTAAAACAATCCAGTTCAGAAGCCAGTACAGAAAATGAACTGTTTGCATGGCTCTATTTATAGCAAACCCCTAAAAATAGTAGTACTTTCTTCTACGTTCCAGAACAGGAGGACACAGATGAGTACTTCAAAAAAATGATGACATGAAAGACCAACCCCAAAATTCCTTTACTGAAAAAAAAAACCAAGACATAATAAATAACATACTAGGAAGGAGTCGTCAAACAGGAAGAAAGGGAATGGAAAATTTTTGTTGTCTCACTGAAAACAAATTTCCTCTGCGTATGACTAATATCTCAATCTTGCTTTTTCCCCTGGTTGCCTCCCTTCAGTTGGATGAATCCACCCATGAAAACCACATAGAAGACAACCATAGAAGTCATGGTAAATATCCATAAAGGATTTTTTTTCTGATCCAGATTAGAGGAGACCTGACTGTAGAACAGGTATTGGCATCTGAGTTTGTATCTCAGGCTGCCTTTGGAGTCAAGATGCCTTTCCTCTGACCTATTTTAGAGGATTCACACATCTAGGAAGAGGTGAATTACCCATGAATGTCTCTCCACAACTAGAGAGTTTAAGAAAATTAACAAATTCTAGATAATATGGTAAGACCAGTTCAACACAAAGGGACTGTCATACCTACGAACAAACCAAAATAAACCCAAATGAAATCACAGCAGGTACAGGTGGCAGTCCTTGGAATATTATCTGGGTCTCGTAGCTCACAGAACAGTCTGAGCCACCACATTGCCTTTCCTTATTTTGCCCTTGAAATTCAATGTTCTTTTGCGTAATACCTGAACAGTTTTCTCTCTCTAACCCACAGCATTCTCATTCTTCTAGGGAGACCTTGTAGAGTTTTGCCTCTCTACTTATTCAAAAGAAGTTCTCTTATTGCACAGAAAGGGTTGGCTTTTCTTTCTGTATTTAACACCTAGAAGGAGTAAAAAGTTACCACGACATTCACCAGTTTCTCTTCAGTGCCAGGAAGAGAAGGGTAGGGCAGTCTCTTAACATCTCCTCTTCTGCATCTGTCTGTAATAGTCCACTTACAGAAAAATGTTAACACATTTCCAGAAAGTTCAGGGAAAAGAAAACAAACTAAATAGGGAGAGCCAGGAGATGAAAGTAGCATGTTTTCCTCACAATAGGCACCTATCAGGTGTTCTCCTCACTGCCTGTGCACCATTTCTTATTTTTTCCTTCTCCACAAGTACCTTGGCAAAAAGAGCAGGCTTTGACAGTTGTAACAATACAAGCTGTCTTCCCAAAGGGGGAGGAAAAACTAACTACAAAACAAATTGATACGCTGGAATAATATGTTGTCAAAATCCATAGCAGAGGCTTAAAACACATATCTGGAGGTGCATCCCCCTTGTGATCAGGGCTTTCTATAAAAAGTTTTACATCACTCCTTTGTAGTGTGAAGAGGCTATGTTTTTAATCTCCAGAATGGCAGGAAAACAGAGCTAAGCAGAGAGATAGGGTCAGGCTTGGCTCGTAGATACACTTGCCAGAGGCTGCAACCAAAAAGCTGGCTTTCATTCCCAAACCTGTGTTATCCAAAGAGAACAGATTCAGAGTGTGATGCAAAGTGGATGTATGTGTTGTGCTCACTGTTTACATCATAGAGAATAAATGTCCATCAGCTTCTACCCCCTCTGATACTTTGCTGTATCTTCAAACTGCATCTCCTCCTTTACAGGCACTGCAAACTCTTCAAGGTATCTTTTTCTATTTCCACAGTGCTTTTCCAAGCCTGTTGTTGGCTTGCAAAGCATTAACATATTGAGATTCATCACAGTAATACTGTGATTTAAGTAGTCAGGCATCTACATTTAGGAAATTTCTGACACTTGGGTAATTGATGAAGAGAGAAACATCTCCAGAGGAAATTTCTCACACGGTGCACTGAGGCTGGACTCAACTTCACGCTCTTTGACACTTAATGCCCTCTAAAGCCCAGTGTTTTTGAGGTAACTGCACAAGTCTGAGACATTCAACATGAGTAATAGGGGGGGTCTTGTGCACTCCTGAGTGGGTGGCCAAGATACCCTCTGACATCCCAAATCAAGACCTGCCACTGCACTTTGAGAAGACAGAGGTAGGTAGGGAGTGGCAGCTTCGGTCAGAATTTTAGTGGATATTCAATGGGCACTTCTGAGCAGGATCAGTTTTCCTGACTCCTCAGAAGCAAATGGTCAAAAACCAAATTTTACCCTTCTGAATAGATTCTCCAGATAAGCACTGAACCTGGAATAAGAGCTGACACATGTGCAACACCAAACTGCAACACTCTACTGCAAGCAGTGTTTGCAAAGTGTGCCCAGGCAGCTCCAGAACACAGTATTTCAGGATTTTTTGTTTTTACAGATAGAGTTATTTTCTTTAAACTTAATTTTATGAGACAGAACAACAACTGGAGCACTTGATAATCACACCAAAAATTAACTGCTCTACAAAGGTCCGCTGTGGTATTTGGATATCATAAAAAAGTTCAATTTTACTGGAAGGAAATTAAGAAATTAAACTGAGAAATAGAAATTAAATCAAGAACTGGAAGCATTCTTCCCAGTTTAGGGTGGTCAAAAATTTTGGAGCAGAATATCCTTTCACTGGTACTTTTCATACAAAATTATTTTACCCGATTTATGACAATTTCTCTTCCATGGTTTAGGTATTTCTGCACCTTGTAGGAGTCTCTGGCCAAGAACATCAGCTACTGAGCAAATATCTAAAACACAGGATGGGAAAAAAGTCTGGCTGCTGGGAGAGAAGGCTCTAAACTACAGTATAAGTTTATTATGGATTTAAGGTCAGTCAATAAAAGGGTTTTAAACCTTTCAGAATAATAATTAATTCAAAATTTTACATTTATAAAACTGATACTTTTACCTTTTTTTATTTTCAGTCTTGGGGGAAAATAACATAATGATAGCTTCTAGCTTTTCCCTTTGTATAGAAATATAATTTTTCAATCACAGCTAACAAGAAATGTGTACCTTGCCCTGAGTGTAGGGGATGGACATTTTGAAAAATACACTCATATTGTCATTGATTAATTTGGTTGACCTTGGTGTACAAAGCTAAAGTTAGATGACAGAGTTCTTTTACAGAAAGACACTTTATGAGATGGACTGAGCGCTTTTTTATCTTGGTATTAGACTTGATATGTGATTTACTCTCAGCCTTCTTCCTTTTTATATTCATTAATGATATATAGTGTTGCACAGGGAATCTGTCCTCAGCGAAGGTCATTATGTGTCCACATGAAATAAGGCAGGATTTAGATTTGCTCATTATGGACTACCAGAGATACATGTTTGCAATAATACAACTAAAACCAGAACAAATCTGCCAGGCTCTTACAAAGTGATTATATCTTTGAATTTCACAACCAGTAACACTATTCATAGAGCAAGTCCATGATTTATTCTGCATTATTTCCACCCACAGAAAGGCATTTCATAGGAAGGAAAATCAGCCCTGGGAATAGAACACACATTATAGTTGGGTTAGATGGTGTGTTTCTATCAATTTCTGACTTAATTTAGGCATACAGGTAGTCTAAGTTTGGCCAGAGAATTCCTTGTCATATCTATCTAAAATATCATTCCAGGTGAAAATTTCCTTTGAAATTAATTTATTGTTTTAAAAAAAAAAAAAGGGGCAGGAGAGGCTTAAAAGTAAATTAGATTAATCAAAAAATAATCTCTCTTCTGATTTTTTTTTTTTAATTTTCAGTGAACAGTGGTAGCAGAGTCACTTTATTGCCCTGCTAAACGTGGCTGAATAAGTTCAGATGTGCCACAACATCAAGGCTGTTGAATGAAAGCCCTAAATAAGCATTCAGACCAACAGCTGTTAAAATGTGACCACCAGGTACCCCTCTGATATCCCTATGGAATCATACAGGGTAACCATCACCTCCAAAACCTGGAGAAGTCCAGTTTGTACTGGTTTGTCCCTCACAGGACAACAGTGGCCAATAAATCTTGTTATGAGACCACAGAGGGGTATGTACTCTTGGTTTTCGGCTCAAAGAAGATCAAGAGCTTGGAGCAAGTGCAACTTTACAGTAAATACATCTCACCTGCATAACTAAGCTGTTTCGGTTTTAAACCATCATGGTATTTTGTTCCTATTTCTCCCACTCCTTCCCCTGTTCATTTTTGTTCTTACAGGATCACCTCCCTTCCTGCTCCTTCACATTAAAATAAATCCTTCTGGGTGTCTCAGTTTTGCAAAGAATTTCACACATCTTCAGCTTCACGTGGGTGACCAGATACATTTTACCCTAAAAAGCATGAGTTGATCCCAGGCATCAGGGCTCACAGTACAGGGACTCAGTCATGGACTTTTACCTTTCCAGGACTGGTTCCCAGGAACAGCTTTCTGAAGTAACATCCATCCAGGCAAACTGCAACTATTAAGACATATTTTTCCTTTTCCTATTGATGTCGCCTCTTTCTGTCCCTGCTTTTAGTGCCTGTATTCAAGGACGAGATTTTTTTTGAAGCTAACTTCTAGGTAAGGGGACTTTGTATTCTCAAAATATGGCAGTTGCCAAGTGGTCCGGAAACACAAGCCAGAGAGTTCTTCTAAGATGTGGAATTGAAGCCTGTAGTTTGGAATGAAAGCCTGTCTTCTGGAAAGACATTTAGTCTTGTGTTGAAAAGTATGCACATAACACTTAAGGACTTTCTTGCCTCCTGAGTAAAGTTGTTTCCACGTTTAATTTCCCTCAACTCTAGGAAACCAAACCTTATTTCCAGCTGAACTCTTTCTACTTCATTTGCCCCCGCACATCCACATTACATCTCCTTTTGCGAGAGCAAAATAGTCTTCTACTATCAGATTTCTTTCCTCTGTGTTAGTATTTTATCCATAACCTTGGCTTTTCCACTAGAAAAACAATTTAGAACAGAATTTGTAAACATCCAGATTTGCCAGCTGTGCTTAAGAAGGGTTGTGAGCAGCATCTGAACGTTTACATTTCCCCATGTTTTCAAATATGATCAGCCTGCTGGGGAGCTTATATTGACACCTTGTGAATACCATCTTCCTTACACTTGTTTAAAATCAAGGATGATGTGTGAGGTGAAGCCACTTCCCTCGTGTGAATGTTTTTTGTTCCAGCGTATTAGAAGACCGTAAGCCAATACATGTTTGTGTTGGCAGTGTGTAATTGCAGTATCAGTGCTCTGTCTACTATTGCCCACCAGGCGTATAAGAGGGAAAACAACTTCTTGCTAAAAATGACACTTTTTTTCTCCTCAGTCCTGCATTAAATGTTCACAGTACTTCTTGATCCTAGCATGTGTACATAACTTCACGTGCACGTAGGTAAAATACAATCATTAAGGCTGACTTGACTCCTTTGGCATTCATTTTTCATTATAGTAAGTTCAATGTCTCTGGGTCAGGAAACAAACAAAAAAAAACAACTACAAAATAAAAATCCCTTCACAGAAACATTAAATGCAACTCTTTGGATAACACGGAACTGGTCCATTCCAGCAGTGTTGGATGTGGCTTTGAGAACCTGATTTAGTGGAAGGTGTCCCTGCCCATGGCAGGGGTTGGAGCAAGATGATCTTTAAGGTCCCTTCCAACCCAAACCATTCTATGATTCTATGAATGTGTGGCTCATTCATACAGTGTTTTGCCATAAGACACCTCTCATCGCAGCATCAAAAAGCCCAAATAATGAGTCAGTCATAGTCCCTTTTCATGATAGCATGAAAACAAACAACTGGGACTGTGCAACAGATTCAGAGGTGATCCAGAAGGCTGTAAGGTATGTGCTGGCAGATTTAAATTCAAGAAAATGATCCAATGGAAGTTGTATACATTGGTCACACTCCTGTGGTGAATATGGAGAAAGTAATTTAAAAAAGACATTCCAAAATTAACCCAAAAAGGGTAAACTAATTTCTGGTTGACATCTCTGAAAATCAGGCCACAATTTTAGTCATGGTATAAAGCAACAAGTCCTTTACCTATAAGCCATAAGAACAAACCATGACAGGTACATGACAGTGCAATGGAAAGAACACAAAAACCATGTGTGAATTCCACAGACAGTGAATATCTATTAAACATAAAAGGAAATAAACACTAGAAATCACAAATATGTATCTTACCTTGAAGACCATGAGCAGATGGCCACTCCAGTGGGAAAAAATTTCCCCTACTTTATCCATGTTCGGATACTGGTTTTCAAAGATGGTCTGAGGCACTCTCAGGCTACATATGCTTCAGGAATAAAGTTGTAGGAACAGTAAAACGTCTTCATCAAGGAACCATCCTTTATTATTATCAATGCATTTGATAGACAATCAAATTGTCCTAATGTATATCAGAGACTACCAAAAAGTTATCCTAGTCTGGCTAGATATCTAAACATATTCTATAACCTGTATGTGTACATATATGAGAGTATAAACATATATATATGAGAAAGTACATCTCCTCTGCTCATTTCTGTTCTCTCTTTTTTGACTTTCACTTGTGAAAAGACATAGTTTATTTTCACCTCTCATTCTCTTCACCTGCATCTATTTACTTCTCTAATACCATGGGGTTTTTTCATAAAATATAATACATTAGGATTAGATGACAGATTTGTGCTCTAGTTTTGGAGCTTGCAGCCATAAGCACCTTGGGAATCTCTGTACTGTCATTAATTCTTCAAGCCAGCTACAGAAAAGAGTCATTACCTGGTGTAGATTCAATGCAGACTGTGTGAATATCAATACACAGGCTATTTCTGGGTGAGCTAAGGAGCCCAGCTCTGTCAGTCAGCATTTGCTATCACTATTTACTATTAACATCAAATGAGAGCAAATAGACTTGTCTGGCTGAAACCACACTAAAGCTGTGTCTACTCAGCCACCTTAAGAAACAAAATACACCCCGAGTCTTTCTGTGCATTGAAATTGATTATAACGTATATTGGTTTGTTTCCATTTTCAGAGGTAGTGCTCAAGTCGCCAAGTACATTTTTGCCAAAGGCATCCCATTTGTTAGGCCTTCAGTGACCTTTATGTTTTCAAATTAAGTCTCCTTGTAGCTCTTTTCAAGTTTACAATGGCATTCAGCTTAAATAAAGCAAAACAGTTTGCAAAATATCAGTTTCCGTCTCACAAAGCCTCTGTGCCTCCCATCACGTCAAGTTAACTGTTCTGGCAGCTTCAGTTCTCATAAAAGTGAAGATTTATATGGCTGATTGGAGGTACTTATGGCCTTTAGGTTACTAATGGCCAATAGAAAGAGACATTTTCTTGAGATGTAACAAAATTTATGCTTGATTTTGGACCCCAGGGTTAGCTCCTTTTAAATGACAAAAACAAATTATTTCCTTTATAAAGGCTATAGGAACTAATAATAATAGCAAGAACAGATTTAAAGTTTGTATTATTATCTGTACCTTTCTTTCAATATATAGTTATCCCCTGTGACTTGGACTTTTTTCCCACTCATGTGTTGCAGCTTTTTAACATGTGAAGCAGTTGCTATTATGAGAACAATAAAGATTTATATAGTAATTCTTTTTCCTCCTTCATCTTTCTGAGAGAATTCATCAACCTAATTTGGGAGCTATCCCATAATATTGCACTCCAGTTAGGACACAACTGCAAAGGAAAATGGCTTGAATTTCTTTTTACAGTTGTCTTGATGCATTTTAAGCACAGAGAGGATGTTTTTTGTAAGAGAAAGAGAGGGAGCTTAGAAGATTTATTAATTGGTTTGGTTTTGTCTTCCAAGTGTGGATTAAAGGTTTCTTTTGCTAAAGTATCAATTGAGCAAAATGTCTCTGCTTTCAGCTTGACATTCAAATCAGATCCTGCTGGGTTCAACTTCCTCAATACATGCAATTCCCTGATGTTTTCTTGCTGCCAGCATGACTGGGCATAAGAGAAAGGAGTACCAGGGCGAATTTCTATATTATGAGATATTGCCATATCTCTCTGTTTTGAAAAGCACACTTTTCCAGGGGTGAGAATGGATTGAAGAGGCCGAAAGGAGGAGCAAGAACTGAAAGCCAACACGGGATCTGCATCCTATACCTACCTTCCTGTAACGCTCCACTGAAATCCATACCCCTACCCAGAGAAGTTTTAAAAGCAAAAGAAGGAAGGAGGGAAATACCTGGTGCTCCATAGTGAGAATTAGCCACAAAGTCTGTAGCCAGCTGTAACTGTGCAACTGCTTTGTCCAAAACAGAGAGAACCACTGCCAGCACAGCTGTGAACAGATGCCCACAAGAAAAAGTAGGCTACAAACATGCACTGCACAAGGTGCTTCCTGATGTAACATCCACCATCAGGTGTTCCAATGGGGAGCTCCATTAAATAGCTGATGTGCCACAAACTTAGTCCCAGTAACTTGCTTCTGTGCTCATACACTTCAAATTATTATTTAGCCCTACAAAGGTCAAAAGCTAAATGAGAGAACAGTGCATGGTATAAGACCTGTACAGTTACAACCCAAATTTTTGTGATGACTGCCTCACAAAAGAAAATCTGTACAACATTAAGGAATGTTCCACATCTCCCAATTCCCATGTCTCCACATGCAGTTTGAAGGTTTGATTTTCCCTGTTGCAGATTCCTCAGCAGACCAAAGAAGCTTTCTCTGAGCTCTTAACTTCTGTCATTAGGCTGCCTCTCCATAATTTGGGTAGCTTGTTGAAAACAGCAGGTATTTCTTCACTATGTACATACCCTTCCATAAGACTTGTAGATTTATATTCTCATACCAGAGAGCAAAATTGTTGTAGTATGGATATAATTTGCTATCCTGTTTATAAACTGATTAATGCTTGAAAATCATCCTAACTCCTAAACACAGCCTCACTCCTCTCTGAGCTGAGCCTACCAGAAACATGCCAAGAACATGGAGCTCAAGGCTCTTGTATTAAAAGCCAGGAACTAATCCACTGTGGGAGGACCATGCTCAGCCTCGCTCAGGAAGCTTTCAGAAGGAGTAGGAAAAGCAGAGAAGAACTTGCCAGTGCTGCTGTTTTCCTAAGGGTCCTGTGGCTGTCTACAGCCATTCAACCTTCGTGTCTTCATTCATGTTTCACAGCTCCGTTTAACAATAGAAACCATAAATACAAATTAAATGACAACACGCTCTTCAGGCACATATGGGTGGATGCCCTTCCCCTCAGGTAACATATAAATTGCCTGCTCTGAGGAAAGGTGTTTAAGGTGAACTGGTTTTATTGTTTCTAACCACTTGCCATTATTACACACTTCTTTTCATTCGAAAGCTATAAAAACATCCCGTTTTTCATACATTTCAGGCAAAACACCTCACTGACCAAGCTGGTTGAAAGGAGCCATCTTTCAGTATGACACTGTAATAGTGTCTTTTCATCTCCAACAAACAGCTTCTGCTGTAGAACAGTTGTGAATTCATAATAACTTCACTGTGCAGGAGTAGAGTCCTTTCAATTCTACACATCACTGTGGCATGAAAAGTGGATTCTTCAGTGTCAGAATTCACAAAGTAACTCATAGATACAGTTGTTCAATAAATGTGATGCATTCATTTCATCTGTACATTATTCCCCTGAGATTTGAACAATAATTTATCATTGTTTTGAAGCAAGCTGGCTGGCTGAGTTGGCAGAAACACACATACCAATTTTTATATTTGTTCACAAATAACCACTGTCAGATATGGAGATTTTTAGCAGTAAATGTGTCACATTGGTGACAACACACGTGTCGAAGGTCTGGTGTAACCAAATAGCACTTGAAGCAAGACTCTCCTCTAGAATTAATATACAAATCCAGTGCCTGTTAAATAGAGTCCAGGTATTTTAATTTCAGATGTGTTGTTTTTTTTAAACTCAAATTAAGAGATTAGGAGATTAGGAGATCATGCCCTTGTCATCGCTTGCAGAAACAGCTGAGATATTAGATCTGTCTGTCCTTAAGGTCTTTCACCCCTAAGGCAGAAGGGGTGGTTTCACTGTGATTACTGCAGACCTGATCTCTACTGGATCACCCAACAGAACAGATTTTGTCTGAGGCCAAGATTTTGTGTTTCGGTCAAATTAGTTAAAACATACATTATAATATATTCACCCACTGTTATTTTCACTACAGACCACAGAATGGTTGATGATGGAAGGGACTTCTGAGTCATATGATCCAGCTCCACTGCTCAAACAAGACCACTTAGAACCAGTTGCCCAGGACTGTGTCCAGACAGCTTTTGAGTATTCCCAGGGATGAAGAGTGCACGACCTCCCTTGGCAACCTTTTCCAGTGCTAATGGAACCTCTTGTGTTTTGGCCTGTTGCCTCTCGTCCTGTCACCAGGCCCCACTGAAAAGAGCCTGTTGCTGTCCTTTTAGCACCCTCCCCTTAGGTATTTATGTACATAATTAAGATTCTGCCCCCAACTTTCTTTTCTGCAGGCTGAATAGTCCTAGTTCTCTCAGGGATGTATTCTCATAATAAAGATGCTCCAGTCCCTTCAGCTTCTTTGTGGCCATTTGTTGGACTCTCTGCAGTATGTACTTATCTCTTTTTCACTGAGAAGCTCAGAACTGGACACAGTACTTCAAGTGTGGCCTCACCAGTGCACAATAGAAGGGAAGGATCAACTTCCTCAAGCTGCTGAAAACGCTCTTCCTAACATAGCCCAGGATACCACTGGCCTTCTTGGCCACAAGGTCATATTTCAGACTCATGGTCAACTTGGTGTCCACCAGGACCCTCAGGCCCTTTTCTGTCAAGCTGTTTCCCACCTGGGTGGCCCCCAGCATGTACTGGTGCCTATGGTTGTTCCCCTCCATGGGCAAAACTTCACATTTCCCCTTCCTGAACTTCTCAAAGGTTCTGTTGTCCCATTTCTCCAGCCCATCAAGGTCCCTGTGGATGGCAGCGTGACATTCTGGCATATCAACCACTTGTCCCAGTGGGGTGTTGTCAGCAAAATTGCTGAAGGTGCACTCTATGCCATCATTCTGATTGTTATACGGGTGTTAAACAGGGCTGGACCCAGTACTGACCCCTGGCATACACTGCTATCACTGGCCTCCAACTAGACTTCGTGATGTTGATCACCACTCTCTCGATACAAGTGAGTGGTGGTCCCATTCAGCCAGCTTTCCACCCACCTCGCTGACTGCTAATCCAGCTCATAGGTCACCAGCTTGTCTATGAGGATCTTATGTGAGGCAGTGTCAAAGGCCTTCGCTGAAGTCCAGGCAACAAATATATCCATTGCTAGTCCAGACAGTGTCCATTGCTCCCCCTTTGTCTACCAGACCAGTCTCTTCATCATGGAAATTTATCAAGATGGTCAGTGTCAGTTCTACACAGGCTGCAAGTGGGGAGAGGAGCTGATCCTAAAGTTAGGATCAAAAGAGTATATATCTGGACTAACAAGAAGTCTTGAGGAAAAAGTCATCCCTTTAAAGTCTGCTGAGCACATTTGGGTCAGGAGAGCAACTCTGCACCAAGTCAGTCTTCTGCAGCATAGAGCCATAGCCATTTCAGTCTAAGACTAACACCTTAAAATTGAATTTACTGGCTCATCATTTGCAGCCCGATTCATTACCTCAGGGATTATTCTAAGATCTCAACCAACAAGCAGTTTTCAAGACCAGAAATACAAGAGGCACTAAATAGCTGGAATTTTAAAAGTAACACCCTAAGGAAAAATTTACTCCTTCTTTAGCCAAACACAGAAATGTCTCTCCTTTCAGCTATTAAAAAAATGAATTTAGCCTGAGGTCCAAAATCTTTCACCAGCAAAAAAATTTCTGTACATGCTGTTTTAAAGGCTGTCATGTCTTGTCTCTGCAGGGGTGAAAAGAAGATCTCTACACAGCTGAGAAAGAAAAGTTTCTGAGCTTTCTAATGACACCCAACACTCTCCACTGACCCTACCAAGTCTTGATCCAAAAGGATTTTTTTCTGCAGGAATTACGTAGAGGAATCTAATTTTTTGCGATTTCGCTTTTCTTATTCTGTTGATTCTGTGCAATTAAATATTGATTGCACAGAAGTTAGAGATAAATTTTGTATTTTGCAAGGTCCTGGGGCTGCACTTAATTTTAAACAGCTTTATTCCTTCCTAATGTACAGATCATTAGTTATTTCAGTGGATAAGTAAATTTCTGTTTTGTTTCATGTGTTGGGTCAGCAAACATAAAATCCAAACACAAATATGAAATGTGCATTTTGGGTTAGACTGGAATGGGGTTTTTTTTATGAAGAAACAGTGTCAGAGTCTTATTTTGCCTGAAGCAATGATCTTTATTTAACCACACTCTTCAACTTGCAAGAAGATTCAGAAATAGTAAAAATAAAAAAAAATCCAAGGAATATGAGCACTTTTCACTTATAAAAAGAATGATGATGGTGACATACTCAAAATAATTGAAAAAACAATTTTGCTAAGGGTTTGATATATCCTAAACATTACCTTCACTGACTTGTTGCACTGAACTCTCCCCTACAACACACATCCCAGATTTCAGATCATTCCTTCGTGCTCCACTAACTCCATTTCCTTGTTTCCATGATGGGAATGTGCTTTAAAAATAGCACTGTTTAGCCTTTAGCTAAGACAGCTTCAGATCACCACAACAGATGCTTTCCTGAGCCGATGAGGTGAATTCCCATCATATTTTTCAGCTGATGGCATTGTATTTCAGCTTCATTAAATGAAGTTTAAGTAGTGCGAGAAAAGCCATTCCTGGGCTATTTCATGCTCCATATAATCTTCAGTGGGCTGTTTTTCACCAGCATTGAGGGAGAAGGTGAGGGAGAAAACCCTGCTGTGACCACAGGTAGCAGGGAATGGGAACAGAGTCTACCAGGTTACATGCAGTTGTGCTAATAAACCNAAGGGAAGGGAAGAGTTAAAGTCATATATTACTTTTGTGATTGTTCAGGCTGATGGTCTTGCCTAACCGAGAAAGATTCTCCCAACATCATCTATGCCAACTTTTTGATTTATCATTAAAAAGTACCTCTAGATCTTCACTTTATGGCTTATGTCATCAGCTGAGCTTTCCCTCAAGTTTTTGTTAAACTTGACATTTGGGAATAGCTGAGCTTGATTAAATTCAATTTTTTTTCATTATAAATGAGGGGCACTACAATTCTCAAATTTTAGCAAAGTTCAGTGCAGATTCCAATAAAATTTAAGTCAATATTGCTTTCAATTGTTTTAACAGAATCAAAAGTCAGTAAAACCCTGGAAAACTAGGCTAGGACACTCTATTAAATCTGATGTCCCACAAAAAAAGCAAATAAAGCAAAGCTTTTTCAGATTTAAACTCTGCTCCATTGGAAGTCTGAATTTATGTAACAGAAATAAGTAAACCTAAGTAGTGTTTCTTCTTAAAGGCCCCTTCTATATTTTTCTATCTTACTGAATTGATGGAGAGCAAGAATATTTCTCTAATCAGGACATAAGTGATAATTACATATTTACAAGCATTTTTCTTTGGAACAATTAGCATTAAAAAGAGAATATGATAAAGTTCCTTAAAAATTAAAAGTAGAAGATGGACAGGAGGTGAGCATTCACTTTCTTACAGTGTAAGAACCAGTGTTAAGTATCAGGCTGCAAGTTCAAAATGCAGTAGAAGAAATGTAATTCAGCTGTAGAATCACCAGACTAGAGTGCTCTGGAGGCCAATGGATTCAAAAAAGGGATTAAAAGTATTCATGAAGGATAATTCATTATGGTTATCAGACTGATGAACAAAGCAAAAAAGAAATTATGCAGAGGCTCCTTTTCCTCTGACTTTTTTGACATGAAGTCATATATGGCAAGCGCTAAAATTTTATAGCAAGATTAAATTAGGAAAAGTGGGAACAGGCAAAGAAAGTAAATGAGTTCTGCTGTGGAAAGAGCAATGTGAATTCAAAGGGAACTAAACTGAGGAATCTAAGAGAAGAAACCTTTGGGGACAAGACTGAAAGGATTACCATGAATTTTTGACGAGACTCCGAATTTTAACCACGGTTCAACACATATTTGACGTTTTTCTGGCTCTTTGTATGCTTTGACCTAACAAACAAGTGAGCAAGTTTTGTCAATCTCTCGTCCCTGAAGGAATCTGCCCTGGGCAATTTTCTGAATATCTATTCAATTAGAACTTGATTTGCATATAGGCTTCACCTATAATTCAGAAAACAACAGTCTAATTTTAACCCAAAGTTTCTCCTTAAGTTTGTCTCATCCCTGCATGTCATAGCTCACGCTGATGTAGCAACTTTTATCCAGGATTGTGTCACCAGTGGGAACTCTCATCTCCTTCCTCCTCCTCCTAAATCACTCTCAACAATGAGACACGTTCTATGGTGGTTTCTTTTCAGGTTTTTTGTGTTCTTTTAGAGAAAGAATAACAAATGTTGTCTTGCAAAACAAATTGAAACGCATAGCTTTGGATACTTGCTTTTACAAAGGGAAGTGATAATAACCATTAGCATGTGATCTACCCTAGGAAATCAAAACCTGTTATATGGTTCTATGATTTCAAACACAAGGACATAACATACAGCTCAGAATACCCAAGAGATGTGCTTTTCGATGCTGAAAATTATATCAGAGAAGTACACTTGAGCCCACAGAGCATTCTGCCCTGTTCTGGGCTCCCTAGAACAGGAAATATATGGACATACTGGAGCAAGTCCAGAGAAGGGCACCAAAGTTGATTTATCAGTGCATTTCATAATCAAAGGGGCAGGAGGTGGTAAAGAAGACAGAACCAAGTTATCAAACAGGACCCCCGAGCATTATCAGCCCAAAAAACAGGTGTTGCAATACAATTCCAGCAGAGTGGTAGATCCAGGAGGAGCTGCCCAGAGAATGTGGTCAAGCAGGAAACAGACTGATGGGATGAGGTTAGACTAGCATAAAGTGAAAAGAAGATATTAGCAAAAGAGAGAAAACAAATGTAATAGATGCAAGAGAGAGAGAGCCTTGGAGAGAATGTGGAGGCACAGATCTTGGCATCACAAAACATAAAGGAACAAATTTATTATTAAGTTACATTAATAGAAAATTTACCTATTTTGCAGAATTCTGCCCTAGAAAAAAACTGTTCCACTGGCCTGTACATAGTAAATATCAGTATTTTCTCACCACACTATAATTAAAAGTCCTTCTTTAAGTCTTCTTGTAGGACTTCTACAGTATGAACAAAGCTATCAGGCCAGGTAGCAAATATGAATTTTGAGCCAAGAAATCTTCAAGGAAAATGCTCTACCTGTTGAATAAATTAATGGGATCCACAGTGTCTTCCCTGCCCTGAATCATGTATTATTTTGATACACCCAGNAGGGAGAAGGTGAGGGAGAAAAGGAGGCTGCTGTGACCACAGGTAGCAGGGAATGGGAACAGAGTCTACCAGGTTACATGCAGTTGTGCTAATAAACCTGCAAGAAAATCCAGAGAAAACCAAGCCCAAATAAATAGATGAATAATGTGGAACAACGACTGGAAACGGCAAAAGTGACTCTTTGTGGCAGAGAGGTTACAGTGCAGTGGGGGATTGTTTAAACAGGCACAGTGAACAAAAAATGTTTAGAGAAAAGGAAGATTTGTGGCAAGGAAGGAGAAAGAGGGAAGGGCAAGGGGAAGGGGAAGGGGAAGGNTTTCAGATTTAAACTCTGCTCCATTGGAAGTCTGAATTTATGTAACAGAAATAAGTAAACCTAAGTAGTGTTTCTTCTTAAAGGCCCCTTCTATATTTTTCTATCTTACTGAATTGATGGAGAGCAAGAATATTTCTCTAATCAGGACATAAGTGATAATTACATATTTACAAGCATTTTTCTTTGGAACAATTAGCATTAAAAAGAGAATATGATAAAGTTCCTTAAAAATTAAAAGTAGAAGATGGACAGGAGGTGAGCATTCACTTTCTTACAGTGTAAGAACCAGTGTTAAGTATCAGGCTGCAAGTTCAAAATGCAGTAGAAGAAATGTAATTCAGCTGTAGAATCACCAGACTAGAGTGCTCTGGAGGCCAATGGATTCAAAAAAGGGATTAAAAGTATTCATGAAGGATAATTCATTATGGTTATCAGACTGATGAACAAAGCAAAAAAGAAATTATGCAGAGGCTCCTTTTCCTCTGACTTTTTTGACATGAAGTCATATATGGCAAGCGCTAAAATTTTATAGCAAGATTAAATTAGGAAAAGTGGGAACAGGCAAAGAAAGTAAATGAGTTCTGCTGTGGAAAGAGCAATGTGAATTCAAAGGGAACTAAACTGAGGAATCTAAGAGAAGAAACCTTTGGGGACAAGACTGAAAGGATTACCATGAATTTTTGACGAGACTCCGAATTTTAACCACGGTTCAACACATATTTGACGTTTTTCTGGCTCTTTGTATGCTTTGACCTAACAAACAAGTGAGCAAGTTTTGTCAATCTCTCGTCCCTGAAGGAATCTGCCCTGGGCAATTTTCTGAATATCTATTCAATTAGAACTTGATTTGCATATAGGCTTCACCTATAATTCAGAAAACAACAGTCTAATTTTAACCCAAAGTTTCTCCTTAAGTTTGTCTCATCCCTGCATGTCATAGCTCACGCTGATGTAGCAACTTTTATCCAGGATTGTGTCACCAGTGGGAACTCTCATCTCCTTCCTCCTCCTCCTAAATCACTCTCAACAATGAGACACGTTCTATGGTGGTTTCTTTTCAGGTTTTTTGTGTTCTTTTAGAGAAAGAATAACAAATGTTGTCTTGCAAAACAAATTGAAACGCATAGCTTTGGATACTTGCTTTTACAAAGGGAAGTGATAATAACCATTAGCATGTGATCTACCCTAGGAAATCAAAACCTGTTATATGGTTCTATGATTTCAAACACAAGGACATAACATACAGCTCAGAATACCCAAGAGATGTGCTTTTCGATGCTGAAAATTATATCAGAGAAGTACACTTGAGCCCACAGAGCATTCTGCCCTGTTCTGGGCTCCCTAGAACAGGAAATATATGGACATACTGGAGCAAGTCCAGAGAAGGGCACCAAAGTTGATTTATCAGTGCATTTCATAATCAAAGGGGCAGGAGGTGGTAAAGAAGACAGAACCAAGTTATCAAACAGGACCCCCGAGCATTATCAGCCCAAAAAACAGGTGTTGCAATACAATTCCAGCAGAGTGGTAGATCCAGGAGGAGCTGCCCAGAGAATGTGGTCAAGCAGGAAACAGACTGATGGGATGAGGTTAGACTAGCATAAAGTGAAAAGAAGATATTAGCAAAAGAGAGAAAACAAATGTAATAGGTGCAAGAGAGAGAGAGCCTTGGAGAGAATGTGGAGGCACAGATCTTGGCATCACAAAACATAAAGGAACAAATTTATTATTAAGTTACATTAATAGAAAATTTACCTATTTTGCAGAATTCTGCACTAGAAAAAAACTGTTCCACTGGCCTGTACATAGTAAATATCAGTATTTTCTCACCACACTATAATTAAAAGTCCTTCTTTAAGTCTTCTTGTAGGACTTCTACAGTATGAACAAAGCTATCAGGCCAGGTAGCAAATATGAATTTTGAGCCAAGAAATCTTCAAGGAAAATGCTCTACCTGTTGAATAAATTAATGGGATCCACAGTGTCTTCCCTGCCCTGAATCATGTATTATTTTGATACACCCAGACTGGGAGGTGAACACAAATACTCATCTGTCTTGTCCGTGTTTGTATCACCATGCATGAGCTACAGAAGAACATCACACATCCCTCTAAATGTTATAATAAGGTTTCTGTTTCAAGGCTAGTTCATATCTAGCTAGTTCAGACTGTGAATGTTGTAACTGCGCTTGAAGATTCTGTCCATAAAGACATAATTTTAACATCATTTTTCATGTCCTTCAACTTAGATTTCACATTCCAATTTGTTTTAACAAATTGTTTCTACCTGTTTGTCAGTCCACCCTTTCTTCTTCTTGTCTACCCTACTTCGTAATCATCAGAGCCATATCCAAGGCATCAGGACTCCTATAAATTACTGTGATCCAAATACAAAGAGTGTTGACATATGAACAATAACTCAAACACATCCTGGACCATTCCTAGAATGCTTATAAACCATAGTGATATAAATCAACAGTAAAACAAAGACCAGCCTCCTAGGATCCTTCAACACAAAAAGTCTGATATATATGCCCCTAGATTTTACACCCAAGGAGAAATAAGCCAGAATCAACACTCCCCACTTTCTCTTTTCCAAGCACAGTGAGCGTAGGTGAATCCAAAAGAATTTCTCTGCTGCCTTGGGCACTCAGATATTGTTAATCAGATCTCTTTCCTCCAAACAAACATAAACATCTCTGTAGCTTGTGTGTTGTGAAGGTAAATCTTCCAGTGCTTTCCTGCTCCTTCTGCAGGAACATCAGACTGCTTAAAGTAAAAAATGGCACAAGAATCTCTTCCAGGCTCTCTCCCCACAGCCAGGGATGAGTGCATCCTCTCCTGCTATGTACAGTTTAGACACCACCCTCCCATTCCTGTGTACATCGCAGAATGTAAATGGACGAGCACATAGCACAAAGCAGTTAAGCTGCCTATAATCTCAGCAAAGATTTAGCAAATAGATCACATGCAGAGAGGCTTACAGTACATTCTGAACAAGCTTAGGTGGCAGAATCCCATGTATAGACTATTTGTGAAGGAGAAGACAAAAAAAGCACCAAAACCTTCCTCCCACACAGCAATGACAAGTCCTACCAAGAGAAATAAGCCCCTTAGACTGCACAGAATTCAGAGCAACTGAGTAAAAAATGTTCCTCAACTCAAATAAATAAAGACCATCCCCACACTTTCCCAGGACTGTAACAGATGTTTTCGAGAGTAGCTAATTGTCTTTGGCCAGGACTTAATTCAATAATATTGGAGGCCTGAGGGGAATTCCTGGTGCTAGCAAATTAAGATCTTGGTAATTAGCAGTGACTGGGCAAACCACCCTCTGTGATCACTGAAATACCTCCTACAACAGCCCAGCCTTCCCCAACGAGCAACACAAGGAGCAAATATGGTTAAACAGCATCTTGTCATCGAATTGCTTTGTTACATAAAGTCTAAGGCCTTGAGCAGTCCCAAAACATATGGTGTGGAGAACCTTGCTTAGAGTTTCATTTCCCCCTCATATCCCATTCCTTGATGACTGCAGCTGTCAAGCTGGCATTGGTCCAGCAAAATCCAGGGCAGCCTTTTCCCAGGCTGAATCAATTCCAAGGTTCCCAGTGAAGTCTTAGCTCTGAATGTGGTCCCCAGCCCATGTCTCTTTGGTTCTGAGTGTTTCCTAGGTGTCTCTTGCAGCTATTTAAGTAGCAATGCCAGTACAGATGGAAACAGCTGGACTTCTCAAACTTTTCTGCCTGTAGTCAAGGCTAGCAATGAAGCAGCTCATAAAAACGTGCCAGATGAATCTGGCTCTGTGATAACATTGTCAATATAGCACTGAAGTAAACAAGACTGAAGCTCCTGCTTTGCTTTGCAGAATGTAGGGATAATGGCATAAGACTTAAAGGACCCATCTGTTTCATAAAGAGAAAATTTCAAAGTGTTTCCTGTTCATGCCCCCCAGTAAAATTCATAATAATTAATGGAGTAGACTCTGAACAATGTAAAAATCTTTATCAGACAAACATAACTTCAAAGCTGCAAAACATCAGTAAGTAAAGTCAATTTAATTCAAAATCTGTCTTCAAAATACAATTCCTCTTGATAATCACAAATCACATTTCAAACCAAGACATTAAACTAACTGCAGAAAAGTGTTTTCACTCCTGTAAATCAAAACCCTTTTCATTTCTGTGTTACCTCCTCCTTAACCCAAAGAGATATTTTATATATGAATCTATTTTTTATCTCTATAAGTTCCAAATATATTTGTGTATATATAGATATATAACATTTATTTTTTATATTGTGTATGTCCAGGTGCCTACTGATATCTGTCAGCAAAATCATCCAGTCTCATTTAAATTATTAGCTCCGGGATTCCTATTTTTTATCCTGTTTCCAGGGAAATTTTACAGGGAAATAGTCAAAACTTTATGTCCAGAGGAACAGTGCAACATCATTCTTTCTCAGTAATTACACAGTCCCTCTTTGACATGCAAAGATGTGGGTTTGGCTGTGGTGTAGAACTTGAGTTCAGGAAGTCTACCTAAAGTTCTTTGCATTGTAACTTTCAATCACCCTCTGTAAATCACTCAGGCTCACTTTTCTGGGGTGAACTCTCAAGTACTTTTTGAGGCACATAAGGGTCTCTTTACTCAGAGGTTTACAGACCATATTGTGGTATCCCTCAGGTCCCCATCTGTAAAGCATGACATAAAATACCTGTTTTATTTTGTAGCCAAACCACAAACATATTTTTTTATGGTAAAGATCAGGGACAGGTTTTCCAGAAGATGCTGAAGGGAAGATACTGCAGTCTCTACTTGATGCCTCGTGAGGTGATTTGTTCATGGTCACATAACAGGTTGTACAGTGGTTCAACCCTCCCAATCCCATTATAATTATGATCTAGGGGACTTTCTGTTCCCAGTGCCCATCCCTGTGTAGTCTGTTTTTCAGTCTTAACCTGTAAGGCTCTATTGCATAATATTGTATCACAGAGCATAATTGTCTTATGAACAACAAACAACTGTCAATATGACCATCTTTTTAGTATTTTTTTATTTCCTTAGGAACCTCGGATTTTGAGCCTCCTACTGAATAGCCCTGTCTGATTTGCTTGTATGTATCAAAAGTAAGATGATTTTTCAAGAAGTCTTATGTAAAGTTCAGAAACAAAGCTAGAAACGGCCTGTTAAAATGAATGACTTGTGATAAACAGAAGAATGGGACAAACGAACCATTTTATCAGCTTCCCGGGTAGTCAAGTCTACTACAATCTGCAAAGGCATTCAGAAGAATTGCTCACTGTTGTGTGAAATCTCTCTAATGGAATAACTTTAGTATTGTGTGCCATCTATTTCTCATACAGGGTGTTAACCCACAGGCAGTCCATCAAAATGCTTGAATTCTGGAAATGAGCAAGAAGAGGTCTCCCTGGCCTCATAAGGTAAATGAGAATTGCACTTGCATCGGTATGGAGCAGAAAAGCAGACAAAAACAGACACGGGTCCTATAGGGCTTTATGACAAGAAGCAGTGTGGTGATGCATAGATTCAGCATTTCATTAATGCCTTTCTCCATCAGTCTAACTCTTCTGAACTACGGAAGATTGCAAATGCAATGAAGCATTAACACCCTGCACTGAAAAACAGTCTATTGGAAGTTGGTTCCTTCTGAATCCTTTCTGTCTGGACCTGTAGTTATATTTGAACTCTGTGAATTCTGGGTCTGCTGAAGAGAGTTAAGGAACAAAAATAGACATGAAATCACTAAGCCTACCTGCATTTATAATATTACCAGTGGTTTGTGTTGATGTTATGTCCTTATATTTGGCCTGCCTGAGATATAGTTCATTTTCTTCATAACAGTCCATATGGTGCCATGCTTTGCATTTGTGACTAGAACAGTATTAATACCACACCCATGGTTCAGCTATTGCCAAACAGTGCTCACACAGCTGCAAGATCTTCCCTGTTTCTCACTCTGTCCCCTCAGCAAATAGGCTGGGGATGGGCAAGAGGCTGGGAAAAGATATGTAGAAGATAGCTGACCCAAACTCATTGCAGGGGTATGCCATGCCATAAAACATCATGCTCAGCAATAATACTGGGAGGGAAGTCTTTCCAAAACAGGCGTTGTTCAGAGATCAGCTGGGAACCAGTCTGCTGGTGGGAAGTGCTGAGTGTCTGCCTTTGCATCGCTTTTTGCTCTCCATTTGTTTTTTCACTCACTTATTAAACTTTATGTCTTTATTTAAACCCCCAAGGTTTTTTTTTCTCTTCTGATTCTCTCCCCCACCTGCTGCAGGGGGCAACAAGCAAGCAAGTGGTGGGTGCTTAGTTGTGTGACAGTGTCAATCCACCAAGGCCCTGTAATCCCCTATAACCCCAAACTTGGATCTTCTAATAACATATCATCTCAAGAATAATAAATGTTGAGCAATCCATCCCAGGCAATTAATATACCAAACTGACCATTGGCAGAACCAAGTAACAAAGCTTGATTGATTATAGAAAGCTTGTTTTATGCCACAACTGGAGCCCTGTGTAAGATCAGTATACAGTCTTCAACATGGCATCCCAGTAGGTGCGGATAACAGGATGAGAGAAATCCATACGTGGATGGGACAGCCTCCAAAATATCCTCTCTTTGAAATGGTTCAACTTAAGGAACAGAAAGTCATTACAGGAAACAAGGCATTTTTGTTCCCTTCCCGACAGAAGCCAAAACACACTCTTCAAAGTACTGAAATGCCAATACAATCTTTATGCCTGTTCACAATTAGTTTGGAGAAGCATGTAATAGACGTAGGTGCACAGTTCTTGACAGATTTTGCCCATCAATGCTCCAAATGCAGCTCTCAGAAGATGCACTCAATAAACATTATCAAAAAATACCTGTTACTGTGTCTTATAGAAGTGTGCTGTGTGAAGTCCTGGCTGTTGATCGTAGTGGCTGGATGAAACAGAGGGGAAATAATTTTGTATTTCAAAGGCTTTCTTTCTTCATGTCAAAAATACACATACTCAAAAAAATCTCCTCTGGGTGTTATAAAAGCTCTGCCAAAACACAAAAAGTTGGTAATATAGCAGTTAGTAGTCTTCCCTATGCCAAAGGAAGGGAAGCTTCAAACTATTGCTCTGCCTCAGAAACCATAACACCCTTAGCTGGGGCTCTCTGCATCTCAGTGAACAGCATCTCCTTCCCCTGGGGCTGGTACCAGTGCTGGAGTGCCACCTGTCCAGCCCATGAAGCACCTGGCTGTTGTCACAGCACCAGCAACAGATCCTCAGCAGGCCCCTGCCTCTGTGGGTATGGCCAGACCTGAGTGTTTGCCTCACACTGACAGGCAGCATCTTTTAAAGCACCTCATTAAAATCAGGCATCACTGAGGGCAGGGAGAACAGCAGTGCTGGGACCTGTGAGCACACAGGCATCAAAGCCACTGCAGGAGTGGGCACCTGTCCTGCCGCCCACAGGCTGCTCACACAAAAGTGGTGCCAAAGATCATTCTTTTGTCCATAATGCAAATACCAGCAGCTGAAATACAAACAGGAAAATGTGGCTGCTTTTGGTCAGTAGTACAAATCTGAGAGTCCATGAAACTAAGCTTACAGTTTTCATCACAATCGTACAATCATGGGATAACTCTTTTCTGTTCTGTTTTTAACCTTTCTTTACTTTTTAGCAGCAAATACTGAGTCCCTGAACTGTGGCTGTTGCTGTAAATTTCTTCACCATCTCTCATCCTGAGTTCTTGCCTTAGCAACTTTCATGGCATTTAGCTATACAGTGATATCAGATACCATACAAAAAAATACTTCATTTTGCCAGTTTTGAACATGCCATTCTTCAGTTTCATTCAATATCATCTCTCTCATATTGTGAATCACAGAGGACTTAAATTTCAGATTTCTTTCCTGGATTAATCATTATTTTATACATTTTTATCAGGCCCTTTTTTATTCAGTCTTGATAACAAACAAATCCCATCTGTTCTGGTTCTCTTCATATTGATAATTTCAGAGTTTGTGTTATTGGAGTTTCTAGGAAAAAAAATGTCCTTGTTTCTACCTCCTCTCTAGAAGAATGGGAAGCACCAGTGACTGAGACATTCAGAACAGGAAAACAATCCAAAGAAATCATTTTTAGGATTGTCTTTATCTTTTTAAATGAATCATATTAACCTCTTGTGATATGGCAGACTACGAAATGCACACCGCATCTGACAGACTTCTCACAGAAGTCTTCTGTTTGTAAAAAATGCATCTTTGTGGAGGAGGACAGGTTGTTTGTTTCCTTTAGTTTTGTTGGGGGTTTTTTGTTTGGTTGGTTGGTTTTGTTTGGTTTTGTTTGGTTTGTTGTTTTGGTTTTTTTGTTTGTTTGTTTGGGGATTTTGTTTAGGTTTTTCGGTGAATCTCAACTCTTCCAAATTCTTCCTTGGGTCTCTTGTTTGCCTTTTATAAAAATGGATCAGCTGATGAGCACAAGGCAATGTAAAACATCTTATTTTGCATCATCAGTGGATTGTGACATTTCCAAAGCCCAAATTCCACAGCAGGAGTACTCAGAAGACAGTGGCTCTTGAATCCAGATTAGACCGAACTTTGGTGGCCCTGGTGAAGTTCTGGGATAAAAGTTATTCAAATTGAGACTTCAAAGTACTTTTTCACTATCCGAGCAAGACTGATAATTCGTTTTTAAGTCAGAACACTTGGACAAAAAGCAGCTTCTGAAACCAAGGCGATGAACATTTCTTCCTTCATGTACCGATGGTGGTAAACTAAGAAACCCACTCACTAAGCAATGGAAATTGGCAGCCTACATCAAAATTCAGGAGCCCTGCCCAGCTGTTGCTCCCTGAAAGCCACAGATTTTGGAATTCTGAATAAGGGTTCTGGCTCTGGGTGCCTACACCTCAGTTAAACTGCAACCTTGAATCTAAGCATCTCTTCATCTCTGAAATCTGACACAGTTTACTCCGAAACTGAAATATCATTCCTTTATCACCTTCACAAAGCCACCACCTAAAGAGTGATTAGACCACGATGGCAGCACCAGGAGCTCTGGGAGCTGATCCAGCCTGGGGATGGCTGCAGCTTCCCAAGTGTCTCAGCAGCACTTTGGAGGGGGGATAGGGGTAGGTATGCAATTATATTGCTCAGGTATCTCAGTCAGGCTGACCTTGGCAGCTCTGACAGTTTACCTCCTGCCAGAATCCTGGGTTGTGCTTAAATAGCAGCTCAGGAGACACAGGCTGACTGCTCCATTTTGCAAGACTGAAGGACTAATTACAGTAATAGCTGAAGATTGAAGGTTAATTCAGAGTGAAGAACACCGGAGGAGCTGATACAGAGTCTGTATGAATTGAAACCTGAACTAGCCTTGAATCCAGCCGTTTACCTGACAAATATTCTGAACAGAGCTGGAATATTCTGTGCAACAATTATAAAGATAAAACCTTCTTCTAAGCATGTTCCCTACTGGAGTGGCGTGCCCTGTGTGAATTATTCCAGCTGAAACCCTAAAACATCACTTTCATTTTCGCAGAGATGCTTTTGTAAACTCCATTTAGATCAAAGGATCTCATGCTGGGTTTTTCCTTTAATTGAACAGACAAAGCACGCACTAATTAGCTGATCTAACATTATAAAAATGATCCTAATCTTCTGATATTTTGCACAGCTGTATGTCTTTGAGCAAATTCAATGGGGAAGTAGAGAACAATAAGGATATAGAGGAGACTACAATGTGATGAGTCCTTGATATTTACAAATATATAAGGCAAAATAAAACTGCTTGTAACTTCATGTAACTATGCCTTCAGACTTTCAAGTGCCTAAATATATGGGGAGGGAATATGGCTTTCCCAGAACAATACAGAGAAGAAAAAAAATCTGCTATTCCTATAGAATCTTCACCACCTAATTGGAAGATTTATTTGCTCCAGGAAACTGTTTAAAAATAGCATTTACTATTTAATGTGTCTATTTATTTGCTGTGTGTGCACATAGACAATTTTAGCTAATAAATTTGATATATCTGTGAGTGTAAAGTGCAACCACTTCAAATTAGTTTGATCAAAGATCAGACATTAGGCTAATAAACATTCCATGGCTTCTGGAGGAGGCAGGGGGAGCAAAGACGATAATGTTTTCAGAGACCAGCGCCTTGCAGAGTTTTGTAGGGCCATTTACATGTAAATAAGGTATTTATAAGTTCACATAGATGTTAGCAGAATCTGAATTTGGAATATTGTTCTCAAACAAATAGTAGGATTTGTGTTTCTGCCTCAAGTTTTTCAAACTGTTTATTTAATATTGTTACTATTTGCTTTGCACCTCCTGCTGAGATCAATACCTTGTTGTGCTTAGACCCTGTGCAACTGTTCCAACGAAGGAGGCCTGATTACACAGTATTTATAATCTAAATAGCAAATTTATACACCATTACTGGGTAGTGTGGAAAAGGCAAAAGCTATTTTTGCTCCCCAGTGATACACTGAAAGAGTCAGATCTATCCCTCCGCCAGGTTTTAAGAGGAAAGCGATGCTAATGAGTGATTTGCATTTCTGGATTGGTTCTGCTGAACACTTGCTAGCACAGATAGATGCTCTACTTTGTTAACAATAAAGTTGTTACCTCACAAAAACAGAAGACATTTGAAGGGGAACAGAGGAAAGAATCTGGTTCAAATGGATTCAGCAGACAAGTGGTAGAGTCAGTCAGCCCCTGCCCATGGTACATCTTGCCAGCATTCCTGTCTTCATAACTCCATCCAGAGGAGACCTTAATCTGACAGACACTCCCTCCACTTCACCCCCAGCAACTTCTCCCTGTGCTGGGATAATTGGCTGGCATAAAACATCCTTATGACCGGAGCCCTCACTCCAAGGGAAAAGGAGTTAGAGCCACACTTAAAATGATGCATTTGGGTTTCACCCTGCATTTAATTTTATTTTTGCTTTTTGAACAATGATTTTATGATCATTTCAGTGGCATAAAGCTCCAACAACCTGAGTTGGATTCTTGTCTCTAATTCAGTTTTGGACAAGTTAGTTGAGCATATATTTTTAAAACTTTTTGAAAGACAGTTGTGTTCCTAAATGCACCTGGAATGAGAAGAAATAGAGACTTAAATGTGTTTTAAGAGTCTAAGTCCAAAAAGCACAAACAATAAAAGGAGTTTGGAAGGAGTTCTTAGGAACAGTGATTCTAAGCTTCCTTTGAAAGAAGTTATTAGTCTTTCTTACATGTGAATGTTTGTCAGGATTTCCAAGACAAAATAAAGCCTTTTGAAACTTCAACCCTGAGTATTTACAGCATAATTTTTTTTTTTTTCAGATCAGAAATCATGTTTCTAAGTATCAGTGTTAGACACGCTCCTTAAAAAATTTGGAGACTCTTTTTGGAACAGAAGCTAAGACTAAAATTTTCTATTTACAGGAGAATCAATAAGAGGAAGAGGGAGCAAGGAAGGCATTTCACAACTCTGATTGTGTTTCTGTCAGGCATGATCACCTGAAGTGTAATAGAAAGGCTGTTTCTCAGTACATTAATGGGTACCCAAGGAGCAACACCAACCTTTTATGATCTTCCTTCTCTTTTAAATCCTTCTTAGTCTGTGCTATAACAAGGATATATTTGAAGGAAGTTGGAGTTTTGAGGGAAAAGGGGGTTGAATGTTTTAGTTTGGGGGTTTTGGAGGGGTTTGTTTTGTCAGGGCATTTTGTTGGTGTTTTCTTGGGTTTTTTTTCAAAGGCACACATTGGAGCATGACTGAATGCGTTATCAAATTGGAAATGAGACATTGGAATTGGCTGAATCTCAGTGCTTACCAATGTAAAAGAATATAGATGGGCACAGAGAAATTATTATTATCACTCCAGCCTTATGCACACACAAACTGGCATCGCAACTCCATCAGGAAAGAGACCTGGTCCCCAATTCTTTGTGCTCCATCTTCTTCAAAAACACAACTCAGCATGTTTAAATAACAATGAGCAAGGAAACTTCAGCAGAGCAAATAATTTGAGCCACAGACTTTCAGTTTGCATTTTATCTGAGTCTTGGCAACTTGTGCTTTGGCAGAGCTTGCAAATTCAGCACACACAGCCAAGGACAGACTCCGCGGGACTAACTCTAAGCATCAGTTTAGCGTTACCTTTTTGTTGTTATTTGTTGTTCAAGCTATTTTCCTACTTTATACTTTGCTTTTAACGTGTTTATTTCCCAAGCTGTGCTTGGAAGGAAATTAGCATGATATAAATCCCTTCCCATAAACACAAAGGAATACCCAGAGAGAAGCATCCAGGAAAGTGCTTCAAATGATACAGCAATTATGAAACACTTCATAATTTCAATTGCATTGTTCTTTTCAAAACAGTGTCTGCACAAATCACTGATCTCTTTTTATAACACATTTATCAAGCACTGTGTATAAAATGATCAGAACATTTCTACAGGTGTGCAAGGTGAGGCAGCCAGATTAAAATCCCAAAAGGGCATATTTCTTCAATTCAGTGACTACTCTTAACAGCAGTAACCTTTCTGGAAGGAAAGTGTTCCCAGCCATCTCACACCCTGCTTTTAGAGTTGTCACTAGTCCCATTTGCACCTTCTCAAAGGGAAAGCCAGGATGCTGTACAGCCAGTGTGATACACAGGTATATGATGAAGAGAAAAAAAAAACAAAAAAACAAAAAACTTACTCTAAAAAAATCTTTAATAACAGTTCTGAAAAATTAATTAGTTGACCCACAATTACATATCAAGGTGACTTATGGTAGCTATATAATTTAAGTAATTAATGTGTGAGAGAATTAACAAGAGGTTTGCTCTTAGCAATGCTTTTACATGCCCTCTAATTCTTTTTTTTTTTTCATCTTTCCAGTATATGGCAGTGACTGTTCAGGTGAATGGCCCATCTATCCCAGCAACTTGTCTCTAATAGACTTTTACTATTGGTCACTGGGGAAAAAATATACACACATGCCAAGCATATGTTATATTTCCCCCATCACTGCAACTGTCTCAGCCCACAAATATTTGTAGGTTGCATTTTTGCATGTAAAAGTTCTCAATGGATCTCCCTTTAACTGGTTTGTTTGGTTTCCCCTCAAACATTTCACTTTGTAAAGCTGACTATCCACATTGCCTGATAAGGAGTTCTACAGCTTATCTTCACAATATAGTTTAATAATTTCTTCCTTACTTTAATCTTACTCCTCTATTGTAATGGTCAGTTACACAGAATCTGTCTCGGGGGTCAAACAAAATCGATTATTGTAAGCACATTTTGGAGTATATAGGGTTATTACAATTAAGAGGTTGGGTTATGCTAAACAGGAGATGGATCATGCTAACTAAGAGAATACATTATGCTAACTAGGGGGGAAGCAGGTATCTACAGTTAATCCATTATTCATGAACACAAGGGTAGGGGGAACAGTACATGTGGTCAGGTGAGTTTGGGTGTGGGACAGGGAATACACAAAACTGCAAATCTTGTCAAATGCAAATGGAGTCTCTGTAGGTCCGAAGATGTGTCAGTGTCTGCAGGCCAGATTAGTTCTTATCTTCCCGGGAGGCATCCTGTGTTTTGGTATTTGCCCAGGGCTTTGCAGACATCCCAGTCAGACTCTTTTGGGAAGCTTTCTGCATTCTGGTATTTTTCAGTTTTGTATTCCCGCACTCTATAGATTTCCATCAGCTTCAGCCTCCCAGATTAAGTTGGAGGTAGGTGCTATGTTCTCCAGCTTAACATAAACCATTGCCTACTCACTAAAGAAGAAGGTGTTCTTTCTGCTTGAAAGGTTTTGATTTATGGAAATGAATGGCTGCTATACAAGGACGAAATAGCTTATTTTCAGAAATTATCTGAGCATTTACTGACCCAACAGTGCAGGAACTCAGAAGCTGACTTCAAACTGTCCTTCTGTATTTCAGGAGGACTAACCACTGCCGGGAGATTTTCTTTCTCTCCACTCTCCTACACCTTCCTCGGGATAACCCAGGGCTTCTCTCTCCTCATGGCTATGAAGATTCTCCTGACTTTGGCTGGTGTTGGAATTTAGCAACAGGTGAAAAAAGCCAACAGGTTCTCCAGGCTTTGTGCTTGAGGACAGCAACAGACAAGGAGCTTGGATAGATTCATTAGATGCAATGGCCAGTATGGGCTATACTCAACATCTATTCAAAATGAAGACATGAAGATGGGAGTAAACATAAAAGAGAGGGATTATCCATTTACTACATGTAATGGACTAAGTGTGGACAGTTTCTTTATAGGAGCAGCATTTGCAAGCTCACAGTGTGAACTGCTGGTGTTTCCCAATGGTGTCCAAAGTGGCTGAACTGGGTGACGTCGGGGGGACTGGCAGCTACAGGACCTACTTGAGGGGATGTAGGTTTGCCTCCAAGAAAATTAAATTAATCTTCCTCCAGAAGAAAATGAGAGGCATACAAATTCAGAATTATGTCAGGATTGTCGTATAGCAGGAGCAAATGTGAAAAGCATTAAAGAGAAAATTATTTCACAGGGCATTCTCCCTGGTAGAAATAGAAGAAATAGATATATTTAACACAACCTATTGAATATCCTTCTGAAGACATGTATGCTCTGAATCTAAATCAGAGAGATGATGGAGGTCACTTTGAATGTAAAAACCTAACATCACTCATATCAGAAGCTGGGGGATTGATATTGGGATGGATCAAATTGTTTGGGAATTGAGAATACATCTTCTAGAACAAGGAGAGCCTCGAGAAGAGTGACAGACTTCACCAGAACCACAGGAAAACAACAGCTGCCTGACCTGTCCGAGTGAACTGTGGGGGAAGCAAATAAAGAGAACACACATTTGCGATGACAACAAAATAAAGGGTGATAATGTGGACAATCTGTGTTTCCAAATAATGGATAAGTCACTGAATAGATAGAGTCACATAGGGAATGGGAAAAAAAGACTGACATCTCATTTGGGTGTCAAGAAAGGAATCAAACACACAGGGTACGTATTCCAACAGAAGGGCTAGAGGACTAAGAAATAAGAGTGAGTTTCTGGGGAGCCTCATTTGCTTCCATTTAAATTTTTGCCTTAAATAATTTCAAAATCCCAGGCATGCTGGCAATTTGGAGCAGAAAGGCATTTTAAAGCCAGGATAAAAAGTTCATAAGCATCAAGCAGACCTTGCCAGGGCTGGGTTGAGGGAATAAAGCCATATACTGTAGCAACCTTGGCTTTTAACCAACATTGCCTACACAAGCAGCATCCAGCCAGGATGTTAACACTTAATAAAATATGTTGTGTGAGGTGTCACACAGAAAATGAAAGCTGGAAATGCAGCAAGAACTGGAACTTAATGACCCATCTTCAGATGAGGAGAGACTGTATTAGGACATAACCCAAGCAATCCATTGATGGCTGGGGAACCCAAAAGAGAAGATATCAGGATGTAGTCCAAAAGTATTCAATTGAAGAAACCACACCATATTTTGGTCTCAGTGAAGTACTATGTTACAGCAACACACTCTCAGGGGAGCATACAAAGTACAACAAATCCACCGGACTTACATTCAGCTTCAAAATAGGAGCTACAGAAAGAAACAGAAAGCCTTTAAAAAGCAGTGCAGGCTGTATAAAAGAATAAAAACCTTACAAGTGACACTCAACAGAGTTGGCACATAGCAGGTCTTAAGTCAAGGTTGAGAAGTGGCAATGGAAAACTATCCTGGACTAGAAGCAAAGCAAAAAATGTTGTTATACATGAGAAGGTATCTGTCAAAAGCTGAAGTATCCAAAGAAGAAACAAAGAGCAGTCAGATTCTGGCAGATTAAATGTGAAAATACAGTGATGGAGGCCCCCAAGAAGAGCTGGAGTAGCAAGTGAAAGGAGAAAAAACCAAAACAGACAAAGGAGCAAACAATAATAGAGTATTTCCTCAAATACATCAGAAACAGCAGTACTGCCACAAAGCCCAAAACATCAAACAATGAGAGGACTTCTTGGGGTGAAATCCCAGTGGACAACTAAGAACCCCAGAGTTGCTCATTCACCCACCTCCCCAGCAGGACAGGGGAAAGAGAACTGGAAAGGTAACAGTGACAAAACTCTTTATTGAGATAAAAGCAGTTTAATACTTGAAATAATATAAAATAAAATAAAATAAATAATAAAAATATAAAATAATATAAAATAAAATAAAAGACATTGTAATGAACAGGAAAATAACCCCCAAATATCTCTGTGTTATCAACATTATTTTCAACACAAACCCAAAACACAGCCCCATACCAGCTATGATAAAGAAAATTAATTCTACCCCAGCCAAAACCAACTCAGGACTACAAATGTAAATTTCAGGAAAAGACTAGAAACTAAAGCAACTGCAGAACAAGGTGGAAAGATTTTTATATTCTCACTCTTACCTTTTTGAAACTGAAGTGACTTCAAAAGATATAATTAATAGATTGACAAAGTGAATGGTAACAAATCTCTAGAATTGCTAGAGGTAACCAACATGAAATGCACAATAAATTATACCTGTTCACCAGGAAATTCTCAGAAAACTCAGGGATGAATAAGGTGTTTTGCTATAATTACCAGTGTGTAGTTTCTTGCTTTTTACTAGAGGACTAAAAAAAAAATAGTAAAAACAATACAAAAGAAAAACAAACCTGAAAATGTTCCTTTAAGGAATAGGCCAAATTAATGAGAACTTTAGTAAGGAATAGGTCAAGAGGACCTTTGTCTAAATGTGCTACACTTTGAAACAGCCACTGTGGCATTTGCAAATTGAAGTTCTGCCTTACAAACCTTTTGGATTTTCTTAAATGGGATCGATAAATTTGCGGATAACAAAAGGTCTGGTTGATGCAGTCTTTTTGGATTTCGGAAAGCCTTTTGAGAAAGTCACTCGTCAAATGCCTTTAATGAAAAGGAGCAACCACAACTAAGACAAAAGGTCCCAGTAGGGATAACTTATTGAATAAAAGACAAACACAGTAGGTAGAAGTACATGGTGGGTTCTTACAATAAGTTGGTCTCAAGTGGAATTCTGCAGGGTCTGGTTTAGACAGATGCTATTTGGCTTATTTGTAGAGAACAGAAAAGGGGAAAATAGTGACATGCTGAAGTTTGCTAATCATGTTACTGCGGTATTTAACATAGCAAGGATGGGGGCAGTGATACAGAATTCTACAGGAGCTTTATAAGACCAGCAATAGAATGGCAGGTGAAATCCAATGCAGATAAATGCCAAGTGATATTCATGGAGGAAAATCAGACTTGGCTTTACAAAAATATCCAGATTTCCTTGCAAGCAGCAGCAGTGAAAAATGAAACAAAAGCATTCAATTTTGGAAGAATTTTATGACTTCTCACAGACTATTCTTACCTTTCTGTACCTATCCTCTTAGCACCACTGTCAGGGTTGCTGAATTAGATGAGCCTTTTCTCCAGTCTCTACAGTCCGTCTTACATAAAGTGAACACTCCCAAAGTAAGCCTGTTGCTTCAAATTGTTGCCAATGACTGATATTAGCAAATTACCAGTATCTCATAATTTGACATTTACTCCTAGTACAAGAAAAGGAGATTGAGACAAGATTGTTGAAAAGGATGTTGCAGGACAGAAATAAACAGAAACTGTGGGGTTGAACCCTGGTAGCAGTAGATCCCACAGAACATGTGCCCCTGTTTTGAGAACAGAGTTATCCAGTGGCAGCATTTGTAGGATTAATTGCAGGCAGGGCATTGTCAAAGCAGTGCTGATTGGTATAATAACAACTTTGTCTTTGTTAGCCCTCAGCCAACCTGTACAACTAAATTTGGTAAGACCTACCTAAGGTGTTGGAACATACTGTCTGCCAAAATTAAAAAAAAAATAAATAAAGAAAGAAAGTTCTTTCTACAAGAGCAGCAGCTTGTAGCAATAACTCTGGTGTCTGAATCACACTCAGAATTGTATTACAACTCACTAATTTCAGACTGATACTGTGGCCCTTTGTTTCAAACAGTAGTAATGGGTTTGTTGTCATTAACAGAAGCAATACAAGCCAGGTTTTCCACATTCACAGATGTCTTTCTATTGATAAACAGAAGGGCGACAAGTAATATCATGTAATTTTTCCACTTAGCCAGGCTGCATGTTGTACCTGCAGAGCAATGACACCTCAAATGTGGTGCAAATTCACTCCAGAGGTGTCAGACCTGTCAGTGGAAGAAATAGTGTGGCCCAAATTCCACACTAACAAAGCAAGCATGGAATAAAAGAATTTTAAAAACAAGACAATTTGATGGACCCTTGCAATTCTTCAAAGTTCAGCCACAATTTGGGGTCCACATCTGATTGCATCTTCCTCCTTGCAACCCACCTCCACAGTCTGTGGATTTTCATGTAATTTTAGATTACAAAAGTTTTGCTCCAGGATTTGCAGATTTCCCACACCTTGCAGGCACTAGCTGTGCAGACAGAACTCCTCCTCCAGGACTCTGCTGCAGTTTTGCACTGTTGGTGCAAGAAGACAACAATAAAAATTGTTTCCATTTCAACTACCGTGCTGTGCAACTTCTCCTTCCTTTCAAAATACTTTTTTCTTCATATTTCTCTCCCCTTTTAAAGCCCTTCATTGTATGAGTTAGCAAAGCAAAGCAGTACCAGGGAGCCTTTGAACAAGTTACAAAGTCCATTTATCCTTAAAACATTCTTTGCTGATGACACTGCTGTTTTTATTAATACATTAGAGTGCTGGCTGTAGTGATGTTACATTAATGGCTAGTCATAAAAGTGCTGTCCAGTGGGTGGAAAGAACATACCTACAGGAAGATGCAGTCAAATCAACAAAGTCAGCCTGACCTGTTACTAAAAGGAGCCTCTTGTACAGAGGAAACACAAGGCGTGCAGAACAGATTGCTCTTCAAGGTGAACATCATACGCACAAACAGTGGCAAACATAGATTTTTCACTTGCCTTCAAAAGCCCTTGTGCCTAAGGATAAACCAACCATACCAAAAAACTGGACTGTCAATCTGCAATCTGCAAGAACAAGGCACAGCCTTGTGAATGATTCAGGTTCAGCTAAAGATGGCTTGAGAGATCGTGGGGGGAAAATTTAACAGGCAGATTAAGTAATTAATAACTATTCCCTGGCAGCAGACAGGTTACAAGGAATTAATTGCAATTCTATCCCTTCTCTCACTCTGCACTAATAGCCCGGCTCACACACTCCTTGGCAGCCTTTATTTAGTATTGCCTTAGATAAGTAAGCCTCCATCTCCTCACCTTTAGCCAGAAGGAGTAGAATCCAGCTCTGCAAATCATCTTGTGAACAACTCGTGGAATAAAGGGGTCACAAATCATTCTGCTGAGGTTCTTCTGAGAGCATCTTCTTGTCTTTGTCCATGTGTAATGAATAATGAGGAACAGCAGAGCCACAGGTGGGCTTGTTGGAGAAAAATACTTTCAATGAGCAAAAGTCACCATTGTCTGCATTCTCTCAGTGCTGCTGCCCAGACATTGGATGGAGCAGGCAAGAAGACACGCTTTAAAAAGTGGGGGAAAAAAAAATAAATCACAGAATGGCTTGGGTTGGAAGGGACCTTAAACATCAT
Source organism: Sclerurus mexicanus (assembly GCA_013396755.1). NCBI lineage: Eukaryota > Metazoa > Chordata > Aves > Passeriformes > Furnariidae > Sclerurus > Sclerurus mexicanus. The sequence goes on from VWZF01003767.1 coordinate 643,434, forward strand.
CTCATTACAACCACCCTGCCACGGGAAGGGACTCCTTCCAATAGATCAGTTTGCTCAAAGCCCCGTCCAACCTGGCCTTGGACACTTCCAGGGATGGGGCAGCCACAGCTTCTCTGGGCAACCTGTGCCAGGGCCTCACCACCACAAAGAAGTGGTGGTAAAAGCTTTTTTACCACCTTAGGAGGAGAAAATATAAAACTCTTGCAGTATGGGGTTTCCCAGGACTTGAGCCTTATAAAGAAGCTCACAGTAGCACAGCGTAGCAGTTTCAGAAACCCCACAGCTTTGTTGGGATTTAACCATTGGACCCTTATCCAAGTCTCAGTGAAAAGTTATTATCAGGGAGAACAACAAAGAGAAAAAATAAATACTGAACTGCTATGTTACAAAACCTGTTTCTCGAATTGGGGTTCCTGGAAGGTCTCCTGTGGTAATCCTGCTCCTCCTACACTCTTCTTTCATGCCACCACATTAATGGCCATACAGAAGCAAAAAAGGTGTCTGGAGTTTGAGGTGTTAATTAATGGCATTTATTTTGTGTTTGCATAAACAAACTGCTATTCCCACTTTTGCATCAAAGGAAGGAAATGCGAAAAAAAATCCTAAATCCTCTAAATAATCCATCCTGTTTGGCTCGGGAACTGACCTGTCTCCAAATAACCAAAGAATGTGGAAGTTACACACTGAACGAGGTGTAGCCTACAGCATAGATGAAAAGACTTTCAGACAAAGGAAAAATGGATAGAGAGATGAGTTAATCAGGAAATTCTAAATTGGTCCATGACATTCTTCAGCTACAATACTAAATAATATACACCTTGAGTGGGAAGTCTAAAATCTCTTCCAGATGGCCTAACATTTCTGTCACTGAAAACAAGGAAAATCCACCCATGGATTAAATCTTCTTCTTAGTTCTGCTCAAATATAGGATTTATCCTTCCATTTTTCCCTGTCAAAAATAGGAAGTAATACTAGTATGGCTAATGCTCTGCCCTTGTGCTTTTAGGGCTCAGTTATTGGATTAGGAGTAGTAAAAAGACTAGAAGTAACATTTTACATCTGCTTGATATTCATTGCAGTGATAATACTCTAACTCAGTTCTGGTCTGTGGTTAGAATAAAAATAGAAAGGAATTCAGAACAGGAGACATTATGCTGCAGTATTTATGTTTGAATTTAGTTTTTATTGATGTACACAAAGCCATCAGGTGTTCCATCCATATATGCTCCTTAGGCATTTCTAACATAATAACTGGTTCTGTTGTCCCTATCTACTTGTCAGCTTGGGCAGAGTTCCAGGTATGTGGTCTTATTTTCCTTCTTAGACAGTAATAATGTGCTTATATTTTAAACTAATAAACAGTAATTTATATTCATTGTTCGTGAGACTCTGGAGAGCTCAACTGTTTATTACCCTAATCTTTTTGTTTGTTTTCTACTTTCTAGGAATCAACTGCTTTCAGTCACTGTCACCATCAGCCAGTCACAGACACTTCTGTCTGTCAAGGAGTAACACAAATCCCAGCCTTCCATTACTTTCCTCATATTAACTTTACAGCCCATGTTTGCATAAAATAGTCTTGCTGGACTAAATTAAGTGAGGAACTAACCTTTGGAAAACTACAAACTCGAAGTATCATATGAAGTCAGAAAGTAATTACATTGACATAGACTTTTTGGAGAAATTAATGTGGCAAAACACCCTAATTCTGTATGACCTACAGGAGAAATTCAGACTGGCAAAACTGCTCTTAGTCACTAGTTTACTAAAAATAGTATTTTTTAAAAAAAATAAAGACAAAGATTTTTATTATTTCTTCCTTAATAATTTCAATGATGGCTTTCTCCCTGGAAGCTTCATCACTGAAATGGGAAAGAATGATAAAAATCAAAGGCAATGGGTCATCTTGGAGACTATCATCAGTAATTCATTAGGCTCTCTGGTGGTGGTGTTCTGGCCTCTTATGAGTATCATCTATTTCATCTTGTAATTATATTAAACCCAGCTGGGAAGTTCTCAATGCACCTCAGGACCTTCATCTTTGATGAGTGTTAGTATTGCATGCATAATGTATATTATTTGCCATATAATTATGCAGGTGAAACATTAATAGCCAAGATGCTATTTCTTGGAATTTTATTATCCATTTCTCTTTTTATCTGTTCTTTTTTAACATTACAAATTATATGAGAAGGAATTTGGCAGCGTATACCCTGCATGCAGTTCTGTCTGGGTCCTAGAAATACAGACTTGGCCAAGCTAGAAGAGCAGGACTCTTCTATGCCTCGTTGTTTTTAGATTATGGTCACCTCTATTTTTATAATTGAAACCTTACAGACTTGAGTTCAGCTCAAAACAGACAGGGAACACTGCAGACCTTTATGCATGAAGAGACTGGCCAGTCAGACTGGTATGGCTGTAACTGGTGGTGAAAATAGAAACTTAAAAGTTCTTAGTCTGCAGGAACTGAAATCTCACTATAACAATTAAACCTTGTTGTAACCATGACTGGAGCGTCAACATACCAGTGCTGCAACACTGGAATTGCACAGAATAAAATACTGGACAATTTCACACATTCCAAGTACAACTGGTGCTCTATGGCACCTGCAGCATGTTACAAGAGAGTGTATAAAGGTTTGCAGGCTTAACTCCAGACAAATCCATAATAATTCATGTTTTCATGCACAGCTTGTCTCCAGACTGAATCCTGCCTTCATTCCTAGATACAAAAAAAAATAAAAATTATATATATATATATATAAAAATAATAAAAACTCCCCATAAATCCAGCTTATGACAACTTCTTTTGTACTGGTAACTTTCCAAGGCACATCAGAGATGTCCCACTGTGTAAATGAAGGTAACAGACGTATTTTGGAAAAACAATCAAAGTATCCTTGGATATAATTTCCTGTCTAAAAAAAAGGTAATTTTTTTATATAATACTTTGAATTTCTACTGCAAAAAGCTATCACAAAGGCCACTCTATGTTAAGGTCTATAATAATCATGGGATCTACCCAAGGTGCCTTGACCTGATACCGTATTTGGCATTTAGAGTTAGATATTGGCAACCATGAAGATTTTGTTGCAAGCTGTTTACTCAGTGAAAATTTAAGATCAGCCAAAACTACTTCATTGAAACCAGCCCCAAGGATTTCCCTATGCAGTCAGAGGTAATCAAGGAAAAATAAAAAAGTTTGGCCTCAAAGAGAACAATCAACAAAACACTGCAGGCAGTTTTAATGAAAGCCTAAGGATCACTAACAAGGCACCAATCACACGAAAAAAGAATCAACAAAGTCATCTGCCCTCGGATCAACACAATCTTCCCCAAATGAAACATTTTCTTTACACTTTCCAAACAAGTATCTAATAGATGAAAACAGCAAAATCCATGATAGGGAGGTGTTATAAAACGCTTTCATGTGAGCAGCACCAGTGTACACTAATAGATGCATAGAGCCACGTAACCAGGATTGAAAACAAAACTTATAACTGATCTAATATTTCGGACAAAACCAGAACTGGGTAGGCTTCAAATAGCACAGCCTTTCCCAATGACCACCCCACAGCAAAATGGATTTTTCCTTAGCTTATACCACAGGGCAAATTTATGAAGGCAACAGCCTATGCAGTACTTTTGAGATCTTGAAAGATGATTCATTACCGAAATCTCAGCAACATTAAAACAACAGAGTCAAGTCTAAAGATCAAGTAAGAGCAGGATAGGTCCCTTCACTGTCTGATCTTTAGCAACTCACAGCCTTGCTCATTACTGCAGAAGGAGTATTTAGCTCGAAGGGAGGTTGGTCATAGAGCAAGTGAGACAGAGAGGACTCAGGCATAGCAAGGAGGCACCTCAATTTCCTTTCCTACTACCAGAATATATATATTAATGCCATAAGTCCATTAATTGTGCAACCTCCACACTGAGAAGGCTGCAGCAATGGTGCTTTCTATGCAGAACATGTTAATGATGATTAAAAGATACCTCCATAATTAGCCACAATGTGAACCACCACTAAGTACAGAACGACAAAAAAAGGTTCTTTAATTTCCCCTTACATAACAGCAATTTCAAATCTGCCTGGTTTTTAGAGCACTGAAAAATTAAACCCTAAACAAAACCAATGCTGCAATCACAGAGGCTAATGGCCCTAAAAAAGTACTGGCATATTATCCTAGGAAAGAAAAGGGTCAGTGATAGAGGATTCCTATACATTTTTTTGCTCTATCACCGAGTTTATTATTTAAAATAATTTAATGTTCTTGATTGCCATACATGGAAACGTTTAGTGTTTCAGATTTCCAGGGCCTGAAAATCATAACTTTTATTCCTATTTTGATAAATGTCTCCCCTATAAAACTTACCTGGTCAAATGCACTTAGGAAAACCTGCTTATATACGGAGCATCATATATAAAATATGAGACACACATGCACAACATTATTAAAGCAAAATCCTTTTTTTTGTTTAATTTGTCTACCTTAATTTTTCTATGCTTTTCTTTTGGGCTTGTTAGGTACCTGACTAACTGTATGTGAAAGATTTTACCCTTATGCTAGGACCAGTCATTTGCAATTGCACAGACTGAACAGGCTCCTCCTAGGCCAGTATTTCTATACCATTTTAGAGCACAGATAAAAAGTGGTTTTGACACAAGACTCCCAGGTAAACAACAGCAGACCAGAGAAAAACTCTCCTGACCAGCCCTTGCGAAACGAAAGCAATTGATCTCATTCACTTTCTTCAAATACCATTTGTCTTACATCTTTTCTTCCTCCATCACAACTGAAATCAATATTGCTTCAGGTTTCCTGATTATTTCGCAGAGGTTAAAAGTTCCTTGTTTATGTTAGAAAAGTTTTAGTTTGCAAACAACCATGCTTTACGGAATACTCTTTGTAAAGAATGAGGAGGCAGCTATAGAAATTAAGCTGTCATCTCTGCCACATTAATTGTAAGCCGCTTATCTAGTTTCTTCAGTTATTTAAAAAAAAAATCAAAACCAAAACAAACAAAAAACCCCCAGACAAATAAAAGTGTGAACAAAAAAATCCCATGAACATCCATGATATGTCCTCACTATTTTAGACCTATAAGCTAAGTAATAAGCTTCTTTATGTAAAAACTGATTATTGTTGGTCAGATCTTATTCTTGGGTGCTCTTTACATCATTCTGTCAGTGAATTAAATACAAGAAATGCCTGAACAGTTTTCTTATTTTTTGTATTATTATTCTAACACTTAGTGAGAGAATGAACTTGACTCAGTGTAGTTAGATGAGAATTAACTTGTTCACGTGCTCTGTAACACGACGGATTGGAGGTACTTGTTTGAATGTCTCAGGGTTCCTGCCAGCACAGAAACACAGCCATGCATACAGACATCTCTGTCTGCTGGAAGTTTGTGCAATAGAAAAGCAAATACACCTGGAGGCAGGGGAAAGATAAACCACTCCAAATACTCAGCAAGTTCTCCAAGCTTATGTCTTTATTCCACCTGTTAAGACATAAATCTCCCTAGCACCCCAAAATTGGTGCTCAGCTCTAGTTAAGAATTAACTCTGAGGTTCTCAGCTGGATTTTGTAATATCTGTTAGTGTGTAGGTGGACAGAGACTCAACACTTGGACTATGTAAACTTGAACTACAAACCAAAAAAAATCATGAAGGAGCCTGGCTTTTTTCTGGAGTCTTGATGGATCTTTGGACAACCTGAGTGTGGCTTTCCTTCTGCGCTCAGTAATTCTCTCAGTGCAGGTGATTCTTTTACTTTTGCATTCCTACTCAAATCAATTCTGATTTTAGCAATTCTTACCCAACCTCATCCTAAGGCGAGTTATCATCCACTCCCTTCATTTTTCACATACTGCCAATGTTCTAATGGCCATCAACTCCTTTCCTCAATACATAACTTGCAGATAAGCCTAACTTTCCTGGCAGGTATTGTTTTTTGGAGCTATTTCTACAGAATGTTGGCATTAATCTGTATTTAATATTCTCAGGACAACATATCAATTCAGAAAGACTCTCTCAGGTATGGAAATAGCATAGTGGTGTCATTGCTCCTGTAACAAGCAGTGTAGCAAGAACTATTTATGGCCCAAACTGCAAGAATATGGCTATGTTCTTTCACCCACAGAGCAAGCCTGTTTTCTAACTCCATATTTAGCTCATCAAATTTTGCATTTTCAGAGTTCATGAGTTTCTTGCTCCTGTCTCAACACGTGCTCCATCAGTTGCACCAGCTTGCCTTTGCTATCAGAACTATTAACCGCTCCAATTCCAATAAAAATGTTGTTAATTGTTCCAGCGCAGCTTTTGTGCCTTTCTGCATGACATAATTTCTGACAGCATTTCGATTTGCTTATATTTATCCTGTGTGCCCAGACTGTTGCAGCGTTTTCCTTCAGAAAACCCAAAATGCTTTACAAGTCACTGAAATCACCCACTACAATTTTGGAGTTGGTAAACCCAGCAAAAGGTCTTTCAAGTGCTTTGTCCAAGATGAGTCAGTAAATACAGCAACAGACAAACCCTGGAGATTTAACACTTCCTTCTTTTTCTAACCACAAGATGAAAACACTATTATCTCACTAGCCTGCTCTTACTGCTTCAAGTGAAATTTATTCCACCCCTACATGGCCTCTGAAGTCCCATTTCTCTGATAACACATAGATTTTTCATTACCTCTTGACAAAATGCTTAGTACCAGTGTTTATTTTCTCCCACTCCAGGCAAAATAACTGGGAAGGAACAATAACCAGATCCTAACAGCTATGGATCTTTGACATACTCTTCTTATAGAATGATATGAGAAAAACAATATTTAGGCTGGGACTTTTTTGAAAGTCTTCTAAAACTTCCAGAAAGCAAAATGTCATCTAAGCCAAAACTCTAACTTGTGAGGGCTCCCTTTCTCTGGAAAGGACGACTTCTTGTGTAATTATCTTCTTTCCTGACCCCCAGCCTCACAAAAGTATTTTAAGATATGAACTATTTTAAATGGAAAAATAAATTCACCCTTTCATTCTAGATGCAGAGCAATGTTTTGGATGGGTTTTTTTTTAGCAGTACAGTAGGTTAAGTTTTTGTTTCCTTACACACATAACACATTGCACCCTTCACACACCATTTCTTCACTCCCAATCACATGCTGCACCTTGTTTAGAATCTTGAAACCAGGAGTTATCTGTGCTGTGAGGATGAGTGTTTCCAATATTAAAATATCAAAATGCTTTTGACTTAGAGGTAAGACAATCAGAATCTGCATTGAAGTGAGGATTTCTAGGTGGATTTCTAACCCACATCACTCTGTGTTCTAATGCTGAATCTTTGAAACAGTCAGTTCCACTTTGTTTCTGCCAGAAGAAAAACATCTGACTACAAGCTACATGGAAATTAAACCCTTGTTTTCATGTCCCACTTTTATTGGCTCTGTGCTGTGCTGAGTTAATATGACATATTATATTATAGTTGAAGTAGTATAATGAATTGTGTGAGTTCATATTAGTTTGAAAGCATTCTTTACCAAGTTTGTACTCCCATCATTTGCAAGTCAATACTATAAGGAATGTAGCAAGAAAGCTAATGTAGTGTGCATTGTATTATTCCCTTTCTCATTAGTGTTAGAAATTAATTGCAGCACGCACAAATAACTCAGGACAGTTCTACTTCATTCCTATGGTTACTGAGTAGGGGAATAGTCAACAAAAGGCCTCTAAGGGACTCTGCCTTGCAGAGTTCTCAGCCACATATGAGATAAATTCCTAAATAAAAACTAGGAGAAAATATTAAAAAAGATAAAAATTGAAATCACAGACCCTTACTTGTATCTGCAGGAAATTTAAGGTTGTTTGGTTGTTGTTTTGTTTTAATTACTAAAATTGACTTGGATTTGTTTGCAGTTGGCTAAAGGTTCAGAAACTACTGAGTGGTTGGGACGGGCAGTGTTACAGTCATGTGAGTGTAACATACTCACTTGAGTTTAACATCCTTGGGAGACCAAGCAGTAAAATGGTTTTGTTTAACTGCTTCACCTGGTCCTCTGTGGAAGTGCAACACGGATTCTCCATGTACCAGCTTGGAAAGATCAGTGCACAGCTTTCCTCATGAGGGACCACCAGAACAACTTGATTTTCCCAATGGTCAATGATTTCACAGCATTCCCATTTCCATTTGAAAGTATATTCACTCACACTCTGAAACACAGAAGATGCTTTTTCAACTTTCCTGTTAGTTAGGAACACCACTTTCCACTTTGCACCTGAGCCCACCAACCTGAAGAACCAGTCCTGCACACCTTTTCAATCTCATTCAGCAGAATGCCACCTTGAGCACCAAATTTGAACTTCAAGTAATGCTTTGATCTTCTGGTTGGTAAATTTGTATTGCAAGAGAAAAGGTGCTGGACCAAACCACAGGAAAAGTGCAAATAAATCCAAGAGGCAATGGAAATTTTCTGATAAAGAGGCCTTTTTGTTCAGCAGCTCTCTCTGAAGTGACAAAATTTATAACATACACATGATATGATCTGAAATCCTATCCCAGCTGCATTCTTCAGTCATTGCTCCAAAAGGCTCCTGAATTTAATTTAACCAGTTTCTTATTTAATTTCCCTTGAAATCTAAAACTGTTAAGCAAATGGAAAACACAGAAATACAAAAACTAGAAGAGTTAAATACATGTGAAAGGCTTTCTATTATAGCATGAAAGTATTAGAAAAATAAAATTATCATGATTCCCGTTTCCAGCAACTTAGATGTTCATTTTCCTAATTCTGTGTCCTGTAAGTTTCATCAATTGCTAATTTCATACATACAGGTTTGACTGGGGGCAGAAGGAACACCTGGGAGGAGGAAGGGAGCAGCTTCAAATCTGTCCTCTTGCTGTGATTACAACATATTCTAAAGGCCTTTACTGATCCTCCAGCTTATGCTGTTTCTAATCTCTCTGTCATTTTTCTCTCAAAAGCCACGTTTGCTTTTATGCTTCAGTAGCAACACTAGTAGATCAATCAGTTTAAGAAGCTAAGTGCACTGTACCTGGACACAATAAAATAATATACACAGAGCCACCAAACTTTACCCTGAATAATAAATCTAATGGCCTTGGTCAATAATGCTAACTGATCACAATGTGGGAAGATGGATTTGAAGATAAAAAGATGAGCAATTATAGCTGATTTTTGTTACAATGACTCAGACGAATATATGTAAGGGACAAATCCACCCCAAATTAAGACACAGTAGATGAGGGATATTACAAATAACTACTGTTTGAGTTAAATGGGAGGTGGGTAAATGCAAATAATCACTCAGAATATCAACCATTTATATTGATTACAAGCCAAATCTTATTAACAAAATCAATATTTGCATTAAAAATTACATGGACCTTCTTAAACAACAAATATTGTAAATTGTCTAGACTAGGTGACAGTACACAAGTGAGAATCTGAGATTCTCATGTCCACTCCTGGCATAGACCAACAATGGACACATGGTGAAAGCAATTTATTTGTGCCACAGCTGAAACATTTCTCAGAGGAAATGCTATTCTCTGTTAATTTCTCTGATGTTTCCCATTCCATATTCCTATTAACTTCAGAAAACATACTCATTGACCCATCTGTACTGCATTTATGATGCCTGGGCACTGATTTCCCTATTAGGCGATGTTTTGGGCAATAAACTGTAGCAGGTGAGTTATGGATCTGCCCTCCTTTCTGATGGTTTTGCCTTGAGGATAGTGATGTGTGATAGAGGGACTTACCAGATCTAAGGGCAGAGCTATTTCAAATCACTTGATATGAAGTGATTATTAAATCCAGACATCCAAGTTTCATAGAATCAGAGTTGCAGAATACCCTGAGCTGGAAGAGACTCAAGGATCATCAATGTCCAACTCCTGGCCCTGCATAGGATGCTCCAAGAATCACAACATGTCCCTGAGTGTATCTTCCAAACACTTCTTGAACTCCATCAGGCTTGGTGCTGTGACCACTTCCCCAGGAGTCTGTTCCAGTGCCTGACCAGCCCCTGAGTGATGTTTAGTTAGGACGTTCCTAGGACACAGAAGCCCTCTCAGAAATAAGGCAGAAGTTTTTAAGACAGTTTCCTAGCGATTTTTTTCTGGGATTTCTGTGCACTCTCCCCCCAAATATAAATATAAATATATTTTATGTATTAATGTATAAAATAAGGAATGGCCCTAGGAGCTCTTCAGCTTTAGAATTGGGACAGATAAGTGGGAACACAGCAACACTATGAACCAGCCCTGACACCTGGAAGTCCTCCCTTTGGTCTGATTACCCAACATGGAGAGAAGGGTCTCAGTTTTCATAATATAGATACTTCCTTACCATTAAAGAAAATAAAAACTAGCAAATAATCATGAAAGAAATACATATATTAGGTATGATAGACACATATAGAGATAATGATAATGTAAATTGCAACCTTTGTGTCCCGAACACTTAGAATTTTCTGTCTTCACAGTAATACCACTGGATATGAACATCATCGAGCGACTTCTTCCCCTTCAATTTCTCAGCACCTCAAAAAGTTTCCATTATATTCAATTAATTTGAGCAATTTCCGGTACTTACTTTGTTTATTGTTTTAAAGACTTTCTGCCGTGATGCATCTGGCAGTGGACATCTTGGCACTGGACATCTTGGCAGTGGCCATTGCTGGTGGATGGACCTCTTAATCATTGAAGCTTAGAATTTCACAATAATCAGCATTATCCTCCTGTCAACCCCATGACAGTGGGGAAGATCGATGCCCCTTTACTGTTAGTCCCCTGCTCCTGAGTTGTAGTTGATTTATTGTGTCTGGAGCAAGGGAAAGGGGTGCAAATGTCTTTTAATCAATCAGAGGGTGGGCATGGAGTGTTCCCACTCTACAATATACTGCTGGTCTATAAAACAAAGCATGTCAAGCACCAGAGGACATGACTTTAACTTACCAAAGGCAAAAACAAGGAGAGCCTCCTGCATCAAACAAACCCCCATAAACATGTTATTCACAGTTAAGCTGCAGAACCCCAGTGGAAGGGAGTGGCTGTTGATGGAGCAGTATTTGGTCTTTGATTTTACAGCTCACAAAATGCCATGGCACAGCAGAAGTGTGGATTACAGCCACGGTGTACTTTATGTCACAGGTTTTATAAAGTGATCATGTTTCCAAAGTTTTCCAAGCTCACAGTATGTCAGCAGCTTCAGAAGAAGGTAAATAAAAGTGACATAAGAATGTTTTTAAAACTCTAATCAATGTTAATTATAATGCAATATTAATTCTTGTTATTTTTATACTCCAATAGAAAGAGGTCAGATATGCCAGCTGCTTGTTCTTCTTTTCTCAGGAAGCATTTGAAAACTGAATTAAATTGTTCCCGTATGCACCACAGGAATGTGGAATACCCTGGTAATTTCACACATATTGAAACTATGGCATCAGGAAGCTTAAAAACAGAAAGACTTTAATACTGTGCGCTGTGATGTGGGATACTTATCATTACTGAAAAGTAATTTCACAGCATGGTGGTCCCCCAAGATCACAAGGGATTGCGTGTGGTTGGTTGGACATTGCTTAGAGGTACAGGATGTTTGGCCGTCGAGCAGTTCTGTGGCATCACTTGCAGGTACCTTCCAGCACAAGTTGCTGTCAATCCTAATCTCCCAAGGCAGCAGCTCAAATGTACACTGTGCTTACTGTGAGACTTCTTACAGGTGGTTGCTCCTTCATGCTCTGGTCAGCAGATCTGAACCAGCACATCTCTCTGGGTGTCTATCCCTTACTAGATCCAACAATCCTCTGGGGGACTTTTAAGTCGCCTTGTGCAAGTGACAATGATGAATAAAAAATATCAGGAAATCTCATGTAGGCATTTAAATTAAATGAAGAGAGGCTTCAGGTGATGAGATAAACTAGAAGGTACAGAGGTGGTGTCCTTTGCTGGCAGTGAAAGCAATGGCTGTTCCCAAAATCATTGGATTGGATCACACAGGCAAAGAGAAAGACCTGCTTGACCTTTTTGTTGTGTTCACTCAGGAGAAGTTTTAGGAGGTTTGCTACCTGCTTTAGGAGATTGCAGTGTAGAATCATAGATCATAGAATAGAATCACAGAATGGTTTGGGGTAGAAGGGTCCTTAGAGATCATGCCATTCTACCCCCTGCCATGGGCAGGGACATCTTCCACTAGCCCAGGTTGCTCCAAACACCATCCAACCTGACACTGGACACTTCCAGGGGTGGGGCAGCTTCTCTAAGCAACCTGTGCCAGGACCTCCCTACCCCTACAGCAAAGCACTTTCTCCTAATTCCCTAATAGGGCAAACTGAGGTAGTTCACATTTCATACTTCTTAAGTTAAGTGAAATTAAATCATTTTGGATGCCATAAAAACTCTAGTTGCTATGGGCACTGTAAAAGCAGACCATCAAAACCTTTCTGTGGGCTTAAATAAGGAAAATCTTTGGAGGAAGTGATAATATAACAAATTCACAGGGTGAGAAGTGCACAATAACTCTGTGCCACCTCTGAAATAACCTTGTTTTACTGTTCTCAGAAGAGAAGATTTGGCAAAAACTAGTAACTGAGGAGTAAGCTTTCATTGGCACTAATCTAGGAAAGAACTAAGACAGTCATGAAATATGATTTTGATAGTGTTGAAGATATCCTTTAGTGTAAAATTTTTGCTATGTGGGCACAACTGTGCAGTATCTCCATTTGCAACTGAGGCAGAAATTAATATTAAATGCAAATATACTTGTCAGACACAGTTAGTTTTATATACCAGCTCTATTCACAATATTAATCTGCTGCCCAGAATACTGTTCAAGAGTAATGTCTTCTGATGAATAGAAGGCTGCCTATTCTTATAGCACTGCTCATCACTAACCAAAGCCAGTTTTCCCTAGTAAGTGACACAAAAATAAATTAATGGAACCTGCAAACCTTATTTCTTCCAACCTGTACCTCTTTTTCAGAAGTGGAAAGAAATACACATAGCACTAAGTAGCTCTAGGCCAGCACCACAGATAGGGTAGGACAATGTTCTGCTATGAAAGGTTTGCAATTGCAAGACTTTTGACAGCAGTTTCAGCGACATTCAGGATCCTGAACTGATCCATACTGCTAAATGCATTGTCCAGCCAGTAAGTTCTCAACACTCTTGCCGAAGTATGTCTACTCACCAGGGCAAGTGCCTCTTTTTTCTAAATGCTTATTTCTACATCCCAGCATATTTAATACATATATTAATCTGTAAAAGTACAGAATGCGAAAATGTCTCTTAAAACCATCGGGATTTTTCTGTCACTCATGTTCTTTGCTATTAAGAGCAGTCAAATGTTTTTGATATTTACTCCAAAAGAAAGAATGTGTGTTGTGTTTTGTGCTGTTCTGCTGCTTACTTATATAGAAGATGTGGGAATTCTTGATTCAGCTGTGTATAGAATAAAATATCCATCAACAAATTTAAAAACTTGTAGACAAGGAAGAATGAAAGTAGAGGAAAGCAGAGTACATGATAGATAATGGATAAACAAAAATTAGAGGAAAGCAAGAAAAATAATTTGAAATATTAAAAATAAACCTGGAAAAAAGGTACTGTATAAGAATACAGAGGTAGATCTCTAAGTACTTTCTCTGTCTTTAATGGTGCTCACTATAGATGTGTTTAATAATCTTGAAATACTTCAAAGAAATATTGTTCTTCTAGCAAGGTAATCAAGTGTCTGATTCTGATTACTTTTGCTATGTAAAGAAGGGGGGAAAACAAAACAAGAAACAAAACTATGCAGAGAAGAAAAACATTCTACAAATGGCACAGGAAGAGGTAGAGGAAGATACTGAGCTAAGAAGGTAGAGTAATTCCAGGAACAACATAACAGCCATACTGAATCAGATCTATGGCCCATCAAGCCAGCATCCTGTTCCTCAGGTAGTCCATTGTGTGTACCTACAAAGGGTATGTGAAAATGAAAACATGCACTTTCCTCTTAGAATTTTGCTATTTATCAATCACTTTCAGCTCAGGAACTTCCTAACTGAGATTAATTTCTATGTATATATAATATCCCTCTGATTGTCTTATTACTTTTTTTTTCCCTTTTTTTTTTTTTTTTTTTTTTTCTTTTTTTTTTTTTTTTTTTTTTTTTTTTTTTTTTTTTTACTGTTTAATACACATGTACCTCTGGCATTCAGGACATCCTCTAGTGTGGGCAATGATGACACCCAGAGTCTGAGAATGACTTTACATTGCAGGAGACTCAATAGTATAAGAATACTCAGCACAGAATGCATTGTTTAAGATAAGCCATAGCATGGAACTACAAATTATGGAAGAAATTGATGTATGTAAGGAATAAGGAATTATTCACAGTCAAATCCCCAAAAACATGGGACCTATTAAAAAAGCAAAGAAAAAGAACTACTTTTCTTGTTCCTGTATTTCAGGCTCAGAGCTTTCCCCCCTCCAATCACAGTTGCCAGAAATATGACAGGGTTAATGAAGGGATTATTGAAAAGAATAAATGTTGTGTCACTGTAAAATACCACAATGGTCCTAACGTAATGTCTAGCCAGAGAGATCCTAAAAGAGCAATTACCAAAAAAATGAGAAAGTATCAGGAAGAAATCACATACCCTGTTTCTAATATTAATTCCATACATATGAAAAGCTGTATATGTAACTAGATTTTTTTCCTGACACCTTTGGTCATAGACACAGAACATTAGAAACCCTACACAGAACAGAGTAGGAGAGAGGGAGAGCAAATGAGAGAAGGAGGGACAGTAGAAGTACTGCCTTCCTCAAGATTTTCATCACGTCTCAGTTAGTGCTAGTACTTATTAAAGTATCTGTGTAACATTTGCATTGTATGCAAATATGTGTGTGATGACTGAGATGTATCTACTGCTTGAAAACTCCATGGATTACTCAGCAACACAGACATTCCAATGCATCTCCTGAATCCACTCCAAACACCGGAGTTTGAAGTGTCAGAATTACGTAAGCGGATGTGTTAATTTAATAAGTATAGCCTGGGAATAAAGTGGGACCAAAATTTGTCAGAGGCATATTTTGTGGATTCAGTTATGACTGATGCAACCCTTATTTCCATGGTGTATCCCATCATCACATGTCTTTCATGATCACATTTCTATTAGAAGGATAAACACATATGGAACTGTGTGACTTATTAGAAAAGCATCAATCCAGCCTTTCAAAGAATACATTAATTCAGGGCTCAGTTTCACAGTAACATCTTAAGCACTGGACATTTCTTTTTTTATACATAAAGCTTTGGGGAAAAAAATTAGTCTCCTGGAGCCTTTTCCAGACCTCAGCTGCAAACCAATTAGGCTGAAAAGTTCCATATGTTTAGCCAAAAAGAACTCACTCTGGTAACTAAACAAATCCGTTGACTTAAAACCTCCTAGGATCTTAACTTGAAAGCATCTACATCTAGGGATCTCTTAAAACTTATTAAATTGGATATCTTTAAACACTGCACATCACTTCCAAATGTCAGCCATTCTTCTGGAAGCTGTAAATATTTCAGCTGAACTCCAACTGCCCAAATGCACCAGCAGCTGCCGACAGTGAGCCATAATGCAAGTGAGGCTCACATCTCACTTGTCTGCATAGTTATTCTACACAGACAGCACCAAAGCAGGTGGAGACAACCCAGTAGATTTATCCCAGTAGATTTAGCCAAGTCATCAGTGCCTCAGTGGTGCGATGTTTGTTGTAAATTCTCTTCAGGCTGAACAAAGACACCAGTCCAGAGTCAGGGAACTCTGATGCTTTTATTATATAGGCACCTTAACTCCACTGCTTAGGCTTGAGAAGGTTGTCTGTATCACCTCTGTGGGACCCTCCCTTCAGCACATTGTCACTGTCTTTCATCAGGAGCAGAGACAGAATGAAGGGGTCAATTTACAAGGGAGAGTGAGATTTATGGCATGGTGATGCTTTATGTATGGAAATAGTAGAGCTTTTGTTCTTCTATCACCTGAAACATCTGCGAAAAAACTGATCTTATTGAAAACTTACAAATGAAAATATCTGTGAAGACATTACTTTGGGCAAATTAAATGTCTTGGTTTTCAAATAACCTTTCAAAATCAGAATTGTTTCTTTAATTAACCTGAATTTTTATTTAAATCCTTATTTGCTAAACTGCTTCTGATGTAAAAGAGGAAGGCAGGAAAGTGTGACATATGGGTTATGCTAGTCTTTCACCTCAGTCTTTGGTTTCTGCATATTTTTTTTCTGCATTGGGAGGCAGGGAAGAGTCAGAAATGTCTGTGGTTTCTAAATCAAATAAAATAGAAAACTAAGAAAATATGAAATGTCAACAGAGAAGAAATTAATACAGTATAAATTCACTATATTATAGGGCCAAGGGCCTGAATTGGTCAAAGAACAAAATCCCTGATACTTCCTCAGAACATATAGTAGCTGGAAAAACAGAGCTACTGTGTTGCTTCCTTTGGCTAAATGTGCTGTTCCACTGACACTGATTTAATTTATTAAAGAGTACCCATGCCTGCAGGACGCACACATCCTTCCTCTATAGACACGGGTGACACACAGCTCGCACAGCTCCCAGTGACTGAGCTTTAATGCTCAGGTTCTCTGTATGGTGCACAACTAACAAGGTACAATGGCTCTGAAATCCTCTGCAGTAGTTGTTCATAAAGGTTTATTCTCATTTACAGTGCATTAGGCTTTAGCAAACAGCATGGAAGGTATGGTGAGGGAAGGGACCAGCCCACCAATACGCCGAGGCAGAAAACAATAATGAGTCTCTTTTCTGCCTCATTATTGCTCACACAGGAAAACATTCCTTTCACTCTTACTTGCCCTTGGAGTGATGGGGAACGTGCTGAAGCAGTTTTACAGTAGCTTAATTACTTATCACAAATCTTTTAAATGAGTTTATACTCATTAATGTGGCATCTGGGAAATGGGCCTTAAACCATCAATGACCTTTTTTGCTAATCAAAGGCCTCAAAGCTTGTTATTTGGAGGGTACTCCTTGTACAGAGCTTTACCTCCACATGAGGCTGATCAGACCAGTTTTTCTTGCTGAATTTGGTACTGCTAGAAGCAAGCCTGCAGAGGCTGTATTTAGAACATGGTCAGGCATACAGGCAGTGCTGCTTCTTTATTCTGATGGTATTCTTTGCAAAAGGTGAGCCCTCCCTACTGATTTTGGGTTTATCTGTGCTACTGCTCGGGAAGTAACTCCATAAGACGTACCTCAGGTAGCTGCATTGCTAGTGATAGAGTAATACTGTAGAGGACTCAAGGCACAAAATTCCACTCACTGTGGCTGTTCAGGGATGCATGAAGGCTTGTGAGTGGTGCTGGAGTCCTTGGGTTCAGTTATCAATCATGCCACAGCTCTGTTCCAGCTAGCTCAGTGCCCTTAAACCTCCTTACTGCATTGCAGACCTCAGTTGTGATGGTCTTGCTTGGGTCACAGCCTGTTTAAACCACCCAAGCTGTCAGGTCCAGCAGTTTATCCATTTTTTGCTTGTCCAGGTAATCAGCACATTTCTGGGTTGCTTCCCACCTAGTAGGAAATGAAAAAGCATTTGCTTCAATAATTGCTCTGATGACAAAATGAATATATTATATTTTAGGTTTCTAATAATTTCTAATGTTTAAGAAGGAGCCCAGAGCACCTCTCAGCAACTTCTGAAGGGCACTGCATAAAACAGAAGACAGCCAAGCCATTGTTACATTCAAGTTTTCCCATGATTGCTGTAAAGCCTCCTTTCAGCTCACTCAGTAAGTTAGGTAAGGAAACCAGGCTCTTTTGGTAATCTCTTCCACACTGTCAGGGCAAGGGTTCACAGACATGTAGGATCTCTGTTGAGACATTCAGCTTCTTGTTCCCTTGCACTCACACAACCTTGCAAAATGAACCAAACTCGCAAGTTCAGTAACAATGTCAAGCAAACTACAAACTGGGTTTTGTTTCTGCATGTGATTATATAAAAATGAAAAGGGGAAATGGCACTGGGAAACAGTTTCCTTTCTAACCATTCATCACCAGGTTGAGCTTGTCTTCCTGCAATGAAAGAAATTCCCTAAAAAGCTGAACATGGATGCTAATGACAATGGTATAAGATTTATGGTATAGGTGTAGGTATATATAGGTATATATGGTATAAGTGTCTTTTTGCCAAGATGGACCAGGTACAGGTGAGCACTCAGTAACTCAGCCTTCAGTTGTAAGAACAATTCACTTATTTCATTTCAGAATACTGAGACACAATATCCATCATTTGTGTTAGCCTTGGGCACAATTTTATGCTTCACGGGACTGATGGTGTCAGGTTGAAGACTGTGTTGGTGACTTGAAATCCAGATATCAGGAATGGGATTAATCTGAGCAAAAGCAGACATTCCTTGTGTAGATAACTGCACTGTGCCTGGTTGTCCTGGACTCCCTTAATAGTCAATCAAGGGGAGGAAGAGGCAATAACAGTGCAATTCATCTTGTGCTAAAACAGGCATCTAAACCTGGGCAGATAAATCACACTTTAGAAATGCTTCTTTTTCACACTGAGGGCTAAGGGAGCTCAGGTGGACTAGTGAAAATACCTAGACAGGTGATAAGGATCTGAGCCCTGTAGTGCACTTGGTAATCCTTGCAAAACAGCACTTTTTCCACACAGTTGTCCATATCTTCAAACATCCTGTATTCCTCCCTGTTTAATAAGGATTCTGGGACAGCCAGTAAGACTGTTTTGGGACAGCTGTAACAGAGCAGACCAAGTGTGACCTTGCTGGTCCAAGTTCTCTTCAAAAACAGTGCTGGAAAAATCAAGCTTGTGATAAACACAAGGTATCTCATTGCCATAGCACTTCTTCCTGTCATATAGTAGAGAAGTTTGGTGCAAAATTGTAAGTAAAATTTTTAATTGTAAGGTAAAACTGCCTCCAGGCAATGCATTCTTCTTCTCTTTACCTGTGATTCAAAAGCTAATGAGAAGACATGAGCAGATGTCCTAAAATCTCTGGAAAATTCCTTTCCAAAATTCCATTTCTGATGGCACTAAAGTTCAGAGGGGAAAGGAAATAAAAATTAGAATTGAAGTACATGGCCCTGTTGTGACTGCTATTAAAGGTACACTTATCAAACACATTGAGTGTCATCCAAAAGTCAGACTTTCAACCTAGACTTATAGTTCCTCTTGCAAAATAAGGCTGTGTCTGGGAAGCCCCAGTAGTCTTGGATGAGGGAAGGAGGCTGTATGGCAGACACATTTAGATGGCTAAACTGATAAAAAATGTGGTGAAACAGGAGCTTCAAAACGAAAAAGAGAAAGAGAAAGAGAAGAAAAAAGAAAAAGAAAAAGAAAGAAAAAGAAAAAGAAAAAGAAAAAGAAAAAGAAAAAGAAAAAGAAAAAGAAAAAGAAAAAGAAAAAGAAAAAGAAAAAGAAAAAGAAAAAGAAAAAGAAAAAGAAAAAGAAAAAGAAAAAGAAAAAGAAAAAGAAAAAGAAAAAGAAAAAGAAAAAGAAAAAGAAAAAGAAAAAGAAAAAGAAAAAGAAAAAGAAAAAGAAAAAGAAAAAGAAAAAGAAAAAGAAAAAGAAAAAGAAAAAGAAAAAGAAAAAGAAAAAGAAAAAGAAAAAGAAAAAGAAAAAGAAAAAGAAAAAGAAAAAGAAAAAGAAAAAGAAAAAGAAAAAGAAAAAGAAAAAGAAAAAGAAAAAGAAAAAGAAAAAGAAAAAGAAAAAGAAAAAGAAAAAGAAAAAGAAAAAGAAAAAGAAAAAGAAAAAGAAAAAGAAAAAGAAAAAGAAAAAGAAAAAGAAAAAGAAAAAGAAAAAGAAAAAGAAAAAGAAAAAGAAAAAGAAAAAGAAAAAGAAAAAGAAAAAGAAAAAGAAAAAGAAAAAGAAAAAGAAAAAGAAAAAGAAAAAGAAAAAGAAAAAGAAAAAGAAAAAGAAAAAGAAAAAGAAAAAGAAAAAGAAAAAGAAAAAGAAAAAGAAAAAGAAAAAGAAAAAGAAAAAAGAAACAAAACACTTGTAGGTTTTTCAATTTCCTATCAGAATCTCTTCAGTGGCTTTAGACAATCCTGATAGTCTTGGAGATAAAGTATCTATGTGCAGAAGGTGGAAAGGACTATTAATGAACACCAAACTATTAAAATGCATGTTTGCTATTCCTGGTGCAAGTAATAGCAAGTAGTTCAGTGCAAGCAAGGTGCCAGCCAAAGAGGAAGCAGTCTTAATGAAGTGTTGACAGTGTTCTAACTAGCTCCCAAACATTTATCCTTTGCCATGAATACATAAACCTCCAGAGACACTTGAAGGAACTGGCTTCCCCTGCCAAAGATTTGCAGCTTACCCAGAATGGCATTATCAGCTCACAGACTGAAGCACAGCTCCACTGAAATGCAAGGGGTGGAAAAGAAGTAACCTAAGTTAAAGAATTGCTGCGTTTCAATTCCTACCCTGAGGGTTCTCCAAGTTTTTTTCTTTAGTGTGAGGTCTGCATCCCAATCTAAACCCACCAAATCAGTGAACAGACTAAACACAGTGCTTACATTAACACATGGCATCAGTAATGGCTTTATTTTGACAATATTTATTCAGGTATCCAGCTAGAAATAAACACCAAACCCAGGAAATGAATACACAGATTAATGTGAGTAATAACAGGAGATGGGACTTATAACAAGACTGTATAACAAACCTACAACTGCCAAGTTGTTGCACACCTGTTATTTTGCTGCAGGTCATATATTTGGGAATTTTCCGGGCCTAAGGTAAAGAATTACTAATAATTGTTTGTGGCCTAAGGCTATTGAAGTGTGTCTAAGTAATTCTGACAGTTCCTGCAGGGAACATGGAAATGCTCCAGGTTATTTCCTTTACTGACCCTCTGTATCTGCAGAGGTTTTGTAATAGGTACTTACTGTGAACCTTGTGCTTGAAAGTTTAGGATGGCTTGTGTTCATTCTGTCTGAAGGTTGTAACAAGATGTTGACTGCTCTCATCGTGTCATGATGTTTCCTCACCATTGCTTCATTCATTTTGGAGCTGCATCATGAATCAACCCAAATCCCATTGGAGTAGAAAGCCAGCATTCAACCCTGGACAAAAGACGCAAAGAATTGGGTGTTATAGATGCTTGTGCCACAGGGAGAAGGAGATCTAATGAAACATGAGAGAAAATACAACAGATTTGCTGAGACTTGTAGCCAAATATGAGATGTATCTAATGGGGAGACATAATCAAAGCATTTTGCTCTCTGCTGCTCTTTTGAGTGGGTAATGCCCAGGGAACTGTGGCTGGTTTGCATGTCTTCACACACACCCCACAAATGGATAAGCTGGAAATGCTGAGGCTAAATCCACTTCTCTGTCCCACCTGTGTACAAGATGTTGGTGTTTGGGGGAAGGCTGGTGATCTGAAACAGCTGAAAAGGGGGTGGGACAGTGCCTGAACTGTTTGCAGACTCTTATTAGCGCAAATCTGTGCAAAATTAAGTGCACTGACTTCAGTGTGCACTGCTGGGAAGGAGTCTGTGGGTGAAGATATGTTTATCTGCTTCAGCTGAAAAAACCGTGGGATTCTGGGGGCTGGAGGTGGTGGATGTGGGGAGCTGGGGACAGGAATTGCTGCAGTCATCACACTGACCCTGCTGAATGCACATGTCCATCAGGAGTGACAGAAGTACCTGAGAGCAGGTTGGATTCTGATAGAAACTGGAGTCCCAAGTTAGGGGATGTGCATCCTGAATACAGTGTGATTTCATCTTAGTCATATATTGGTTAAGGAATTTTGATTCTTTTTAAGGGTTTTGCCCCACTCATCCTCCTTATTCTTGTCAGAGAACTCAAAAAAGGAGAGGGGTAATACTGAAGATGAAAGTCTGGAAAACTGTCAGGTCATGGGCCTCTGCTGAGTAAAAATGTAGATAAACAGATGCTGTGTATCACCCACAGAGGAGCACACATAGTACATTTCACTGGCTGGAGCAACACTGAAAGATTGTTTCTTTCTCATTTTTGCCATTAGACATTTGAGTTCTCAAAACACAGTGGCCACTTTGTCTGTAGGTGACATGTTATTCCCCTACACCCACATAGAGAAACTTTCTTGATCCTATAACCTACCCCAGCCCTCATATGTCCATGGAGTTACTGAATGCAGAATACGTTTCACGGCAGGAGCTCGGTGGGGTTACATGATCTTGTCTGTGTTCAGAAAGCACGGTGCTCTTTTTGTCCCTTTTTTTAGAGCTGGATGTCAGGTTCATTGATTTCAATAATTAATGTGTATCTTGCATCTCTCTCAGACCAATATACTTCTGTTCTTTCCCATCAGCTGAAGGGTTTATTTTTGACTGGGTACTTTAATATGTATAGCTTGATTAAACTGAATTTTCTTATTTGTTTTGATTGCCTTACACAGTGATCTCTCCAACTGCAGATCTTTAATAATTTTTCTCATTCCTTTACCTCTGTCTCTTGGAGGGTTTTTTTGATTGTGCTATGTAGGGACTGTGTAATTGCCACATTCTGTAACAGATCTTCCTGAGCATGGATTGATTCTGAGAGGCTGAAAATTCCATTCTAAAAATCAGAAGAAAAGAAAGATATATAAATGTGGGTAGATCAGCAACACATACATATGAATATATATTGGTGTTAATTTATAACATTAAAATAGATTTTAAAGAGTTGCTGCACCGACTCAAGTTACCTGTGATTCCAGGGTGAATTAATGTCCCTCTATACAGTTTATGCATTTGTTTTATATTGCACATCAATAAAAGCACATCAAATTCAAAACCATTCTCATTTATGGATGCAAACTTCAAGGCAAAACAGTACAGCAGCTGCCTTGTTATGAGTTATAGGGCAGTCACGTCTTCAAGTCAAAGAAAATACTGCCGTACTTCCAGCTAAGCAAGTACAGAATGTGACCCCACACTGCACCAGCCTCCTGGCCTAAAAGTAGCTGGTAAATGTCCTTCCATTGATGAAACTATCCATCCTTTTGGGGGCAATCTGAAAAGACAGCAAGCCATTACATCTGGTGTGGCACTTTGGCCCTGGTACAGAGGGAGCATTGTTATTGGGAGCCAGAAATCCCAAGCACATTTGCATTGTATTGACTGGCCAAGACAGATGTGGTGCTGTCAGAGAGATGCAAAAACATGTCAAAAAACTTTCTGCAGTGCAACACGTTTCACAGCAGGGGAAAACGCAGGATATTGTCTCTGCTCGCCTTTGCTCTCCTCAAATCATAAAGCTGACATTCTTCTGGCAAAATAAGGGATTTTAGCCTTTTGAATTCATCCCATTGAAATTCTGTACACTGATGTACAGACTGATTTAATTGCAGCTAACATTTAGGGAAGGGCATCCACAGACAGTAGGTGCCTTCTGAAGAACAGTGTGGAGACTCAGGAAGGGAAAATGTTTTTCAGTAACTCATTCCCCATCTCTGATCTTGCAGAATTGTGGAACAGAGGCATCTCTGGGACCTCTCACTGAAAGCCTACTTGCTGTAGGGAGGTAATAAACAGGAATCATGTCTTCCCTGCTATATATACACGTGGTGACCCACCACAATGTTTGTCACATAGAATGTCAGCAGAGCGAGTAGATGGAGAAAGAATGGAGCTCCTGTAGATAACTCTGCATGCTCTCCTCCCTGCTCCACTCCTGGGAACCCCTTTGGGCCATAGCCTGGCAAGGAGCAACAAAAGAGAAAAATATTATAGGACTGGAGCTCCTCTCGTATGAAGACAGGCTGAGAAAGCCAGACTTGTTCAGCCTGGAGAAGATGTGTGAAAAATATGGCTTTGTAAAATGAAATAAAAATAAATGGCTTTAAGTAGAAGGAGGTTAGATTTAGAGTAGGTATTAGAAAGAAATTCTTTACTGTGAGAGTGGTGAGGCCCTGGCACAGGTTGGGCAGAGAAGCTGTGGCTGCCCCTGGATCCCTGGAAGTGTCCAAGGCCAGGATGGACGGGGCTTGGAGCAACCTGGGCTGGTGGAAGGTGTCTCTGCCCATGGCAGGGGGTTGGAACAAGATAATCTCTAAGGTTCCTTCCAACCCAAACTATTCTATGACTCTGTGATTTAAATGAATAACTGAATCTTTTTAAAAAACAATTGGAACAGCAATAATGACTGAAAGAAAATGCAGACCTTCGAGGCTTCAAAATACTTTGCAAGTGTTATCTTATTTAGTAAGGTAAATGCACAGTGTTCTTGGGTTTATTTAATAGATTTGGAAGAAGGGTTCTTTTTCCCCCTGTGTCTGGCAGTTAGTATAATTTTACAAATGCACTTTAATTATACATAAAAATAGAGTAAATATTTTTGCAACATTCTTATTTAAGCAAGCATTTAACAAAGCCCTATTAAGCCCTACCATATGCTTTGTATACGGTGGGCTATTATAAGTGCACCTCTTCTGGAGGTTTTCAGCATTGGAGGAAACTGTATTATTTGACACGGGCAGCCTTGTATGTAATTGACTCAAAATTACAGATGCAATAAATAATTATTACTAAAAACCCATTAACACTGTAATAACCTGGTAGTCATTTTGATGGCTCTTAAAAAGCCACTGTGGCTGAAAGTGCATCAAGCAGCACTTGTGAACTACTAAGGATCTGGCAAGATTACTTCAGTGGTACTTAAAAAGTGTGTTATTCAAGTTACTGCCAACTTCTGAGGAAAGGATGTGGTTCGTTGTCACTATTTAGCTTGCTCTGTCCCAGCTGTCATGATGCAATTTTCTGGATTAGTTTGCTTCAAACTACACGATCCTAAAACTTTCTAAGGCCCAAAAGACCAATAGCTCAAAATTTGATTTTCCTTCCCTGAAATTTCACGAAGTTCCTCTGAGTTTTAACCCAGTACTTCATGCTTGACTTCGTGCTTAACTAAAGCCTGGCAGAACATATGGAGGGGAATCTAGATTTCTTCTAAAGGGAACTGTAGGTGCTGCTCTTCCTGAGAGGGAATAAATTAAATCCAGTTTTGGCATTATTTTAAATAAAAAAGCAATATTATTTTTCCTCTCACCTTTCATATTTCCTTTCATATTTCCTTTCTTTTCTCCAAAAGGAAAGAGATTCAGATAATCTCTTTTTTATCTTATTTTAATTTAATTTTACCTTGTGTTGTTACAGAAAAAAAAAAAAGAATGAATAAACACTTGCTTTCATTTGTACTGAAACATTAACCCAAGTTTAAAGACTTTTATACATACATTTTAGCCAACATTTTGAGGTTCCTATATCAATACAGATCATATCTTCTTTCTTATAAGCATAGTTGCAAACTATGCACACTTTTACAATACTTACTGTGTCCACGCTATAGCAGAGGAAACATTGGAGCTCTACCTCCTTTTCCTTGGAGACAAAGGCAATGTACAAACTTAGAGTTTCAAGGCCAGCAGTGACACTGGAAAGGAAAATTGCCCCCACCCATTACTCAGTGTTAAATTGTTTGTGGCATGATTCAGTTTACCACTTGTTTGTATGAGTACGTCTCCAAATTGTGTTTAAAATGTGGTGGGATTAGCTTAAACACTTCAAATCTTTTGGATTGGATATCAGGAAAAATTCTCCATCAAAAGGGTTGTCAAGCCCTGTCTCAGGCTTCCCGGAGCAGTGGTGGGGTCACTATGCCTGGAGGGATTTAAAAGATGTGTCGGTGTGGCACTCAGGGTCATGGTTTAGTGGTGGCCTTGGCAGTGCTGCATCAACAGTTGGACTCAATGATTTTAAAAGTGTTTTCCAACTTAAGTGATTTTATGTTTCCATGATTCTCATATTGCTTCATGATTCTCAGTTACAAGATGTAGAGAAAAAATTCAGCTTGGTGAACACTTGTGATCACAAAACTTCATGTTATACAGAACAAAAAGCTGACTTAGCAGCTTTCTTTATTTTTTTTAATACAATACAATAAATACTTGCTGGTCATGTGTGAGCAAACCAAATTTTACGTGGCTGGGCAAATGAGATATTTGTGTGTTAGATGCATCACTGTGCTCTTCATCTCATATCCAGAGTGATTTTCCCTTTCACCTCTTCCCTTGGGGTGATGGCTGTATGCCTTGACCCTCAGAATTACAAAATATTGGCCACACATCTGCTAGTTTGCCCATAACTAGAGCCATTGACTCCTGGATGCATTTAATATCTCCTTACCTGGCCTATGTGGAAAGCTGGTTTTATGATAATCTCATTTTCTAGGCTTCTTTTGTAACTCCCAGAGAGAGGCTGTCACCTCAGAGGGTGACATATGCCACCAGCTGTAGACGTGACTTAAATAAGGTAAAGCCTACTGTGGAGATGCTTGCCATTTTTCCATGGGGTGTGTGGAAGAACCCAGGAAACCAGCTGAAATAGGAAAAAAAAAGGATTTTTAAATGTCTAGAATTAGTTTAACAAAGTCATCCCTCCTACCTTTATAAGGCCTTATCAACATTCTTCTTGTGTTGGATAGAGAATCTTAGCCAATATGCCAGTAAAAAGATGATCCTGTTAGCCTAAATCATAAATTAAAAGCGTATGATTTTTAATTCTAAAACTTATTTTTTTTCTTCCCTCCTGCCTTTTAATATCAATCTTCTTTGCTTTTCCAACTAGATTTCAGTTTCTCTTCTCAGTTTTCCTTTTTGCCCCAGTATCTGTTTGTAACATTGTGACTCTAAGTGAAAGGAAATCTGTACAATCACTATATTTATCCAGTCATAGCTTTTCTTCTACCTCCAACTACCTGTTCCCACATCCTCCTGATGAACAGCACTATTGTTTAAATAAGTGCAGAAAATTACCTGAGAGAACATGAAAAAAAGACAGAGGAAAAGAAATTGCTTCCAGCAGAATCATTGTATTAGATTGGCTCATCATATGACTCAAAGACAAGAGATGGATGAAAAATGAATGTACAGAATGTGGGGAAGGCAAGACTTTCCTATCAAGAGTACAAATTTAAGTCAGATTAATGTGATCATGTAACCCAGCCTTAGAGATTTCACTTGTCTGCTTCCTGATGGAATTAAGTACCTTTTTTCTTTTGCAATGTACACTTCTGTGCACTGCCAATGTCTAGATTTTGGGTTGGGTAGACTGATCAGCAATTACATTTTTGTAAGAGTTTTGCTCCCATTTTTTGCTTGCTAAGTTCAAAGTACTGATAGTTTTGACAGCATCTATGGAGAGGTTGAGGGACATATATGACATTCAATTTTCCTTTGTTTACAGTCATTCCTTGCTCTGGAATGTCTAGATGTATACATTGTAAAATGACTTTACTTACCAATACATTTCCAGGTCCTGACATTCCAGTCATCCGAACTGCATGTGTACCACTTCAGGAGTGGGGCTTTCTTCTGGAGAGGCATGGCTAAAACAAAATGCAAGTATAGTCATGGGGGCCATTTGTTCCCAGGACTGCTGCATGCAAACAATATAGACAAAACCATGCTACGTTTATTTTCCTTATAAAACCTGCCTCATATGACCAGATCCTCTCAAACAGTTACAGCTTACCTCATGTCACATATGCTATAAATATATTGCTGTGGTGGGCTGTGATACAGCCTTTAAGATTATTTCAAGCACTTGAAAACTAAACATGAACATACCCCCAAAATACATTTATCTACAGAGGTACCACATAAGGTTTGGAAGAGACTGGGGCTAAATTCTGTGTAACATAGACATGGCCCTGCTAGAAACTAGCCAAGAAACTGAGCAGTGGGTCATGTTTTCTGAGGTATCTACCATTAGAAGAGGAGATGTAGTGAATGCAATTTATTAAAAAAAATTAAATTTTTAGTTCCTTCTTCTCTAGAAGCTAAATATGCCCACAGTGCTGGACATAAGATGTTGAAAACAGACAATTATAAACCTCTCTGATATGACACATTTGGCCATGCTCACATACTGTAGAGCCAGGTTTGGAGGAAGAGATGGAAGGAGCTACATATCTCATGGAGATAAAAAGACCTTTTGGGTTCTCAGAGCTCTCCATGTAGTGGATGTATTGAGAAAGAGGTTTTACATGATTATTTATCACTCTTGAATGATGGTGTGAAATGATACAATGAGAATGTAATCCGTGCATAGGACTAGAAGAGATACTGAAAGTTATTTTTAGGACTTTTGATTTAAAATCAAAGAAATCACATGTTTTATGCTTTTATTGATTTGGATTTTCTGCAGCCAGCATGGCATTCTGCTTCACATCACGCTGAGTCATTATTAATAATATATGTAGAATCTTGTTGGCAGATATGATGTGAACAGATATACTTGTAATTAAGCTGTGGATTTCTTACTTGCTAATACATCAGTATTTTGTCCTTTTATCATTAAGAAAAATAAGTAAATTGTTGATGTTTCTTCCTCCAACTTTTGTCTGTAACATGACTTGGTAAATCTGATCTGGTAATTATTGAGTGTGGGTTTATGAGAACACTTGTTATTCTTAAACCTACCTGGGGACATTATTGTGAGGAGCAGCTTGTTTTGACTTTTTTAACTCAATGAAAGGTAATCATTTCAGTCAACAATACATCCACCGAAGATATCCATCTCACAAAGAAAAATGAGTGGAAACAGATTAATAAAACACATGAATGCTCCCCTAAATACTTACTATCTTTGCATAGAACAAAGTCCTGTACCTGCATTTGCCAGGAACTCACCATCCGGAAAATCCTTGGCTTGTCAGAGGCTGCAGGTTCTCTCAATACTTTTCAAGCCCTCAACCTGAAAATGGAACCGGATAAACCTCTGGGTCAAAGGCTTTGGACAGATGTAGAACATTTACAAGGTCTTATAAAGGTAAAATCTTTGGCCTACTTCCCTTTATATAAATTTATTTAAAGGATTATTTGTCCCATATTGCTTGCCCAGACAATATTTTGCATTTATATATTAACCTACAGCCTGCAGTTGTGTGGAGTCAAATCTGTGGTGGGGAAAGAGAAAAATGTTTTCTTTAAAGCAATCAAGCAGCAGACAGAGCTTGTTGAACAAGGCTTGTATCACAAAGAGAATCTCAGCCTAATTATAAGCATCTCATTTCCCATAAGCAGCAAGAAATGTCTTGCTTTTGGGGACAGCCAATCTGTGGTATGACTTTTGAAATAGAATCTGTTCAGTGCAGAGGGTCTCCGGGATTTGACAAAGGAATTATTCACTTCAGCTAACTAGTGTACACTTGTTCTGAATTTGACTAGAAAGAAAAACAGAGATGATCAGAGGCCCCAAGTCCTAGAGTGGCATAATGTGGAGTGTAACAGAGAGCTTTGCAGAGCTGGAATCATCACACAAATGAGTGACTCATTACTGTTTTCTTATATAAAAAAATAAAGTAGCTTTTTGCTAGGGGCAATTTCATTAAATGCAATGAAAGTCTTTTCCCCTATAAATGCATTTGCTGTTTCATAACCTCTCAAATGCCACTGCATGCAGCATGGAGTGGAACATGAATGGAGCTCTACTGTCACTGCACCAGCGTAAATCAAGGAAGACTTTATTTAAGTACGTGAAGTTTCAGATGTTTATTTGACAACTAAGCGCCGTAGATAAAATTTTCTAAACAGTCCATTGCCCTGTAATGCTCAGCTGGTATAAATCAGTGTAGCTTTCTTAGCTCCAGCAGGAGATCTCCCTGCTTATACCAGATGATATATAGAGAATGGAAGAGGTTAAAAGCAGTCAGCTGCATGACTCTGAACCCCATTCTAATCCTGATCATATTTTCAGCATTTTAACTCGTGCTGGCTGTGTTGTATGGCTATTGGAAATGTCTGGGTATTTTAGGAGGCAAGTGTTCATACCAGCTACTCAGAGAAAGTGAGAACAGAAATCAGGAGAAACAGACCTAGGATAACAAAGGGCTCTTGTACAGGTCCTAAGCATATATCAGTGATCAAACTCCAGTATAAAAAGGATGTGTAGGCATTTTATTCTAAATCCTGTTGTGTGTGCTGACAAGTGCACTTCTATGTAACGACAGAAAAGTTCACTGAGCTGAAGCTTTTGTTTGTTCAAAAGTCGTTCTAAGAGATCTTAAAGACTATATGCATGACATCAAGGCCCATGTCTTTCAAGAGAAAGCACTTTGCAAGGGCCCTCCTGGAACTGGTCGAAGATGATTTTACAGTCCTTGTCTTCAACAATATCTTTATTTGCTCACGAAACTACAAAATTCTTTCAAATGAAGGATCATATCTAGAGAAAGTTGCAAAGCTCATGTACTTTCAAAACTTCTACCTAAATCATGGGGTGTTCTGGTAAAAGGTAAACTCATACCAACCCTGACTCTTTCTGCCCCACACTGTGAAATACTTGAGGTGTTCTTTCCACAGGAATTATCAATACAACTTTAGTATAAATTATTTGACCTATGCTAAATTAAAAGTTGTGTACTGCTATATTCTGTCTTGACTGTGTTGCACTATTCTGAAACTTTAATGAGGATCATGGGTACCTCAATATGAGAGGTAGATTTTGTCTTACATCTGCTTTCATGTACTGAATCCTCATTTTCCATAAATGTTTTTCCAGAGCTTTGATCTATATGAACAAGAGCTGAAAGGACCATGTCACAGGTTTAAGAGCCGCTATTATTTCTGTGTCATTCTAAATAAGTCTATTTTTTTAAGACTGAACGCACTATATGTTTTCCTAGAAAGAAAAGGTCAAGAAGACATTCTCTATAGTTTTATTTTAAAAGTGTAGTGAATTATTTTTACTTAGAGGAAAGAAACATTAAAAGAAACTACTGTATCTTTGTAGTGCTGAAAGGAAAAGCTCTGTTAATCACAAAACCTGGACTTGCTGCAGGCTAATTACCCTGCTTAACAGACAAGTTACACAAAAGAGAGTAATTTTTGAAGAATGCTATCATAGGTTTCAGATATCGGGTCTGCAGAAGTGCCACCAGATTATTCATCATTCATTCAACAGACAAAATTGATTTCTGCAGAAAACCTTTACATCTAAAGGAAGGAAAAGATAAAAGATTCTCTGAGCTTGTTGATGTACAAGAAAACCAGGTAGAAAACAAATTCAGATTTTAGCAGATCGTGCAGTGGAACTCTGATTAGCAGCAGTAGGGATTCATGTCGCATCTGTGGCCATTGTAAGATAAAGTGATTATAGCCCTAATACGTTGCAGGAGTTAATGCTTCAAGCTCACACTTCTTTTTTCTTTCTTTTTTTTTTAACAAAATGCTTTGAAATTGGTCGTGGTTTGACACATGCTCTAATCTCCTGTGATACCTGAAAGGTCAGCAATGTACCTGGTTGTGGATTGTGTGCTCATAATTGAGATGCATCCAAGCACTCGAGTGCTTCCTCCAGGGGACATTTAATGGAATCATTTCACTGTACACTCCTGAGCAGCAACAAACAGTGGTTTGAATTCACAGGAATTTTTTTAAGTGTTGCTTGTCAACAGCAAAGTTGCCGTGGCAACTGTATCAGTGTCAATCCTGTTAGATTCTGTTTTTATTAATTTACTGTTAGGCTTGATACCTCTGCTTATGAAAACTTTTAAGGGCCTGACTCTTCAGAGTCAGAGGACTTAAAAAAAAGGAGACAAACCCTTAGCATGTTTTCTTGTAGTCCCATGGGAATCAGTGTTGCTCTGTTGAATTGGCCCCGTCTGATTCTAAGACTTCTGCATATAGACCATCAATAGTTAATTCAGGTGCATATTGGAAAGCATCTAGGGGCAATCTGAAATTTTCTAGGATGTTTTTCTGGTTCTTCAGCTACCGTGCTGAAGTGCTCTTTCACACCCTGAAGCCCCTGCAGATATCTCTGACGCTTTATGTCTTCTCAGATCCCATTTCACTCCTGTAAGTGGAGAATTTAACCGAGTCCTTGCTAAATTGTTCCTAAATTGTGGAAAGTAGTATGACTAACATTAACTGGACATTCAATACATATCTCCAGGGTTTCCTAGCGTGTTTTGCACCACAAGCAGAGTGTGTAGGTGCGACAGGTCGGCCCCAGTTGGCAGCCAAACACCTGCACAGCCGCTCACTCACTCACTACCTCAGCTGGAGCAGGGAGGGAATAGATTCATAGAATCCTTAACAGTTGGAAAAGACCTCTAAGATTGTGAAGTCCAACTATTAACCCAGCCCTGACTAACCTAGCTCTGAACCATGGCCCTAAGTTCCATGTCTACACATCTTTTAAATCCTCCAGGGATGGCAACTCAACAGCTGCCCTGGGCAGCCAGTTCCAAATATTAAAAACCCTTTCTGTGAAGAAATTTTACCTAATATCCAATCTAAACTTCTGATGCAATTTGAGGCTATTTCCTGTCACAAGTACCTGGGACAAGAGACAGATTCCCACCTTACTACAGCCTCTCATTTGCAGAGAGCAGTAAGGTCCCCCCTGAGCCTCCTTTTGTCCAGAATAAACACCTCCAGTTCTCTCAGTCACTCCCAGGATGTCCTCCAGACCCTCACCAGAATTGGAAAAATGAGAGTGTGAAAACTTGTGGATCAAGGCCAATTCAAAGAGATAATTTGACTATTACTGTCAGGGACAAAACAAACTAACACTCCTCCTTTCCCAGGCTCAGCTTCACTCCAGACAACCCTTCACCCTCTTTGTTATCTCTGCATGTCACTTTTTGCCCCTTTAGTGAGGGAACAAGCATCCTGAGAGAGCATTGTAGTCAGGAAATAAGAGTTTCTCTCTCTCTTGCTCCTTCCTTCTCACTTATTATGCTCTGTCATGGGCCCTCCATGGGCTGCAGCCTCTTAGGGGATATCTGCCCCACCATGAAGTATCTCCTACTCCTCCAACCTTGGTGTTTCCTCTGGTTTCTCCCTGATTCCCTCTCCTTCTTCCAGCATTTTCTGCTCTTATTCAGTTACACAAAATGCACTGGTGGGCTCAGCTTTGTCCTGCAGTGGGTCCATGGGCTGTAGTGTCTGGCACAGGGCATCCACTGACCGCTTCCCACCAAGGGCTCCCCCAGAGTCTCCCATTACCAAAGCCTTACCACCTACTCCCAATACAGCAGAATCTGAAATTTGCTTGCGAATAATTTCTATCCTCTACTACACAGACTTTATGTTTCCTGGGGACCGTACACATGAAGCAGGTTGTGTTAGAACTGTGGGAAAATGGTCCTGTGTCTGGTATCACCATGTTCTGACTGAAAACATGTCCCAAAAGAAAGTAGGGTAACCATTCTAAATTCCTGCAAAGGTGAACCTGGCATCATGTAGCTCACCTACTTTCAGCTCATTAATGATTAAGGTGAAATAATGAAGGTGAAATTCAGTTTGAAATTAAACCTGCTCAGGCATTTCTGCATGTGAACTAGGGCAACTGATTTGTCTGCCTTGTGTCTCCATGGGACATGAGTATCATATCTCTTATGGGGATCTAGGCAACAACATCAAGTTCCCAAGAGATGCTATTTAAATGGATGCCCTGTCTACAATGGAAGTTAGAGATTTCCACAAGGCAGTCCAACATGCCCAAAAAAGAATGCCCGAGATAGCTGGAATGAGTCATCTACTGTAAGTGAATCCCTTCTCAATTACTATGGCGATGAGCAGCTTTAAATCGACTTCCAAATTTCTACTGGCTCAAGTTCAGATGGACCGCAGCCCTTGAGCTGACACACACAGAGTTGCTTGCTACATGACAAATTCCTGGCATTCTGAGGGAAGTGAACTGGCAGATGACATGACAGCGCAGCTAAATCAAGACGTGGAAGCTCCCTAATTAAAATAGACTGGTGGTGCACAGCTTCTTGTTCAGGAACAAAGAGATAATAAAGAATTGAGTGGGACTACAGTGCACTGTTTGTGTCTTCACTGCAGCGTAGTTGTTACCCACAATTCTTCCAGCAGCT
The DNA here is from genome assembly GCA_013396755.1 of Sclerurus mexicanus. Taxonomy (NCBI): domain Eukaryota; kingdom Metazoa; phylum Chordata; class Aves; order Passeriformes; family Furnariidae; genus Sclerurus; species Sclerurus mexicanus. The sequence continues at coordinate 677,361 of VWZF01003767.1, forward strand.
CCTGAAAGAGGAAATAGAATTTGGTTACGTCCTGACATAAGGCCAGTGTGATTCTTCAATAGATATCTTTTCACCTATTCCTTTGCAAGAAAACCTAAGCAGATAGGTAAAGTTCACCTCAGGAGCACTTCTTTTCTGGCAAGCTGTGAGACAGAGCAGTAAAGTGTGGTAGGAGCATATCAGACCCTACAGCCTGTGTGTGTCAGATCCTTTCCTGTAGTGTGGTTAATATGGCTCAATAGCACATGCTCATGATCATGCTAAACTATAGAATTAATTATTTGTTCAATGAGATGACTCACTGACTGGCATTCCCTTTGGGAGCCATCTGTATTCAAAATGTAGAAGTGGCTATTGTGTAAAGACCTTTTTTTTTTATTGTGTGACTTTAAAGCCAAAGTCAGGTGAAGAGATTCCCTCAGCAGTGGTGGGTGGAACCAAACCTGCCTCCTTTGCATCATTTCATGTCAGGAACTAATGGGAAGAGACATCTCTTTCCTTGTCCATGTGGCCTCTTTTGCTCTACACTTCTGGTACAAGAAATAAGACTGCTGGGGGATCATGATGTACTGAACTAGAAAAAGGTGAAACTCAGAGCCACAGGGACATTGGAAACAACCAGTGTCTACTGTAGTCCTCTGGTCTCTAACAAACCAAAAACTCATCAAAATTCTTAGGTCTCTAAAGATGCAGGGATGCCACCCACTAGATCAGGTTGTTCAGGGCCCCATCCAACGTGGCCTTAACACTTCCAGGTGTGGGACATCCACAGCGTCTCTGGGCAACCTGGTCCAGTGTTTCACTGCTGCCTGAACAAACTTCTTCCAAACATCTAACCCTAATCTCTTCTCTTTAGTTTCAAACCATCCCCCCCTTGTCCTGTCACTGTCTGCCCATGTAAGTCTACTGTATCTACTAAAGGTATTGTAAGTGCAGACACTTGGGAAATACACACACAGATTTGCAATTTGCACTGAGTTCTTTCTGCTCCAAAAAGCACTTTCCAATCCATTAGGCATTTTACAACAATGTTCTGTGACTGCCTGTAGTTAAAACAGATAAGCAATAGCCAACTATCAGTTTCTTCTTATAACATCCCTGAGTTAGGAGAGAATCCAAAGAAAATTATGACACTGGACTGGACAAAAAGGTGAAGATATTGCTTGTATAAAATTATTGTGCTGTGTAAAAGCCTACTTTACTGTTATTAATTGAAAAGCTCCATTAACTTAAAAGTCAAAAACAAGGGGAGGTAAATTATTTTTTTCAGGGTTAATCTTCCATTGAATGGTAAGGGCACATTATTTACCTTCCAATAGAGGGATATTAAAGTTATATTTCTAAATGTTTATGCAAAAAGTGATGTTGCATGAAAAATGAGGTAAGACTTGATACCCTTTAACTGGGAATTTATTTTGCACAGCATGATATGATGTGCATCACCAGGGTTCCCTCCCCAGCATAGGCAATATTTTGAGGTAATCCAAAATTGACACCATACAAATGAAAACATCATGTTATGCAACTTCATTTCTCTTCAGAGTATTCATGCAGTCTTTCTTGCTATAAAATCCTGGTATTCTGTAAGTATTCCTGGAGTTTACCCACAGCAGGTTTAGCAATAAAAAGCCAGAACCACGGGTCAATTTATTTGTAATTACCCAAGGTCACCCAAGAAATGTTTGTTCAGTAATCAAACTCAAGCTTCTCAATTCCCTGTCTAAACTATTGACTATTTAATTCCTTACCTAGTACCAGTTTTCAGCAAAAGAGCAAAAGCAAACTGGACCATGTTTTCCAAGGACCTGCAGAGAATAAATCACAACAGTTTTAGAGGCTGCCACGTGCCAATGGAGCTGTGCAGATTGTTTGCCTGAATTCTTGTTACCTGCTCCAAATGTGATATTGGACTTAGTTTAGTCTGTTTATTACAAAAGAGATTGCAGTGAATTATTACCAACATGTGAGACTGTGCATATAGGAACCACTGCAATCCCTCACTTAGCATGTGCTGACTTCTTTGCAAGTCCCCTGCAACCCTGTGGTCTTCGTTGCTGGAACAAAAGTTTGTAAGGACTGTTGTAAATGTGACAGCTGAGAGCAGCCAGGCTTCAAGCCCCAATTCTACAAATCATGCAACAAGAGATTCTTGGTGCCTGAATTATTTCATAGCCTCCATGGACAAGCCACACTGAGGGAGGAGCAAGTAAATCTGTCAGGGCTAGGAATCTCAAATAATAAGTAATCTACAGGGAGTTGATACTGGGAATAAAAATGTATTTCTTTAATTTCAGGTTTTTTGGTTATTATTTGTGTTATTATTTACTATTTAATAAGTAATTGCAACACATGCTTTAAGTGCGGTGAGGATGTGAGAAGTGGAAGAAGAGACAATGTGAAGAGATTGTGTTTGATGAGGCAGATTACAGTCAAGAGGAAAAAGAAAAGTCGGGAAGAGAATAGTGTGCATTGAGAGTGAGAAAAACATAGGACAAAGCAAGAAGTGGAGATAAAAGCTTTCACGTGAGTCAAAAGGTGCTTGATGACACCAGTAATCAATACAAAGGTCACACCAGCTCTTGCCTGGCCCATCACAGATGTTCCTTCATGAAAGATGTGTTTGTCAGGAGAGGTGTAAGAGGAAGTAGGATGAGATCTTGTCATCACTGACATCTGGATCTGAGATCCATTGCTGAGACAGATGAAGACAAGCACAAGACCTGAAGAATGAAAGATCACCTGCTGAAACGTTCCTTCACCCACTGACTACTGGGGGAAACTAGAGCAGTGACGTTTCTAAGACAGACATATGGAATAAATGCCTTAAAGTGTTCATGCAATTGCAATTTTCTAGATGTTCTCTTATCTGATCATATCAGAAAAGGGGTTTTTTTAAAAGTTAACTTTATTTTTCCCCTCAAAAATTGTACTTCCAAGTGGCATGGATGAGAATCACTGTGTTATCTGGTGAAGTTTATATTGCCACCTGCTGAGTTTGATGTACCCTAAGGAGAAAGAGTGAAAATCCACTTCTAGGAATTTCTTTTTAAACTGTCACTAAAAATTGAAAATAAAGGGATGCCAGGTTTCTTGAGCTTTTGTTCCATTGAAAGCTCTAGAGTAAAAGTTGACAGTGACTTTTTTTTTCTCTGCAAGAAGGAGATGTGAAACTCTGCATTTACTAGCTAAAATCAAAGGGAATTTTCCGTTCTTCTTAAAATGTTGAACAAACACCTTGAAATGTGAACTCATGTCTTTTTTTATCTGAGACTCACAAGGCAGAACACGATATTGCAAGACTCTGAAAGCAAGGTGAGAGTACTTACTTATCCTGTAATAGCTACTCTGTCTCAGGTGTGAAGGATGCTGACTTCATGTCCTTCCTGGAAGACTACTTAGTTACCTCTACAACATCTTTAGAGGAGAAGTTGGTTTAGTAGATTATATCTGATGCCTTCTACATTTGTCAAAGTTAAGTTGAAGGTCAACATCACTAATGTTCTCTTTCCAGCAAGACAAAAAAAAATTGATTGCGAAGCAGGGAAACTTCAGAGAACAAAATGAAACAGACACCTTTGTTGAAGAGACTTGGGTCCAGGTTGTTGGAGATGAAAAGAAGTGAAAGGGACTGAAGGAAACAATTTTCCTTTGTGCTGAAATGAATAAATGGGATGACAGAGACTGCATTCCCTGACCAAATGCCAGACATTTTTCCTGTGAGAGTTAAAGTTATATAGTAAGTTATTAATTTTATTTCCCTACTTTGTAAAATACACATAAGTTTCCTGAATTAAATCACTTAAGCAATGAAGAGAAATAAACAACAGGAAAGCACTAGAGACAGAAATGCTACTTCAAATAGAAAATATTAGTGTCAATATCACTTTTTCTTGATCTGCTGCCAGAGTATAGGGATCTGACTTGTCTTACATTATCTAAATGCATCTCATCTGTTTCATTCTGGTTTATTGGCTACACAAATCAAAGGTGTTTCAGTAATTAACAACAAGCCACGCTTCTTTCTGCTGCCTGCACATATCATTTTCACATTTTAAATCAATGTGTTTTACAAAGAATTGGGTTTCTCTTTGGTCTGCTTTAAATTGTTTTGTGGAATGTAATAGTATCATAATAATTTTTTCATTAGAAGTTTTCATATTTCTTTTTCAGAGAGCAGAAGAAAACCCAGCTTTTTTTTTAATGGTTCGGACATGATTCAGCTTCATAGTAGAAAGAGTGGAAAAAAAATTCTGTTCTCAGTTTGGTTCACTCCTTGCCCTATACACTCAGTTTAAAGCATGGCATGTGCTGTCAGCATTCACTGTCATCTTTGCCATCTCTGTCACCCAGGGCAGATCAAAAGGCAAAAGGAAGTGATTTGCCATTTGGCTTCTGTTGGGCTAACACGAGCAATGGAGCAGCCTGTTTCTTCCAGTTCTTAGCACAAGCTGCAGATGTGGAGATTTTGGGAGGAACAAGTCATTTATTCATTGAAAATTCGGGTTTGGGACAGCCTAAACTACTTATGATTTAGGGCTGATCTATCTGTGTGGTTTCAAAATGCTAGTGAGTCATAAAGCTCAGACCTGTAAGCCCTCAAGTATTTGGTGTTCTCAGTCAGCAGATTCCAGCTCTGTAATGATACATCTACACTGCACGATGGATTTATCACCACGCCAGATGTGACAAAATGGAGTACAGTCTTTTATTCCTTTCTTCTTCTCTTAATAGTAACAAGCCATGGGGGTGGGGGGAAGGGGGGAGAAGGTAAAGAGGAAAAGTTAAATTATTGGAGTGAGATTTTACAAAAGCACTCAGCATTTTCTGAGTCATCACCCCCTGAACTTGATGATTAAACTAGTGCTGAATTCCATGGCAGCAGTTATGCTAATTCCTACTGCTTGTGGACATGCCAGGCTTAAATGCATCTGTGACATGAGCTTTCCTTTCAGCTGGGGTTATTTAGCACCCATTGATTCCTTTTTGCTTTCCCTTTCCTTTCCTGCATTCTGGTTTTCAAGCTAGTGAGTCAGCTGGATATCTCAGTATAACAATCCCTGATCAAAATGCTTCAGGAAATAACAGCAATTCCCCCATTCATTAAAAAAAAAAATTCAAAATTGACAAGCAGTACACTGTAGAAACATGTTATATAGCTTGCTAACAACATGCTGATTTTTAAACAAGTTTCATACTAATAACAGCTTCTACCTTGGCATTCATTGCATTGTAAAGCGCTTTATTTTTATTTTTCAAGTGGTTTGTTTGTTGTTTCTAAAGCTGTAATAAATCGGGATAGTTTTATTTAAGTTAGTAAAATGTACTTTGGGGGTTGTTTGGTTTTTTAATGCAATCTATTTATAAGCTGGTTAGGGACCAAAATGTACCCAAAGGATCATTTTTACTAATTTGTCATTCTTTCTAGGTTCTCTAGGTCTATTGGAAAAATAGTGTAATAATATTTTTTTTAAAGACAGAAATTTGTTTTACGTCTTGGGGATGTGGGAATGGTTAATGGTTGTAATGTGTCGTATTTTAGAGCCTTGAATTACGGCAGAATTAAACGCAGGAAAAAATTGATTTTTGTGCATGCAGCACAGTTTCCATGAAATTTAGAACAAATGGATACTTATGAGGCTGCAGAGGTTGACTACAAGAATCCCAAAGCATTTTGTGGTTTCCCAGGTGCACTACAGCAGTCAGTTTTCCATCAAATCCCAATGCTAAAGCATTTTGCCTTAAACATGATACTTTAGAAATATCTATGCATTGTGAGGGGTTGTGATTCCCTTGTTACACCAGTGTTCCTAGAGTACCAAAAGACCCTCTCACCTTCTTTTCCACATCTCACAAGAGCAGAAATAACATAGAGAGCCAGTCTGACTCTGTCTCAGAAGACTTATTATATGGGAGAGAAAAGGGCTGGGGAGAAAGAGATCCAGGAAAGTGAATTTACTTATTTATAGCCATAGGGAAAGGCAATGACAGAGAACAGGCTCCAAACCATGGGAAATGGGACTAAGACTGAAGTTAATAACCACATCTGAGGCACTGGAATCCCACAACCAAGACTGCCCACACTTCAGTGACCAGTTAAAGATTGCTTAAAATTCACAGAGTGTCTCCTCAGTCTCCTTGAAAGCTCCCAAGTGCCTAATCTGAAGAGCATAATTGTGCCCAAAAAAATCTCCTGACTGAGGAATCAGTAGCCTGGGGTGACACACGTGGAAATATGTGTTTGTCACAGAGGGTGACCAGACTGTGCCCACCCAAGCACAGGGGCTGCCCCAGCCTCCCCTGCCCCAGGAGGCTCAGAGACCATGAGCACTGTTTGCTGGTGGTCCTGACCTTCTCCTACCTTGTATTTTCAGAGTTGTTTCCTGCAGCACTGAGATGAGGACTTGACAAGCTCTGGGAAGGACTAACAGCTTAGGAATTCTCCTGCTTACACCACCCAAAAAGCTCAGTCTGGGTGCTTGCACAACACCAAGCACTTAGGTCCACGAAAGGCTACAGCCCCAGCACTTGAACCTGACTGGAGGAGAAAGGAGTGAGACCCACCTTTATACAGGAACCCAGAACCGCAGGCAAGGGATCAAGTTCACTAGTGTCCTCATCCTAGGGAGACACCAGTCCACATGTCCCACCCTTGAACACCAGTTCTAGCCACAGAGTAGTCTCTTTTCATACCTCCAAGTTAAAATTCTTGTGAAGTTTATACACTAGGAATTATCAGTCGGCTTCACTTACCCTGCAAAGCAGACCAATATCTATATGTCTTTAAAAATCTGAATCTAAATCACCTCACAGGATGTCTGTCTTCCTTAGGACTACCGTCCACAGACCAGATAAATTTCCAAACCTGTTTGAAATTTTGTGGCCCTATTTTTCTCTTTAGTCAAGCATACCGAGACAAGGGGGCCATATTTCTGTCTACACTGTATTTCAGCAGAACAGTGCAATAAAATATGTACGTATGAATTGTCGTATCTCCAGAATATACGAATTCTCATAAACTCACCAGCTGTTTTGAAGCAAGCACTAGGTTTTAATTGGGACATTTAAACTCAAAAAGGCCAATCTGGAATGACACTGTGCTTCTTATTTATTTCACAATACTTACATTTTAGAAAGAAGAGAATAGAAAGTTTCTTGTGATGTTTTACATAAATAAAAGAAACAAAGTAATCATTCCATTAATGCATCTTAACAGAAAGATGAAAATAATAGAAAAGGAAAGTGGAAAGATTTCTAAGAACTTTAGCCCAACAAAGGAAAAATTCCCAAGAAAAATCCTTCATAGGATTAACCACAAAATATTTGTGGTCACAAAGTATGAATTTAATTTCTTTTCTGAGTAAAGGATACACTCTTGAGAACAAAATATTTGTATATTAAAAGCATTAGGATAAAAGTCTCTCCTGAATGGCCTAGATTGACTATAACCATATTAGGAGAGCAGAATTAAAACAGTTTAAACTGGATTTTTGAAATTGCAATAACAAAGTGATACCTGTACATCTACTGAATTTCAAAACAAGTCACTGAATAATTTAGGATATCTAAAATGACACTAGGCATTTATCTTCAGCCATCTGAATCCATCTCCATGGATCTGCCAGTTATGAGAGTTGAGACAAATAGTTTATCAGCATCCTAATTTTGACCTAATTCCATGCCAGGAATCTTCTCCACTGTGTAAAACCACAGCTCCATAGCACCGAGCCGCACATGAGTACAATGTGAACACTGTTCAAGAGAATCACTGAACCTGAAAATCACATGAAATAGGACTCAAAGAGCTCTTGAAAGATGAATGCACCTGTCTTTCCACTGTGAGAAGGGATCAGTTCTACCTGTGATGCTTTTCACTGATGTTCGGCCAACCTCTTATCAGAAAAGACCAATTGTGAAAATAAGTTCCCAAAATCTTCTTTCTCACAGAAGTCTGTTGTGATCTGAAGACACAGCTGACCAATCTAAGGTAACTTTTTTTAACTCAGACTTGTCAGAGGGCTGTGGGGGAGAGGCTGTGGTCACAGGTGCTGTGTTCAGATTCACAGCACCACTGCAAAAGAAGATTGAGCACCAGTTGCAGGAGCAAAACATGATAATTGTGAGGATTTTCATTGTGTCGCATCACTTAGCCCACTGAGTGGTACAAGGCCCATTCCAACGTGAGTCTGCATCCATCTGATCTCACTCAAAAACCACACTGTTGCCTTTCTGGTGTTGTTGCCTTGGCAAAAGGAATTGGGAAAATCCTGCAGAGACATCAGCCTTCCCCTAATGTAGTCTTTGGGCTTGGCAGAAGAGCAAAATATTTTGTTAAGACCAAACTGACACTACATTGCTGCACAGATAAACACAAGTGTGCTAGAAACTGGCTAGGAACAGATGATACTTCATGTGCAGGGATGGCTGGCTGGATAGATAGATACCATACAACATATTCATATAATCACACTTAAGAAAACTTAACAGTACAAAGCAACATCCAAATACTAAGAAATACCAGAATTAATGGAAGTCTAATTTTCTGTGCTTTTTTTAACCCTTACCTTTTTTCATGACCCTCCTGGATCTCAGTGTAGTGTCAGGACCAGGCAGCAAAGACACATTTCCTGTCCTGCTTGACTCAAAGTCAACATAGGACTAAAATTTCAGGATATTATTTCCTAATCAACAGCTACTCTCAGCAGGAACATGCTCTTTATGGATATTTTGGTCGTTTCCTTCTTGCAAGTCCATCCCAAAGAGTAACTTTAAAAGGGCACAATAACCACTTTCTTGTGGATGACTGCAAAATAATGAAAAATAGGCAAGCCTTCCCAACAAACTTTGAGTAACTCTTCTGCAAGATGGATGTGTTCCTGCTTAAGAGTTAAAAAAAATTGTCCACTTTTTCATCATGAATAAAACACAGTATTTTTTCCTTGCTTTATACTTGAAAAACATTAAACTTTCCTTGACAAAATTTCCACGCAGAATTAATTCTGAGGCAGACACCTGGCATGAGATATTTCAGCCCAAGCAGTTCACATTTGTCAAAGATATGAGTGTCTGAAAACAGGTTCTTGTAATGGGAAGTGTCAGGCAACCTTAAATACACAGACCTCTTGGCCTGCCCGCAATGCAGTTTTTAAATGAAACAACCATTTCATCACGGAGATTAAAAAATGCAGCCTGTGTTCACCCTAAAACTTCCTCCCAATCTTTCAGGCAGGCAGCTTTTGTGCTTCAGCCATAGCAAAGGTTCTTAACCTGTTATGAACACAGTTCTTTCCCTTCAACTTCATATGTCTCGTAATTACTGAATTATGAAGTGTTGGTGGGCAGAAACACACAGATATGTGGGTATTCTTTGGGAACACTTCTGTCCAAAGCAAGAGGAACCTTGAACATGTCTCTTCTACTGGCTAAGATTATACACTGAGATTATTTAAAAAAGCTTTTACTCAAATTCTCCTTTCTTGCTCGCTTTCCTGGGTAATGCATATATTTGCTGCTTGCTCTCTGTCTTTAGAGTTAAATAATAAGGTTTTTCAAAGGCCTTTACTCTGACTGGGACATTTTTCATCTTTCTGAAAATTAAATAATTTTAGTATCTGGAAATGGGGTTTAAATTAAAGCCAAGAATATCAAAGCATGCTGTATCAGGCCCCAAATTATTACATTATTTCAGAGGTGAAACCTTCTGTGTTGGCTTTATCTTGCTGCAGCTGAGCTGTCCTTTCCCTCCTTGAGGGTTTGAAAAGCATTTTTTCCTTTACCTACAGACTTTGCTTTAAGGAGACATCTCCATTTTGCAGTGTGGTGTGACCTTGTTTTACCCAGTAAATATGATAGAGGCACAGCCTACAGGGGTCTATATAGGTCAGCATTCATATGTTCTGCTCTTCAGAACAGGTTTATAAACCTGAACTTTCTGTAGGCATATAAACCCATGCCCTGCAACAGTCTTTAAATCTTAAATCTTCAAAGCAACAGCTGAGTCCTAGTACTAGAAAAGGGAGAAAAAGCAAAGCTTAAAAAGAAAAAAATATAGATACAATGATATTCATATTAGGGGAATCTTTAAATCATAAATGATAAACAGAACAAATGATGGAAAAGATCAGTCAATGCTATCAAGAGTTTGAAAAAAAGTTTCTCTCTGTTAATTTATGCAAAACTTCAGCCTGCTGTGTATACTATGTGGGAACTCCTTTGAAATATTGATGTTTAAAATGGCACGCTCAGTCTTTCTTTCTTTTTCTTTCTTTNACTGAAATTTATGTTGACAAGCTGCAGACAGAATGATGGAGTGTCCCTTTTCTGATCTGCAGTTAGAAGTCATTTACATCTCTCCACCTTACTGGTTTTTTTCCTCAAAAGGAAGTTTCTTTAACTGAGTTATCAATCAACAAAAGCTCTGAAGGGGCATTTCATACAACAATTTGTTAGAGTGACGACAGTGGTATCAAACACACAGCTCCTCAGTAATAGCCCGAAAAGATCCATGTCACTGGGTTATTAATTGTGTAAGGAATAGAATTTAAAGCCATTAGCACTGACTGCCTTTGCTTCCAAAGTGAATGCTTTTTTCTCTGAAATTACCATTCTTCTTTTCTGTTTTCATTGCTATTCTGAAAGCTGGAAACGTTAACCATCTGTATTATAAAAACTCAGTTCTGCAACTGATGCCTATCATTTTAATAGAAACTTTTAAACCAAAACATCAAACAGCAGTGAACAAGACAAAAAAAACCCAAATAAATTAACTAATTATGTGCCCACTGACCAGTATTTAGTGCATGACATATGGAAACAGTAGAATATAATGTGTATAACAACAACTAGAGGTATGGAGGAATTTAGACCTGCTTTTTTAAGGTAATGTGAAAATGTATAAAGCAATGGTTTGTTTTTAAGAATTATCATTTGTTTTTAAAAGCTATTAAGAATTGATTAAGGCAGACCAGATGTGCTTTATGTGGGATTTTCTCCCAGAGACATGTTTTCAATTGCCATGTTAGTGATGGAGACAGATTTTGATCTGGCAGAGAGGCCATAGCCCAACCCCATTCCCCACCCCAGTAAATCCAAGTGTGCATCGACCCATGCTGTACTCATAGAATCACAGAATGGTTTGGGTTGGAAAAGATCTTAAAGATCATCGCATTCCATCCTCCTGCCATGGGCAGGGACATCTTCCACTATCCCAAGTTGCTCTGAGCCCTATCCAGCCTGGCTTTGAACACTTCCAGGGAAGCCACTTCCATGGAGCAACCACAACTTCTCTGGGCAACCTGTTCCAGTGTCTCAACACCCTCACAGTAAAGACTTTTTTTTCCTGATATCTAATGTAAGCTTCCTCTCTTTCAGTTTGAAACCGCTCCCCCTTGTCCTGTCCCTACAGTCAATAGTCCCTCTCCATCTTTCCTGTAGGCTCCCTTCAGGTACTGGAAGGCTGCAATTAGATCATCCCAATTAGGTGACTTCCAGGGTGAATAATCCCAATTCTCTCAGCCTTTCCTGATAGGAGAGGTGCTCCATCCTTCTCATCACCTTGGTGGGCTCGTCTGGACTCGGTCCAACAGCTCCACGTCCTTCCAGTGCTGGGACCCCAGACCTGGAGGCAGCTCTGCAGGGGGGTCTCACCTGAGCGGGGCAGAGGGGCAGAATCCCCCCCTCCCCTGCTGCCCACACTGTTTTGGATGCACATTTCTCTTTGTACCTGTACTGTACCACCTGTATAACAAGAAACCTGCCCCTGTTTTAAACAGTTGCATTCCCCTGCTTTAGCAGTGTTGATAAAGCTACTAAGTAGGTGTTTTGTCTTGCAACATAACAAAATAATCAGTCCCTCTTTGGCCAATGTGCTCAGATTTCTCCAGGTGCTTATAGCTGGACTTATTTCTTCAAACATCACTTTTATCACAGTGCCTTGAGTGGGGTCATTCCCACATACAGAGTTATTCACCAACATGTTTGCAGAACTGGGACAAAGGTGGTGTATTTTTATCTTGTGGATGAGTTACTCTTGGCATTTTCATATTACTCCAGTGATAAATTGTCCTAAGGGTCCCTTTCTTTCCGTCTGAGCTCTGGAGTGTAAACCTTTATTAAAGGGAATTTCTTTAAAGGTCCTTTGAACACAAAAATATGGATATGCCTTTGTTGGGGAAGTGAAGGCACATTCTTTGAAAGTGTGTTGCATCACAGTGGGACTGACATGTAAACTTTTCCAAATTTTAGAGTGATGTTTAAGTGCAGCTCCTTTTGTAGCTAAGAAATCATAAATGTAAAGGTGAGAACCACAGATTAAAAGAAAGAAATATAGAGGCAGACATGCTATTTTGCAAGGAGTTTAAGCTATTTACCATAAAAAACAGCTCTTCTCCTGATGTTAAAATGACTAATAGTCCAAATAAAAAACAGGATTTGGGTGTGTAAACTAGATTTAAATGTATTTCAGCTGCTTATTTCCTACATTTTGCTCAAAGCAACAGAGTGCCTCCAACTCTTCAGGGCTGTGTGGGGTGGGAATGGCCTGTATGGGGAAAGGGTAAATTATCAAGTTGGTTCAGATGATGGGTTTTCCTCACTGCTTTTGGTTCATCACAGGCACAGTGAGGTAACCTTTCCCTATGGCATCATGGAGAGCTTTCTGTTAAAACCCTGTGTCCTGTAAGTGCCTACAGGTCTTGTGAGATACCCACAGGGGTGACTGAGATGGCTCAGAGGGTGATGCTGAATTTCCACTGAGTTCAGGTTCAAGGTGTCTCACTGGGGATTTAAGACAGTATTTGCTTTCTCTCACCTCCTCTCCCTCTTTCCTATGTGTGTTCTGTTTTCAAATACTTTGGTAAGTCTTGATCCAAAGCCTATCCAATTCAGTAATATAAGAGGTGACCCAGCTACTGACAACAGCTTTCCCAAAGGAACTATTCATTGCCACAAATTTATAATTATTTTTTAAGGAACCTGATGCGACATGAGGTTTCAAATACTGTGAAACACAGCACTTCAGTGCTCCATATAGAACAAAAGTACAACTTCACACACCATAGCCTCTGTTTCTTATTGTAATATGTATCTAAATGAATCATGCAGCAGCAGCAACTCTGAAACCTTTGTTGAATACGAGCTTGTCCTTCCTCTCTTCTCCATACTTTTTCATTTCCTTCTGCTGCTATTTCTCATGCAACCCTGTACTAGAACACTGTAATGAATTTTGGGAGGCAGTTCTTAAGAGTCATTGCACGACATAGTTTTGCTCTGGGTCAAACAGAACTGGCTGTAAGGAGCTTCAAACTGAAGATACATCATACATGTAAATGGTTCCATTTCAAAGCTTTAAATTAATATATGCATGCAATCATGCTGAGTTTATTACTGCAACAATGTACAAGACAGTAAATAAAGTCTGGGATAAAACTTCATGCAGTTTCTTCTTCCAGTTAGAAAAAATTATACAAATCAAGACTAGGTATTAAATATGTGGTAAAGTGAGCTTAGGTAAGAACTGAATATTAACTCTATGTATCAAATTCCCTCAGCTGGAATATTATGATCCGATGAGTAAGAATTTACTGTATATTTTGCTACTAAAATCAATGGAAGCCACTGGCATAATGTTTTCCCTGTTGGCTGGAGACTGTAGGTGGGGAAAAAAACCAGTGATCAGAATATCCTAAGGCTTTATACCGTGCAAGCATTGTGCTCATCTTCATGGTTGAGGAGTGATGCTTCCTTTCTTCGAGTCCACCTGCACAGCCACAGAGTCCCATGGGCAGGCTGGGGACAGCTTATGTGAGTGGTCATAGTTGTATCTGGTAGCATCCACAGTGACCTTGTGCCTTACAAACCAGTGTGCATGCTTGTCCCTGTGGGATTCAATGTTGGACTTGATGATCTTGGAAGTCTTTTCCAACCTTAATGATTCTGTGACTCCACAGTTCTGTGATCTGCTGTACAAGATGTCCCTGCATTCACATGGAGGAGCTATACAGTAGCCACAGTCTTGCCCGCATTGCCAAAGTCTTCTCTTGAGGGCACATCACCCTCTAAATGTATGATTGTCATTCCCTGCACTGCAGCTGCATCCTAAACCCAGCCCAAGAGCTTGTGCCTGCAGGCAGGTGGGGAGTGGGCAGAGTTGGGCTGTGGCAAAGCAGGACCGTGGAGGAAGATTCTCGTTGCTTTGCACAGGGAGCAAAGGCAACAGAGGCACAGATTTGGGACTGGCTCCACCGTGCTGCTTTGCTGCAGCTGCTTCAGTCACACTGTGATGCACATGGAACTATGGAGCAGGTTGTTGCAATCACGGATAAACAGACAGCCTTCCTGTAATCAGCTGGATAACACTGTTTTTCTTGCTACCATCAAACTCTGATGCAATAATTTAATCCACTCTCTTTTTCAAGTAGATGAAAGTAATACCTTTTGCTATTGGGTACTCAAATGAAATAAAACATTACTAGCTGGAGCCAGTCAAATCAGTCCTTTCATGAATTTTGATTGGTTTCCATGGAAACACTGGCATACTCCATTTAGCACCAGGGTCCGTGCCTGAACAAAGGAACTGCTGAGTTAAGTCACAGCATCTTCCTACCTATATGCATGGCAGAGAGATGCATTTTTAAGTGGCACTGGTGGTTAAGTGTTCATACAAAAATGCACAGTGATGTGAGGGCACTGGAAATCCAAATCACTTGGGCAAGAAGCGTCTACCTGTTCCAATAAGAGTTAGGAAAAGATGAAGCATACATTAAGTGAAATATATGCAGTGCTATTGGGAATAGAGCTGTACTTTTATTTAACATGGAGATTTTTAAATTAGGTTTATTTACAAGAGAGAGAAGAAATCTGGGGAAACTGAGCTCTTCCAAGGAAACTGAGAGGCATCTCTCTGAAGTTGTCTGTATTTATCCCTGACCAAGGTGATAACAATGGCTTTCATTCGGTGGTGTAAAGCTGTGTCAGTGGACCTTTGGGTTGCATATTAGGAAAAGTTTCTTCACCCAGAGAGTGTCTGAGCACTAAAACAAGTTCCCCAGGGAAGTGATCACAGCCCCAAGACTGACAGAGCTCAAGAGGTGTTTGGACAGCACTCTCAGGCACACAGTGGGACTCCTGGGGTTGTCCTGTGCAGGGCCAGGAATTGGACTCGACGTCCCTTGTGGGTCCCTTCCAGCTCAGGGTATTCCATGATTCTTTCTGCTGCTTTCTTCTTCAGCTGTGTTGGCTGCACTCTTCGCTTCACAAGCCTCAGCAAGTTTGTGGCTATTATCCATGTGTATTGGGAATAACACCAAGAAAATGATGGAGTTCTACTGCATTAAAATAACATAAAGAGGAAAGTAAAGCATGTTTTCTCTCCAAGACTTGTTTCACAGCATAGTGGGTTGATATATCAGAACTAATTAACAGTCTGATGAGAACCCCATGAAACAGCATGGAGTATGTGTGTGTGCTGGATGCAGGAGACAACAGATATTGCATCCAGATGACGGTGAGAGAAAAGCTGGTAAAGTGGAGCTTTTCAAATTTTAAAAACACTTTATTAAATATCTTGAAACACATCTCAGTCTCTTTGTAAAATGCTTAAGTACAGGTAACAGGAATTAAAACAACATGCCTGAAAAATACTGATACTCTACAAAAGTAATGTTTTTAAACCTTTTTTTCCCCTGTTGTTGCGTTTTGCCAACTTCCTGAGAATGGAACTTGATTTTAACTTTCCAGATTCACCGTATTCCAGTTAAACAGCCTGATCACTTTGGGATCTGATTGGGTGTCTGAGGTGCTGAATGGAGCTATTGCAGATTGCAGTCTTAATCAGAGTCAGTGCTGGCAGTGCTCATCATCAGCTATCATGGGCAATTTTGGGGGAGGTGAAAATAGGCAACACCTGCCCTGTCTGTGCTGAATTTAAAGCCATGGAGTGCTTTAGGTATTACATTCTGTTTGTTTGTTTGTTCATTTGTTCGTTCATTGGGGGCTTTTGTAGCAGTAGGAAATGTAAAATTAAGAGACCAAAGATTTTTAAACAAAGTGGTTACCCAAAATTTTCCCCTAATTTTCATGGACTTTTGCCAACTTTGCAAGTGTTTCTTAGAAGTGTTTGAGTGGCAAAGTAAATTAGCTGAAGTAGTGATTTTTATTTTATGATGAATTTCTGTAGTAACCCACACAGTGCTCATTTAATAACTTTTATGTCCTTTATCCAGAAAAGTTCCTAAGCACAATAAAGTTTCCAAACCAGGGAATTAAAAAGGCTCAGAGGTGACTAATTCCTACATGTAGGTGACTAAGACCTGGAGATATGAAATTCCTAATACAGATATTGTGCTCATAGAGATTTCACTTCTCTTCAGCATAATGGATTTCAAGATTTCAATTAGAAACCTGAATTTTCACAGCTGGCACCTGGAGAACAAGTGCTGTGTGTTTCTACAACACAGAGCTGCAGTGCTCTCGAGAAGCAGCCAGACCAGGTGAGGTCAAAGTCCCCTTGCTGTGGAAGCAGAGAATGGGGTTAGCATGCCAATTTTAGGGATAAATCATGGGGGTGAGAGGAAGAGTAGTAACTCCCAGAAATGTGACGGTGCAAACAGGTCTGAAGGCACTGCCTGAGCTGGTACCCTCATTCTGCTGCTGGGGAGTGAAACTGGGATGCACACACACGAATTATGCTGGGAGAACCAAGCATGCATCTACTTCACCATGGCAATAAACAGATGTTAGAAGGTCTGAAGTAGTCCAACAGACACAAATCTGTCACACTAGGAATTTTCAATGGTTCCTCATGCTTTTTTATGTTTTCATGGTCTGGGCTTCCTTTAGATTGGGGGGAAGGGGAAGAGTTTAAGTCAATCAAAAAGGGAGAGGGATCAATTCTCTCTTGAGAAATAATGCTCAGCACAGGTTACTGCATGTCAGCGGGACAGAGTCCCTACCAGCCTCTCCTAAAGCAGCTGCTTCTGCCAATGGTGGAGACAGACTGTGCTGGAGGAGCTGGGCTGCTGCACTGAGCTGGTCTAACAACTCAAATGTGCAAATACAGAATGTTTCACGTCTTGTCTTTCTTTTCCTTGTTATCATCTGGTTTAGGAAGAAGAAAACCCTGCAAATAATTACACACATACTTAAGGCTGTGTGTCTTGCAGCAAAGACTGATCAAGCTGCTGGAAATACACAGAGACCTAAATGTTGTGAGATTAAAGTTTGAAATGGTACTCAACAGAACTGAGGCAATTTTCCCGCCATGCATGAAATTATAGAGGCATTGATTCTGTTTTCTGGTTGCAGTGAATCTGGTAGGTTTTCTACTTAGTTCAAAAAATAATGAATGTTATAAACAGCTCGCTAATAAACTGGTCTGTCAGTCTGTCTGTCTGTCTGTCTGTGAGCTTCACTATATTCATAACTATGTCATTAGCTTAATTGTGAAACATCATTAGTATCTGGCTCCTTTTACTGAAAACTGTAATGAGTGTGCATATATATATGTATATATCAATATAAGATACACATGGGCTATATTAAATAAAAGGATCTCATTATTCATTAAATAACTATGGGAATATTCCTCAGAAATGTATAATGCTTCCTCAATGTTTTAAAGACAGTCACTTAACAATTGTTCCTTTTAAGAAAGAAAATTAAATACCAATTTGATCTTAATACTAGTTATATTTTAAATCAAAATGGAGTATATAAAGACAGCAATTCTTTACCTGCACATATATATATATTTAAAAGATGTATAGGGTAATTCCACATTATTTATAGGTTTATTTTAACATTTGCAAAATATTTTTTTCAGTGGCATTTGTGTTAAATATTATCTTTCAATAATTTATATTATTTCTGTAGAAAGTTTGAGTCTGAGAATTAATTTGCAAAGCATTTTTTTTCCAAATTGGACTGGTATGTTCATCTCTCAAACTTCATTAAAGAAAATAATTTTATGGATAAATGTCTCCACCTAGAGCTTGTTTAGAAAAATAAATGCTTAATAAAACATGATTCAGCATATAGTGTATTTAAAAGCCCACATTGCAATGATTTCTCAATAAAAGCTTTCTTTTTTGTGATCCTTCATCATTCTTTTGTGAGATGCCATTCTCACAGTCTATTCTATACATGAGCTGAGGCATTCAGAGTATTTTTGGAGATATATCAGGGTGTTATATTATAAAAGACGTGAAATTCTACTTTCACAGTTTAATAATAATAATAGAAGAATATAGGCGGGGTTTTTTAATTCATGCTGAAGTATTTCAGATTTCTCCTTTCCTTTCCTTTAAATTTCCACTCCCTTTTCAGTCTCAAAGTCAATGGGTAACTAAACTGTGATTCCTAGTTATAAACTCTGCTGACTGCAGGTCTTAAACACTGCCATTGTGTTATACAATATGAAATCCACAGGGATCAATCCTCCTCAATCCTGTGAGGAGATAGATCTGCCTGCATCCCAGAAGTGTTGTGTTACCTACTGAGGAGGGAGAACATCATCCCTGTGCTGGCACAGGTGGAGGGACTGGAGGCAAGAGCGGGGCTTTTGCTGCTGGTGGGAGGTGGCACCATCGTGTAGTTGTCATATAACATGGAGAGAGAAGAAAGCTTATGGTGAGCACTGGTGGGAGAAATAGATGATGGTCTGATGGAGTTGGCTGTGCTGCTGCCCGTGGTTTGCTGCTGGCAACCCAGAAAATGCCTTAGTGAGGTAAGACTGTTGTCAGTGGGCAGGAGGAATGGGGGTCTCTCTCTTTTTCAGCTAATTAATGCAACACTTCTGCATTGATTAATTGAATTGAGCAAAGAAACATGACTGATAAATCAGGAACAGCTGAACTTTGCAACCAAAAGCAGTGAAATGCTGCAAAATTTCTGAATAGTCTGTACTATAAATAGTCAGCAATTGTAAGTTCTTTAGAACAGTGAGTAAATCAAAACTGTGTTAATACCAGGTGCTTTCCCCTGGTCATGTCAAAGACTGTTTTTACTTCCCAGAATAATACCTCAGATTGTTCCTTCTCACAAAATGAATAGTTGTGAGAAATATCTCCTTAAGCTCTGAACATGGTTCCCAGACAGATGCTTTTCAGAGTGCCCTTACCAAGTCTGTGCTTCTGTTTCTAACAAACTTCACTCTTTGGTTTAACAGCCAAACTATTAAAACTTTTAGACAGGTCAGTGAAACTGACTCAACACCAGAGTACCAAACGGTGCAACTGTAGTGATGTTAGAAATATCAAACAATAACTCCCTTTAGATGACAGACATTCACAGTGGTTAATGCATCAGAAAGGAACTCAGAACAGGCTTCTGCTGCTGGGATCTGATACTGAAACCCTCCCTGACCTCCACTACACATTCAACTCTTCCAAATCTCAGTTAACATGATTTAACAAATGACTTTTAACTGGAGACAAACGGGATTCACACAGTATAACTTAGCTTTGCCTATATAAACTCCGTATTCAATTCCATGCCTACTAAAATGTGACTTCTTGTTAGGTTTATTCTGATAGACATCACATTAAACAAAAATACATTTGATTTCACCAATTGCCTGTTTAGCTTTCTCAGGTCTAGGAATGTGAGCTGTCTGTGTGCAATGCAAAAATGCCTGTATGCTTCTCTCCAAGAAGCCTTTAGCATGGTCTTTTAAGCTGACCTGAATTTTCAGAACATGCATCCCCTAATAGCTTCCTTGATGTTACGGTTGTTCAAAAGCAACAGTTGTTGAGGGCAGAAAAAAATGTGTCTAATCTTTCTCCCAGAACATTTGATGTTGACATTTTTTTCATGCATCTTTTAAAATTCTTTTTTTCTATATCATTTTAAAGATTAATAACATAGGGATTAATTACCTAGAGATAAAAGTGCCTTTATTAATACATGCCGCTTTAAAATCCAATGGGAAAAGGGAACATATTCTCTGTTTCACTCTATGTGGTATATGTTTATTACTGCTTCCAGTCCTGATCTGGACTTTGCTTCACTGCATTTTGTCAAATCCTCTGGAGACTCTGACTAAAAGCAGCAACCCAGGTCTGCATTCAATTTTCAAGGCACACATTTGTAGCTGGGGAGAATATACAATCTCTTGTATTTTCAGGTGCAAGGCAGTATTTGCCTGTTTCTCCCATCCACAGTAAAAAATGCTTTACAGCCATTTCAGATTGACACTAGCATCTCCTAATTAAATCCCAAAAAATATTACATCCTTGGAATAAAATAAAACAATGCTTTTCTATTACTGTGCCCTGGCATTTTTTTTTCATCTGTGGAGGAAGGCATGCAACTACAGCAAGAAATTCATCCTTTCCAATTCAGATGTAAAAATTGGACACGATAAATTACCTTGGAGAAAACCAGGAGTTACTATATTAACCTAATCTACACTGAGTTGACAAGGCACACCACTTTCAGGCAGGTAAAGCTGTAAAACTGGAATCACACCAGGAGCTCTTTAGGACAAGGGTTTCTAGAATTTACTTTTCCCAGATTTTCAAACTCCTGTTGAGATTTATACCTCGCTGTCATTACATATCGTAGCACTGCAGTGCTCTCAGATAACTGGTTTCAGCAGATAAATTAGGTACATATATCTTTGTTCCAAGACATCTTTATGCCCATTTTTTTATCTTCTGGGATAAACACCAGACTTGCTGTGATCAACCTGCTTAATTCCAGCTGATGGGACCTGGGTACGGCCAGGAGCAATGGTGGCCAATCTCCCTCACACCTATAAAAGAAGCCACTCCAACAGGACAGACAAAGAGATATGACAGTTCTGGGTTAATGGTTGGACTTTATGATCTTAAAGGGGTTTTTTCACCTTACTGTTAGCTTTTCTCCTGTGTTACATGCAACCTTCATTGCTGGTTACTTATTTCAGTCCATTAGCTCTGATTCTTCTCAAATCCCACAACAGGCTGTGGATATACTTACTACCGTCTTTACTCAGATCAAAAATCCATTTATTACATTGTCTTGGAGCTACTTCTGATATTTCCTTTCATTACCTGCTGTGCAGTGCCGCTATTTATGTCAGGAGCACTTTGGGTACAAATCACAACCTCAGCAACAAACTACAGAAGTGGCATTTCCCAAGCAGATCATTGCACGAGCACAAACTCACAGCCATCTTCCCCAGAGCTGGAGACATCACAGTGTTATTCCTTGCAAACCTGCTGAGTTGCTCAGTGACTATCCATGAGCCTGTTCTTGTCTGCCTGCTGGTACCGGTGATGAAGTCAATTCACTCCCTTTATTCTTCTATTCACAGTCCGACTTTGAAAACATGAGTATCCACTTTGTTCTTTGCAGCTCTGCCTTGTTGAGAGGGACCGTCCTGATGGGAAACAGGGACAAGTGGCTCTTTCAAATACATGCTTTGATTGTTTGCAATTAAAAAGGGTACTCGAGCTTTGCCTCAAATATTTTGTCCACTGCTCTACTGAGTGCATTGTTCTGGTGCCATCAAGGACATCACAGCGTATCTCTAAAATGATGATGTTCACCCTTTGTTCAAACACTATTAGGAACGCCTGTTTTCAGGCAGTAACTTTCTCATGTATTTGCCTCAAAATTTATGTTGTTGGTGAAGAGCTTATCACCCAATTTAGAGTCCAAAATTTATCCCCCAGTACCTATGACTTTTCTTTTATGAATTGTATCACTGTTTGTCAGATCTCTGCCTTCTGTCCCAAAATTCAATTAAAAGTTAACAAAGATCATGTTTGCTTTGAGTTTCTCTGCCACTCTGCTGCTCCTGCAGTGCTCTCCATGGCTCCTATGAAAAATTAAACATAACTTGCAGCACTTTATGATCTCCCTGATCCCCATCTCCTGCCAGCCCACCTGCTCACCACCTTCTCTACTGGCTGGCAGGTAAACCCCCAGGTTTCCCAGTAATCTGACTTTTTACAAATTTTGCCCAGGGTTGCCCCTGCACTTTGGCTATTGGCCTGCATCAGAACTGGGATCCACAACTCCTCATCTGGGGTTACTGCCTGCAATTCTCCTGCCCCATGAGACATCTGGTGCTCACTGATTTTACCTTCTTCCCAGGGAGCCAGGCAGCATGGGAAGTGGGCAGGAGGCTTGGGAAGCAACACAAAAGCCGCGTTGCACTTCTGATTAGTAGGGCTCATCGGTTTTCCTTTCCCTTGAAAAAAGAAATCCACCTCAGAGCGTGACTTCCTTTTTCTGCTCACCCACTGAGACCCATAACCCACCCAATATTTGAATGTTGCTTTCTGGTGTGGTCTTTGGAGAATATGACAGTGAGATTGTTTTGAAATGTGTCTACACAGATAAATGATGCATGTTTTTTCAGCAACTCTTCTCCAAAGGCTTCAGCTTCTCAGTTCACAGAATCTCAGAATGGTTTGGGTTGGAAAGGACCTTAAAGATCACCTAGTTCCAACTAGCATGCCACCCACGGGACCAGGTTGCTCAACGCCCCATCCAACCTGGTCTTGAACACTTCCAGGGACGTGTGCCAATCCCACCATTCAACTTTGGCCTGAAATTGTGGAGAGTCCCTCCATGGCCAATGTACTTCTACAATCTGTGAGCTGTATCACATTAACCTGCTCTAGATCCAATGCTCTGTCAGGGGTTTTTTGTTTTGTGTGCTGCTCCATTCAACACTCAGAACCTGATAAAATGTCTGCCAAAATAATTCCCATGACAGGAACCTCTTATTTTGGATTTTCTAAAGAGATAAAGATGAATTCCTACCTCTTCTCGAAGCAGGATGGATGGATTCTCACAGTAACACTGGGTGGTGAATTAAGGCTATTAAAGCAGCAATTTTATGAGGGAAGGGGCCCAACAGCCATCTCTACAAATGTGGACTCAAGAAGTCAGTGGGATTGCTTAGCCTAAGGCAGCCCATTTTCTGTGGGTAGATGTGTGATGTTTGTCTCCAAAGCTGCTAAACTGAGGCATTTCAACAGCACTAAATGGATTTTTTAAAAGTCCAGGTGAACAATGAGAAGGTATTTGGTTCCCAAGAAATATAGCAGGATGTGCTGTTCTAAATTCTGTCTTCTGGCAAGGTCCATGTAAATCAGAAACCACAAATGTTTCAAGTAATTTTGTCTGTGCAAGAGAATATTTGCAACAAACGTGAGGTGAGTTGAGCAGAACAAAGCTTTAAAGAACAGCCTTTTAAAATAAAATTCTTACATTCAACACCAAGTAGCACAACTCTGCATCTGTTTTATGGAGGAAACGATTCTGTGCTAAGCTTCATAACAGCTTATTAAATGAGACAGCTGGGTATCCAAGTAGATAGGGCTGAAAGTAAAGATTTCTCAGAGAAATTCTTCAAGAGACACAAGAGGGTACCTGCTGTAAAACTTCAGCATTCAAAGGACTCGTTAGTACAGCATAGGCTGCCTTGCAGTTCATAGCCAGAAAATACGGTCATACATCAGTAGATGTTTTAATGAGGTTAATGGGTTTAATGTAATAACAGTAAAGCATTTTCAAAGATGACTGTTAAGGGTGGCTGTCAGTACCATAATCTCACTTGTGCTTTAAGAAAAAAACAATTCATGTGTAATGAAAAACTATCCCAGTGGTGTATGAACAAAATGTCAATGGAAAATGCAAATTGCACAGTTAATAGGCTTGATGCTCATTTAGCCAGGGTGGACTCTGCACATGATGGTGCCTTCACAGAACAGTTTGCCATAAAAGGAACTTGTGTAAACTCAGTTAAAAAAGGATGTCTACATCTGTTTCCAGAGGTTCCTTTCATATCCCTATTTTTCATCCCAGCTCTCCAGAATGCGGTTCTTTCCCCGGTGCTAAACATGCACAGTTTGAGTGTGAAGAATTAAGGCTGCTTCCTGCCTTCAGGCATCACACTGTTAGAAGGGATTAGTAATTAGGTCATTTGGAGCTCTTCACAGATTGCACCTCTAAGGGACAATTTCTTTCATCACATGTATGTGATTTCTTCTATTTCAAACAACACAGAGGTCATCCCTACAGTGAGCACCTCTGATTCAATGCATCAGGTAACTTTTTGCACAGATCTGAAATTTGAATTTCCATTAGATACATTAAAAGCACGTCAATCACTATGCATGCTGGGCTCTATACCTCTCTGCTTCACCCTACCACTTTACCTTTGCTGTGACTTCTTCATAGCTCAGAGCTGTCTGTGTAGAGAGTTAAGAAGGGGACAATTCAGCAAAGAGAGAAATGCTCAAAGGAAATACCAAGATCCACAGAAAAATTATTTCTGAGAGCATTAAGTGATTCAAACTGACTGATAATTCTAAAAAAAAATTGTTAAAATAGAGATGATTAAAAAGTTGCTTCTTCAAGTCCATGTTATAATGTGAATTCTGAATCTTTTAGAAGGTTGTAATCCTCCCAGAATTGTGGGGAAGGAAACAGAGGACAGATGCTATGTCTCCCAAGTCCTAGGCTGAAACCACGATAAACTTTGTATATCCTTAAGCAAACAATTAGACAATGAATATTGAATTACTAAAGCAAAAGAGAAGCTCTACTATTTATGCTGCTTCAGGATAGTTCCTCAAATGCTTTGGAATAATTCTCCTGCAGTGCACCAGCATCAGTCACAAGGACTCTATTGAAGTAGATTAGTGTAGACAAATAACATAAGATTTAAGGGTTGTAATATCTGGAGATCAGCATGTGTTAATATTCTGCATATTTATATTTAGTTCATAATTACAAGGCAAATTGCTTAGCAATAAATCTCCACAAACCCCTGAGAAAACAAGCAAGTATTTATCAGGTGGTACTACTTTTTTGGTTTTTCTTATTTTCTCCTTTCTTTTTGTAAATTAATTAACAAGTAAAAAAAAAAAAGTGAAAAGGGAAAGCAGATGACCTATGGAGAATCCTTTAAATTGCTCAAAACCTTTGGTGAATAGGCAGCTGAGCAACCACTGTTCAAGAACAAAAAGACAATTACTGAGAATTCAAGGTTTGTTCTCCGAGATTTCTGATTCCTAGGCATGTACCAAAAAGCCAAGGAGTATTTGTCTGAAATGCCTGACATATTGCTGCTATAAGCAAGGACATTGTCAGTGCCATGACAAAGACCTTCATGTCTTTGATGGGAGACTACAAGGTACTGATGCGATGGGTGGAAAGTGAGATGAAGCTCCAGGTAAAGCACTGCACTACTGCATAGAGCATCATTATAATAATATTGTATATTATTATAATATCATATAATGTAATATGACATTATGTGATTTGATGAAGTGTAATAGAATAGAACAGAACCATAGAATCATAGAACCATAGAATGGCTTGGGCTGAAAGGGATCTTAAAGATCATCCCATTCCACCACCCTGCCATGGGCAGGGACACCTTCCACTAGCCCAGGTTGCTCCAAGCCCCATCCAATCTGGCCTTAGACACTCCCAGGGATGGGGCAGCCACAGCTTCTGCTGATAATATAAAATAATATAATAATAAGTTGTCTGCACCAGTGTGTAACATTCCCATTCTCAGAGCTCAAGGACTTCAAACCGGAGGAGTTACAGCAAAGGACAAGTAGAGTGGCCATAGAAGGAGACCTTATTTTATCAGAGCAGATGCACATGGTTCCTCCAAGTAGTCGTCAATCAGCCAGCTCCAAAATGGGCAGTAACACAGCTCAATCAGCGTGTGCTCAGCATGTTCAGGCACATCTCTGGTTCTGGTGATGCTCTGGTTCCATGGTCCCACCCTGATATGGGTGGATGATTCCAAGGGCCCAGCCTAAAACAGTTTTCTTGAAGGATTTACCATTTTTATTGGTTTACGTTTTTGCTATTGCTTTGGTTTTCTGTGTGATTTTTTTTCCTTTTACAGATGATCAAAAACCGCTGTCTAAACCTCTAGATAATTTAATGTGCTGAACCTGGACTGTGATGGAGGTTTTGCCCAGGAAGTGCCAAATTTGCCTGAATAATATAAATACCATTAATTTATCATTCTAATTTCCACCACAAATCATGTTAAAATTAAAAATTAAAAAAAGAAAAAAGTGAGTAAAAGTTTAGCATCTGCCTTAGGGAATTGGTTTTGAGAAATTATCTTAATAATTCTACATTTCTTTATGGAATTGTGTTACTGTCATGAACTGCCTGTCATGTACCCCGGGTGTGAAAGAAGCCACAAGCATAATTTTCTTCATAAACAAAAATAAAGCCACAGTAATTGTTTCATCTGATTGTAATTTTCTGCTGAGTGACATAAAAAATGCTGTCATTTCTCTCGGTAGGTCATAATTGCACTGTATTTTATGCGAAATTAAAATGTTGACTGCAATGTCAAGGGTGCTGCATTCATGAACTAAATAATTAAAGAGGTCTTGATTAAGTCTCCAGATGGAAAGGTGGCACATTCCTGCTTCTGCAGTTCAGGCTTGTCTGACTACATTCTCTGTACTGTTTTGTTTCATCCTTTAGTATTAAAAGGAGAAATTTTCACATACGAGTTTTAATTATTTTAAAAAGAAAAACCACCACTTAGTTGCCAATCCCAGAACTGTCCTGGACCAAATGGACACGGGTTCAGGTCAGGCCCTCACATGCTGAACTGAGTCTCTGGTGGCCACTGACAGGACCCAAGGGAACAGCTTGAAGCCATGTCATAGGAGCTTAGCTTTGGATATTGGGAACAGGTTCTTCCCCCAGAGGGTGGTTTGGGGCTGAACAGGCTCGCTAGGGCAGTGGGCACAGCACCAAGCCTAACAGAGCTCGAATGTTTGGATGACTCTCTGAAGCACAAGGTGTGACTCGTGGGGTGCCCTGTGCACAACCAGGAGCTGGACTGATTATCCTTGTGGATCCTCTCCAACTCAGGATATTCTATGATTCTACGCTGTGATTTCAATCCTTTTATCTCCTTTAAAAGCCAAGTCATCTATTCCATAAACTAAGGGAGCAATTCCTAATGACTTACATGGAAACTGGAATGGGCACGAAGCCCAAACAGGGATGGACAAAACATGCACTGAAATCACCATTTCTGCACTTAGACCTTGTGCTTATGCAAACAAGGGCTTGAACATCGACTGCTGCCTGAGGAAACGAGGCTGGCAGCCTCTCCAGAGGGTGCTGAAATCAATTCAAGTCTTTTTTCTGACCTGGAAAGTCTCAGTCCAAACCCACGAAGCGCTGATTTATGTGTTTCTTTTTCATCATCTGGGCTTGACATAAGAAAGCACTTTTCTAATTCCTGTGCTTTGCAATGGGGACAAGTGGGATGAGGGGTCAGATAAACCAGGAGAAAGAAAGATCCACCATGGGACATGATTTGTACCACAGGAAAATCAGAAGCAAGCTCAGAGTGCTGTGCTCACCTCAGTGTCAGAGTTCCACCCAGCTCCAACTGTCTAACTTCACTGAAAAGGACATATTTGTAGTGTTTGCGGGGTTTTTTTTCTTAAGCAAAGCACTCAGCCAACTGTTTGTTTCTTTATTACTTGTGGAATTGTTTATGTATTACCAAAAGTATAAACTAAAGATACAGTGAGAAAAAAAAATCACAGAGCTAGTAGATAAATTGCCAGAAAAAAACCCCCATGAATAATTCAAGCAATGGGATTCAAATGTTTCTTAAGACTTGTTTTTTTTTTTCCTAAAGGAGATAAAAATGAGTTTCATATGAGCAGAACCCATCTACAACTCTAACAGTAGGGGGCAATTTTGAAGTCAAGAAATGACAAATGTTGAGACTGGCAGGTAAC
Organism: Sclerurus mexicanus; assembly: GCA_013396755.1. Lineage (NCBI taxonomy): Eukaryota > Metazoa > Chordata > Aves > Passeriformes > Furnariidae > Sclerurus > Sclerurus mexicanus. The sequence continues at coordinate 705,104 of VWZF01003767.1, forward strand.
ACTGGGGAAAAAAGGCTCTGAATTCAAATACAGTGTTGAAGAAAGGTGAGTGTTGGCATAATGGGAAAAATTAGATTATCACTGTATAGCAAATACTCACCTTGGCTTAGTCCAATACACCCAATAACCATGTCAAAGAGTTCACAGATAAAATTACTCTACAATAAGCTCCTGTTATTAAGCTGATTAGTGATTTAGAAATTGTTTCCTGATCAGATGACCCTTGCATGGAAGACCCTCACACCTTCAGTCTGTAGACATGGAGTTCAATCCAGCAAGTGTAGATCCAGATAAATTTATTTTCAAACAAGCATCTGCTGGAGCTGGGATGAAAGTTCCTAGGGCGACTCAGAGCATCACCACATCGATGGTTTGGGCTGGAAACTGCTGATAAAACTTTCTCTTATAAGAGTCTCACTCGATGATTTTCCCCTGTGTTATGGCTGTCAAAACATGCAGTATTTTACCTTTAGGTAATACATGTATTTTACCCAATGATAATACCTGCTGCTTCTGCACCAGCTCTGTGTTTTAGGGAGCTGGTAAACATTTTGCTGGAAAAATGTCTAATCTAGCAGGGCATCAGCAATAGGCATGAGAACTTCTTGTGCAGGTCAGCACACCATCATGCTGAATGTCACATGCCAGGAATGGAAAGAGATCCCTAGTCCTAGAATTATTATGGTTCTAATATTTGGCTGCAAATTAACAAAGCAAATAAATCACAGGTAGAAAACTGGGTGACTTTTCTTCCAGCTTCCTAGGCCTGTCTCTTGCCCTTTTACTGCTCAGAGCTTTAAATGCCTCTCTCTATCCTGCACTGATTACACAGTCCATGCTCCCCAAATGCTAAGGTGCTAAGAATAAAAATAGGTATAGCCTGAAATTAACTGTATTTCAGAAAGAAAAAAGTATTTCAACATTTTTTATTTAATTGAGAGCAGATGAAACCATGTATTATAAAGGACTAGAATGGTCTTTGTAGGCTATAAGAAACCTAATTCCTTTATAAAATATTTTTTCTCTTACTCTTTTGTGAACAATTAATGAATTGAATGAAAAAGCCTACCATATTATTATTCAAATCTGCTTGAGAAAGATATTGAGATAAGAGATGATGGAGAAGATAAAAATGTCTGTATTTTTAGTCAAAGTTAATTAAAATAAACCTGACCTGTTATCTGCCATGGGAAGTGTCCTATGGAAACAAGACTCTAATGGTAGCACAGACAAATTGGCTTGTCTTGCTAAAACTCCTTAGGTTAATTAAAAAAGCAGCTTATTCTTTGAAGAGAGCCACGACAGAGATGGTTGCTTTTCCCCTCATTCCTGTTATAGATTTTCTGAACACTTATGATAAGATTTTATACAACTAAACAAGAAAGCTGAGATTTGTATCAGAGAGAGCAAAGCTTTTGCTTAGAGGGGGGAAAGATTAGGACAATGCTCAAGGTGCTCAGAGAAGGGAAGAGACAGAAAGCTCCAGAAGATTAAGGCAAAGACTTATGGAAATGCAAAGGTGTCAGACTCAAGCCAGGTGGATTTGGTGCTGGAGTAACCTGTATCTCAGTGTGAGATGTTCCATGGAAGGAAAGCTGGAACTAAATGATCTTTGAGGTCTCTTCCAACCCAAACCATTCTGTGATTCCCTGATTCTAGATGTACTAATTCTATAAGTATTTTTCAGTCCCTTTTTGAGCTCCCAGGCAGTTTAGTAGTGCATATGACACACAGTAGAGAAAGGGAGATGGGTGGCCATGGGTCTCTTAAGGGAAAGTGCAGTGGTTGTCCCATCATTTCAGAAATGTTTTGTAAACTCTGCAGGCCATGGGGATGTAGCCTTGCTATCCAATCTGACATCCTTGGCAGGAGCCAGAACTGCTCAGCCTAAAAAAAGATTGTTTACTCTGGAAGCATCTCTATGTGTCCATCTAAATCATCATCTGTTCTGGACAGGATAATGACATTTAAATTACCCCTGACAGGTATCTGTTTAAACTGATTAGAAATACCTCAGTGAAGACTACACAGCAGCTACCCAAAAAGCCTGTTTTTGTGCTGCATCCCTACTGTTGTTGGGAAGGGTCCCTGACTATCCAGCAAACCTCACACCTTTTTGGTGCAATCTAATACTAATGTTTCTATTCCTACCTTGCACTGATGCCTTAAGATTTTTGTATGTTTGTGGATTTTAATATAGCTGTATATTTTCCTCACACTTAAGGCAGAAGCTGACAGTTTCTGAACCTCTTTCTCACTATTGTGTCACATTCTTGAAATTCTGTTTAACAGCCTTTTCAAGGAACAAGATTTCAGTAAGGACATCTTGTTTGGGACACATGCACCTGGAAGATATGATTGTAGTCAGAACCATACATAAGGCCTGGAACCCTTGGAGGGGCTCCAATGGGGCAGTTCTGAGGGTGGTGCCAGGGGCAAAAGGTTTTGGATGTACCCATTAGATATGATAATTAAGTAGTGTTATAAATGTGTAAGAACCCTATACTGGGTGTGCATCTATATACTCCATGCACCCGAAAGCTTTCATTAAAGAACTGCTCTCTATCTATACTAATATTGTCTCAAAATGGGTTTTTTCCTCCATTTCAGGTAACAGTACCAGATATAACAAAACCTCATCTGCCTTGTATTTAAAGCCATACACATTGGAGGATGTTGTTCTACCAATTGATGAAGGTAGAACCAAAGTGGTCACCAGCTTATAGAAAATTAGAAGCTTCAAGAATCCTTTCTATATTATATTTGCTAAAGCTCTTTTTCCAGTTGTTAAAAAACCAAACAACCAACAACTAAACTGGGTACAACAGTCTAATTGCAGTCATTTCAATGCTGTGTGAAGGGGAGTTCACATTCAAACCAACATTCAAAGGTAACATCCAAGACCTGCCTTGAGGTTTTCCTATGAGCACATTCCAGAATAAGATTTGTCTTTATTGCACTCATATTTTTGGCCAGATCTAATGCATGACCTTTCATAAGTCAGTTGTCTTTCCCTTAAACTGTTATCCAGTCCAGATAGGTAACTCACTGTTGCAGAAGATACTAAGGATCTCTTCATTTGTAATATCTATAAAGAAAGCATGTTTATAAGCCCAGCAAGAATACTAGTATTATTGCATCTCAAGTTAAGGTGGATCTTGAAGAGAGTCAAAAGTCACAGGTCAGGGACTTATAAATAGTTCAGATACTGAGGATTAAGGTAGAAGTTCCTCTTGAGGACTATTTTTGCTCATTTACTGAATGTGCACTGCATTATATGATGAGCCATGACAGTTTGCTCATCAAGGCTGCTGCCATAAATATTACTAAAGCCTCTTGACACTGTTTCATCTCTGTAGTGGCCTTAGAAAACTGTTTAGCCAATCTGACTGAATAATATTCCTAGTGAAAAAAGTCATGCTTTAAATTTTAAGGATAGGTCACTTCATATCTGGATTGCACAGAAGTCTTTTCATCTTACAGATAGCACAACAAAATATGTAGATATATTTATTGATTCAAGTGTTCAGTGCTGTGACTTTTAAGGTGTTTTTATCTTGAGAGACTCAAGTTTATCCAGGTTTCTCTCTTGAATTCAATCCTCAGACTAAGTGTCATTATGGCTGCTTTTTAGAAAGCCTCATTATCTTTACAAACAAACATGTATAAGCTCTGTCTACATATGATTGATGGTACTCAAGTGAAGCTGGATTCACCACCTCCAGAAAACTTCACAAATCAATCTTGCTGTAATTTTAGCATACTGCTTTCTCATTGAATTTTAGGAATCTGATAGTCTGAATGAAGGCGACTTCATTATCACTGAGAAGAGTAAGTCAATGATACACATGAACTTCATTCATAACAGAGACAATTGCTGATGAAAAGGAACTGAACTAGAGATGATTAATTCTGTTTCAGAGGCTACTTTGGGCAGTCATGACAATTATTCACACCAAAGAGCTACAATATTTTTTTGCCTTACTTAATTAATCTTAAACCATGTACGGGAAGATTTCAAAGTCCAGCGAAACCAGACAGAGGATGCTCTTTAAAATGGTCCTGCCCGCAAGAACAGCTATTCATCTTTACGGTTATGCAACTCATGTGTCATTTGTCATACTTGGCATTGCAATTTATTTTCCTTTTATTGTTTAATCAATTTTCAGTTAAACAGGCCATTTTTTTTTAAATCCAGAAACAAAACTGCTTTGAGATGGCAAGAACATTAAAAATATACAATAAGGTGTGATCTGCCTCCTGAGGTAAGCAGCTCATATTTTAAATAGAGAAGACTTTGTGAATCTCGTTCCCTAAAGAAGGGTAAAGCCAGAATGACAAGGCAAACAGCTTGAGTAGGAGGCAGGTGTTTTGGGCAAGCACCTCCATTCCTCTCTGACTTGATGCTCTCTGCCATATCAGAGCTGTGGGTTCCAATTAAGGCAACATTTCCAGCTACCAATCTATCAGTGTCCTGTGGGGTTTTTTATACATATTACTTCTAACCCTACGGCAACAGGTCAAATTGGACAGCAGGTCTAAATCACCTCAATCTAATCATCTCACACTGATAGTGCCTTGATATGGAGTTTCAATTACAGTCAAAAATAAAGCAGTTTCTCCTTTACCTGCTGACCATTGCTTGCATAATTAATTTACTCCTTTATACACCCTTAGCCTCTGCTTACAGATTTCCCCCTCGATTCTCCTTCTGTTGCCAGCAAGAGTCCGATGAAACAGAAGTCAGTCTCCTGATTATGTAGAGATCTGGATTTATCTCTGACTTTGATATAAAGTTCCCCCAAAAGGTCAGATTGTTCAAAATCCTCCATTTTCGAAAGTCATTGAATTTAATCTAAACTCTTCTGTGTGTCTTTATATCTGATGTTAAAAAATAGTGTTAAAATTATGTTGGGCACAAAAGAAAAAAGCACAGAAGCCTCTTGAAATCGTGTTTTTGATCCTTAGTTGTCAGTCCCCATTCAGTGTTAAAAATTCTATTGGAAATCCAAAGAGATGTCTTCATATATATTAAATCATCAGTTTTATGCTGAAAACTGGCACAGAAATTGAAGAGAACAGGCAGACCCTCTGTTAACCTCTCAAATAACTTTTTTAATTTTGAGTGGTTTTGAAACAGAAATGAGAAAATACATTATGAAGGACTCTAGGCGGAAAAAAGAAAAATAAATAATTCAACACTAGGGAAAGAAAAGCAACTGTAGAAAGTCCTGAGGTCATTTTGTTGTACAGCAGTTGGCAATTGCAAGGGTGAACAGCACACAAGGGGTGCAACTAGAACAAGCAAGCAGCCCTTCCTGTTTCCAGCCTTTCCATTCTCAGCTCACAGATGAATACCATGGAAGGTTCCAGATAAAACTATTTCCTTCATGGCTTCTAGCCCATAATTCCTATGCCATTTCTGCCAGGCCTGTGCTGATATCTGATATTCCTTACATTTGATCAACTGAAAGGAATATCCACTGTAGAAAGATAGCATGGAGCCAATCCCACCCATTTATTATGTAGGGAAAGAAATTCAAAGCCAAATCTCTATCTAAGCTGCTTTTCTTAAAAAATAGTATTTAATACAATAAAGATGAGCCAATATATTTAACGTAAAGAGAATTAGCTTCCTCTTGGCAGTACCTCTTTGTGAGAGTAAGGTTTGGCCATGCCCTCTCTCTGTAGCCCGTTAGGACTTTTTAGGTTTAGAAATGAAAAAATGTTAGGTTGGAAGTGAAAAAAGGAAGCGCATGAGAACATACTCCCCACATGTTATAATCCACCGGAGTAACCAGGAAGTCCCATCCAGACAGAAATATCCATTTTTAGCATCCTGAGTGAATATTAAGAGGCAACATTGTCTTGCCAGGGGACCTCCTTAGTACTCTCCAAGTTTTTTCCTGTCCCAACAATCCCATATAGACAAGACTTGTTCCCTTCCATTGCAAATGTTGCTACTTATGGCACTGTGAGACAGGCCAGTGAAGTTTGCCAAGTGTCAACGGACCAAGCCAGAGAAATAATCAAATGCCAGGGAACTCACACCTAAAATATTGCTCCTCTATATTTTATCTTTTTCTATGTATACCAGCTGGGATGGAAATAAAATTAAAGGAGGAAAAAAAAAAAGGGGGAAAATCCAAACAAAAATCTATTTTTTTTTTTTTTTGGAGGGGGGAGAGTTGGGAGTTTTTGTTTGTTTTTATTTTGGAAAAGTAGGGTGGGAGAAAGCAACTGTTGAAAATCTGAAAGATTGTTTCAAATAAACCTTTTTTTTTTCCGTAGAGAACACGCATTGTACTTTAATCAGCCCAACTATTTCATTTAAAAAGCCTTTATTAGCTTAAAATTCTTAGAAGAAGAGAAAAAGAAACTGAGCTTATGAGAAAGACTGAGTTGAAAACCAGATGGCTTCTGCAAGAGTGAATAAATTGTAAAATGTGCTGGGAGGGAACAGCTCCATAGATTAGGCAAGAAGTTTGAGAGATCTTCTGAAGGAACACAACAACAGCCATGAATCAAAACACTTACAGGGTTTTTATTACAACATATAATTGACTGAAATATATCATGATTTATTTCACAACGCCTTATAGTTAGTACATTTTCGGAAATTGCAAGGGAATGGAAATAAAACAAACATTATTTTAGATTGAAATGTGGCATTTATTTCAAGAACTGATTAAAGCTTACATTTAAAACCTTTTTCAACTTAAAGTTGTGCTTTCCTGAAGGAAAGTTTCTCTACGACAACGTAATTATTTACTAATGGGGTTTCATGTTTAAATACAAAACAAAATAGCTTTTTAGCATTTTGTTTTTCCTTTCAACATTTACAGGTTTGGGGGTTTTTTTCATCTCCTTCTTTTTCTTCCAAGAAACAAAAGAAGGAGGAGAAAATGGAGAGGCAAAGCAGAGGGCAGAAAATATAAAACTGAACTGGTTTACATTTCTGGGGAATTAAAATACTTCCACGAGGGAAAACTTCACAGACAAAAGTAGTAAACTGCCAAAGAATATTACAAAACCAAAAATAAATAAATAAATAAATAAATAAATAAATAAAAGCAATTACTGTGTTCTTTCAAGAGGTTTTCATTTTTTCATTTTAATATTGTGGACCTACGGTTATGAAAACAATTACAGAAGCCTTCAAAATATTAAAGAAGGATGGTAAAAGCTCTGTATTTTCCTGGGGTGGCACATGGCTTTCTGATTCAGCAGAACTAGAAGGACAGTCACGTGAAGAACAGCAGCAATAAGAAAACCCCAGGGGACCTCCTTGAGTGCCTCTTACATCCATTCTTGGGTTTGTACACCCTGTTGGGAAGACACATGATTTTTATTCATTTCTCTTTTTATTCTTTCTATGTGAAATTGATTCTTTGGAGATTTGTTTCTGCTTAGTTACTGCTGCATCAACATCGTGAGCATTTACTGGAATGGTCACTTCGAGACTGCCCCTTGCATTTCTGCCTCAAATCCTCGATGGCAATTGTCAAAGATGTTTTCATCTGAAGCCTAAGGACCAGGGCAGCATGTCTTAAAGAAAAAGAGAATTTTACCAACAAAGAGAATTTCATATCTACCCTGCCCTCTAAAGCTGAGTCACATCTTTTATGAGACCAGGGAAAGTTTAACATCAGCTTTTGAAAGCTTCAAGGACAAAAAGACATTGATATGGCCCTTCATCTGTGAGTGAACTTTATTCTTAGCTCAGCACTGTATATAAAAATAAACAAAACTCAAACATGAAACAGAACAGCGATGAGGATGAAAATTGTTGCTTTTTAACAACAAAGTAAGCACGCACTGTAACACCTAATAAATTAACACCAGTGTCAATGAAAAATAAAAATAACATTTTCAAAGGACAGCTTGTCATGTTCTCATGACTCAGAGATTGTTGTTTGTTTTCCTCCTTTCCACTCCCCCCTTTAATTAATACATTTGCTTCCAAATAAGATCCGAGCATTAGGAAAATGTCACACCATATGTGTGTTTATTTTTGCTCAAGTAATTATAATGGTGTAGGATCTCTCTTTTCCTTTCTTCGCTTGCTGAGACAGAATGTTCCTTTAGAGGATAGAAGAGCCTCAGAGCAGCTGCTGTGACATCTGAGGCAGAGAAAAAGTCAAAACGTCATCCTCTTATCCTTGTGTATGCAATGACCTTTATGAGGGACTGAGCGAGCCCTTCCTTCAGGTGCTCTCCTCGCAAGATTCGGGGGGATCTGCCTATGGCAGCAGGTGGAAAAGTGGGCTCCTGCAGTGGGATGCGAAGCCCCAACGTGACAAAGAGCATCTCCATGAGGGCATTTGCGAATAAATGCCTGGTAACTTAGGCACGTGAGCCTGGTGAGCTTCCACACGCTGACTGCTCTTTTTCGGGGAAAACTGACAGTATTTTTTCAATAATAAGTCAGTCTAAATTGTATCTAAGCAATGTGGGTCGCTTGGAACCAAACCAGTGCCTGCTGTAGCCCAAAAAGACTGCCCTCTTGGATCAGGATGGTCTGTAATGTTCCTGGGGTGTGTCTGGAGTGGAATTTTCTTCTTTACTGGGAAATGGTTCTTTTTCATCTTCACAGTGAGCTCTGATGTTTTATGAGTTGTCAGATGCTTGCAGGTGTTTTACTCATTATTTCTATTATTGTAACCTTAGTTCTGTTACTAACACAGTATCATACTCAGTATCATTGTCCATAAACCAGAAAACTCTCTGCCAGAAAACAGAGATCATGTAGAGATAGGATTTTCTTACAGCTGTTGGTTCTTACATGGTCATGTCAAGATGGTGGCAAAAATGGAAAATATCTTGTGCAGAAGGATATCATGTGGCAATTTAGTGATTCCAGACATAAAGAGAAATAGTTTGCCATCAAACTGGACATTTCAGATGTGGGTGATTTTAAAGGCCTTGAGAATACCTACAATGCTTTCTGCAATTCTATCCTTTCGTATCAATAGTTCTTCCAATTCAATTCTCAAAAGATTGACATTTGCAGAGCTGAGAAAGCAGCAACACCAAAAATAAAAGTCAAAAACCTCAATCAGTGCTTCTTATTCTATGAACAGGAAGTAAATAGTACAGAAAATAAAATAACCAAAGGATGAAGAGTTCTTGTAACCAAAACAAAACTGCACAGAGGCTGCAGTCTCCCAGTGATTGATTAGAATATAATCTTGTCCTTTCCTGTGTCCATGGCTGAGCGTGCAGGATGCTGCTGTCTATTTGGGGTTTTATTCTGTTTTCCGAAAGCTTTGGTTCATTTCAGTACAAGAGATCATGAGCTGGGAGGGAGAATTTAAACTTACAGTAATTTTCTTTCTCATACCCATTTACCCACTATAGTCCCAATGGCATAGCTAATGTGGGCTTTCTATCTGAAACGGATTTTATTACTTCATTTCCATGAATAAAGGAACAGGAGGTTTAATATTGCTAGTTGAGGATTTTCAACTTAGTGTTTTTAAAGTGTTGTATATGTAATAAAATTCTCTATACTTATTTATCCATCTCAGTGTTCATTTCCTTGATGTCAAGATTCTAAATAATATAATCTACATTCCATTCAGGTATTCCTGAGAAAGTTTCTTGTCCATGCCTGTTTTATTTGCTTGTTTTTTCAATCTATATTCAATGATAAGGCAACATATCAGCATCCACTTCTGACAATCTAAATAGTGCAGGAATTAGAGAATATTTGGAGATTTCCTATCTCTTACAGTGATTTATTTAGGTATGGTAAACCCATACTGAGAGAGATTCTTCTCAAGGACAGTGGTCTCCAAAGAGCAAAAAAATTAGCCATATAGGTCGCACTGTATTCCATAAAGGAGTTCTCAAAATAAGTTCCACTGGGCTGAGGAGCCCCAAACCCTTTTTGAGACCAAAGGCAGTTTCAAATAAACATTGACCTTTTAACTCTTTCTCAGTGCACAAGGATCTACCAAATTCTGCCTTTGGGAAGCAGATGGTTCAGCTTGCAAGGTCACTGCAGTGGTGAGTAAAGGTGCAACTCCCCCATGGGTGCCTTCCAAAACAGAAATTTCCTGGTGGAAGAAAAATGCCCTCTGGCTCACAAAGGGGATCATCATGGAGTAGAACTTCAGCAGATCTTCCATGTCTTCTTCAGTACCAAAAGTCATGGCTTGAAGGAACCTGCCTGGTGTTCAAGACTAGGTTGGACAGGGCTTGGAGCAACCTGGTCTAGTGGAAGGTGTCCCTGCCCATGACAGGGCTGTTGGAACAAGATGATCTTTAAAGACCTTTCCAACACAAACCATTCTAAGATTCTGTGATTCACAGCTTTTCTTCCAAGTTCTTCCTTCCCTTCATCTTCCTGTGAAACCTGAGCTTAAATCAAGTACAAAACTTTAATCAATGGCACATCACTTACGTAGCGACACATAAACAAAGGCAGTGTTTTCTGACAGGTTATTTCAAATCTCACTGACTGATCCGCTGTAGTAAAACCAAACTTTGAATGTGTTTTGAAGCATCACAGATGCTTTTCATGTTTAATGAAAAAAAGCAAACTGTTCCCACATGGTTTTCCTTGACCTCTCTCAATCTGCGTCACTAAGTATCTCTAAGCATCACTTGCAGTTTGAATAAATCTGGATGTTCTGTAATAATCCAAGATCAATCAACATAGATAAAACATTTTATCCCATATGTGGCCTGGGAAGGCATTTTTTGAGGACTTTAGAAAATTTGGGATTCAAATTGCAATGTTTTCCAGGGTTCTTTAACTTGGGAATTTAAACTAAGAATTACCTGCACCCTAATGTTATTTGAAGTAATTAAAAAGCCTGTGAAAGGCAATATAAATAATCCCATATACTCTGACTCAAGCACTATCATTTTTTATAGTGGGCTTATTAGCTTGGCATAAAATGTAAGCAAAACAAAAAGTAGGTGAAACTTGTTACTTTTTTTTCACTTTAACGTAACTCCCAGACTTCAATATTGCTAGAATTTATTCATGCACTTATCTGTAAGCACATAAATAATCCTCTTTATTTCCGTAGCAATATTCATCTGCTTAAACTAAGCTTTAAAGACTTCCCACAGAAGCCATTTTCAAACACATTTTGAAAGTTTTGTTGTGAGCAATGTAACTGAAGTTTAATTATAAGGGAATCGTATTGCTTCTCAGTTGCTCTGTATTCCAGGGAAAACAGCTAATGCACTTGCCGATTTATTTATTTTAGAATGCTCTGTTGACACCCATCAAATCACTAAAAAAGGTTGGCAGGTGCAACCAGAAATCCACAGAGAAAAGTTGTGGAAGTGTTCCCCAACAAACATGGAATGCCAAATAGGCTTCATCTAGAGGTGTTTTGGACCAGGGGAAAATTAGAATATCAGTCTGAGATGGTTTCAGAACAGGTTGCTGATCTGTTTCTCCAGCTTGCTTTACAAATAAATGAAATCCATTCCCACATTTGGCCAGAATGAGGTTTGTCCCAGTGAACTGAATAACAGAACCAGGTTCTGCATGGACATCACCACCCTTTTTCAGCAACATAGAGAAGGCAACTTCAAAGTATTAATCTATTAAACAATTTATAGCACCATGCCAACTTATGTGAGATGGGGATTTGGCTCTTAAAACCATTCTAGCTTGCTTGCAGTAAAATCACACAGTACATCCAAAGTTCAGCACACTCCAACAATGTTTCTGAAGTGTCTGTTTGATCTATGGAGTGAACTATGCACAGTCACAGGACTGGATCCACAAACCTGGGCTGAATTAATTAGACTGAGATCACCTCACTTTGTATTTTTCATGTGCTTTTACTTCCAGAGCTAGAACCCCGCTTAGCACAGTATTGGGATCAGTCATACAATGACACCACGCAAGTAATCCCCATGCAAATGATTTTGCACACACAAACAGCCACCAGACAAGGTCCTCAGGAGAATCACAGAATAATAGAATGGTTTGGGTTGGAAGGGACCTTAAAGATCATCTTGTTCCAACTTCCCTGCCGTGGTCAGGGACACCTTGCACTAGATCAGGTTTTTGAAAGCCACATACAACCTGGCCTTGAACACCCAGGGATGGCATGTGAAAGTGACATGTTGCCCTGTTGGCACCAACAATATTGCAGAATCCCAATCATGAGCAACAGACCAAGAAAATGAAAAAGATCCGTGCACAAAATACTAACCAACCAGCCAGAGAATTTTGCCCATTTCTCTTTCCTTACATCAAGAGACCTCCATGTGTGTATGTTCCAAGAACTTCTTCAAGCACAGGCAGTTATCACACTTGACAACAAAGGAACTTTGTTGAAGGTGTCACATGCTCCTCAACAAGGTCCGTTCAAGGCAGTGTTGCCCAGCTCCACCCCCTCCTGGGATATGGACATACAATAAGGGGAAAGTGCTTTGAGCAGTGGTTTTTCATAATTTTTTGTTTGCAGACAATTGTATTCATTTTGATGGACATGCAGTTCAATATGGGGTGAATCCAAGATAACTGATGGAAGACTGGCTTTTCTAACTCCTGGCCAATGGTCCTGGAGCTGTCAGATAAAAGGTGTGACCCAAAAGGAATAAATGTCAGTGATGTCACCTGTAGAAGTTTGTTCAATGACAGCAAGTCTCCTCTGTCAGTCTTCAATACACAGGTCTAAAAATTCACCCTTTTTTCCAAAGCTTATTTTCCTAGCTTATTAGAGCAAGAGTCATATTTCAATTGCTTTTCTTTATTAAAAAATGAATAATTCCTAAATGCATATTAGTGTGATGAGGGAAGCCATATGGACTTTCATGTGGAATATTTATAACTTCCTCTCTCTCTCATTTTTGTTTTTAACAGAATAGAGAGAAATGGAAAGCTAAGAGAGAAAAATCATATCCTCAAAAATTTCATGTGGTTAACATCAAAACATTTTAATTGAACTTCACATTACAAAAATCCAGATGGTGCAAGTTCTGTTCAAGCCTCAGGGAACTGCAACATGTTGCTATGTGTAAGATGCATCATCCCCCTTCTCTTCATTGGCACACAGAGAACTTTCAGCCAAGATACCACAGGCTGGTGAAATCTGTATTTTACAGTCTCTTGGGGATTCAGGCAGATTTCAGGGAATGCTTGAGGGGTTGGGGGTTATCAACCCCCTGCCTTCTTTTAGACTGAATCCATGCAATCTAAAATCACTCTTCCACTTTTTCTAGGTTGGTGCAAGGGTGTTAGCCATCAGTAGAAGTAGAGCAAGCCTGGCTGACCTCCAGCTGGAGCAAATCAGTTCCATAAATACACCACATCTGGATCTGGTCCCTGATTTACAGCCAAGGATGGTCAGGTACTTGTGTATTGACACTCTGGTTCAGACTTTTACCCTTAAAACATGGTTTTCTAGGTCTAGTGCACCATGGTATCACCCTGCTCACAGTGCAACAACTGGGGCACTCAAAAGTAAGTGTCTCTCTCCAGTTGTGATAAAGCCCAAAACCAGTGCACTTGGTGCTGTGACACTGAGACTTTTCCCTGGATGCCACCAGTGACCTCCCAAGTAAGGAATTACCTATATAGACCTTCCATGGCTTATGTAGACTTGATTCACTGTTCCTGAAGCTTATGGCAAAAAGCAGTAGTTCAGCTACACTAGGTAGTAGTTCCACTTACGCAAGCATTGCCATCTTTGTTTTAGAGATTGATCTCAAATTAAATCAAATATGGATGTATTGGAATTTCAGGCAGCCCCCACTGCTCCTCAGGAGAGCATCACCTCCCACAGATTCCTTATTTCCTCCTTAATAACAAATTATCATGCCCTGAGGTACAAGGCAGGCCATAAATTGCAAATTCCTTACTCCTTCTGGGGAGCAGAAGAAAGGTGAGCATAAGGATTGCGACCCAAAACTAATCAGAATAATATTTAGTGTCTTGTCTTTGCCCATGCTCAGTGATCCACCACATGTGTCAGTTTGGGTCTACAAGTAGGATAAACTGCAAATGCAAGGCTTGGTTCCCATGAACATTGGCATCAGACACATCAAGCTCTTGTAGCTGCCAGCTTGCATAAGAAATGACAGAACATTTTAACAAGTGACTGAACATGCTGCAGAGGGATATGAATTGGCAGGGGAGGGCGAGGGGAGTAAGGAAGGTTTGAGGTTGCAAATACATTAAGCTCACTAGTGGAGAAGGGAGTTTTATGGTTTCAGGCACATCTGAAAAGAAAGGGAAAAAAAAGTAAATTGGAAGTAACCTGAGTCCACGACAATTTGTGTTTGACTGCCATCAAGACAAAATTACCGCAAAGAGCTACTAAGAAACAAGTTTTCATGATTCTTGTTTCTTAGTGAGGTGAAAAGGAAAATTCTAAACAAAACATCTAATAACATTTAAAAATGCTGTCCTAGCTTGATCAATACCAAGGAAAAGCAGGTTGTGAGGCTGTAGTTTTTCCTTACAGGCTGCTGTTTCCATTAGTTTGAAGGACTTTTCACCTTTGACTCCTCAGCATTTCGGTTTTCCACCCTTCTTGCTGAAGATGTTGCCAAGGGAGCAGAGCAGTGAGCTGGGACAAGAACCTCTCCTGAGCTTCTGCACAACTCCTGAGGTGTTGGGATACGGAGATAAAGGATAAAACAGATTAAAAATAAGAAGGAAATGTTGCAAGGGAAGAAAGGGAGAAGAATGGTTGCTGAAAAGGAAAGTACATTTTCTGCTGTCTTTTAGAAAGAATAGGAAAGAGAATGATTCCCAAAGAAGGAATTAGGTCCTCATTGGGACTTACTGATGCGGGACCCTCTGGAAAGACTTTTTGTTGTCAAAAGGGACTGGCTGTGGTGCCAGCAATCCCATATGGGAGATGTATGGGAAAGCTGGACTAAGAAGGCAGGTTGAGGAGGAAATTGAGCCTTACCTTTCTTTAATTGCAAAAGATGTATATTAGATAAATTATGATGCATTTTAAAAATAAATGTCAAATCATGTTAATTGCTAAATTATGCTAAATTTTAAAGTAAATCTCTGACCATAATAATAATTTTAAGGTGACAGAACCATCATGACCTTGGAAGTTTACAGGGATGGGGAACTACCACCTCTTCGGACAACCTGTGACAGCATTTCACCACCTTTAGTGTCAAACACTTCTTCCTTATATCTAATTTAAATCAAGCCTCGGTGACTTTAAAGCCATTACCCCTTGTCCTATCACAACAGGCCCTGCTAAAATGTTTATGCCCCATAACTCCTTCATAGCATTAACATTTATCATCCTTTTTTTGCTCTGCTTTTTTTCCACCCTGCTTTTCCCATCTGGTCTGCTACTACTATTTATGTCATTCTAACAGCCACCCTCCTCCTCCTCTGTGCTGCATAAATTTTCAAACTCAGAATGAAAACAAACCAACTGTGGAGCACACTGAACATTGCCACAGCACCCCAGGTGTCCCCAAGCCAAGGAGCACTCTGTCAAAAGGCAGGTGCCATATGGAGCGTGTTTATCTCTTGGTGCTTCAGTCTTTGCTGTGCCTAAAAAAAGGGGGGCTTGGAAAATGTGAACTGTTTGTGTTATTCCCCCCCTGCATATACACACATCTGAATACATCCAAATCCAAATGTATGCCTTAGGTTAGGGTAGCAGCAGCAGCAGGACTGACAAGGATCCCTAGCAGGACAAAGAATTCTGCTCCAATAAGCAGAATGAAAGTCTTGATTGGCAACACTGAAAGGCAGGCTGCTGATTTGGTACAAGCTGCCTGATGAGCAAAAGCCAGAAATATCCCAGTTATTAATAATAATGAATCATAAGGAGAAGAGTGAGAGGGCAAGGGCTCCTCAGCTATTTGCACAAGTTATACTTACTACTAGTGAGGGGGAAACAAGCAGAAAGTCAGAGGAAACAGAGAAAAGCTGAAGGGAGAGGCAGACATGGCAAGTGGATTTTAAGGATTTTGACTGAGGAACTGATGCCACAAAGAGGTCATTTTTCCTAGACCTGACCTGGCTAGACCAGAGCATATCTGTGTGATAATTAGTTGGATGACCATCTTTTCCCTCCCAGCTTGTTGTCAAAACACTGCTGAGTCCTGAGGCCAGGCCTTCTTAATCAGACTGGTGGATTTGCTGCATGGTCTGAGCTGCACATGCATCAGTGCAGCTGCCACTCTGACTACTGAGGGCTGAAAAAACTGCTCAAGGGACCCACAGAGGTCACAGGGACTCAAACTCAGCTCTGGAAGTGGGAAGGATGCAAGTGAAACTGTGCTTTAGGGGGAGAAGAAACTGGAGGGTGCAGACATCCAAGGGCTGGGAAATACCTGAAGTCCCTGACAAAGGGACAAGTGAAGAATCAGAATTTGCTGTGGGTCTCTGTGTCACACAAAACATGATGGGTGTCTAGTTCTGTCCCCCAACACCCCCATTTACTGGCTTTGTGACCCTGTGAAAGTAATTTAAGTATGAGGAGACTCATCTTGTCCTGCTCCACAGGGCTGTCCTGAGGCTAAAATCCATCAATGAGATCAAAGTGCTCAAGGCCAGGCTTATGAAGAGCCTGGGAAATCATACCTGACTACAAGTGATGGGAATGAGCAGCCTCCCATGCTTAGAAGCCATATAACCACATGCACACACACAAAAAATTCTAGATCACAAGCAATGATGAATTTCCCACTAACCAGACTTTCTCCTGCTGAATAATGTCAGAATCTCCTGAAAAGTGGCTGCTTTCCCAGAAAGTTGTCCTGAGAATTCTGACTCTTCCACAAACTGAACCCCATCCTGAGACAATATAAAGTGATGCTCAGCTCTCTGAAATCTGCCTTCACAGGCATGAACTTAATGGATGTAATAAGAATTGCAACACGTGCACAAAATTAGGGTTTCCAAGGAATTTGGAAAGTGCCATCCATAAGAACTGGAAGAGACTTGCCAGATCAAGCTATTCCATTTGTGTCACAAAGCAGTGATTTGGCTGGAAATCCTCATCTGGAGTATGTGTGGTGAGTTTTGTGCAGAAGCAACAAAGCTTATATCTGAGATATTTTCATTCTTTGCAATTTCGCTTCTGTGCAGAGTGGGAGGTTGTAGACCAACATCCAGTCCTCAGTGCGCCAGAGACACCAGCTGTACTTTGACCAGTAGTGCTTAAGCTGAAGGAGACCAGTGACTTGTAACATTTGGGCAATTGATGTTAAAAAAGAATAAAAAGAAAATCTTTGAACAGGCAGGTTCCTCACCATTAGCCTTTTGAGAATGGCCCAGCAAGCCCTTAGGAGCAGAGGCTTGAAAGGACAAAAGTATCATCGTGATCAAAGGTGACTGTAACCTTTCTCCTTTTCACACCTCTATCAGTAAGGAGAAAAAGAAAAGAAAAAGGAAATGCATGCATCAAGTCTTGAGAGGTTTTTTCCAGGTTTTGAGTTGAAGACTGGAGTGAAATCCATTTCGCTACCCTAGTAGAGCAGGTGGGATAAATCTCTTTGTTATATCCTGGACTTCATGGACAGCAACACACAATGTTCTTCTCTGGCTTAGCCATTACCTAAATGAAGTCTCCATCTTTGCAGGGATCTTATACCTCGGTCAAAGCCAGCTTGTGTGACATTTGTCAGTATAATAAAAATAACTAATGGTCCAACTCATCTAACACTGAAGTCAGAAAGAGAACAAGGAAGAAAATGACATAAAAGACATGAGATATTCCATCTTCAGTGTTTTATTAGCCTTTGCTCTCTTGGTGAATCTAAATCCTCATGCATAAAGCCTATGATTACACCCAGTGGGGAAATTCAGATTTATGTTAACACAGATAAAGAAGACCAAGTTATAATTTGTATCATGTGGCATAAGTATATCCAATAAATGCACACTGTAAAGGACAGCAGGATCTGATCACTTGCTAAAAAGAGTTTATATTTCTACCTTTTAAATCTATGGAGAGATCCATTCTTAATGGAGAAAGAAAAAGAAAAAAATGTGAACAGCTGGTGCATACAAAAACTATTCTAAAATAGCTTCCTAACACAGGTGAGATGAATTAGGTTTTGGAAGTTGATTTTAAGGAATGTTTTCTAAACCCAAATGTATCATGGGACAATGATGTGAGCACTCAGGCCACCCACATTCATTCTTGGAAGCTTGATGCTTGGATTTTTGCGAGCATTTACCAATTGGACAGGAGTCTGAGTGAATGTGATTGAATGGGCATATCAAGTATGCAGCATTGCAAATCCACAGCTGCAGGCAGTCACGATGTAATTTGTGCTAGCATCCAATTAGTAGCCACCATCCAGCTAGAACATGAACAGCGTAATTTCTCTGACAGTCAGCTGCCTGCCTGCAACCTGTTGTGCCCAACAAAGACAGTCAGTAATGCTCTCTCATCAAAAAAGGGGTCGATCTGTAGTGTAGGACAGAGAAGAAAATCTTATCTAGCTCAGTCCTTTTAAGAAATTAGCACCTGGTGATTTGGGAAGAATAAGGTTTATCTCACCTGGCAATCTGTAATTACACCTCCATGGCTCGCTGTCAGTCTGCTCTACCACTAAAGATGTTGTCTTGAAGTGTTTACAGGAGAGGCACCTTCTAAAAGGAAACTCATCTCACCAGTCTGAAGCACCTATATCAGGACAGTTTATCTTCTGTCAGCCTAGAAGAGCAGTTGAGCATCAAGAAAGTAAAGTGAGATGCAACTCACTCCAAAGAGGGACACTCCTTGTTAAAGCGACACTTGTTTACAGGCTTCTAAGTGCAAAAATGCTCCAGTTGAGGCATTACCAAAAAATAACATCAACAAAATTTTGCAAGGGGATCTGAACTCTGATGGTGAAATCTCAAGGACACTCCATCCCAAGGTGCTGGAGTTGATGTTTATGAATTTTATTGCAGACCACTTTCAAGACATGTTGTAGCAGAACTATTACTTCTTAGGTTTTCAGCCACCAATAATTCCCCTACTCCTGAATTAATCCACTCTTCTGAAACTAAAGGGTGTTACTTAAAAACAAAAAAAAATACATGAAGTTTTAAACCATGAATAATTGGCTAAATAAACCAGTATATAAATAAACGGGGTGTGCATACTTGTCTCAACACTTAAAGGCCAGTTTGATAATGAAAGGTCGTGTCCATGTAAAATTAAGTTACATGCTTGGAAGCACTGACACATTTCTGAATGCCTCCAGTGCAGGAACTAATAAAAACAGAATTCACAGTGCTGAACAAAACAAAAAAAATACATTGTTCCCTAAAAAAAAAGCATAGATAAATACTTTTTTTTACATTGGGCTTCACTAATATCTCAAAATTATAATAAAAAGCCTTTCAGTGGGAGGAAAAATTACAGCAAACTCTTTTGTGCCTTGTTGGTCTGATTGTGCCTTTGGTCTTTTGCATAACACTCCTCCTCAGTGACCAAATGAGTTATTCCTATACTCCTCGTGGTACAAGTATTATTGAATTTGTCTTCTAACTGTGTTTTGATAGAGCAGTAATTGTCTCCAACAATGAGATAATGCAGAGAAGTAGTGCAGTCACCACTCCAGTGCTGTGCTATTGCTCTTCATCACAAACATGTTTGATTTGCTATGCAGCATAACGTTATGGATTTTTTCTTAGTTTGTTATTCAAATTGTTCTCTGAGACTGACTAGCAGTGAGCTTCACACGCTGCTCTCGGTGCAAAGCGGTTAATGAAGAGTCAGAAAGTGGACAAAGGCTTCATTTGTCTCATGTGCTACAGGGAGATGAGTTTCAGGAGGGACAAGGTTATCTCTGGAAAACCCACATCACTCAAGCTTCTTTAAATTCACCTACAGGCATAGAGAGAGGGCTGATTCTTGATTGAGGGGAATTTCTTGCTATCCTTATCTTGTGACTAAACTCTTAAGGACCTATACATCACACCTTGGATCTATCAGAGTTAATGTCTTCCACTCCCAGTTTTGGATAATCCATCTGCATCAGCCAGACCTCTTGCAGTAGTGAGATATCCAGCCAAGTGAGTGTCTCTGTTCAAACCCAAATATGACTCCTTGCAAAAAAGGAGGGAAAAATCCTATGTCCACTGCATTTCCTCAGACGTGAGTTCTGCTGGAATAGGATCCAGATTAAAGCAGCTACTCCAAACCACCTGAATGATGTTACCTATCCAGGGGAATATGAGTTTAGGGGGAAAAAATGAAGAATGAGAATAGAGCAATTTACTTGGGCACCCTACAGAATAAAAGACCTTCTAAAACTTTCATTCTGATAGACAACTTGGGTGACATAATGGAGCCTGTGCCATTGTGGGTTTAGCATTCTACACCCTTTGAAACGTAGATGAGAATCTACCTTTTCAGAAAGGTCAGCTGTGACTCAACCACTACTTTTATGTTGTTCTACAAATTGTTACAGTGAATCACTGTGTACTTTCCCTCATATTCATAGACATTTCATGTTTCTTCTTGCCTTGTTCTCCAAAATAAAAATGGTCTAGACTGAGAAATGCAGTGAGTAATTTGTTCATTTTATGTGGGAGGAAAGCAAAAATACCCTAATTCTGCAAAGTGCATCTGGATTCCTTAAGCCCCGGTTTCCTATGTAGTTTAAAGGTCAAGCAAATTTGATTAAAGGAAATTTCTACCACCATTAATTTCATTTTTTCACCTTTTGGTGAAAACACTTGAGTGAGTCAGACCTTACTAAAAATGAGCTCAACAGAAAGTCTGTGGACTGTTCCTGAGGTGAGTGTGAAGCATCCTGAGCCCAGCTGAGCTTAGGAAGGAAGTTTTTTACAAATATAAAGTATAACAACACATTACAATATTTGAGTAACACATCACGAGTGCTCTGAGATTACCATGTTAAAATTCTGGTTGAACGGAGCTGGTTTGTGGGCACCAGCAATAATTCCTGTTGATTCTATGGGAGAAAACAAACTTTTTAAATATTTTTTTTGCTTTCTTCGGCTCTTGGTAGTTGGCAGATACGTGTCAGATAATGAGATGTAAGAGGGAGTGGTAGAATGGATAAAATAGAACTGGTTGTTGAGAAGCCAGTTCTACTTTATTATAACTCATATGTTTATTTTTACCCTGATTTCATTTGGTCCAGTTCCCTTTTTAAATTGTGTTGATTATTTAAATTGTGTTTATCATCCTGAGAGGAATTCCACCTCTCTCAGACTACTGTAAATATAAAACCATTAATATCTGAGAGATTTAGGTATGCCCACTGTTTTGGCTTGTATGTTTGCTTAAAGAAATTATTTATCTTTCTTGAGTTTTTACACCAATGAAATTGAAATCCACAGTGATCTTTGGAAGTGTCTTTAGACACCACAAGACAGAGAGAAACAAAGGAATGATAGACTGCAGTGATTCTTGTCATCCAAAACTCTGGAATAAGACTTGTGACCCAAGCAAGGCTTTCCTTTCCCTGAAAATAAACACTTTATTATTTCTTTTTATCAAGTAGAAAACTCTCAAAGTTCAGGGATATATAAGGAGATTACCTAAATTTGATTTATCCTGCCTAGAGCAGCCCAGTTGTAGAACTTGTAAGTTTTGTACATCCTAGACAAGAACTCACTAATACTTCCTAAATTCACTGTGTGTTTACATAACCTGCACTGGAACTCAAGGAAAGAAGTCTTTAATTTAGGTGACTGCATTAATTGCTTCCACTAAGGAGGGCTTAAAATGCCACTTCTTGTTCTTGCAGACAGGATGAGAAGAAGGGGACCAGTGAGACAGTTCAGAAGATGAAATCTTTAGCATCTTGAAAAGAACATCCCCTGTGTGTTTTCAAGATAAGAAATGTTGGATCTGCTCAAGGTTTGAGTGACTGAGCAAATAAAGTTTTAATAGGAGTCTCAGAAAAGAAAAGGTTTCTGGATGAGACTAATTCTGACTCTGTATAAAGATTTGTGGTTCTGCTGTGTATATTTCATGTTATCCTGGCAGCACTCTGAAGGATGAGACAAGTAACCCTCCCCCAAATTCCTTCGAAGGTTGTGGCAAATATGACACCTAGAGAAACTTTTGTAGTCAGAAGCCATGTTTCTCGCTACAGCAACATATTTCAAAAGGTTTTAATGCATAAAAAC
Organism: Sclerurus mexicanus; assembly: GCA_013396755.1. Classification (NCBI taxonomy): domain Eukaryota; kingdom Metazoa; phylum Chordata; class Aves; order Passeriformes; family Furnariidae; genus Sclerurus; species Sclerurus mexicanus. Next base: position 727,176 of record VWZF01003767.1, read on the forward strand.
TGTTCTTGGGGTCTGCAACTTATTGTAGTAGTCAACCCTTAAACTTCTGCTATTACTTTTTGTAAGTGATTACCATTAGCATATGGTTGCCAGTGCTAACTACAGAGAATACCGGGCTAATACTAATTAGGAGAGAGAGGAAACTGTGAAGATTTTCTTGCTGTCTTCTGTTAAACTATTAATATTATTTATTCTGTGCATTACAATAGCAGAGATGGAGGCACCCTTGAGCTAAGCACTAAGCAAACAACTAACATTAGAAAGTCCTTGCCATGCAGGACCGTACAAGCTAATTAAACAAGACTGACAAGGAATTGGACAAGCGACTGATGTGAAAACAAAGCCTCAGGTCGCATAACAATAGAGCTATGTATATCCTAAATACCCATCTTATTGTTGTGAGCCGGTGCTGCAGCCACTGCGTCAAACCAGCTCTTCCAGTGGGTGCAGAGGACACAAGATAAATCATTAAAGGGTTTGTGATGTCGGGAGCAATTTTCAGGAGGAACAAATGGGCATCTGCAGTGTTGAAATGATCTGCTGTAGAACATAAATGTAATGTAATGACAGAAGGACGCTTTCATCGCTGGGCAGAAAATGAAATCATAAACATAAAACTGTGGGAATGTTCATATCTGGAGGAGCAGGGCTTGATCAGAAATAATTAAGCTCAATTCTTCAGGTATTGTCCCTAAACTGTTAGCAACAGGGGAAAGAAAACATGTTTTAAATGGTGGCATAATTCATAACATTTGGTGAAGGTTGTTCTCTTTTAACCTAAGCCATTCAGTTAAGAGAGGCTTACAATTAAACGGAACAGATTCATTCATCATTAATCAGATCAAACCAAAAGAGAGTGCCATCATCTGGAGCAGGCTGTAGAACAATAAAGCATAGTGTCACATCAGAATTGACAAATATTATTAATCATTTGAAATGGAACATAAGGTGGTGGCAGCTGGATCTATGATCACTACACTTAAAATCCAGCATTCTCCTTCCAAATGTAAAACAAATTGTTTGTCTTTTACAAAGAAACCTCCTCAGATGTCAATGAAAGCCTTTCAGTTATGTAGGTGATCATGCAGTGACTGGAGATATGATTTCAGAGGCACACTGCAGATTGTTGGTGGGTGCAGTGTGTACCTACAGAATGAACTGGGCAGGGAAAGCTGAGGTGTGAAACCAGTCTGAACAAATGTGAACTTACAAAAGTAATGCTGCTGTTAAGTCAGACTGAAAATCAAGGCTTTAAACCAGGCATCCTCTCTCACCTTCTGGACCCCTGCCCATCTCTGGATGTCCTATCACTGGAACCTGATGTTCTACACGACCACAGGACACCTGCTCCAGTCTAACCATGAGCACAGATTGAAATTTCTTGGGTGTGAAAAGCACTAACTATATATGTCTCTTCTGTTCAGAAATTAAATACCTGCAATGCTGCTGGGGAACTCTACAGCTATGAAAACTGTAAAGAACATGAAGAGAGAAAAACTGCCCCCAGCTCCTCAAAAAAAAAACAAAAAGAAGAGTGAGGAGGCACACCACACTTTGGGGTGACAGGTTTAAACCTCAAAAAATGAAGCATCATGTTTCCATACAATGCATACTTACATTGTGGAACTTTCTCTGCTGAAGGGTAGGATTGGGTTAAAAACATGTACAGGAGGCCAACCAGGGGGATTAAATAAAATGGTCCAATCTCCATCCCAGAAAACCAATGTACTACTAATTGTGGGAACTGAAAGGGCACGTGAAGAATGGTCTTTTATATTCTTTTCTCCTACATCCACAGCTGGCTGCTTCAAGCGCAGGATACAGAGCTGGATAGCTCAGTATGACTGTTAGTATGCTCTGATCTCATTTTACAACCCGAGGAGCAGAGATGCCTCTTCCTGACAAACAATTTTAAGGCAATGGAAATGGCCAGTCACGACTCATGTTGCTAACTTTTGACTGGGAGTTTGCCTGAGTCAAATCATGCTGCAAATAATGGGAAAAGTCCACACAACTCCAAGGATGCAGTTTATGGCTGACTGCTGTTGGGAAGGAAATGTGCAGAAATTAGAAGCTATGATAGTGTATGGTACTTAGAGTGATAATGTTGGGCTGGATTTGGAGTGCTGCCAGTTCATACAAGTACAAAACATTCAGAACATTGAGTCTCGGGTCACTGACTCAAACCAAAAGTAAAGACAACTGCAGTGAGGGTAGAAAATGGAGTTAGTAAAACAAGATGCAGTGCTATGCTTTTCTTCTGTTATTTGCTCAGTTTATCAAAAGGAAAGTGGTGAAGGGACTTGCAGCTCAGTCTGAGGATGTCGATTTCCAAAGGGGCTCTGTAATCCAATGGGGGAAACCTTCAGAGGAACGAGTGGTAGAAGGTTCTCCACACCCACAGTTCTCAGCAATAAAGTATGGGCTTGGAACAGTGAGGGTGCTTAACCACTGACATGGATTTCCATGGGAAGAGTCAAATTCTCCCTCAGCTGAAGGACACAGCCATTTTTAGAAGGTATCCTTCAGCGTTCAACAGAATATTAACCTGAGTGTGTAAGATGCAGGAGGACAGACTACATGATATAATGGTTTCTTCCTGGCTCTAAAATCTATGAATCTATTAAAAATGTATTAGAAGCTGGAGGTGGTACTGGAATAATCCTGAACCACTGCTGTGAGCAAGATCTAAATGCAGAATTCAAGCCCCCCAAGCTTGCACATAAATGTGAACCAGCATTTACTGCAAGCACAGCAGTGAAACTGGTGCCAAAGGAGCATCTTCTGAGAGTATTGGCACTGCGTCTTGCCGTAAAAGTTTTCAGCTCTGATCTTGGCTGAGATCTTCATGCCTTTCTGTAATATGTATGACCGTAATAACGGGATTGAATTATAGTGTTCTGCAGAGAAATGGAACAAGCTCTCAGCTATTTCCAAAAGAATGTCGTTCTTCTGATGGAAACATGATCCACAGCACGTGGCCGCCGTCTGACAGCCCCGCACGGGGTGTCAGAGCTGCAAACCAGCCAGTCTCAGGGGCAGCATGGAGCGAGTCCTCCTGAAGCAATGTCGATGCTAATCCATCAGCAACACTACACAGCTCTGCCTGCCCCCTCTGCATCCCTCCCCTGACTCTGCTCAGAGCAGGATTTGAGGCTTGAAGTAAAATGTCCAGACAGAATGACAGAAATAACTCCTGCCTTATGATTTCCACAATAGATACGTGTCCTCTGCTGAAGCACCCCACCCTTGGGGTCACCAGGGGAGCTGAGAGGGTGCCTTTAAGATAAACATTTCTTCCTTTTTCTTCTTCTTCATCTGGCTGGTGGTGGTCCTTTCTTTCTCTAATAAGTTTCCTGAGCTGGGCAAGACCATGATGGAAGTGAAGATTGTGATCCTTGAGGGGAAGGAAAGAAAAAGGGATTACCCTGAGCTAGGGGGGTCCTGTTTCGCACAGACAATAGGACAGAAATCCCCAAGCCCCACACACAGCATAATGCGAATTTTCAAGAAGAGGAATCTCAGTTTTCCAGGAGGTGCAAACTGCAGTCTGCACAGAGAGGTGGTGGCTGCCCCATGGCTGGAAGTGTTCAAGACCAGGTTGATGGGACTTTGAGGAACTTGATCCAGTTGAAGGTGTCCCTGCTCATGACAGGGGAGTAGGACTGGATGGCCTTTAAAAGTCACTGCCAAGCCAAACTGTTCTGTGATTCTGTGTTGGCCTGGGCATGTACTGAAGAAAGTAAAGTAGCAGTGGCAGATTCATAAATATCCCTCTTTGATGTGGCACTTATATGGAACCTAAAAGGCATTTTTCTTGTCTTTCACTCATCTAACCTTTTATCAATCTGACTCAGAAAACACCCTGAGCATCCCAATGCAAAGACTTCTCTATTGGTCTGGAAATCATGCACTGGGGGACTATGGTGAGAGGCAAAATAAGCAAGGAGCTCATATTGACAAGAGTGTTTCAAAGCAGACATTTAAGAACAAACTTGCACAACTGAAAGCTAGTTTTTGACAATTTTGAAACATGAAACACCCTCTGACATTAGCACAAATACAAAAGATTGGATCAAGTTCTCAAATTTCTTTCTGAAAAACAGGGGAAAGCAAATTCCCTGTCTATGTCTCTAGCACTGAGAGAATTACATTTGTGTATTTTTAAGACCTATTATCTGACCCTTTATTCTTACATGTAAATGTCACAAAATACCAGCACACAAACTGACAAAATAATTTTGTCTCATTCTGCACCTTTTATCAATAAAGAACAATGCTTTTTTTCCCCTCTCCCTTTAATTACACTCACAGCCATCTGCTTAACATTGCGGATAAATATGAGATGAGCACTACTGGATGGCAAGCAATAATACTTCTTTACAAATTATGATGAATAAAGAGGAAGATGAATGTGTACAGATAGTGTATCAGCGTAATGGACTGCTTTCTAACAGGCATTTTTTATTTGTGTTCTTTCCTCCACTGCATGCAGAATTAAATCTCCAGTTCTGTGCCACAGAGACTTTTGCATGAGAATAAATTCATTCTTTTCACTGAGGAAGAGCCTGGTTCAATTTAAGGACAAGCTGTCCCCTTCAGCCTGAGTATTTCTAAAACTGTGAGCTCTTTAGAGTTTTTACCAAGATGACCCACTATACTTATTTTGCTTTGTATAGTTTTGACAATGACTTAAATATTGACTTCTGATTGCAAATCCCATGAACAAAGCAGAACCACCAACATGACAAGAAGAGACCTCCTGGGTCAGTGAGACCTTAAATAGCACATCTTATCATAAAATCCTCTTTATGAACATATCAAATTCCAAGCTAGAAGTAAGAAGATTTCTTTTATCTATTGTTCTGTGATGAAAGTTTTGCACTCTGGCAGAATTCTACCCTCTACTAATCCCTCTTAAGTTTTTACTTTTACAGGCTAGACACCAAGAAAAGGTACACACAGCTCCTTAATATGCATGTAAGTCAAAGTCATGGTAAGAGGTTCCTAAAATACCCATTATCTTAAAAAAGAAGACAAATCTCAGCTCTGATCTAAAATCCTAGACACAGGGGCCAAAGATGAGGTACTGAAATCCAGTCCTGCCCCAGCTACTAGAAGGTCCAGATTTACCTGACTTCATTTCAGGCAGCTGAATGAGATGCAGCAGCTGGGAACAGCTGTCCCATGTTGTTTCTATGGTCAACAGGGAAAAAATAGATAACGGGAAAAAGCAGGATTGCAGAGGTACAGTCAGATTTTAGGGCAGAGATGCAGCTCTGTAGAAATATTCACTTTCCATATTCCTTACAGAGTTAACTCATTGTCCTAATTAAGGGGCTACATTTCTAAATATTGGTGGATGAGACATTAATCTTGGGTTTTCCTGAGAATGCTTGCCTGCTTTTCTCTATATGAGCAGGTTACCTGAGGTGTTGCTCCTGAAATATATCCCATACCTGAGGATACAATGATATCAGCCTGGGGTGGCGCTCATCTGTCCAACCGGGGATGTAGGCACTCCTTCTCACCATCAGAGGACACACCTGAGGGGACAGATTGACAGCACTCCTACATGTCTCCTGTGAATTACTCCATATCTAGCTCTTATTTTATAATTTTCTAAGTCATGAGCCCATATCTCAGTTCATATAAGCCTGTTTTTTGCCATTATGTGAAAAGACACCAATTTCTATCGAGCGACTGGCTTATGTGGACAGATGAACTGCATTCTGTCACTTAGAGATCTTTACTATTGCTGAGCCAATACTTTACATTGTGAGAAAGAAGGGAGCACTTAAAGTCTAGAGCTTGAGGAAAAGTAATAGGGTCTGGCCCCACAGTGCAGTGTGCGCTGTCACCTGGGGCGTGCACGACTCATTGAGGTTAATTGAAAAGGTAGAAGGAAGCTGCATAGCACTCCTCTAGAGCAGTGGGAATAGCTATTTCAGGCAGCAAACCGGTGTTACATCACCTCTGTGGCGAGGTGCTGAGAAACAGCCTTTCTTGCTGGGGCTCACATGGGAGCACAGCAAGAGCAGACCAGTGGAAATCAGAGGTGCCTCCACGTGTGTTGGCACAACACCCTGAGAAGTTCTGCAGATGGAGCTCCAGTCCTCTCCACTCCACAACAGCTCCAGAGACTTGTCCCTCACCTGTTTTGGAAGTGCCAGATGTCCCAGCTGTGCTTGCTGGGCTCCATGGAGCAGGCAGTGGCAGAGGCTCAGGTGTAATGCAAATGTCACTCCTTGTTTTCAGCCAAGAGGAAAGCCCTCTCCTGCACTCTCCTGCTTGACATCAACCTGCAGCAAGCCCTAATTTGGTCATATCAGTGTTTTTCATCTAATTTTGATAAATGTGCTTTCGTCTTCTTTAAAACACTTGTAAATTAATTGAAAAGACCCTGTACCAGTTTCCTAAGCACATTTATATTACTAAAGCACATCATTAGTTTACCGGATCAATTTTGCTCTCATTTCCCTTTTCCTGTGAACTCTCTTACCAATGGTCCCAAAATATCACTGTGACAGTATTGCTTTCCCTCCTTGTGCAGTTACACCAAGGCCACATCTGTCCATCCAGCAAACTCCTTCATTTGAGAAGGTCTTTTTCAAAAAAAATACGTAAACTTGAGGATAGTTTCAGATTTAGTTTTGACTTACTGCAAATTTGTATAATTTTGTTATTCTGGGTTTAGTTTGTGTTTGTACTGGAGAAAAAATAGAAAAAAAACCCAATCTTGATTTCAGATCTGGAAGCTTTTGGCCATGCTTGAAACTGCCTTTTTGGTTGTATACATATGAAGTGGAAGCGTCTTCAGAAGCAATTTTTGAGCCTGTCTTTTGTGCTTGCTTGGACATGATAAGAAAAAAAAATTAACAGTAAAGGTAGACCTCAAACTACAAAGAGAGATTTTAAATTGCTCTGTGTTCTCTCTCTCATACATTTCACGTATAAGCATCTGAGGAGCCAAGCACATTTAATAATAGTAATGCTGGTGGGTTTTTTTCAGTTTCAAGGCACTTTGAAAACATTAATCTATAGAGTAAAGGAAACAACACAAACAAGTATTATGAAAGGGAAAGAGAGAAATGACTGTAAAACTATGCACAGGAAAGTTAAGACATTTTACAGGGGCATTGGAACTGAGTCTTAACAGACATCTCATGCAATACACACTCTAATTTCTCATTAAAATTTTTCTACATACACTTGTACAAGTGCATCTTTAAAAAAAATAGGCACTGGAACAGGTTGCTCAGAGAGACTGTGGAAGATCCATCCCTGGCAGCGTTCAAGGCCAGACTGGACAGGACCTGGATCAGCCTCATCTAGTGGAAGGTGTCCCTGGCCATGGCAGGGGAGCTGGAACTGGATGGTGTTTAAAGTCCCTTCCAACCCCAAAAATTCTGTGAGCTTATGATTCTATTTGGAAATAAAATCATGAAATGAGTGAAGGAAAGAGGAACATTTGCTCATAGAATAATTGAGCGTTGCACAGAAATGTAAAAGTATGTAATCATCTCAGTATTTGGAGTTCATCTTTTTAATAACATCGGGTATTTGGATCCTCTGATTAGTTACTTCTCTATTACAAAATGGAGAAAAACAATGAAGTATAAAAGATACTTATTTTCTATTGATCTATCTAAATGTCAATAAAAATCAAGATAGTAGAGGCCTGAGTTCCCTTAGTTAACTAAAAGCTCAGAGGGTTCTTCCACTTTTCTCACCATATATAGACTGAAATATGTGCTGAAAATTAGGACAGCCCAAAAAGCATCCAAAGACTTAATTAATTTAGTAAAAAGAGTGCTACAAGGGCAAGTTTTGGCTCTGGTCTTCAAGACATCAGAAAAAAAATATGTGTCACATATTAAAGTAGCTTTGGTTTGACTATAACAAGGGAGGATTGACAAAAATAACCAAATCCAGACTTAGCTAACCTGCTCTCAAATCTTCACCTTGTTGGTTCTTTACTCCATTAGGTCCATTCAATCAGTGATTTAGGTGGGTTTAATAAACGCTTGAATAAAAATCTGTACTAGCAAGTCCTTCTGCAAATGTTATTTGCTTCTGATGGCTCTTGAATCAGAATTCTTCTACACAGAATATATTTAGTCCCATAATACTGGAATGGGTCAAAGGAGAGAGAATTGAAGAAGCATTAACTTCTGTAAATGTAATAAAACTTTGTCCTCTAAAGCCTTTCTTAGTAGTAATGAGTTTTCAGTTTCCCATTCTTAGGAGATTATTCTTCTAAGGTCATCTGGAATTTGTGAACACGGTCATAAAGGAGAAAAACAGAGTATTTGTTAACTTATTTGGCTGTCTTTTTTTCAGGCATTTATACTCCAGGTTTTGTTATCAACTAAATTCTGTTCACAGATGTGAAGCCAGCAAAAGTCCAGGGGCCTTAAAAAGAAGGAGGATATGTTTAGATTAGATATTAAGAACAAATCCTTTGCTGTAAGGGTTGTGAGGTGCTGAAACAGAATGCCCAGAGAAGCTGTGGCTGCCCCATCCTTGGAAGTGTCCAAGGCCAGGTTGGACAAGGCTTGGAGCAACCTGGGCTAGTGGACGGTGTCCCTGCCCATGGCAAGGGGTTTAAACCAGATGATCTTTCAGGTCCCTTCCAACCCAAACCGTTCTACGATTCTACGATTCTTTGAATTCATGCAAAGCTCAGCTCATGCTCTGAGCTGCAAAGGAGATAACCTGAACACCAGTTGAGAAAGTTGCCCTAAACTCATTACTCCTGTGATTTGCACCATCATTAGGATTGAAAGCAAGAGGAACAAGCAAGGCAAAACTGTGTAGAATTTCAGAATGCTATTTAGATGTTGGCTACATGTTAATTAGCTAATTGAAAGGGCTCTGAAATCCTGGAAGAGTCTAGTACATAGCTCCAATTTTCAGTTGTTTCATGCCTGGGACAGAAGCATTTTCACAGATGATGGTTTGGGAGCCGTTAATGTTGGAAAATGGTCACACTCATCCCTCCCTCCAGATGGAGTCCGGGAACCATAACTGTGTTACCAGCTTTATGCATTCTCGCACATAATGGGCTTTTATCATAAAAACAAATGTAGCGTCCAAAAAAATAGTGTTTTATTCACAGCCTTTTGGGAACCAATTTACTGAGCTATAGGCTTGAAAATGAAGATATAAAGTGGCACTAGAGAGGCACAATTATGCAAGCCAGCCACTGCAACCTGTGGCCATAAGTACACCGGGCATGCTGGGACTGGCATTCAGAGTGCACTACAGGGCTGCTTGCCTGTAGGGTAGAGTGGCTGATACAGGAGGTAAGAGGCTGCTATGAGGACTTCCACAAAGCTCTCTGTGTGCTGGGAAAGGGTATTTTGTGCAGACTAATGGGACTGTGAAGCTGAAAAAAATCACTTGCACAAAAAAAAAAAAAAAAAAAAAAAATTTTTGGAAGAGCAATGTACAACCCAGATGGAAAAACCAAAACATACTAAAAATCCTTAGCTCAGTACCCAAGAAGTCTGGACCACTCCCATCCTGGCTGCATTAGTATACAGTCAAGAGCTCTGAAAATCAACCTTTTTTTTGACTGTTTAATTTGAGTCTGCCTCCCAAAACAAAAATTCCTATTATTAGAAATTTGTATGAGTTGAAACAGAAAAGAACTTCAGTAAAAAGCAAACTGTATGCAGCTGAGATGCTTTTCCAATGGCAAATGGTTTACTTTATTATCTTGCTACCGCTAAAATCACTGAATAATCTGGCAGAAAAAAATTAACAGCAGCCACTCTGCCATTATAACCCCTGAAAAGGGATTGGCTATGCACATCTAATATGGCAGTGAAATAGAGAAAGGTTGGACTTAATTTTGGTTATTGACAGTGGCACACACACTCAAATAACATTTACATGGATATTTTAATTGTATAGCTCATGTGCAAACATCTGATGTACACTAAAAAGACAGATAGAAAGATGCCTGTAATGTACACGAGTGTCTGTAACATACAGGGTAATACATACAAAACACATTTAATACTGTGTTAAGCACATAACTGTCATATTAGTGATACCACTGTGACTTAATTACTGTAAGAATAGGTAATGAATTGCTTCTTTGTCAAAGTAACAGGTGCATTTCCTTTCTGCACATTCTCATTCCTGACTTCCCCTTCGGTGCACTGCAAAAAGGAAAAAGTGTTTTCAATAAACCATCCACAAGGAGAGTTAAAAGTAAGGAAGGCAGAAGGAAATGAATCTGGTTGAAAAGAGCAGAAGTGAAACTCCCAGAAAACAGACCTCTGTGTGGATAAAGAATCTTTCAGTATGAGTCTCTGGTGGAGACTACATTAGCATATGACAAAGTATTATCAGAACAAGCAGTAATTAGCAAAAAGCACAGGAGCTTGCAGTGTATTAATAGAGGAGTCACAGCGTCCTAATTAAAAGGTGTGAAGGTGTGGACAGTCACAAAGCCAAAAAGTCAGTGAGGTGATTCATGTGAGCAGAGCAAGGGGGATTTGATAGGAGGTGACCTCAAACAAGCCCTGTAGTCTCGCTGATAGGGCATAGGAAAAGCAGGGAGTTGTGCTCTTTTCCTAACTTTGTGTCTGGCTCAGACAAACCAATTTTGCCCATCCCTGCCTTGCTTCCCCACTTCTGATTGTCTGTTACAGGAAGAAACCCCTCAAGACTGTTTCTCTCTCTGCCCTGACCCTCACAGTCCAACAGGAGGCAAACAGCTGAGGTCCCTAACCACAAACTGATTTTCCAAAGTCTGTTGAGAGTCACTGGAGAGAGAGGTCACAAAAATTCATATCTGCCTGAGAGAACTCCTATTAACATCTCTGTCCCCTCTTTTCCAGAAACTATAAGGCACACCAGTGTAATCCTGTCCCAAAAGTGGATCATTTCAGCAGGCAAGGGGAGGTGCAGAATTTCCAAGATGCTGTGTTGATGCTGAATCTGCAAAGACATAGCAAGTTTCTAATGTGAACTTGCAATTTTCTGTAGGTTTATAGTACCCACAAATCCAGATGTACTTTCCCACTCTTCCCAGAATAAACCTCTCACACAAAACTGACAGACATTGTGCTCCTGCGCTAGATTTAATAGCCATTAGCACAAGCAGTTGAGGGGTTTATACTTACCTCATGTATTGTTAATTCGAATAAAACAATTATTTTTTACTAACTGCATTTTTTGGGAACGGCTTAGCCATTTTTGCTATGCCCAAATAAAAAAGGAGCTTGAATAAGACTATTTGGCCACAATGTCTGAAGTTTGACAGAGCTCAAAAAGGCAAATTTTAAGAACTTCAGAGTGGGAAGTGTGAGTTTTATACTATCACCTGGACTAATCAACAGGGCCAACAGATGTGGAAAATCCACTCACTTTGTCTCCATGGCTCTCTTTGCTCTCATTCACCCTTTAGTTTTTAGCATTTGTTAATTTTCCATTTGAAGTTAACATTCCTAAGCAATATAATCTGCTAGAGCCTATATTTGTTGGAAATTGCTCTGCTGTCTTTTCTTTCCCATTTGTATAGCCAGATGAATCAGATACTATCAATTGATTAATCAACGGGTTCACTTTCTCTCCTCCATAACTGTGAACATGTGAATGAATATTTATGAGTGTGCAATTAGACACTTGACTTTGTAAATCATCTGGTGATGCTGTCAGTGAAGTTTTAGTTTGCAGATCAGCTTCAAGTCTTATGTATGTATCTTCATGAAAGAAATTATTAATTTCCACAACAAGGAATTGGAAGAAAATATAGTTCTGTTGTCCCATATAATTTGCAAAATTGTATTTATGGTGCTGTTTGCAACATGCTTCTCCAAAGATCTTACAAAAATGGGCTGATGAGTCGAGGGAGGAGAAAAATCAAGACATAGCAACATCAAGATTTAGTCTGAGTTCTCTCAATAAAAATGCTTCAGTTTTACAGTTGTCCCCCTAAAATTAACAGGGTTTTGTGGTTTTTTTAAAAGAAATCTTTTTTTCTTCCAACATAGAAATATATTTTTTTCTGACTATTGTTCCATAAAACTCCTGCTGATATTCAGCTGGTTTTGTCAATCACTGCTGTGAACTATACCCCCCCTAAAACATAGTCCTCCATAAAACCTTATATGTGTTACAGCATCTATAGAGTTAAAAATGCAGCTGTCATAAGCCAACCTCTAAGATACATTTCTTTCGCAAAAAAACCTCCACACTCACATCTAGAAGAAGTGCTCTTGTTCCAAAACCAGGTGGTGTGACATTAAATGCAAAAAGAGCAAAGGCAGAAGGTGGTACAGGCTGAGAGGGAACTGGGCTCTGCACCCCAGTGTTGAGCTGCTGGGAGGTAGTGAGGAGGAGGAGGAGGCAATTCAGTGCTGCTCAGTGGAGGTTTAAGGAAGAAATACTCCTTTCTGCCTTCTTGGTCAAACAGTGACTTTTTTTTTTTTATTTAAATGCTTTATCAACCTTGGACCTTGTCACCTTCCCACCTCACCCACCACAATCACCAACCCAAATCCTTGCTCTACTCGGTTCACTCACTCCCTGTACAACTCTCACATTCTCTCTGTTGCCTACACCTTTTTCTCTCCTGTGTTGTTGCTGAAAATCCCCATTTGACCAATAAATCCCTCCCACTGAGTTCTCCCCTTCTGCCTGTGATCTCCTCCAGCGCATCTCACTCATCCAGCTGTAATTTCAGCAGGACTCTGCAGGTCAGTGTATTCAGGCTCCACTCATAACATTGGGTTTGGGTACTGTCTTTGAGACTCTCACCCTTCTCTCTCATCCAGCCCATTTTCACTGCATTTCATTCATTTCACCCAATTTTAAACCTCTGACATACATAGACCCACACCTGAGCTGCTCACCTATACTCCACAGACACTAATGGGTATGTGCAGGTTGTGATTCACCATTTGAACACCTGCTTTAGGGTGGATGAGGCTTTGCCTGTCCAACATAAACCCCAGGGCCAGGCACTGATCCATCCATCAACCCTTGCCCACCACCAAGATCCTGACTGAAGTCCTTACCCAGCTACTTGTGCCCATCCCAATGGGTCACTTTGTAAGTGCTCCCATGGCATATCCATGGTGTATCTTTTCCCACAAATTGGAGTAAAAAGAGATGCAGGGAAAGTATAACAGAGTATAGTCTTTTTGCTTGGAAAGCAAGCTCCTTTGGAAGGCAGGACTGCACTGCTGCTTATGACAGCAGCCAAGGGGCAGTACACATATATCTGACAGAGGGACTTAGCCTAAGCTTTAATAATTAGTTTCAAGCATTTATCTGAACAATCAGCTGTGCCATGAGTCTGCAAGAAATGTTTCTTTCATGTTTGATAGCTGCTGTATCTGCTTCTCTTTGAACAGCCACCCCATCTAGGAGAAAACTATGCCAAGTCATCCTGGCCACCAGTCACGTCTGTGAAACTTCATCTTCTGCTGGAAACTTCATCTTCTATTTTATTCTAATACTGTCCAACTCTCTATTTTTTCTCTTTCTCTCTCCTTTTCTTTCTTGCCTTTGTTTTTATATTGTTTAGTGTGGCTCTGGCCTAAATCTTAAAATTTTCGATGACCATTGAGCTGTAGAAATCACACTGATAGTAAATAGATTTTTAATTGAAACTTTATATGCATTTTTACTTTGCATTTTATTAATAGTGATGAGAAAAATTACACAGTTGTGATCAGAGCACTGCAGCTCTTAAAGAGGTTCTTGATGACAGAACTTCCGAGTTGTTCCCTTTTATGTTCCAGAGCAGTACCAGGGCCGTTTATAATTGTTATTAATTTAGGATTGTTTCATCTACAATTCATCATTTAAAATTAGAAATTAGAAAAAGACTTTCCTAGCTCTCAGCTTTGAAACTTTAAGTATCATGGAAGCACTATTATTATTAATAATAAAAGTAAAAACAATTACTAAAAATGCAACAAACTTTCAAGTGTCTTCAAATTTCTTCCAGAACCTTCAGGTCTTGCTTTATGTTTATAAATTGCAAAGATAATCAGAAGAACAAAACTAATGTATTGCCTACTGAGAAATTTTTGTACTGGTTTTGTGTTTTTTGATAAAATATTATGCATGTGTATTTAGAGTATTATACAACATTTTAAATTAAAATACACTACACTCTTGCCTTTGGATATCATCAAGTTCTTTCACAGCTCTGGTTAGTTTTCTGTATGGATAAATTAGTCCAGTGTGTTCGTATATCTCTCAGGTAAGGATGTAGCACTGAAGTGGATAAGACTCACATTAATGTAACGCAAAGAACTGAAGTCAGAATAGAAGAATTCCATGCAAAGCCAGTGTGGGAATTCTCCTAGATGATCCAGCTGGCTTTGTGTCAGACCTGTAGAAATGCAGAAAGGAAAGGAAAAGCTACATTAGCATCACTTCCCTGAATAAAGATGAATCCTGTGCTTGACATTTCTGTGTCAATTTGTGTACAGCAGAGGAAAGAGCTTCGTATTTGCACTGTTGGATTCGTAAATCTTGGGCCTAAAATTTTTGCATTTTGAAATCGCTCTGCTATGCACTGAGACCCCATTGAGCAAGAAAAGCTCTTTGTGGATTCAGAGGTCCTAGTTTCTATAGACACCTGTAAGATTTGGTCCATAACCATGGACCATGACTTCAAACTGAAAGGGAGTAGGTTTAGATTGGATATTAGAAAGAAATTCTTTCCTGAAGGGTGGTGAGGCCCTGTCAAGGGTTGCCCAGAGCAGCTGTGGATGTCTCATTCCTGGAATGTTCAAGGCCAGGTTCTGTGGGGCTTTGGACAACCTGGTCTAGTGGAAGGTGTCCCTGCCCATGGCAAAGGGGTGAAAACTGATGATCTTTCAACCCACCCTATTCTGTGATTCTATTATTCTATGATCTTCTTTCTAGAGTGACCCAAAGCAGCCAAAGCAGATTCACAACCAAAGCTGAATGAACTGTTCCTTTCTGATATTTCTTTCTTCCTGTTGAAAATTGTTTGTCCCTGAAAATCATCTATTGGAGCTACAGGGCAATGTTGCTCGAAGGCAGGAATGTAATTTGATGATCAATCATTTCAGGCAGCAACAGGGGCAAAATTCTTGTGGAGCAACTCACTCTGCAGTGAGTTTTGTGAGAGTGAGGAAAGGGGAGAATTATCTTACCTGGGAATGAATCAAAGCCAGGGTATGAAAACGTGTCTTCCTGCATAAATAGTGTTGAGTTTGAACACCTGGGTCATTTCTCTTTGACCTACAGTTTTACTTCTGTAAAAACATTTCATCTTCTTGGGCAACAAAAAATCCTTTTAAAATAAAGCAGGTTAAATTATTTCAGTTTTAAGGAAAAACAGAGGGAAAATTTCACTTAAGCAAAAAATCCTCTCCCAACCAATTCTGCAAAAGGTTGGTTGACTCCTGTCCTTTGTGTAGCATGGAGGGCAAAGCTTTGGATAATGCTAAATGATGACATTGCCTGAAGTCAAGCATGTCCTATTTTCTCCAGAAAATGCTTAATAACAATTATTGAAATAATCCCCAAAAAAATGCTTATGTTCAAACACTGAGACAGGAAGGGAGAGAGAATTCAGGGAAAACTAGTTTACAGATTTTCAAGGAAAAACTGAAAACTTCTGTGAGGAAAGGAAAAAAGTCCTATTTCAACCCAAACTCAACATCAGGTTAATGAGTAGTCTCATTCAAAATAGAAAAAATAAAGAAGAGACTATCAGTCAGTAGTTTAATTGGGAGGTTTTACTGAACTTCTTATTCATGTTTAAGTGCTTTTTCAACCTTTGTGGACTATTTTCCTTAATTTATCCAGCAGCAGTGAACTTCACTGATGATGTCTTGTTTCCAGAAGCATTCTATTACGCTTGACAGCTTTTCTGAAAGGAAATGAGTTGCATATCCATCACACCCTTGCTATTTATTCTCTTCTATAAGACTCTAATTAATCTTTTCACTACCTATCTTTTAGCTTTCACTCATCTGCTCCCTCTCTATTTCCTTTTGCTCTCTTAATCATCCTCCAGTTTGAGTCCTTTCTCCTTCTTTTCCCAGTTTGTGATTTATACCATCTATCATGTTGCTTCCAAAATCCAAGAGTGACCTAGTAAATAACATTTCTGTCTTTTTTTAAGCCATCTCTTCAAATATTCCCTCCTCTTCTGTTCTCTTCATCACTGATGTAGCAGCATCTTTTTCCCTGAATTACGTAGTATAAATGACACTTATAAGGGTCATAGACTATTTATTAGGGCTGAAATCAGCCACAAGGAACCTCAAAAAAGAGTAAAATATGTAATTATTGGAAAAAAAAATCTAGCACAAATATTCTAATAAATATATTTATATACATATATATGCAGATATTTAATAAATATTATATGTAAATATCAATGTATTAATATTTAACACATTTTAATTATATATGTATTCCACAAACATATATTTTTAATGCATCATAACTACTCAGGGGAACCACTCATCCTATGGGGTCTTTATCTGTTCTTGAAATTGGATATACTCACCACCAAATACATTCTTTAATTTAATTTTTAGTTGATGATATTTCGTAAATGAGTGAACAACAGTAGTCAATCAGAATCAAGGACAAGAATCACACTTGGGATGGGATAAATTCAGAAAACTCCTGAAAACTTTTCAACTGGAGAATAAATCAGATCCAGGCATGAATTTTTGCAGTGTTTACCTGTGCTGACAAAGTAGAAAATAGAACCTAAATCCCTTGAAACTTGCGAACTTTCTAGTGAGGAGCCGGATCAAAATTTCATTTATAAAAGAACTCAAACCATGCACATGTGAATGGAGCCTCAAAGCCATAAACTTGATTACTCCTTGACGGCTGCTCCAAACCACAGCAGAGAGCTGAGCCTTCATGTGACCTTGCAGACGGCTGATGAGACCTGACAAGTGCCATATTTATGGAAATGCAAAAGCTTTACTGCACTGACATCGCTGTCACCCAAGACAGATCAAACAAAGAAGACAATTGGCCTCCAGCATCTAAACTGAATATTTAATAACTATTAGAAGGAACTAAGCAAGTAGAACTTGCACTGCTGACAGTTGTAGGAGTCCCACCCATTTATTATGAACTTAACTGGTCTGGACAAGAACCCAAAAGGCTCCTAAATTTTTTTCCTTTCAGGACTGAATTGGGTAATGCACCATTTAATTTCCAGAGGCGTATGAACAGATTTGATAAATCCATTGATGCATGTGACCTGCAATAATTAGTGAAAAGAGGCTGCAAAAGGTAATTGTGTTGAGCTCAGTCATAACTCCATTGTATTATATTTAGTAAAATGTGAGAACTTTTTTTTGTCAAAGGCTTACGTTTTTCTCTCCATGTGAAAGCAGAATAGAGGATAAGTCATTAATACTGATGAGACCCACTGCTCACATTACAGCCTCAAGCAGTTGGGTTCTCTGGATATTAGCTACCAGTGTCTCAGTCTTTTAACAGCTTATTGCCCACTAAACCAACTCCCTTGGTGTGCAGAACAACACACACAGAGGGCAATAAAGCATGTCTCATTCTGAATTTCACTGTGCGTTCTTGTAAATACAAAAGCATTCAGCAGTTCATCGAGCAACAGGAATTTTGTGGCTGACATTCTGCTACAGGAGGCTGTAAATTGTGTGTTTGCACAGTGATCCCAGCTAGAGATATTTATTTAGTGCTTTTCACTTCCTGGATATTCTGGTCTCATAAGTTCCGGTCCTGGAAGCACCTCTAACATTGTGCATCACAGAATCCCAGAATGGTTTGGGTTGGAAGGGACCTTAAAGATCATCTTGTTCCAACACCCCTGCCATGGGCAGGGACACCTTCCACTAGACCACATTGCTCAGAGCCCCATCCAGTCTGACCTTTAACTTCCAGGGATGGGGCATCCACAACTTCTCTGGGCAATCCAGAGAAGATTCCTTCCTAAAGAATATTCTATTTAAAAGTGTTGGGCAGTGGGTTTGAACCATTTAAATCCCACAATAATAAACAACTGGGGGAGCTGATTTTTCTGTCTCATTTCTCCCTGTGTAACCACTTACCCCCTGTCTCAAAGGAGACACTGTCTGCTCAAGGATGAACCAGGAACAAATTAATACACACAATCAAACCACTCTCTCAGAATGAGCCCAGCTGGACATGCTCCAGCACAGAAGCAAAACACCTGCTTGATTCAGAAGGTATCAGCTGAGGTGCTGTGCTAACACATTTGTGCTGCTGTGCCAATCCATCTGTATTGCCTTCACGAGCTGAGCTATACTGAGTTATTCCTCTGCCAGGCACCCTCTTGGTCTGAGCAAGATGAGGAACTGCACGGTGAGAAGGTGGCGTGGTGCCTGTGCAGAGGCTGACTGAGAATCTGCCAGCTGGGTCAGTGTGGGCATCATCACCAGCGGGATGGGCTCAAACCTCCCCCTAACTCACTCTTGTATTTCTACTGGGCATTTCTGAGGCAAATTCAAACACGAGAAAAGATATATCTGCTATCATACACCAAAGGTGATAGCAGCTGAGGACAGGAGAGAGGCAGCTGAGCTTTTCAAAAGGTGATGTTTCATTTCTTTGCTCTTCTGTTTGTTTTTAAATTTTTAATGGTTTTTAAATGTTGCTCATTAAAGGGGGGAGAGGGCAGGAAGTGCTGGAGAATGGCATGAAGGTGATGAGGTATACTGAACTGAGGCAAATGAAAGGTTCATGTTGGATATTGGGAAAAATTTCCACTGAAAGAGTGGTTAAACATTGCAACAGTCTGTCCAGGGAAGTGGTGGAGTCACCATTCCTGGAAGTGTTAGAAAAATTAATAAATGTGGCACTTCATTATATGGTTTAGTGGGCATGGTGGTATTCACTTGAAGGCTGGGCTTGACAATCTTGGAGGTCTTTTTCAACTTTAATGGTTCTATGATTCTAAATACGACTACTTTTTCTTTGGAAATAAAGGGAGACCATGAATGCAAGAAAGAAACAGGAAAGCCACATCACTGAATGGTTTAAAACAGGGGTTTGGCTTGTGCAGTTCATCCCCCCAGGGTGACTCCCCTCGCTGTGGTACCCTGGTATTCCCCAGGCACCCCTGCAATGTGTGCAGCTCAGCACAGCTGCTGGAGTCAAAGACTGGAAACAAACAGTCCTGAAAATATAGGGGCAGCTGTCCTGTCTCTAAGCTCCCTGCAGAAGGACTTGAGAAAGCCCGAGGGAGATCACCCTTCTCTTCCTCCACACATGCAAGCAAACAAGGTTAATGTTTGGAGGACACGCACATACAGATGCTTCCACAGGAACAAAGGAGTGGCAGATCCAAAGTGGGCTAAAAGCACGTTCAACAACCCTGTGTCTTACAGCTGGAGGGGTCTGAGAGATGGGAAAGCTAGAGATAGTGGGATATCACAATTGCTGGTGCACAAACTGTTGAGACGCTTAAGTTCATAAGAAACACCCAAAAGAGAAAGTGACAGTCCCTGTGTCTCCTTTACAAGGTGGTAAGAAGAAATATACCAGCACTGACTTGAAATGGATTAAGGCTTTGAACGTCATTCCTTCACTTAAGAACTTGGAGAGCCCAGCTGCCCTGGGAACCTTCAGGACATTTGGGAGGGACTGGTCCTCGCTTCTCTTCAGCCATCTAGAAGTACACACACAATCAAACTAAATTTTCCTGTGTCCTATATCTTTCCACAGGAGAAAACTTCAATGATCCACTTGAACAAGAGTCTGGATGAATCCCACTGTATTTTCTGAAAGGCTTTTAGTGGGTAGAGGCAGTTTAGCCATGGTTTCTTATCATTACAATCAGTAAAAAATGTATCTGCCTAAGAATCTTTTGGAGAAGCCTTTGGATACTGCATCTGGTTGGAATACTTGGGTTTTTTTCCTTCTAAACTCTGACAAAAGCATTCTGTGCACGTTAACTTGATTTCCATATGTGCCTTTGTAAAGGTTTCTAAACACGGGGCACCAAATTTCCCCACCAGGGGAAATTTCTTCAGAGCAGGAGTCTCCCACAGGTCCTCTGCTGTATCTGCCAGCTCTTGTGGCTGTCTCAGTCCTCACAGGGCACATCAAAGCCTTTCAGATTTAACGTCTATATTTGATTCGTGAACACTTTTGTCATCAGCTGAACATATTGCAAATTGTTGTAAGGTTTTATTCGTATTTTGTACTCTGACAAATAAGTTTTACAAAATGTTTCTCTAAATCTTTTAAAGTATTGGCTGAATATTCAGGAGTACAGGGATAGAGTGTGCAGGGAAGAATTACCATCTTAATGAGGTTTGTCTCATTAAAGAGTCTCACTCAATTAGTTTCACAGATTTTACTTCAAGAATAGGAACACAGAGATCTAGATATCTGTAGCTAATTTTGGCTTATTTAAAACTAAAAGACCAACCTGCCAAAAATTATTTAAGTGGAAGGACAGTAATGAATGTGGTCTTGGATCTTTCAAAAATGTAACTTTTTGAATCAGGAAATTAGATGAAAATACATTGTCGATTTTGCTTAAATAAGAAATGTGTTGGCAATTTCCCCAAGTGAAATGTGATCACTTCAGCATAAAACACTATTTGGCATACAAAGACCTTTGATGTTTAGACAGCTTAGATGTGTTATTTCCCCAAAACTCTGCGTGCACATCCTGCCTTCTGCCTCTGCTGACCCATGATAAAAGCTTGTCAAAGGTCTTAGGCAACAGTGCTGTCATCTGTTGATAATGTGAAAGTGTCACCTGCACACAGAGTGACATTTTGTGTGTCTGAATAGGATCGCTTTTCCTAATCTGTCACTTCTTGTTGCATGGGTTTTGTCAGATTCCCCTTCTGAATTCCACTCTGCTCCCTGCACCCCTTGTATGAAACAACACCCACAGAGCCCAGCAAGGCCACATTAAGGATCAACTGAGAAGAAAAACATCTTCAGCAACATCCAGCAGTGCATGGTTAGGGGAAGGATGCCAAAACAAGGGAAGTCAGAGAGCTGCTCTTCTCAACATTCTCTCCTATCTCCTGGCAATCTAAGGTTTAGGGAATTTAAGAGCCAATGTATCATGTTAGAAGTCCCAGCAGACTTTCTCCAGTTAATTTTTTAACCCATGCACAATGTTTGCAGCTAGATGAACTCCACTAAGTGGCTTCCTCAAGCACAAGAGATGAGGCTGATGTGCTGTATGCAACAACAAAAGTGAATACTATACACTGCAGTCTAAAGCACTTTGCCCAAAGAAGTTTCCAGTAATTTATACTCCTATGGAAAATTTCCTTCCTCCCTCCAAGACATCCTGACATACTGGTATACTCCAGATTTTAGATTAACCTTAATTTTGAGGAGCATGGATTTGTGAGGCTTTAATGGTTGGTTTAGGCACTTTTCAGTATCAAGAAGTTTCAACAAAATGCTGTGCTTTTAAATCTCTTGGGTTTTTCATTGAAAGCAATTTTTGAAGGAGAGAAATAGTGTTAGAAAAAATTTTAACTCCCACTAATTTAGTTTTAAAGTGATTCTTTTTGAAATAGTTTTAGAACCATAGAATTGTAGAATCATAGGATAGTTTGGGTTGGAAGGAACCTGAAAGATCATCTGGTTCCAACCACCCTGCCATGGGAAGGAACACCTTCCACTAGCCCAGGTTGCTCCAAGCCCCATCCAACCTGGCTCTGGACACTTCCAAGGATGGAGCAGCCACAGCTTCTCTGGGGAATCTGTTTCAGCACCTCACAACCCTTAGAGCGAAGGATTTATTCTTAATATCTCATCTAAACCTGCCCTTTCTCAGTTTGAAGCCATTTCCCCTTGTAGTATTTCTACATGTCTTTTATAGACAAAGAAATCAAATCTTTTAAAAAAAAAAAAAAAGGAAAAAACCAGCAATCAAACAAAAAAAAACTGTTTTAAATACATCTTTTTGCATCTTCAGTGTCCTAAAACCAATCAGGAACTAACAAAATAACAACTTTATGAAATGGATAACGTGTTATATATTCTTCAGTGGAAAAACAGCTTGTTGGCAGCATTCCAATTTTAACTACACCACAATTTTCAATAAAAAGCAATGTTGATACAGAAAGTTCAACTATTTTTAGGAGGACAGTTTAGAATCTCTCCTGTGCATCACAAAAATGTTGTGTAGATTAGCTTTAGTCATATTTTAAAAGACGCATATCCAAAATTCTGTGAGAAAACTAAGGTGGTGCTTTTCATATTCAAGGTATTCAAGCTAAACTATGAAAAATACACACAGCTTCTCAGTCAAATAGAAAGATAATCCCCAAAGAGATTTTTCTGTAATTTTATTGAATGAAAAGGAAGAAGACACAGTGGGAGAAAGAAAAGAAGAGATAACATTTGTAATGAAAGCAGAGGGTATCAATAAATGAGATGGGAAAAAATAGCCCATAATCCCTATTATTAAGGCCAGATTGTAAAAACCAGCAGATGACATCCATGTTAAAAAACCCTTTGCAAATAGCAGGGGACTTGTGAATAAGCCAAATTGCACATGCAGGTCTGTGGGGTTGTGTGTAAGCAGGAGTCAGTTCATTAACCCAAATGACCTACAGTGCTGCAAAATCAGATTATTGTTGACTCTGCCATTCATCAGCTCCTCTCTCCCTTGAACTCCTGCTCCTACACGGGAAATAATTGCAACAGACTTACTGAGAATAAAGGGATCTGGGACCTCTTGCTCTACTTGATAATATCAGCATGTCCCAGCTCCATTCAGCACAGCTGGAGTTCACCAAGAGCACCCATCTGATTCTCCTCTGGCTTTTTTGATTTCTCAGGCAGAGCCCACTTATGTTGTATCAAGGACCTGATTCCTCATAAAACATTTCTGTGAAGATCTTCCCTCTGGAAAAAATAAACCATAACTCATGAATGGTGTGAGGGATCTCACAGACGTCATCTAAATGATTGAACAAATAATCAGAAAGGCCACACATCAGCAATTGATGTTTTGCAGCTGGAAATAAACAGCAATTTTCTAAGCATGGCATGCAAGAGGGCCTGGGATAGTGTCCTGGTAGAGGTGTGCATATGGATCAAAGAGTCAAGAAACAGCCGAATTTTGAGATGAATCTCGCTAGATTTTATCTGTGAGTACTGATGATACCTCAGGGTCTGACACCGTGGTCATGGAAATCTTTGAATCTGAAGTTTTTTCTGCTTTAAAGTCTTTCCTCTGCACCAAGAAGTGAAGTAGTACAAGGAAAATTATACCATGCACTATTTTCTCTCTTCACCACCTCATAAAAATTTTTCTAATTTCCCAGTGTGGTTTTAAAACTTTAAAGAAGCAGATTAAATAAAGCTCATTTTAATAGGTTTGCGTTTTTTTCATGTTTGCTTAACTAGTTTTGCTCAAATACAGAAAACACATGCACTGGCAAACCATAAAACACTGATCTGTTGGCTGGTTAATAGGACTTATACTGCTATCTTACTGGGTTGACAATGAAGCAATCTTTCTGTTTTATTAACAGTAAAATAAATATATTGCTCCTGAGAGCCTGAAACAACACTCAGAAGCATTCCAGCAAAACCAGGAAAACTGTCACTCCAGGGTAACGCATGATTTGAAGCTTGATTTAATGTCAGAAACTCAGAAAACAAGACAAAAGGATGACAAAAATCGTGGACTGAGCTCTGTAGGTATTCATTAACATTTGCCACGTTTTTTCCAAAATTCTCTGTTGGTCCTTGGTGAATCCCAGGCTAAATGTTGAGTCTTGGGGATTCCAGTCTGTCCTGGTCTGAACCCAGTAAAGGATCCATATTCAGCATGTCTTGGCAGTGCATCCCCCAAATTCACCTTGCTCTCCTGAACAGAGTGAAATTTCAACACATACCAGCCAGGTCCTTAAGCAGGCACGTCTTTTGAATTAGCAAATGCTACGAATTATGAAAAAAGCAGGTTAAAATTTAGGTGTGTTTCACAGGTATCCACGTGCAAGGGCAGTTTTTTAGGTGGCTCTGCTGCCCTTGTGCGATGAGTCCTTAGGAGCAATCACAAGGTTCCTTTCTTCAGCATTAGGCACAACTTCCAGCTGAGGGTAGAGGAACCACCACCAAAGGAAGCAACCTCTTAAAACACGTGACAGACGTTTTCTATGGTTGTTTGACTACAGCTTTCATTACCTGAAAATAACATGTTGTAGGGCAGAACACCAGGGCAGAAAATTGTGTGTGTTGTTGCAACGTTTAACAGGCTTGATAATCGGCTTTGCAAATTGTTGCAGTACATGTGGTAAAGCAGAGTTTATTAGAAATAAAATGCCTACAGAAACTGGGCAGGTTTGCCACGCTCAATGGATCATAGAAGGGGCACCAGGAATGCTGGTACATCATTTTTTATTGCCCTGCTGAAAAAATAGCTTGTGTTTTTAGGCCAGAGCTGTTCTATCAGCCTACCTGAACCTCTGGTCTAGCCAGCCCGGTCTCCTGGGAGAGTCATTTATTCATGAGCCATACTGGTTGTAACTCTGGTGCTGATGTAACCATCATCAGTTCCAAAATCTCCATCCTATATCTACTCTTGCAGGTCATACCCCTTGAATTTGATAAGGTTTTACTGACAGTCTCTGTAATCCTCTTTAATCCCAGCCACTCACTGCTCAATCTGTGTCGTATACCCTACAACGTCTATTCTAACAGTTTGAATTCCATCCCCTCTATGTCCCTGGAAATGTGTTTTCTACCGGAAAATCATTGTCTTGTGAGAAGAAATCAAAATATGAGTATTGCATGGTTATTATTATTATTATTTCAAGCATAAAACGGGATCTTAAGAAACCTTAACTCAGGTTTTCTTGTGGTCATGCAATAAGTAGCTAAAAAAGACTATCCAGGAAAATTATCTGTGCATCCAGTTGGAGCTGAGCCCCCACTTTGGCCACCAGATTTAGAGGTTTACTCCTGCAGAGAGAATGGCATTGGCATGCAAAGCATCAGGTCTGTTCCTGGCATGGGCTGCGTGGAGGCAACAGAGCCCACGATGTCCTTGTGCTGGGGGAAGCCTGTCATGCAGGGAGAGGGGTATGTCAGCTCAGAGCGGGCTCTGCTTCAGAGGGAGCACATTACAGAGAGGATCTGGAAACACACGACCTGCCTTTTGTGCTGCTGCAGGACGTTCGTGGCAGAAGCAGCTCATTGGCACGGTGTGGCCACTCGTGCTGCAGGCAGCATCTCCAACACCCATCACAAACACTGACAGCACAGGGAACATCAGGTTAGAGTCTGCAAAAAACAGCCAAAATGTAATCTTCCGAGAGGGAAAGGAGAAGAGGAAATTTGCCAGAGATAATCTCTCTATACATTAATTTTCCTTTCTTCTCTTAGCCTTAGCCAGGAACCCAGATTGTTTTCTGGCTGTTTATTTTAGCTGAACTCATCTGCAAAGGCCCATTTTCATTGTATTTCCATTAGACACAGATGCTATCACTGTGTGCCAGTGCATATTACCAAGCAATTAATCTCCAGAGTTATTATTTCCCATTTTATTTAAAGCAAATATTCTTGAGTTCAGAAAACTATGTAAAGGCTTGAAGCAGCTTAGCTAAATTCCATGCTAAATGCACAATCCTCTTTGGAAAGAAATTCTCTCTGAAACTACAAGCCTATGCTGCTATCTCATATAATTTCTCCCTGAAATAAAGCATTACCACCCATAGTTAGAGTGTCTTTGCTAGCTCCCCTGGCATTATCACTCAAATCTCTTACTCCTTTGTTATCTGCTATTAAACTGAAAAGGTCTTTTTTGTGACAGACACAAGCCAGAGGTGACACAATTAAATGAATCTGTTTGCCATAAAAGATTTAGATCAGTAGGAATTAAATGACAAATAAATTAGGATTGGCAGCCTCTTCCCCAGGGAGCAATATATAAGCTTCCAAAATTCAGTGAAAACTGTTCTCTCCTCAGCCTTTGATCTGCTGTCTTCAATGCACATTTCCATCTTTAAAGACAGACAGTCCAGAGTTACTCATGTACCTGTGAACAAGGTTCCCACTTGATGGGGTGGTCAGAAGTCACCTGAGAGAATGAAGAGAGGCAGAGCTGTAACCAGCTTCTAAAAGTGCTACCAGAAGCTGGATTTTCCAAAAGCAAAATCATCATCCATTGTCATTATTGTCCTGGGGAGTTTGGAGAAGGCAACCTGAGCTCCAACCAAGCAGTAGCTGTGGACCAGTCTCTTTCAACACTTCCCGCCCTGGGGAAGGACCCAGAGCTGGCCAGCACCACTCACACCATTCCTTTCCTCTCACTAGAGAAGGGTTGCAGCTCATCCAGCAGATTTCTAATGCATCTTCCTTCCAAAGCCGGAGTTACCTGCTCCTAGGCTTCTGCAGCAAGGGAACAGGCCTTTTAATTCTGTTTCATCCTAATCTAATGGCTTCATCCTCCAGCCATGAGGAAATCAAAAGCATTCATACCTAATGCCATCTACTTTAGCCATCTTCTCCCACACCTCTGTTCTCCTTCTACCTCTGTGGCACCCAAAGGGGACAACTCAGCACTAAATAATGCATTTCCTCATGTCTTGGACCTGCTGTTCTCTCCCATGGCAAGTTTTTCTCATCTCAGCTCCTCTACTTGCCCCAATCCTGGATTGCAAAAACACAGTCATCTTAAAATACCCACAAACTCCTTCCAAACTCTCCTCAGCTTCTCAATCTACCTCTTTCTCCTCTGTCCACTCTTCCCAAAGCCTATCAGATGTTCTCATCTCCCTTCCCACCAGCATCACTGAACCCAAAAAGCAAATATTGGAGGAAGTGTCTTTCTTAAAAGAAAGAAAAAAAGAAGTCAAGCTTTGAGATCTCTCAGGATTCCCCTCGAAGACAACAGGGTTGAAACAGCTTGACTTTGAACTATGAACAACCTGGCCCTTTTATTATTTTTAGTAGTACTCATGTACTCATGTCATTGCTATTAATTATGTACACCACAGGCATACTGAGTGTCTCATTGCAGTGCAAGAGCACAGGGTGAGCCAGAACATGTCCCTCTGTGCTTGTAGCACGGCTTCTGAGGAGAGTTAGCTTTCATTTTTCAGTTCAAACACTTTAATATTCAGACACTGCCATGGACATTATTTGGCTCTTCAGTTGATGCCTGTTCCTGACCCAGCAGCAGAAAAGGCAAGGTATAAAGACCATATTAACAATGCCACTCTTTTATTATGCAAGACTTTATGTCACTCTTCTATTATACCAGAAATGTTTGATCAAAGGAACATGCATCTTTTTCATCTTTAATTAAAACAGTATGGCCACAGTATGCACTGTAAGGGCACTATCACCAAATAGCAGACTGTATTTGGAAAGCACAATAGTATCGTGAAGCTAAATAGCATGAAATAGATCAAATAAAGCTAATGGGCAAGTAGGCTAAAATAAGTCACTGCTGAGAGGACTTTGTTGACCTATTGTTGCTGTGCTTGAAGATCCAGCCTAGACCTGATCCTTTTGCTCCAGGCTGTGGGTTGGCCCTGCCCCTGCAAGCTACCAGTGTCCTGGCCTGATTTCTGCCAAGCGGCAGTACACTTCCAAATAAAGAGTAACAAAAAAATAAAAGTAAATGTCATAAGTCGTGGCTTTGCCAGTAGATAAAAGAGCATTGAGGTGCTGTATGAGTCCATTGGTGCCATGTCCGAGGAAGAAAACTTTCTTTCTTTCTTTCTTTCCTTCTTTCCTTCTTTCTTTCTTTCTTTCTTTCTTTATTATATTGAAATGGCTGTGGAACAAAAGAGCAAGAAGTGACACAAGCTGTGACACTACTGAGCTGGCACAGTGACAAAAACCTGGGGATATAGCAAAGGAAGTGTTCAGGGTGTGCCTTGTGCCATTTTAGATACCTTGGGGTAAGTCACCTGGTTTCAGATGCCTCTTCAGACATTCTTGGGTCCTGCCAGCATGAGGATATCTCAGATAGCTTTGGGCACCTGGACAGGCATTACCCTTGCATGCTTAAGCAATTTAAACCCACTCCAAAACTCCAGCTTCTGATACAACCTCTTTTGAGATGGTCTAAAGAGTGTGGAGTTTTAGCTCACGGTATATATTCAGTTGTAAATCACATATAAAATGGACTGGTGCATCCACACAGCCCAAAGGCCCTGGACCAGAGAACACCTGACAAAGTGCCACCAAGGTCTGGCCAGCCAAAATCTGCATTGGCAGCAGGCAATGGAGGCTTCCCAACTAAACATCCCACTCCAATGTTCAGGGCTTGACACAAATGAGAGAGCAACAGAGAAGAAGGGGACACGTGGGAAGTGCTGTGAGTGCATTATGCATGAAGGGTATCTGTAGTAATGATAGCTGGAGACTTTGTAAGAAAGCAGTCCTAGGCCAGAACATTAATGATACAAGAGTCTATCTAAAGAAATCTTCCCAAACAAGAAGCTGGGGGATTAGATTTGAAAAGGGAACTCATTAAGAGAAACTTCCCTTACAAAATAAAATAAAAATAGTTACAGGCTTTCTTTAGAACTCGGCAATCCTCTCTGTTATAGGCACCGAGGAGGTGATTTTTCAGACTGACTGTAGACTTTTGCAATGTAGATTTGTACACTTGAATGAGTCCCCATAGGTTCCCATGAACCCACTGGAGACAAAAAGGCACTTCATCTCACTCTAAGGCACGTTGCAAAATATGGCAAATTAATTGTGCCCTAAAAACGTCTTTTTCTTCCCATCAACTGTGAAGAGATACTTGCCTTATTAGCTGAGATGTGAGGTGATTAGCACACATCTACACTGTGAATATCTAATGTTTATGTAATATAAATGTTACATGAAGTGTTTGATTCTACCAACTGTATATGACACTTTCATACCATAGAGCTAATGCCTCATGTTCCAGTACTGCATATAGCTTTCAAGATTCTCTTCAAAGGTGGGCAGGAAGGAGTTTCTTCACCTCACACATTGTTTGGTATGTGAAAACTTTTTTCCTTTATGTATTGAGATAAAATCAGGATATTTTCAAGTTTTTCATGAGCCTCCAGGAAAATTAATACTAGGTAGCCAGTGCCCTTTTGGGAACTTATCAAAGATTTTGGAGCTTTCTATTTAAGTTTCGTTTTTGTCCCCATTGTCCTAAAGGAGATACTGCCTTCTCATTTTGGGGTGGGCATCTTTGCCTTCAGGGAATTTGTGCTTCATTGGGATAGGGATTTCTTGCTTGGATTTTCACATCTCACAGAAGTTCTCAGTTCCCTGTTTCTGTATGCCCCACTGATACATGAAGGTAAGACATTTCGATGCACTTAAGTCATCATTTACATAGGAATAATCTCATTTAACTAGACATGTAATAGTGCTGAGGTCCTCATCTATTGACCACAGGAGAAAAACAACTACTTTAATTCCCCTGATGTTTAAATTGTTAATTATTGAGGCATCTCATCCTTATAACTGAATAACAATAAAAAAATTCTAACCAGGTCTCTAGTTAAAACAAAACAAAAACCAACCAACCAAACAAAAAAGACAAAACCAAAACAAAAAAGCAAAACCAGAAAACCAATCAACCAAACAAGCAAAACATGAGACAAAATAGCACAAAATGAGGAATTGTAGAAAACGTGATCGGTTTCTCTGTTCCTCTATCATCATCTTCTCGTTTCTTGGAAGATTATATATGGATGATTCTTCTTCTCAATTATAAGATGTCCCTAAAGCAAATTCCCAAATCATTATCTTTCAATCATTTATTGCAGAAGGAAAAGAAAGCAGTATTCAGCCATCAGCAAGTCTTCTGAAATGTGTTTAATGAGTGCTGATTAAATAGCAATGGAGACTTTCAAAGAAATGAGAATTTTAGAAGGTACAAATCATTCAAAAAGTTACTAAATAACTGCTCACTTTCAATCCACAGATTTTTTTGATTCCTCTATAACCCAAAGAATCAGCTGGTGTCCTGTCAAAATTTCTGCCTCAAAGCCCCTACTTGACCAATTTCCTAAGCATGTGCTAGTGTGTTGCACAGACCTGACTTTAAAGGGCTGCTTTACCTAATCAAGAGCTTAAGCCCTCAGCCAAATGAAAGATGAGATGAGCAAAGAGTTGGCTATGTCCTCTCATCCCCAAACACCATTATCCTGGTCCAGGCAAACATCCAGTGCACCTCACAAATCATAAAAACACAGCGTCAAGTGACTCATATTGGGGTGTGAATGTAGCACAGACTCTTCCCCTCTTTGCTTGTCCGTGTGTTTTTTAATAAGCAGAATTCAAAGGAGAATATCCTCGTTATCATTTGGATCCCAGCTGGACACAGAGACACGGGGAGACTCAAGACAACCGTGGGCACTGCAGCAACTCATATAAGGAGACCTTAGGCTGATGCATTTGAAAGAACAACATTTAAAGGACTGTGCAAGCATCAGCACAATATCAGGTTGCTGCTTCTGAGACTGTTTCCCTTCAATTTCCAGCCTAGCCATGGGCTTGACAAGGCTTTGAGGCTCTGGTGAAGAAAACTTCAGATGCCTACCTCCCATTTAGATTACTGAGGATTAGATGCCTCTGTTACTGCTCTTCCTCTTTTCCACAGCTACTCTTTATAAAATAGGGAGAAATGGTTTTATTTCCCAAAAATGAAAACTCGAGTTTTGTCCAGTTACTCATTCCCATGTTCTCATTATCTAATAACAACACACCTTAGCAGCATCTGATGGGATCAAGCCATGTGTCTTGAAGTTGATTTCTTTTGGGATCTAATTATAAAGTTCTAAACTATAAGGACTTACCTTTCTACCAACTAAAGAGATTATTCAATATTATTTGATTAAAAAGCGTTGTTAAAGGAGTAATTTTCCCTCTGAGGTTGCTCCCCCTCAACTTATTCTTGACAATGAATTCAAAACTAGGAATATTTAAGATGTGTAACACAGGCAGCTGCACTTTCTTTGCTATCCTTTATTTTTAATAAAGAACAAACCAATCTCATATTTCAAAGCAAACAAAAAATATAAATTGCAAGAAGCTGGTTTTTCAGCTTTACACAAAGGAATTAATCAAGATAGGAAAACTAGCAGGAGAGTGTCTTGGTGGAGTCACCACAGGTCTCATACCAAGGTGAGGAAGGAAGAATTGCCTTTGAGAAAAAACTACATGGCAGCTCAAAGAATGAATGATGTTTATTCAATTTTTTCCTGGGGAATCCAGAAAGTGCCATGAAAAACTGCATGCTGCATTCCTTCCATCTGCTGGACAATGAGACTGTTTCCTTTTCAGCCATTTCTTAAATATTTTGAACTCCATCTCTCTCAGTAGGGTTTAAGAGGATGCTCTGTGGGTATCATGCTATTGGGGGCAAGTGGAGATTCTGGAATCAGCACAGAGGAAAATCAAGGTGCAGGGGAGACTGGGATGCTGTCTACAAAAGGACCTGTCTTGTGAGGCCTCCCAGTTTCTCTCACTTTTCTAACAGGAGTTGAAAGTTCTGAAAATACTTGATTGCGAATCACATCTCTTCTCTGCCACCTTTATCCTCTCCCAGTCACGCATACCCCACGTCACATCTGACCTCAGTCAATGAAAAAAAAATCAAAGCAGCAATTAAACCATCTGTCTCATCTGAGAAGCCTACTGAAGGATGGAATAAACCGTGTCCCTAGCTGTTTCTCTCTACTACTGGAGCTCTATCAGCAGGACATAGAAGCCAAAGTCATGGAGAAGCAGCACACAATATCAAGTGTGACTGCTCAGACCTAAACCATACAAAGTCAATGTGTTAGTAATGATGTTAGCAGAATTTTGTAGTAGCCCTTGAGTAGCCCTTACGTTGCTTTCTTTGTTATTCCTTCTGAGCTAAGGTCCACAACCAAAAAAAAAAAAAAAAATCAAACAAAAAAAAAA